>MTQE01001134.1:59870150-59892595 GCA_014337955.1 Aspidoscelis marmoratus | reverse complement strand
AACACTCTATAATGGCTTGAGACCTGTAAAAATCAGGACTCAAGAAAGTATGATTGAAAGGAGGAAAGTCCACAAATAAAATGGATAGAACTAGAAAAGGTGTGAGCGGTGGTGACCAAAGACAGACTGAATAAGGATTAAAGTGAAGGTGTGACCGTGACTATACACAATTCTGGCTCTTGCCTAAGACACAGCTACAGAAACAGCATGGATGGTATAGAAATAATTCCTCCCTCTAAATTTTTGAGGAAGGGAAATTATGAATATGCATGATCCAAAAATACATATCAAGCTATGTTGGCAGTCCTGGTACACTCACTGATACATTTCTCTACAGGTGCACAATATCTTTCCCTTTTTCCCTCATATGTATCCTGCTACCCACAAAGTGATCATAGACTAACCTCCATTTTCCAGGCTCCAAGTATAGATGGGATTCATGCCAGTCGCAAAATTTGTCCTTGTAGCCTGGCAAGGTAGAATGATTTTCCTGGCACCAATATGGACAAAGATGGGGGCTGAATAAAATAATCAGGTGTAGAGTTGAAGAGCTAGATCAGGCTGGCAGAGCTAAGACCAGTATGAAAACAAGCAAGGTCCAAGTGCAAATCTGCATTCAGTCAAAAGTAACCTTAGCACTACTGTCTTGAATTCTTCAAAAGAAGAAATATACTGCAAATCACTGATTCCCAAACTCATGGGTACTTTTTGGGAAGAACATGATAAATTTCTAAAGGGGCAAGGGCAATGAAGAACTAAACTAATCTCTAATGCAAAATTCCTGAAGAGCTTAGTTCTTCATTGCCCTTGCCCCTTATCAACACTCTGGTAATCTCCAGACTGGACTACTAAAATGCATGCTATGTTGGGTCACCCTTAAAGGTTTGGAAGCTGTAACTAGTGCAAAAGGCAGCAGCAAGGCTGCTGTGGGTAATTCCAGTCCAAATTCATATCAGACAGGTCCTAAAGGAATAGCACTGGTTGCCAATTTGGGTGTTTTTCCACTGTCACTAAAAGTACCCATTAAGTACCCATTAATGGGTACGAAATGGCATTTTTGTACCCATTAATGGGTACTTCTAGTGACAGTGGAAAAACACCCTTTGTTACCAAGTCCAATTCAAGGTTCTAACACAAATTGCTCCCCAAGTATCCAAAAGAGCACTAACATTATCCACCAGAGACCCTCTTAGTAGTACCATCTCTATCAACAATAGAAGTGTTTTCTGGGATAAAACAGCCAAGCTGCAGAACAATCTCCTCTCTGAGGTACATCTTGCCTCCTCACTGTATATATTTAGACACATTTTGAAGATGTACTGCTTTACCCTAGCCTTTAGCTTAAGAAACAGCTTACCTTTCCCTTTCAGCCATTGCTAGTTGTTGCAGAGAGTTCTTTTAATAGTTGTTTTTATAAACTGTGGGTTTGTTATAAACTGCCCTGAGACTTTATGGGTAGAGAGCAGGATTGAAACACAAACAAACAAATGCCAGGAAGCTGGTTTTCTGGGAAAAGAAACCCTTTTTTAGCATTTGTGGGATTGTTTTGGAAGGGGGAGATTTGGGAGGTCAAAAGGCCAGGTCTTCTTTTCAGACATCACTGGGTAATGATGGTAATAGACGGCAGAAAGTCTATTGCTTGGCTAGCTCAGTGCCAAAAAGTTATAGATTCAAGTTCCATGGTAGTCATCCAAGACTAGAGGTAAAGAGGAAAAAGCAAAATACAGTTTCTGGAATAAACAGTTTGCATACAAATATACTAGGTTATGTCCTTATCATCTCCAATTAGAAGGATGAGATAATATAGAACACTCTCAACTTAATGAATGGAAATCTTTTCCTGGTTTGAATATATTAAGTGCTGAGTGAAAAAAATACTTCAACTTGATATAAGTCAGCTTTCTATATTCCTTTAATCTTTGGCCCCTTCTGCACTGGACTTTATTATATTCCAAAACAGGGCCCTGCTCTGTTGCTGGTGCAGATTACAGCAGACCTTAGGTGGGGATTGCTGCAGTCCATACTACCATGTGGATTGCAGGCTCATATTCTGGAATATAATCTGGAATAAAGCCCAGGCCAGGAAGGATTTCAGTTACAAATTATATTTTCCCAAAGCAGTGGCAAATATTCTTTCCTTTGATCAGAGGTGCTAGCCTGCCAATTTCTCTTGGAATGTCCAAAAGAGAAATATATATACAATAGGGTCACTGGATAAACTAAAGTTGCAACTTTGATACCACCATTAGGTGACGGCTGACATCTTGTTAGGATTCTTTTCTTTATCATAGTCATACCCTCTTCCTCAGCTGCAGATCCAGTTTTATTGTAAAAATCATGGCGAAGTCCATGGCCTAGAAAAGAGATATGATCACAGCAAATTAATTTCTCAGAAAATTATTTGTACTATTCATGTTGCTCCACTTCCTTGGTGCATTTTAAAGACTGAACTTAGTCCACGTTTCCCAAATATTTATATTCTGTACTTTTGGCATTTATTTCCCAACTTTTCAACTGAAGACCCAAAGTACTGCAGGCCATTTCCCACATCTTCATCTTATCCAGACAACAATTCTGTGAAAGTAGGGTTAGGCTGAGTAGTTGTGACTGCCCAAGGCCACCTAGTGAGCTTTCATGGCAGAATGGGGATTCAAATCCAGAGACTCTTAGGGGCCTTTCCACTGGGCTGGTAGACTGGACCAGTATGATCCATGAAACCCTTTGTCTGCACACTGGGCTGGTTTATTGGAAGCCACACACCCCTGCAGCCTAACCCTCTTTAGACAACTAGGCAGTAGACATAATATGGTGCCAAATGGTGCCATATCCTGCTGTATGAGTAGACTGCTTATAAAAACTCCATAAGGATTCCACCATGGATGGAAGACAAAGTGCAAACAGTGCAAATCCATTGTCCGTTATACCTCATCCAATGCAGTTTTGGCCAGGCACCAGAAGCACACTGTTTCTGTACACATGGCCTAAAAAGGCCCACTCAGCAACTGTAAAGACCAGGAACTACTGGGATGAAGTAGGCAGTCTGCAATGTGGACTATCTAGCACAAGATACACTGTGCTATGTGGAAAGGGCTCTAGACTGTAACTTAGGGCACTAGTCGCTACAATACATTGGCTCTATTTAGACACTCTTAAATATCCAGATTGTAGGTACGCTGATCAGCAACACTTTCAAACTACCAAGAGTTTAATAATGATCATCAGAATTATAGTATAACTGCCATTGGCTGGCCTTGCTGCAAGTCAGAGACCCTCAGCTGTAAATATATGGCCCCAAATAACAGCCTTTAGTCAAAACTTTTGTGTAGGTCTGCTGGCCAGTTTAAGAGTTTTGTGTTAGAATCCAAAATTGTGTATGTAGCTTCTAGGTGCCTGCTTCATCAAATTTACCTAATAATTTGTTCTGCGCATCATGTCCTGTTCTCCAACAACTTTTTTTAGGTTTGCCATCTGAAAAGAGGACAGGGTCCTGCTCCTTTAATAGCTCAATTGAAATTCAGCACACATAGCTTGTCATGCAGGAAACACCTGTTAAAATTCCCTCTTCTATGCAGCTATTAAAAGAGCAGGAGCCCTGACATTTTTTTATGCCGCTCCTATCTTTTTAAATGTGTTTTTCCCCTTTTCACATTTTGTTCTTGATTCCAGCTGGTAAAGATTTACGGGGAAAAAACCACAATTCTACAAACCTGACTCCAGCTCAGAACTCTACACAAGGTTCTGTCAGAGGATGGTCACTTTGCCCTAAATCAATGTGTGGTTCAGAATATTGTTTCTTCACAAGCAGGGATTCAATGCCCCCCAAAAACATGCTTAACAAGAAGCTACTCTGCAATGGAAATATTTTCCACCTATTTCTCAAGATGCTAATGGCTTTCTTTATTTACATTTATAGGCTGCCCAATCCAAAGGTTCTAGGGGAGTTTATAAAAGAAAAAAACAATATTAACAGATGTTATACTGCTCAGGAGGGAAAGGTAGCCTAATAGTACAGTAAAGAGAACTATCCGTGGGTTTCCCTGTGCAAGAGGAGACTGCTGGGGTGTTTCTTATGTAGAGCGCGATAGCACAGTGCAGATGAAGTTTCCCCCTCATCTGTTAGTTGGTTAATGCCGGGGAAGCCATTAGGCCCTCCAGAAGTTGCTACCTATCATCATAATTCCTCATCATTGACTAAGCTGACTGGGGCTTGTGGGAAGATGTAGTTCAGCAACATCTGGAGGCCACAGTTTGGCCACTCCTGTGTAGTATCTGCTGTGTAGTATCTTCCTGTCCTGAAGTGTGATGAAGCGCTTCACACCCTCGCTGACAGCCTCGCCTACAAAGCAAGAGGAGCAACACAATCCGCCTTGACGCGGCGTCCCGTTCGTACCGAATTTATTACACAACAGGATCGCGATCCTCAACACAACTCCGGCCGCGCCGCAAGACATAAGGACACGGTCTACCCACTCAGGAGCGCTGGAGGGCGTCCCTTCTGGGTCGCCTTGGCAACGGGGGGGGAGAAAGGCTCCGGGGATTCCCTACTGGGAAAGAATCCACAGAACGGAATCCGAGCAGGAGCCATCTGGCATTATCTCCTGGTGGTTGCCTTAAGCGCTTCAGTGACGTCACGGCGCTCGAGAGCCCCCGCCGCTTCCGGAAGATTTTGCACGAGCTGCAGAGCTAACTCAGCCTCCTCTCATGAGTTTCTGCGGGCGGGGTTGGTCAAACGTCATCAGAGTGCGACGACAGCCCCGGGGAAGCGCTCGCGTTTGCTGTATGCTAAAAGCGAGGTTTTACGTGCAAGGTGCAGTCGGCGCGCTTGCTGCAAAGGGAGTCAGGAAAGGGCGATGCGGAGGGACAAGCTGACGAATTAAATCGTAACGAGGGGGTTTAAAAGCAAGAATTGTCAGTTTTTGCCTTAATACTATGAAGCCACCCTCTAGACTTCGTTCTGCCCCTGTGCGCTATAGGTTGGGTCCCTCAGTAAACCTGTGGACTGACCGGGAAAAGCGACGTCTTCTCCAGGGCTTAAGAGCTCATGGCCAGGGGCCCCTGCAGCTGGAACTGCTGAAAAAGTACTTGCCATCCAAAGAAGAAGCTGAGGTGTGTTCGAGTTTAGCATCGTGGCGTTGGGCGGGATTGAGAACAGGTCGGAGATTTCAGCAAACCCAGGAGAATGTTGACAAAGTGGGGCTCCAGTTGATGTTGGTGTATTATTTTTGCTAAAGGCTTGATGGTTCCAGATGAATCAGATGTGGCACTTGCCAGACTGAGATTTGGGAAACTGATGCTGTCTTTGATTTCTCAAAGGCAGGAGGCTTAGCCTAGCAGAGTGGGGTTTGCAAAACTATGTAAGATCGCTGCAAAAGTGGGAATTCCACACTTAAGAGTACAGTAGTAATTACAAATTGCCATCACAGGAATAGACTGTGATAATACAAAAGCAGGGGGGAAATGTGCTTTTGATTGTAAGGGAAAGAAACATGGAAAATTAAAACAGCTATAAAATATTAATAGCTATAAGGTAATTTTTAATTATGTTTTACCATTTGATATATTTTAATCTCATTGTAACCCACCCTGGGACCATTCAGTGAAGGGCGGGATATAAGTTTTCTAAATAATTGAAGTACAAAATAGATAAGCAGATACAAAATGATAAGTTTTCCAAGGGCACTATCTCTTTAAGGAATGTACTTAAGTTGATGTCGTAAAGCAGGAGTCCCCAACCTTTTTTGCATCAGAGACCAGCTTCCTTTTCCATGGCAGGGCGGGGCGGCTTGTTGTGGTGGCACTGCAGACCAGCAAAAAAAACCCTACGGCCCAGCACTGGTCCACGGACCGGTGATTGGTGACCCCTGTCCTAAAGGATACTTTCAAGTATTGTTCATTTTCTTTTTCCTTTGCAGCGTACATATTGAACCACAAATTTGCATTGTGATTCTACTTTCTATGATTTCCATTTACAGAAATGAGTAAATAATTGAACTCGTTCATTATGGGATTTGGATTATGATTGTTCTGCTGTAGCAACCACAAAAGCTGCACAGCTTTTCCTTTTCTTCAGCCTTCCATTTCTCAAGCCTCAGAGTAAAAGGAGCAGCTATCTTCCTGTCCCATAAGCTTGTAGTACACACTCAGCACCACCAGGGAGCTGAATTCTTTCTACTCCATACAGCGACCTTTGGGAATTATGGCATCTGCAAAGCACATGGCTTTAAAAGGACAACTCTTTTCCTGTTTGAGGATTTTCCCCACCTCCAGCCACAGGATGTGACATCAGAAGGACCTCTGACCTGGAAGACAGCAGCTTTTCCTCCAGTCATGTCCCCTGATGTTGCATTGATGTCATTTTCCCCACGCCCCTTGAGATTGCTGTATAAAAAACCCTGTAAGAATAAACTGGAGCTCTCTTTCCACCTACACCTGACTCTTCTTCTCTTCCCTGTTTTCCATACTATCAGGTCTGCCATTACTAGCTTACCACATGGTGGATCACCAGGGCTCTTGCTGGTAGAGCAGCCTGGCTTTAACTATCGCAACATCCAGCGTAAGAGCAGCAACCCTTGCCACTGCAGACCTTCCTCCCTGGCCATTTTAGGGCACGTAAGCCGGATACGTGCAACTTTCTGCCTAGGTGACAGTTACAAATGGACAAAAGTTGTACTGTGTAAAAACCAGTGCCAGTGACTTCAGAGCAGAATTCTTTTTTTGCCAGCCCTTCCACACATTGTGATATGCACTTCTTTTGCAGATTTCATCATATGTGCATCAGCTGAAAGAACGTGTAGCAAGAGAAGCAGTCAGAGAACAGTATCAGCTGCATCAACAGAGTCGGCAAATTCCAGCACCTATTGAGGTACAAGAAAGTTGAAAGAAAAAGTTAGACAAAAAGACAGTGTGAGCTGAAAGGTGTTCATATTTTTATCTGTCACTTACTGTCTATAGGTATGGACTGAATTAGCTGAGAAACTTACTGGTTGCCTTGAGGATGCTGTAACAGCTGCTTTTTCCCAGGTAACATTTTGTTTGGATTTTGTGGGAGTGAGAATGTATCTTCAAATCCTGTGGCTGCTTGACATTATATTTCTTTACCAACCAGGTTTTAACAGTTGCAGCTGCAGAGCCACTGAGCTTGCTCCATTCTGTGCCTCCAAAGCCTACAACGACAAACTCTCGGTGTTCATCTCCAACCCCTGATGCTAGGAATAGAAAGTCCAATGAAGGATCTCAGGAAGAAACTGTACCGTCAAATGCAGAAGTTGTGCTAAATAATAATAATGCATTCACTGTGGACTTTGAAAAAATCTACAAGTACCTCTCAGCAATCTCACGTGGGGCCAAAGCACCAGAACTTCCACCAGGTGGTAAGTAAAGATTTGGGTTGGAATGTTTGAAAGGAAATACTGAGTAGTAAGAGAAAGTAGATGTGTACTTTTCCCAGACAGACCTGAGATTGCCATAGATTTAGTCTGGCAAGTGTGTTAATGTAACAGAAGTAAACCTTTTCCTTCTTTTTTACTTACCTCAATGGAAGGATAGGTTCTTCACTACAAGAGGTAAGCAAGAAGCCTAATGGTGTACACTTGATATTCTTTTAGAATTTTCATCTCTGCTCTAGTTTATTCTTGTATCTTATTTTCATTTTGGCAAACCATTAAATAAACTACTTAGACATAAAACATTCATTAGGATTATAAACATCTAATATGTCTCAAACTGTACCACTGTTGAGAATAATTCCAATAGTGTCCATGGTATTTAAGAAGTTGCTTGCCACAGGATGGCTGCTTAGCTTAAGATTTACTGTGAAGCTAAGAAAAAGTAGGAAGCACAGAAGGGACACATTTTAAACACTTGTAATCTTATATTTAATTTAGATTAAAGCTGGATTGATTTTTAAGGCGGAGAAGAGAGTTCCCATGTGCTAGTATCTTCTATTAATGTTGCATGATCGCTTAGCTGAAGAAGAATTGGCTCCAGTTTTTTTTTTCTCAACTGCACTATATAGCAGTAAGTTTTCAGGATCTTTCAAACTCCTGTACAGTTAATACAAACTGTTCAAATAGGAGATGGAAGGATTTCAGTCATATATCTTTACAGCTGTTAGAGAAAGTGGGGCATATGAATGGAAAGTGTATTCAGGAGTGTGTTAAAAGATAAAGCAGCACTCACCTGCCCCTTCAGGACTGGATTCCTTGTCATCTGGCCTGGGAAAGCAGGATTGCTGTGGGCCACAGAATGACATCATCACTAGTTCTGCAAGATCCTGTTCCCTTCGAATATTTGATTTAACCACTGCAACTTATTTATCTGTCCTGGAACATCTGAATGTTTACATCTGGCCTGCACCTTGAAGATATATTCTGGGTAATATTAGTAAATGGTTTTCTCCATTCAGTGTTCTTGGTTTGCTCAGGATCCATTTGGTTCCTTGTGTTCCTTCAAGAATTGAATTTATATGTTTGTTGTGTTACTGTGTTTCTACTGCTCTAAGGGCTAGGATATCTGCAGAAATCACAGCCACAGAGTTAAGTGATCCAAACTGTCTCTTCCACTTCAAAGCTTTGACCTGTTTCACTGTTGCCAAGGTTTGGGGTAGCCCAGTCTTGAATCTCTTGCTGCTAGTGGGGTACAGTTAAGCTGGACTCTTGAAGGTGTTTTCTCACTGAGGAGGCAGATGTTCCAGATTGGTAGATTGATTCTGGGGAGGTGAGGGGCAGATCTACTCACCTGCACAGATAGCACCAATCTGGATCTATCACCCCTCGGCATGAACTTCACAATCTCCTCCTCCCCCCCCCCCGCATCAGCTAGGAATGACCGCTCCTAGCTGTGGAACATGTAGAGGGTGATTTTCTATGCCACACTATGGCGCACCACATCGAAAATCACTTCCAGGTATTCTGGGTCATAGAGGCGGGCTATCTGCATGCCTCCATGATCCAGACTGAAGCCCTGAGGCAAGATTATTAGACCTGGATCAAGAAGCTCTCAATCAGGATCTACGTTGATCCTGTGTGGACAGATCTTTGGGGGAGCTGACAATCTGAAATAACATGGGGATGGGGAGGCCCATGATTTGGAAACCCTCTGATCTAGATCTGCTCTGTGTAGAAACAGCCTGAGTGACTAATCAGTTGCTCATGACATCTTGCTTAGGTGTTGAGGAAACATTGACAGCTGATTATTCCTGAGGTTGCTGGCCCCTTCACCTTAGGCTATACCTGTGTCTGACCCCCAAGGAAGTGTGCCAGAATATTGGTAATTTAAATTATGCCTCTTTCAGCAATGCTGAGGTTGGTCTTAGCTCCATCCCATGTGTGTTTGCATGCCAGTATTCTGTCTCCCTCCTTTCCTTTGGCTGCAGTTGTTTTTGCTGTGCAGAAATTCTGCAGCTGAAGGGAGAAGGCGGCAGCAAAATACCCCTAGAAAAGGGGGTGCATCTTATACACCAGTGCTTCCTATATGCTGGCAAACACAGTAGGTTGTCTTGTGGCCCATACAATGAGATGCTTCCAGCAGGAAGAGAGAAATGTCAGTAGAGTCAGTGGATCGACAGAGGGTACTGTTTATTTAATATCTACTTGAAGCCGCTGTGAGAAATCAGATTTGGAGTGAGGTGTCATCAATATGTAGATGATACCCAACACTATCTCTGTGCCATCTGAAGCAGGAGAGGCGATTGAAGTGCTTGACAGGTGCTTGGAAACTGAATCCAGACAAGACAGAGGTGCTGTGTGTTACAGGCTCTCAGGTCCATGTAGTTGGGAGATACCCTATCCTTGATAGGGTTACAATACCCCGGAAGGGACAGGTGTGTAACTTGGGGGTACTCCTGGACTCTGCGCCAACACTCGAAGCTCCGGTGGAGGCCGTAGCCAGGAGTGCCTACTCCCAACTATGGCTAGTGCGTCAACTGAAATGTTTTTTGGACAAAGATGACCTAGCCACAGTTATCCATGCTCTGGTAACCTCCAGGTTGGACTGTTGTAATGCAGTCTACATGGGGCTTCACTTGAAGATGGTTCGGAAGTTGCAGCTGGTGCAAAATGCAGCCGCCAGAGTGCTGAACAGGACAGCTAGCCAGAAGCATATCACACTGGTCTTGAAAGAATTGCATTGGCTGCCAGTTCACTACCGAGCCCAATTCAAAATGCTAACGCTGACTTACAAGGCCCTAAATGTCTTGGGCCCCAAATATCCAAAGGAACACCTTCTCTCATATCGACCTGCCTGTGTCTTAAGATCTGGAGGGGAGGCCCTCTTGGTCATCCCACCGCCTTCAGCAGCTAAGCGGGTGGGAACCCAGGAGAGGGCCTTCTCGGTAGTGGCCCCCAGGCTATGGAATGGTCTGCCCCTGGATGTGCGTTTGTGTTCAGGAAGGCGGTGAAGACGCACCTCTTCACTCAGGCCTTTGGTTAAATGCTGCTTACGCTTCTCCCACTGCAAACACTACTGTTTTAACTGTTTTTGTGTCATTTTTATCATGCTGGATTTTTAAAGTGTTGTACTGGTTATTTTTGTTTCAATATGTTCGATTTTAAAGGTTGTTAGCCGCCCGGAGACCCTCGGGTACAGGGCAGGATATAAATATAAATAAATTCACATCAGCTAGTTACCAAGAAGGAATTCTGGTCTGAGTAATCAGTATTCTGCTTTTAATGGTCATGTGCCCATTCTGAATCCTACATACTTAAGTCCAGTTATGAACTGCTTATGCTTGGTTGTTGGTTTAACTTATATGCCTCAAAGAGACTTGGAGCTCCAGTATACCAGGGACCACACCCTTTCTACCTTGTTTTCCCCCACTGAGGTCATGATCCAAGCCATTCTTTCTAGCTGAGGTATACAGTGGTGACAGTAAGGGGCTACTTGGTCCATTCTGTGCCAACTCCTTCCCATGCATTATCTTTTCTCCAGGTATTTAGAATGTTAATTTTGAGCTTTCCTGCCACTTTTCGCTAGACACATAGACAGCGTCCACGCTCCCTCACATTTGGCTATACCATGGGAGGGAATGAGCACACTACTGCTTACTCATGCCCAGACTTTCATTGTATTGCACAAAATACAATCAGAGTGCTCTTCCAGCTTACGGAGCTGCTTGCTCATGCGTTCTAAGTTAAAGGGGCCTAATGACTCACATATGCTTATCAATGGCCTCATTGTTCATTAAAAAACCTTGTATGTTGAATTTCACATAAGAAATTTGTACTTGGTAAGGAAATTGTGTGTGTTTTTCCACTGTCACTAGAAGTACCCATTAGTTACCCATTAATGGGTACTTAATGGGTACTTCTAGTGACAGTAGAGAAACACCCTGTGTGTTCTTTGTGCTAGATCTATGGAGGGGATAGACAATGGAACAAAAGTATGAAAAGCTAGGCTTGAAAGGAGCAGAAACGACTCTGTTTACGTTAACTATTCCTTGTGTCCTTTTAACTTTCTGCAGAATCAGCTGTACTCCTAGATTTGCTACTTTCATTGCCAGAAGAACTCAGCTTTCTGGACTTCAAGAGGTTGGAGAGCCATATGCAGAAGTGCTATGTGAAGTTGACTGCCCGTTACAGTGAAGAAATAACAGGACTGCAAGAGGCAAGCTGGCCAGCTAGTAGTGCTGAGGAGCTGCGTGTCCTTCCACATGTACACCCCACCACTAGCTGTATTGCAAAAGACAAGGAAGGTACAAGTTCTTCTGACTCTCCCCAGAGTGACAAAACACCAGCTTCTGCTACTGATTGGAAGAAACTGGGCATCTGCCCTTTGAACTCATTCTTATTTCCTTTGGACATGCTTTCACGAAAAGAAGAGAACACAGCTGAGACAACTCAACAGTTGTAAGAGATCTCCTGTTTGCTCTAAACATCACTGGTTTCCACATCGTTTTAGGTGTCTTGGTCAATGGGCAGAGAACTTTCATAGCACTGAAGTAGACAACATTGGTGCTGCCACCTTATTTTGCCTTCCTAAGATTTAAGACAGAAGTTAATTTCCACTAAATAACTCCTATTGTGAGATTAGGTGTTCAACCATTGTTTTATAAAGCAATGACACACCTCGGAAACAGACTAAAATCCAGAACAAATTTGAGTCTTATCTTTGAACCATCTTGTAAAAATATGCAAGAACTGCAGCACAAAACTGTTCTTAGTAATTTACAGAAATTCTGCCTTACATTAATATGTAGACAATACAACTGCCTGCTGCTTAAAGACCATCATTTCTGTAACATTACATTATCTACCTGATTTCGGTGGGATCCCTGTTAATCCTCTATGTGTATTTGCCATAGAAGAACAATGAGGACAGGGAGAGAGCGTATACTTTAGCAGCTGTATCCCATTTTAAAAACAGCCTAAACATTTCAAGTGCATGATATGCAGATTCTTTAATAAAATTTGAGCTGCATTATTCCTTTCAGTGCAAAATTAAGTTCAAGTATTTTGGACTCCAGCTAGTATAAATACTGCAATCAAATTGCAGAACGTGCTTAATATAAGCAACATCTTGTGTTTATGCCCTTTCTTCACTGGGCCTTCTTCTGGATTATATCTCAGAATAGGAATCTGCCATCTGCATGCTGGTACAGACTACAGTAGGCCTTTGGTGTGGCCCGCTGTAGTCTGCACTAGCATGCTAACGATAGATCCTTATTTTGAGATATAATCCAGGACAAGGACAAGTGCAGAAAGGGCCTAAGTTACAAGGTTGTTCCATTGACAACCCTGAACGCTGGATTCCAGAAATGTAGCCATGAGGCAAATTCTATATTCATTCTGTTGTTAATGCAGCAGGTATGAAGCAAGATGACTGCCGCTGTAACATTATTCAGCTTCACCTCCAGAATACAGTTTGGCTGAGAACTTAGCTTAATATTCTTTTCTTAAACCTTTTCTTAAGAGGAAAAATGTTCCTGGTACTTCAGCAATAAAGGACAGGGCAGGGCAGTAGATTGTGCCCCATCCTTCAAAAGTGCAAACCCGTACAATGATAATCCGTTGTTTCCTAAGAGGTAGTACACATTAATCCAAGACCAAGGAACAATAAAAGAGCTTCCAGCACTCAGTGCAGAGGCAAAGATCACGTAGCTTCTTCATTTTCTTTGTCAGATTGAATATATGAGTACAGCGAACCCTAAAGTACAAAAGGAACAAGTTATATAGTGTGAGTCACATTTATTTTCAGAAACATTTCAGTGTATAGAAAGAGTCTACAAGAATTAAGTTCAGTCTACTATCATTTTAGAATAGTCCCTCATTATTGGCTAGAATTAGATTCCTTTAAAACCTTGTGACCTTCACATTCACAAATATTAAATGACTTTGGGAAATGGGAACAGTAGATCACACCTGGAAACTCCATAGAAAAACATATGGAAAAAATAAAGCTTACTCCTTATTCTCCCCCTGGCTATAGAGATGCAATTGAAGACTATTTTAATCGTGCCAGAAGTCAAAACCATAAAACTATCACAACGCTAACTTAGCATTAGAATTGGCACTTAATTTGGTCAATTTTTAATGTGTTATATCACAGTTACCCAAACCCTACAGGATTCTGCAAAAACAAAGAACTCAGATGTTAAAACTATAAATAAGGAAGAATGACTGTGAAAAGAAATCCATTATAACTTATTACTGTACTTAGACTCAAGAGGCATTTTAAAAGAGATGAGAAGAACTACTTCAAAGACAAAGCAGGCCAGATACTTATCAATACAGCAGTAATGAATCATGGATTTTCTCCTCTTTCTATAAGCATCTTCATGCACAAACACCTCCTCCCATATTGACCCATATGTGCCTTAAGATCTACAGGTGAGGCTCTTCTGGTTGCACCATCACCTTCAGCAGTCAAAGCGATGAAGAACCAGAATAGGGTTCTCTTGGTATTCACCCTCAGACTGCAAAATTTCCTCCCCAATAAGATGCATTGAACAGCTTCATTATATACATTTAGAAAATTTGGAATGACACCTTTTCACCCTGGCCTTTGGCTGACAAAACAACTTTCCACCCCCAGTTTCAGGCACAGGCGTCGTTTTCAGTGGATTCAATTTAAATTTTGTTTTTACTTTTGTGACCCACCCTGGGACATTCAAGTATAGGGGAGAATACAAATATAAGTAAATTAATGGTGACCTGAGTTAAAGAGCGGTCTCTCTTCAAGCGCTGGTAGAACTGCAACACATAGGGATTCGCTCTCACTACCTTTGGGTCAAAATCCAAAATACGAAGACTTGCAAGACTGCGTGCTCGAGAAAGTGCTACATAAGCCTGACCATATTCAAAGACACGAGACAAAGAGATCTCAACACAGTCCAGAGACATACCCTAATAAGAAAGAGGTAAAAATCAGCAAGGAACCAAATATCAGAATTTTTTATTACATATAGCAATCAATAGTGCAGGGTTTTATGTTTCGTGTTACTCAAGGACATTTTCTGTAATATGAAGCTCATCAGTCATCTAATACTAATTGTGAAGGAATTTAAATAATTGCCACTGATCATAAACTTTCTGCATTCTACTATTTTGCCCTTTATAGCTGGTATTAGGGATGTGCATGAATATTTGACATTTGGAATTTGTACAAATTCATATGAATTCTGACATTCGCAGATGAATCAAAAACCGATTTGTCTATGAATCAGATTCATCTGGTATTAGTCGAAGTCTAGACAAAAGGTTGGATCCCTCCTGCCCCGCTTACCTTTGGCCCAAGTAGGCCTTTCAGGTCTGCGCACACAGCTCCCACCCCCACCGTTTGGCTTCCAAAGAGTACTGAAATGATGGTGGACGATGCAACCGCGGACCCCTTTTCCACTCTGCTGTACTCCCTTACCTTTACGGAGGCCGCAGTGGCATATCTGGGTCCATTTCAGCACTGTTCAGAGGCCAAAATAGGCTTTCCAGTTTTGTGTGCATAGCTCTGGAAAGAGAGCTGCATGCGCAGAACCAGATGGCCTGTTTCAGCTTTCAAAGACCACTGAAATAACAGACGACAACAGCCTACAGCCTCTTTAAAGGTAAGGGAGTGGAGTGGAACGGGGTCCACAGCCACGCTGTCCACTGTCATTTCAGTGCTCTTCAAAGCCAGAACAGCTATTCCAGGGATCACGACAATCCTCCGATGGGGAGCTACGCATGCAAACACAGAAGGACTATTTCAAGCTCTGAGCAGTGCACAGCGATGGTGACAGGTGAGTGGGGGGCTGGAAAGGAAGAAACGGGGAGTTCGCTTCAATTCATGAATATTTTTATATGAACCCAACCCCCCCACATTTTGGGTATGGGGAGACAGAGCAAACATTAAATCAGATTGCTCCTCCTAGCTTCCTTTTTTTGGTTACGTAAATAACTTTTAAAACCCTCTGGATCCCTGCAAAAAGACAGGGATAAACTTGGAACATTGTAGAAACATCATAATTAACAGGCACTTCGGCAACCCAACCTTCACACTGTTTTGAATTAGTTGCAGATTGCTATAGATTCTTTAAGCTTTATTAAATGAATAATTGACAATAGGAAATTATATATAACAATAAACCCTAAACAAGGAACATGGCTTTGGCAGTACTATATATACTCTATAATTATTTAACTCAAAATATTGAGTATTCTTGTAATTCTAAAGTTTGGCTGATTGGGTCCAGTGTTTATGAAGCACTGCCAGGTAATAAAAAAGTCAAGTTCTTTGTCTTGCCCTTAGATTTTCTCATAATAGGAACAAGTTCTAACTTGGCAGTGTTCCAACAGTGTCCATACCAGTGGAAAACAGAAAAAAAATGTTATTTCCCCACAATCTTGTAATCACATGTCTTGCTGCAGTTAGTAGAGAGTCCAAAAGTTCAAGTCATTTCCACAGGTAAGTTGGTCTTTTGACCATAACTATAATAGGCATAATTCAAGTGCTGGGGAGATATGTCTTAAGAATTTATGTAATTTCAGTGAAAACATCATTCCATTGCTATGGATTCTTGATACAATTTTGAAATGGCAAATTACTCACCTGACTCTTGTGGATGGAAATAGCCCAAGCAAGTTTCAGAGGCAACTGTTGGCGACACAGGTAAGTTCCCACTGAGGCCTTAAAAACCCATCGTTCAAACCCAATAACATCAGTGACACCACAAAGAAACCTCACCCTTGGTAGCCCTGTATGAAGAAAGCAACTCAAACAGTATAATGGTAAACAAGTAATTTCCTGTTATGCTTTTGGGAATGTTACATTGCCAATCCAAATTTCACAATCTGAGGCAGAGCAACTTCTAATTAGATCACCATCACCAGTGGAACAGTAAAACAATGACAGGAGTTGACAGAATAAAATCTGTATATCAAAGAAAATTAGCTATAGCTCCTGCAAAATTTGTAGCATGAGACCAGAATGGAGCCATTCTAAAAGAACAGAAACTGGAACACCTGGGAATGACCAGACATAAACCAACCTTTTCCTTCTGTTTCAAAACCAACCACAACTCCACGCGCACCATTCACTAAACCACGGGATACGTCAAGATTTTTGGTAAGCATCACCTACGAAAATATAGATGACACAAGAGAGGAGATATCTTGCAACCAGCATCCACAACAGAGGCTAAAATTGGCATTATCCCACACAAGTTTTTGGAGTGGGAGAAGCATCTTGGTTGAGATACTTGATTTTATAAGTTTTATTTCCTTTTTTCCAAGTCTTCACACCAGCTGCACAGAGCAAGCAGCTTGTATAGTGTTAATATTAAATGATACAAAATCAATAAAGTACACTAAGAATAAGTTCCTATAAAACCATGCTGTTATAGTCTCAGATACTTGCAGAGCTAAGCGGCTTTGAAAAGCTCCCTCACAGATCTAAATTTAAGTTACAACTTATCAGCTTCAGCTGCCATACTGGCTGAAAAGAAGTTCCAGCACAGAGAAGGCTTCCTCAGAACTCATGGATGGAACCTGCCCCCATCTTTCAGCTAGCAGGTTCCCTGCAGTTAATAAAAGGAAAGCTGGACTGTAAACTGAGCAAGTTGAGTCAGAGCTGAACTAACCACCACCACCCAAACTAGACAGCCTTAGAAGGGCAGCATGAAAAGGCAAAGTGTTACAGTTTCTCTTTTAGTGAAACTTTCCACCGAAAGATAAAGTTGGGCTAACAGTGATCTTCCATGTGTTTTTGAATGACAACTTGCATTACTCTTTGTTACTGACTAAACTGATTTGTTCTCGTAGGAGTTCTAGTTCCAACATCTGCAGAGCTCTAGAATTCTCTTGTGAAGGTCTATATTGCTCACATGTAGTAAGGCAGTTCACATTTCCACCTTGGGACTGTATCTCTCTACCAGGGGAAATAGGGTGGGCCTCTCTCAATATGCAGACTGAGTCTAAAATTATGCACACAGTGCAATAACAAACACCAAACTCTACAGCCAGCCAAACACTCCTAAAGCGCTTCCCTTTGCTTTCTGGGTCTGGGACAAAAAGGCAGGCTTTCCCAATAGTAATTAAGCATCAGTAATATGGATAAAAATTTTGTACCTGCTGGACATATTTACTTGATTTCTGTAAACTGTCAAAAAAAAAGTATACCTACATGTTCAGCACAGCTGGATACAAAATTACCCTACCCAAAGTGATAAAGGTTAATGTTCCATTACTGCTGGTCACAGATTTCTCATAATGTACTGTACTATTGATTTCTGTACTTAATAGAAGGAAGGGTAAAGTAGTAACTGCGGGGGTGCAAGAAAAGTGTCTTGAGATCAGTCTAGGTTACAAAATACACATCCCCACAAAAATGGAGGGGAATGAGAAACACCACTTTAGATGTTGTTCTAGCATCCTCTAGTTTCTTAAGTTAAGAATGTGGGGAAAGTAGACAGAATTAACAATGCTCTTTCAAAGGTTTTATACAGTGTTTTTCAGAGTACAAACCAGTCTTCTGTGTACAAAAACACAAAGTGTGAAAGGGAGTGAGAAGTGGAATTTCTCAGCAGGCACTTGGATAATGAATAAGAGTATCTGCCCAGGCCTGTAACGTAAGCATTCCAAGCACTCAGTAATTACCTATGAACAGAGCTATAATTCTCAGACGGAATAAATAAAATACTAATTATTTTATTACCCTTCATGCCTGTTCCAGTGTGACTCAGCCAGCCACTACCAGTTGATGCCAACAAACTCCATATTAAAAGTATCCTAATTCCTTTGCATTGGTGAGTCCAGTTTTAAGTACCCGTAAAGGAAAGTGGTGAGCAAACCTACAGGACTAGGTTACTAATGCCAATAGAAAACAAGAACCATAAGCATAAGCAATGTTTAATATCTTTTGCTCACCTGGGCACCTTCCTTGAGTTCAATATTGCTGTTTACGGGACAGTGCGCATCCATGGTTTTCACTAATAAAGGATCACTATCCACTGCTTTGAAACACCTTTCTTCTCCTGGAAAGGACAAGCTACATGAGAAACTCCCCCTGCTCCTCCAATAAACCCAGAAAAGCTCAATGAAATGAGCTCATATATTGAAATGAGTAAATATAATAGGTCTTCCTTTTCTGTCTCACCTAGGAATAACTTTGCTCCTCCCCCCTGATCTCTTATCAAGGATTGTTGGCTAAATGTCCTGCCTGTGATTCTTAAATATGCCCCACCTCCATTAAGTTATCAAAGGTTTACACTAATCTTAAAATTAATACTCCTGTTTCTGAAGAAAACAAAGGTAAGTTCCCCACCTCAGGTTTCTCACTCATACCAGATTTACCTGAAAATCTTTATTCTCTAAGTTGGGACTCGTATAATATTCTTACCAGGCAATTCCTGCAGCCGCCTAAAGTTTGTGAGCTCTACATCATCCTTGTGGGTGCAGAGTCGAGTGGCCAGGATTCCTTCTCTCTCTACTCTGTGGGTAGCTGTTTGAGTCAGTTGTCTGGTAACCTCCTCTGTGCACCTGAAAGGCATTGGAGTATACTACCTGATTAGATGAGACACTCCAAAGATTAAAAGAAACTTATCATGGGCCCTTTCTGGACTTGGGCTTATTCTGGAATATTCCTCAGGATAGCCACAAACTAATGCAGACTATGGAAGGCTTCTATGGTCCGCACTAGCATGCAGATAGGAGGTCCCTGTTCTGGGATATATTCCAGAATAAGGCAAAGTGCAGAAAGGCCCATGTTCACATCTCTTGATGTGGTGTCTTAAGGCTATCTACAAGTAACACAATTTCCTCTTACACACATTTACAATTATAATCACCTGGATGTAATGTGTCTATGGAACACAATGACAGCAGCAGTTCCAGAAAGTCTCAAACATGTAGCTATGGTATTAACACCATGCCTCTACAAACTCCTGCCTTTTGTGGGCGGGGGGAGTCTCTAAAAACCAAATATCTATCAACACTTTTCTGTGGCTTCAGAGCGAGGAGTGAACAAGTCAGTCAGCCTTCAGAACTGGAGCACCAAGATGATTACAAATGAATTTGTGAGGAAAGGAAAAAGAAATAGAGATGGAAAAGGTTTGGAGTTGATGATGGATTCTCACCTTCCCTGGCGGAGAGTATTCAAAAGGGAAATGAATTTCCTGTCAGTCTGTCTTTGCACTAAGGTGAGCTCCATGTTCAAGTGGATGCACTTCTTCCAGCTCTTTGCCTGTGAAGAAACGTTGGTTCAACTTGTAGGCCACCCAGGGGCAGAACGTGTAATGATCGACAGCAAGAAGAGGATACCTGGAAGCAGAACTTGGGTTGCTCTGTGGCTTTGCTGACTGGAGGCAGCTGCAAGAAGTCTCCACATACGATGAGTTGGATTCCTCCAAAGGGACCCTCACGTTTTCTAACAGACCTACAAAAAAAAAAAAGCAAAGAGAATGGAGCCATATTCAACAAACTGTATTCACTATGGTCAAAGAAGAAAAAACTGTAATAAGCTAAAGAAGGAGAGCACATAAAGGCTGCACTATTATCCATGACCACTGGTTATGCTTGCTAGGGCTAATGGCAATTGCAGTCCTCCTACTGGAAGAGTCAAGTCTCTCTATCCCTGCCCTAGAACTAATCAAGTTACAATATTTGCAGATAACTTGATACTGCTGAGCTGTGAATAGTTTCTTTTCTCAGCAGAAGCTGTCTGGCAATAAATGGCACAATCCAGATTTACATTGGTTTCCAACTCCATACAGAAGTCCACAGTATTCCAGAATCCAAAGACATTCTTGATTTTTACTCTAGAACTGGCAAAGATTTTGAAGACTGTGACTTCAAACACATGAAATACATACTGCATCAGAAGAAATTAGGAAACGTGTCGATTGGACTGTCAAGTTTTCTTTGCTCTTCCTGTATATGTCCTCCATTAAAACATTAGTTTAGTCCTTCAGGCTGCTTTAAGACTTTTGTCACGCATTGGTGTGGAGGAGAAAGGCCCCACTTCCTGCAAGGGCACCCTGTCTGCACCAGACAGGGGGTCCTGATCTGGATCACAAGTAGTCCTCAAGATCGAGAACTACCAGCATATTAGTGTGAGTCAGTCTTGAACAAGGAGGTACATGCCTTCATTTTCCAGATGACTGGGAGGGCATTTTTGCATCATACCAACATGTGCAACTGAAATGAATCCCCCAGACATTCTGAGGTTTGGGCTCTTTCTGCACCACGCCTTATTCCAGAATAGCAACCTACCATCTTCATGCTGGTGCAGACTATGTCAGGCTGTGGGTGGAGGGTCTGCTGGAATATGCACCACCGTATGGATGACAGGCTCCTATTCTGGAATATAATGCAGAATTAGGCCCAGTGCAGAAAAGGCACAGGAATATTTGTTTCTAGCTGTCAGAGACATTGAAGGCCAACTCTGAAGCTTACATGAGCTCTGGAACTGGCATGGTGATTGGGCTGGAGCAGCTGTCATTGTGCAGATGACTCTATTCCAGTCTAAGTCGTCCCATGATCCAGACCCATGGCTGTCTCTAGGTATGAACTAACTGATCAAGAATATGGCAAGTTCAGAAAGGCCCATAAATTGAATCTATAGCTCAAGAGTATAAGAAAATGTTAGAAGTGTGTTTGGGTGTCTAAAGATATAGATCAAATGAACCACTATACTGCATACAAATCTTCCTTTCTTGATTCACATTATCCTCAGTAAGTTCTTTCAAACTGTGGTGTGGAGTCAGAAACGTGCCAGACAACTAAACAGGATAACAATTACAAATGCTAACTAATAAGACAGTAATAGCAATGATGATGGAAGGACCAAGAACAGAATCTGAACACATACAGTACCCAGATGAAATTGTAGGTGCAGGGCAGTTGTACATAAGCAGAACCATGTCAAACCCGCTTATACAAAACTTAAAAGCAAAAATATAGTGATTCATATTCTACAGTATGAATACCCTCCTCTCCTACTGCTGATCATGCCAAAGAATGATGGGTCCACAAACCTAGCAACTGCCTCCAGTTTATCAAAGAATTCCCCCTCTACCATAGAAATTTCATCTATAATCAAATGGCAGCAATTCAGCCACTGCTGCCGAATCCCAGGCCTCTGTGCCAACTCAATGCACTGATGAAGAGGAGCTTTTCCAGAGCCAATGCCTGTAATAGAAGACATGGAGAGAGAGAGTGAGCAGCATCCCAATGCTAAGATCTTTTAATGCTCCCATTGGCCTTTTGGAGGTCCCAGTTACCTGCAAAAGCATGGAGGGTAGTGCCACCAATCTGACAAGCCGCCACTCCTGTGCTTGCAGTGGCATAGGTGCCGTTGGGAGGCAGTGAGGCGATGATCTTTTTCAGAAGATAAGATTTTCCAGTACCTTTGGAGAGAATCACAGATGCACAGAGTCTGGATTTCAAACCAACCATCATGTTAGTGCCCACACGTATATCCCAACTGAAATTGCCTATCACACAGAAGATATTTAATAGAAAGCAGCAAGCACAAAGCTTGCAGAGCAAGAGACATGTGAGTATTTATATTCCCTCCTTCACCCAAAGTGGGTTCACAATAAAAAGTAAAAAACCATAAAGCAGTATAACCCTCCTTTCCTTCTTCCCTGGCAGGACAACACTTAGAGGAAGTTTGGCAGCAAAGGCCTGGGTAAAGATGTAGGTTTTAATCAGGAGCCATAGACTTACAAAGTTGGCACATGACATGCCTCCCAACTGATACTGCTAGGATGCTAAAAGTGGTTTGGCAGTCAAGTCTACACACTCCAAATTCCTAACTCATTCTAGTAGGAAGTGTTAAAGTAGCACAAGGGGCCTGCCTTTAAAAAAAGTCAGAGTTCAAGACCCGAAGTACCTCTCCCAATACTATCACCAAAATAAGAAAAAAAATACAGTCATCAGTCAGTATTAGGGATGTGCACAAGTATTTGTAACATTCAAAATTTGTCTGAATTAGAATCATAGAATCATAGAATGGTAGAGTTGGAGGGGACCTCCTGG
>MTQE01001134.1:59854241-59865960 GCA_014337955.1 Aspidoscelis marmoratus | reverse complement strand
CTGAGAAAAACTTCCTGTTTCTATCTCTCGCTGTGTGCTCTGAGAAAAACGTCCGAATACGAATTCAGACATTCGTATTTGAAACGAAGGTTGAGACAGTAAAAAACTGGCATCCGTACTCAAATCAAATGCTTCAGAACATTCCTACAATACTTCTTTACACCTGTGAACCTGGGGAGGTGGGAAAGTCACATCCACAATGGATCCAGAACAGATTCAAAATGGATTGAGAGTGAATTCATGGCAGATTTGGTGCTTTCATAGCAGACACATAGGGAGGTACGTATCAATACATATGCAATTCGTATAGAACATGTGTATCAAATTCGCACCAAATGTTCGTATCAAATCCTACCAAATCCAAAGGGGATCTATTTGAATTAATCAAATGCAAACAAACCAAAACATTTGTGCACATCCCTAGTCAGAATCCCTTATGTAGAAGTCTATCATGTGAAGGATGGCAGACATCCCTTAAACTGACTTTCTATAATGATCCTAAAAGGAATATGGAGTCAGTTCTGCGTGACAAGGGCTATTCCACACAACATTGGCCCAATTCTGGTGACCCAGCACACAGCAAACTGGGGTGCCACTAATATTGCTTTGTGGACAACCTTCAGAGCTGGGGCTGTTCTGAACAGCACTTCTGGGTATCAAACAAGATGTAAACTGATGTATACCCAGGAGACCAGTCTGTAGTGCAGACAATGTGTTCCAGGATTTCCTGCGCATATCTATAGGCCCAATGTAGGCATGGTTTGAGACTCCCAATGTGGTAACGGGAGTCACTGCTACTTCTGCACTGCAGAGATGTATGTCTTCTCTCACCAGCACTGCCTGTGAAGAAGACGTTCTTTCCACTCATTACTGCACTCAGCACCTGCGACTGCTCCTGGGTGAGGGTCGCTCGAGAGCACATTGACCAAGGCTTCTTCATGGGCTGTTTTTCAGGTACCTGAAAGGAAGTTCCATACTATGATTCAACCCTTCCACCCCAAAACAGAGGTCATCAACCAAACATTTACAAATTTGAAGCACTTCCTTTCCTGCTGCTGGAGCACAGCTGCTTGAGCCAGGTAGGGGGATGCCTCTTCCTTAGAAGATGCTTTGTCTAAAATTGTCTGCACCCAAAGAGCATAAAATCATTCAGTCTTGCCCATAGATTCTACCGATGAGGTCAGTTTAGACTAGCTTGTATAAAGAATAGGATCTTCTGGGTGAGAGAGGATTTCAGTTAGATTCTGCTGCTTGGTCCACCCAGACAGTGCCTTTCTTTGCAAGGGTGTGAATAACACTGTTGAATACAGGAGCTTTCCCTCCTAGTAGTTCTACATCTTAAGTATGCATAACTCATTCTGTATCTTCTGATTATGTATGCCAGCTTGCAAGGACTTTATTCAAACAAGTGGCCTAATAATAAAGTTAAACATTCAGATTACCAATAATAATAAAGAAACACTTAAGGAGATAAAAATCTATCTAAATGAGGAAATGTGTTTCAGGAAGACTATGCTCCATGCAGGGTCACCAGTTGGCTTAACACTGGGTCACACTTTCAGCCACATGATCACTTGCTTGTAAGGCAACTCTATAAATTAGATTTTTATACAGCTTTGCTGCACTGGTTTCAAGGCAGTGTACAATCATATCATACATAAAGGCTTATTGTGCTAACTCAGAACACTGGCATCCCTCGCTGAGACATTTCTTCCTTAGCCATTAACCTCAATAGGAGGACACACCTATGCGTGCCCTAGTCACACCAGACTTTGGGCATTTCTGCACTTGCTTTCCCATCCATTGGAAGGGAGAGACACTTGGATGGGAAAGCCATTGGGTAGGAAAGGCGCATCACAAGCACACATCACCCCAAGCTCTGCGCAATCAGACACTTCTGCCTGTGCAACTGATCCTCCGCAGGGCTCTGCCATTTTGGTTGTAGCAACCTGCATGAATACATGTGTGCCAGCGGTGTCTATCACGACAGGGTTCTCTGAGGTACCAGCGTGCTGGTGTGGTACCTCAGATGACCCCTTTGCACTGGAAAAGGTGCCGATAGTTGCCACCTGAATGTGCCAGGTAATCTTTTGGTTGGGAATGGGTAGGGTTGGGTTGCTTGTGGTGCGCGAGCAATAATAATAATAGCAGAAGCAGCACCCCTTCCACCAAGGGACTGTACAGGATTATAAATTACAAAATCCAAAATTAGAAAAATAGTAACATAGCAATGTAAATATCTAGTAATAATCCGTGCAGTATTGTTAAGACCTTTAACAAGAACTTCACAAAGTGTTTCCTGTGGATCTCTGCAACATAAGCATTATAGAATGCTGGGGGGAGGGGGGGGCAGCAAGATTGTATCCACCCATAGGAAAAATGGCTCAGAAGCAGCTTAGAAGTGATACTGTTAAAAAGAAAAAGAAGCGATACTGTCTGCATACTAGTACCCCAATCCACATTAAAGTGTATTTCTGACGTATAGTGTGGATTAGGGATGGAATGGGAACACTAGCACCTGCACGCTCCCACCTTTAAGCCGCTTCTGAGCTGCTTTTTTAATGTGTGCAGCAGAGGCAACCCAAGCCAAGTCAGCAAATGTGAGCTTTCTAGCCTTTCTGTTCAAAAAACCTACCACGGAATTGCACCTGGAGGGAAGGAAGGGGGGGGGGGCAGCGTTGAACTTGGAAGTTTCATCTATTCCTACCCAGAGCAACATATGCGGCGTGTTCAGTTAACCCACAGGGTCACGCGAGTCCTCGCCTAACGCCTAGTATCTAATATTATTTATTTATTTGTATTTCTATCCCGCCCTATACCCGAAGGTCTCATATCAGGGTTCCTACCTGGTTCCCATCCACGGTTTCGCTCAAGACCCGCTTTCGGGCCGGCGGACACGATCGCAGCGCCCGTTTCTTCGACGGAGTGGCTGAAACGTCGGGAGGAGGTTTTCGGGAGCCCGCCTGCTCCAAGTCGCGAGGCTGCACCGGGCTGATCGTGTCGAAGGCGCGTGGCAGACCCGAGAGAAGCCGCGTCCGCTCCGTCACGGGCTTGAGCGCTGCCCGGGCCGCTTTGAACTTGATGCTCAGCGTCCGCACGAAGCGGCGCAGTTGCTCCGGGGGGCAATTGGAAAGCAGCAGCTGGGTGTGACTGGGGCCTCGACCCAGCCGCAGCGAGCTTTTCCCGTCCCTTAGGAAGCGTGTGAACAGACGCGTTTCATTCTGCCGCAGCGGGAAGCTTTGAGGGCGCCGCCTCGCCCCACTGGCGTCGGTCACTTGCAACACCAGCTCGCGGAACTCGTCTCGCCCCAGGGTGATCCACGCGTCGCGGAGAAGCACACGGGTCGGAGCTCCCGCACCCAAGTGCTCTATTGCAACGGTGCAACGAATCTGTCCAGCTGCTGACTCGGAGTCTGGTTGCATTACAAGAGCGTGCAAGGTATCGATTCCGCGCTGTGTGCCCAACGGTGCTTTAAATGCAGCGTCGACTGGCTGGATTGTCCGCCCCCTCTGCGAATGTCTCCCGCAGCCGCTGCTCCCCGCACCCAAGAAGCCTCCTTCCCTTAGCTAAGCGTCTAAGACGGCACGCGGATTCAAACCAGCCACGCTGGTCAAAGCAGCCAATCGGCGCCTTCGGGCCTTTAATCCTCCAGCCAATTAGAAGACAGGCTCCTATGCAGCCAATTAGAAGACGGGTGTGTCACAGTCTTCGGCCCAGCCAGTCTTCAGCTGTAGGGTTAAGAGCGTGTTCCGTTGCTAGGAGACCAGAAGACGTGAAGGTGGCGGATCTATCCGTCCATATAGGCCCCAAAGGCGTGATTAGAGGGTGTTCCGTCTGGGCCGGGATTAAATTCCCCGCCTAAGTGCCAGCACATGGCGGGGGCTTCGCGGGTGCCGAAGGAGCCGTTGGATCCAGTAAATGAGAACAAAATATTCCGTGAAACTATCATGAAAGAACTACGATGCCAGCGTCTGCACACGGAATACGCACTCAACCCGTTTCTAAACGGTACGGGGTGGCGGTGGGTAAGGAGACAGTGAAGGTTAAGGATGAGCGGACCGAATAGTGAAGGGCATGGAGGGATTCATCGCCTTCCGTGGACGTAGCATTTACTTTCTTTTTTCTTACTTTTACCCTTTATGGTGCCTTTTTCTCCCTAGTCGCGAATGCAAAAGCCCTACCTTTTAAGTTTCCTTTTATGTTATCTTGCTTTTAAAATAAAAATTTAAAAGAAAAAGGCCTACCTTAAGGTCTCCTTTGCAGACAGTTACCGGATGCTAATCTGCTATAGCAGAAACCACCAGTCCTGCAGCACACAGCTTTATTGTCATTTATAATGTGTTTTCAGTCCAAGGCCATGAGTAAAGAGCCTGGGTTTCAACTTCCCACATACAAAAGAAAACTGATGTTAAGTCCTTTGGTTGAATAAATAAATATAAGCTGCCATCTCAGACTAGATAGTTCAACATTGGTTAAAGTTAAATATGGCCAAGATGGAATTTCTTATTTTTCCTCCAAAGAACTCTCCCACCCCTTCTTTCGGCCTTGTCACACATACCTCTCTTAATCTGGATTAAGAAGATCGGGAGCTTTGGTATCCGGCCCTTGTGGAATCTGGTCCAAGCAGTTCTGCATCATGGCAGCGACCGCGTGCATCCCATGGGCTGTCTAGCACCTGATGGCCATCCTTGCTAAACAAGGCTGCCATGCAGCTACTGTAGCGCCTATCCTGAGGCTCTGATTAGCCCCAAGCAAGAAGGCCTGCCGGGGTCATGGTGCAATTGGCCCGCTTAGTTGTCAATGTTTTCAGACTTCCGGTTACAGTGGGCATGGTGAGGAAACACAGCTTCGTAGCTCAGCTTTGTAGACCACTCCAAAGGATGTGCGGACCTATCTAGTCGTGTGTGTGTGTTGAGGGGCGGTGCCGAAGCTGCCCCATTGCAAATGGCAGCCTCTAGGCCCACCCTTGGACCCCGTTGCCCTGGTATATGTGCAGAAGTGTGGGCTCTGATTCAGTCTTCACAGTGGAAGACTGGACTGAAGACACAATTAAAGGGGGCTTGCATTAATGCAGATTTAAGTGCCAGAGGACCCCATTAAATCCAGATTTCATGCTTGCGGAAGGTTCGTAGCTGATCTGTACCAATTGCGTACCTATTGGGTTCCTAATGAGATCTTTGTTACATGTGCAAAAAGGGCCTTAATCTTCTTTATCGTTGCTGTAAATGTTCATATCCACCCAGTCAAGGAAGGCCACAGCCTTGGCTTTATTTTCATTTGTTTTTTCTGTCCTTTGATCCTTACATTTCATCCTTAGCCAGATCCAGCCAATTTTTTCTCTATTGCCAAGATTAGACATTATCTTACAGTTTCCTCAGCTAAAACTTTTAAGCCATGCTTTAGTTATCTCTCATCTTGTTTATTGTAGTCTCCTTCTGTCTGGTCTCCCGTCCTCTCAAATCAGTCCCTTAATATCCATTCTCCACTTGGCCACTAATTTTCATGGCCCATCATTTTGATAATGTTTCCACACTTTTACATTCCCTCTGTTGGTTCTTGTTTCTTTTAGAATTCGGTTTAAACTGCTTGTTCTTACATTTAAGGTCATACACAACCTGGCCCCTCCCTATCTTTCTGCCTTAATTCATTTTCACCAACGTCCCTGAGCGTTGTGCTCAATGAGTTGTCATTGTCTTGTTCAGCCCAGGATTTCACCCTCTCTGTCTTGTTTTATGTCCCTTTTCACTTGCTGCCCTCTACCTTTGGAATCATTTCCCTCTGCACCTGCAGTCAGCCCCCTCCCTTACTGGATTTAAGTCCCAATTTTAAAAGTCTCTTTCTCTTCAAGCCTTTGGTGTTTCTTAATGTTCATGATTTTACGGTTTTAGTCTTATTTTATTATCTGTTTAGATTGTAAGCCATTGGCAAGTTCTATTGTCTTAAAGTTTAGAATTGGGAGAGAAAAAATATTCAAGAATGATAAGGGTTTGTTTAAAAATAAGTTTATCTTTTTGTGGAAAAATATTAGATATAAAATGAGTCAAAATTGGGAGTTATCATGGTCTGGGAGAATTGTAGTTATTAAAATGAATGTTTTTTCAGCACAAATGTTATTTTTCAGTCTGTACTGATAGATATTAAGGATGGTCCTTTAAACTCACAGTGAAGGAATATTAAGACATTTACTTAGGAGTAATAGATGTATAGTAGTTCTATTTTGTTGTATAAAAATCTGCATTTATAAACAAATTATTTAACAGCTGAATTCCTATCAAAAAGGGCTGAGGTAGAGGGATAACCACATTAATTTTTTTATTTGCTATTATTTGCAAATTACTTGATGTCTGATTAATTTCCACTATCTTGCTATCCCTACAGTTCATTCCGTAACAAGAAAGCCTGCATCTTGGCATGATAACTTAGAAGAGCCTGCAGATGGTAAGTACGTGTCTTTAAATTCTAACATTTTATTGCTTTCTGGGTAAACAGGATTAAGCGAGCTTTCGCTTTAAGACATCACAGACCAGGACACAGCTGAGTAAGAGATACTTGTATCTGAATCAACTAATATTTAAAAACAGCAGCTTCAATGGCCCTTTTGGCACTAGCCTTTATTCTGGTTTATACACTGGAAATGGAATGTGGACCTGCTGTCTCATGCTGATGCATACAACAACAAGAACTTCTATAAGTATATCAGAAGTAGGAATCCAGTCAGGAAAGCAGTTGGACCATTAGATAAGGGGCAGAAAGGGATAATCAAAGAAGACACGGAGGTTGCAGAGAAGCTAAATTCTTTGCTTCTGTATTCAGGGAAGAAAAGAGAGGGCACGTGCCAGTAGCTGAGCCTGTATTTTTAGAATTAAACTGGATAGAGAACCAAGAGGTCCTTGCTTGTCTTAATAAACTAAATGTTAGCAAATCACCAGGACCAGATGGTATTCATCCAAGAGTTCTTAAGCGACTCAAATATGAAATTGCTGACCTTCTAGCAAAAATATATCATCTTTCCCCAATATTGGGCTCTGTACCAGAAGACTGGAGGGTAGCAAATGTAACACCAATCTTTTTAGAAATGTGCTTCTCAAAAACTTGATCTTAGCTTTCCTGATCGTCACTTTGCATTTGTGTTGCCAGTGTCTATGTTCCCTCCTATTCACCTCATGAGGAGAAGCCTTCCATTTTCTAAATGAACTTTTCTAGCTTTTAATGAGTTTCTTCTTGGACTGGGAAGTTCCCTTTCTTTTTAGGTATGCATTCTAGTTGCACTTGTTATTGTGTTTTTAAATAGTCTCCATGCATTCGATTGAATTCTAACCTTCCTTTTCAATTTCGTTTTTACTAGTTTTCTCATTTTAGGGAAGCTTTCCTTATGAAAGTATAAGGTCTCTGTATTTAATACTCCCTGTATTTAAGTTGAAGAGTATTTCATTATGATCACTGTTCCCAATTGCATCAGCCACAGTGACATCCTTTACCAGGTCCTGAGCATTACTTAGGATCAAGTCCAGGATTCCCTTTTCCCTGGTTGGTTCCATGACCATTTGCTCTATGGGACAGTCGTTTAGCAGGTCTAGGATTTTTCCCTCTTTTTCCTGAGTTGAACAGGTGTTCAGCCAGTCTGTGAGGATAGTTGAAGTCCCCACAAGTTAAAGTGGGTGCTTTGCAGTCAAGGCTAGACTAAGTAATTCTTAGTGCCCATGCTTTAACCCAACAGCTACGTTCCTGAAACTATGCCATCATGCTGCACTTGAACCGAACAAGAAATACACAGAACCACAAACAGAAAGTCAGGAAATTGGCTGGTTTTCTACACCTTTGGTGAGTTTTCAAGGGATACATGGTGAGATGAATAGAAGGTTTGCAATAGGCATATTAATGACAGCCAAATAAATGGTTTAAATAGAAAAACATCAGCCATTTTGAACCATAAATTAGAGTTTGTAGAGAATAGCTGGTGGATTATCAGGCATTTCACCAACCAAGGATGGAGTAATAATGAGATCCCACATTTCCTTATGTCACAGGTTCTTATCTTGTTACCATGCTTGTCTTCACAGATCAGCGTCGACCGGAATGACAAAAGGCTGTACTTCCCAAGTCGGAGTACTGAAATCACAAGATACATGGCAGCTATGTGGCGCTTAAAGGAAATGACAAAAGATAGGAAATAAGATAGCAAGAGAAAAAGAACGTAGCATCATAGGAAATTGATGAGGGAACCCATTTGGAATTTTAGATACACATAATTTGCCTTCCCTAAGCATTGCAGGGTGTACAGTAGATGCCATAAGCAAGGAAGGTTTCTTACTCTTGTAGCTCAATAAACTTGTACCCAAAATCTGCCTGCTGCTTTCTTGCTGTCTACCTGCATTTTATATCACAGCCAATATTTAAGAGTGAACAGACAGGACAGGGAGTGTGAGCTACTTTGGTCAGTTTGGTGTAGTGGTTAAGGAGCCGGACTCTTATTTGAGAATACCAGGTTCAGTTTCACCCTCCCCCATGAAGCCAACTGGGTGACCTTGGGATAGTCACAGCTCCACCTACCTCACAGGGTGTTCTGTTGTGGGGAAAATAGAAAAGCTTTGTCAGCTGCTCTGAATCCCCTTAAATGGGTGAGAAAAGCGGGGTAGAAAAGCCAACTCTTCGTCTTTTGCCACTGCCACAACTGCTGCGTGAATAACACAGGCCACTGTTGTATATGATTTATTTACTGAATGGGTAACAATGAGGTCTTTTCACTGTTTGCCAAAAGACACGACGTTGTCAAACCGGTCAAGTCGTCAATTCACTAGTTCAATATAAACTTCTGGCCACCCTTTATATGAACTCAAACAAAAAGGGTCTGGGTGCTATTTGGGTATGACTGTTGATGTATTCAATGACACACAGAATGCATTTGCCAGTTTCACAGCAAACCAAATAGTAAGATGGTCATTGGGATTATCAGTTCATGGCTGTTTGCCAACACAATGGATGATGTCATGTCTCACAAAGAAAAAAGTTCTTCACTCCTTATCGGGAACGGTTCTTCATTTTTTGCCTCATCCTTTTGCCGGGTCTCTTCTGAAGAGAGATACAAAACAAAGTTGGTTACCATCTTTCTCTTACAGAACACTTAAGACTATTTACCTATTGTAATTAATAAAATTATACTGTTTTTAGGAAAACTCCCTTTACAAGGTAACTCTGAAATATACTGATAGCTATATATAAAATAGCAATTGTACATTCTTTGTTCTACTTTTGTTATGTAATCAACAGCTGGAAATAATAAAATACATTCTCATAAAATTAGCAAGCAATGCAATAGATCACCAGAATAGCCACAGGTTATTTACAGGCAGCATTAAATTCTTTTTATAGAGGACTAACTGGATAATCCAATGTATAAATAATGAATCCAAATTCATCTAGAGTATAAACATGCTACTTCATCTGATAATGGGTTTCTGACTGACGTATACTTACATTAGCACTTTTTTTCCTTGCTTTTCCAGCACCCTTGCTGTGGGCTACACTAGCACGGAAGCTGGACACATCATTGTGGCTTTCTCGAGTGTTCCATTTTGATCCTTTCTTCTTGCCACCAAAACCAAATTTCTGATCCTTGTAGCGTCGCTTGGCATTTGGTCTGAAAGAGAAAAAAGGCACAGTTGGGAATTTCCAATAAATGCTTGTATGTAAAGTGGGATTCTGCACCTATCTTTCTGACTTTCCTCCCATCATAAATACACCAAACACCCTTCTGTTTTCAACCATAAAAGTTAAAGACTTACAAAACAAAAACTCAAGGATGAAATCAGAAAAAACACATGGGCTGAATAAAAAATTCATTAACAAAGCTGAGTTTCACCCAGATCCTTTAGATACCTGTGCAATAAAAAAGCAAAAGTGTCTTTTTAATGAACCAACATTTGCCCCTGGGAAGAATCTATCATATTAAGAAGTGCAAAACTGCAAACAAAAACAAATGACCCTATGCTAGGTATTATCAGTCCTTAGCTCTCACCCTTTCTTTTTGAACTGGCCTGCAGTCCCCTTCTTCTTTCCCTGAAGAGCTGGTGAATTGTCACCCTCTAGAAACTCAAGCTTGTCTGAGAGACCTGCACGAAAGATAGAACAGTTGAATTATGTATCAAGCTGAAGAACAACTCCAATGCAAGATCTGCAAGAGAAATGGACCATCTTATGTTTGAAACTACAATGCCAGTTTTCCACATGATGCAGTACACACAAAGTGGATACAAGTGAATCGTTTATACCTTTAAAGATGAATATAAAATGGTTAAATATTTTTTAAAAATATTTGCCTATGCTATAAAGAAAAACATTTCCATTTATTTGCATTTTAGTGTATATTAGTAGTAAGATTTACATTACTTTTTAAAGTGAAATGGGAAATTTCATTTATAACTATGAATCAAAGCAGTTTTTTTCAGCAATCATCAGTTCATAGTAATTTATAAAGGAACAGAGAGCTAGCAGGACTTTGAATCATGCAGATTAACTCCCAGCACACAAAGCTCACTGCATTTCAGGCAGCTGTCTTAGGGCAGGGAAGCACAAGGCTCATAAGAATCTCATTTTTTTACACGAGTAGAACATCCACAATTTCCACTTCTTTAGAAAGTTTATACAGATAAGGAAAGTTTCAGAAAAGGGGCTCACCTTTCTGGTATTTCTTGACTGCATTCAGCATTGTAGATTTTTCTTTCTGCCTCTTCTGCAACACTTCAGTTTGCACCTACCAAAGGGAAACAAGAACATAGAACTTGTTCTGCTTAGTATTTCCAGCAAAGATGTCAAGCATTTGTCTGTGAACTCTTAGGAATCAAAACTGAGTCAGTTCCCCTATTCGCACTTAACTTTCTTATCCTAGGCCAAAGTAGGCCTCCTTGATCCAGCACATGCAACTTATTCCAGGAACCAGTTGCTGCTGGCACAGGACAGAACTGTCTGCATTGGGACAGTTTATCCTGCACCAGCCCCTACCTGGTCCCAAAGGTTCCTGGCCTTGAGTTTCAAGAATGCCAGTTTCAAGTTGCCCCCACCCCCACACCCCCACACCCATGGGAATTGGGGAGCATGAGCCTTCTTTATACAGCCCACTGTTTCAGGTCAGGGCTCTAGTGTACTGGTAGATTTCAATGTCGAGCTCTACTAGTAAACATGGCTAGGACATCATTTTGGGTGCCATAGAGTGGTTTAGGCTCCATCCTGTGCCAATATAGTGCGCTACAGAGAAATGAGGCCTCCTCCATTCTGGACCAGCATGTGGACAAAAGGCCACAGGCCAATGAAACCAAACATAACCACACTGCAGATTAAGAATTCAACGTATGAATTCCCAGCTGCTGGATTCCAATACTTAAGAATTCCAGTTCTAAGGCTGCTAAACAATAGTTACATCTCCCTCTTCCAATTTACACAAGCATCTAAGGTAGTTGCACTTTTTTCCTTTTCACCTTTTTGCCGTATTTTCTCAAAGCACGGAGCTGTTTGGCCCTTTCAGACTTTTCCATGGCTTCTTGTTTGCTCTTCAGCTTTTGTCGAATCTAATTAATAAATAACAATTTTAATATTCTGTTAATGCAAAGGAAGGCAACCTCCTTGGATTCATCACTATTCATTCATGGCAACAACAACTTTCAAATGCTACTTTCCTAAATACAGTGGTACCTTGACATACGAGTTTAATTCGTTCTGTAACCTT
>MTQE01001134.1:59838857-59854156 GCA_014337955.1 Aspidoscelis marmoratus | reverse complement strand
CCTATCTCAAAGCAATTTTCCCCATTGAAATTAATTGAAATGCCATTAATTCATTCCAGCTCCCAAAACACCCCCTCGTCCCTTCTTCCCTCTTTCTGTGTGCGCCTGTTCCAAATTTCCCTCGAACCCAGGCAGCTGACAGGACCCAAAGGAGGGCAAGGGGAAGGGCAAGCGCCCTCTACCTCTCGCCTGTAGGGCCCTGGGAGACCTCAGCGCAGGTGTAAGGAAGCGGCCGTGGCAGCTGTGATGGGGCGGGCTGGATGCTGGCGGTCGAAGCTGAGGCCGGGCCCCTCGAGCGCTTGAGGATGAGAGACGGAAGGGAAAACAGACGCAGGGCGGCATCCCAAGGCGAGCGACGAGCGGTGGAGGGAGTGAGCGTGCACGCGCTTGAGGATGAGAGACGGGCGGGGAAGGGGGAGAGATGGAAGGGGAAACAGACGCAGGGCGGCATCCCAAGGCGAGCGACGAGCGGTGGAGGGAGCGAGCGTGCACGCGCTTGAGGATGAGAGACGGAAGGGGAAGAGACGGATTCCTCGTATCTCAAATCTTGCTCTCATCTCAAAGCAAAATATCACTCGCTCGGTGGCTCGTATCTCAAAAAGCTCGTATGTTGGGGCACTCGTATGTCGAGGTACCACTGTATGAAGTTCCTCAATACAATTATTAAATTCTGCTCAGACTCTATAGCCATTAGTTACAAGTTATCCTTTTTTACCTGCAGGGTCACAAAATAACAGTACAAGAACTCCTGCCAAAATTAACAGCCTATCATCTAGATACATAATTATCAAAAAGCAAAGTAAAAGGAAACATGTTTAGTTTTATTTCAAACATTTCTATACTGTTCTTCATTTTAAATTACCTTGTGTTAAAGTACTATATAGTAAATATAAATCAAAGCAAGCATGTAACCACAGAAAAAGAATCCTTTTCATAAAGAATTATAAATAGAATATTATCAAATAACTGAACCTCTATTTTTACAGCAGTTTTCATTGCATAGGTTTAAAGACAATGTACAGGCAGAATTTGTACATGGAATAACCATAAAAGCGGAAGGTTCCAATGATGAGAACAATGCAAAGTATAGCTGAGAGTTTGCAAATGAAACATGCAAGAAACAATTACAGGATTAAGCTATTCTTTACAATAAATTTGCATAGAAAAACAAGACGGACTTCAAAACTGACAACGCAAAACTGCAAAATTAATCATTAATACCCAGAGGAGAGTTTTCTTCTCCATTTTGTGAGGTACAAACACGCACAAAGTATTGCAACATTAAAATGTTAATTCCTGTTACCATAATTCAATTTATCATGCTCTATTTAGGCAAGGGGTTTTAAACACTAAAGCCACACTATACAGGCTAAAACCAGTATAGCTTGTGTTTTTCCAATAAGGAGTTCTAATAATGGGATCCTAAGTTCATTCATGAGAGAAAAAAAATATATAAAGGCCTTCCTAATCCCAGAAACCGAGGAATCCATCGTTCAAGATGTAAATAAGCATGCAGCATCTAAGGACTGTAAAGGCATCAGACAGTTACATAAAGCACTGTAACAATAAAGGTGCATATTTTAAAAACTGCTTAAATTAATTTGACACAGACTCATATTAATAACATACTTAATTTTGCATTTTATCCCACCCTCTAAGAATGCAAGGCAGAAAATGTTATTCTCTCTTGTGTTCTCCTCCTAACAACCAGGTAAGGTAGTTGAAGCTAAAGGGCAGTAAGGTTTCTCTGACAGCTTCTATGGCTGAGAATTTGAACTCTGATTTATCAGGTAGTAATCCAGCACTCTAGCCACTGCACTGGTTCCTCACTCATTTCAAATAATGAATTCTTATATTAACTAGACCAAAAGCAATCCCACACTGGCTGGTATACTGGCTGGTCCTTCCTTAGACTGCATCAGTGCACAGAAGAGAGGCTTCAAGTATACTTACTGGTCTGGTATTCTGGCTAGTTCAGAATCACCTAAAAACTACCAGCTATTCAACATCCTCTCTTATCATTAACTATTAGCAGAAGTATTTTTCTCCTGTTCTATAATGCATTTTCCCATTATATTTGCTCCTCAGGAGTACAATTAACATAGAAAAAAGCCAGTAAGCAAAGTCCATAGACACAATGCAGAAGCTCCTTTTTCTGCTGCTGCTTCCTATTAGTGTTAGGCTCTGGTACCATCAAAATGGCTTGCCTCTGATCAGCAACTACAGATGTATCTGTTTAAGTATCTAGAACAGGAGGAAATTAGAAGGATCACACCTCTCACCTTCTGCATCTGCTGATCAGATTTTGCCATTTCTGCAAAATAATCATCAGGTCTCCTTGTTGGAACTTTTAGCTGATGTAGCCGAGGTAAAGCTTCAAAAACAGATGACTGGGCCTGGTGATAACTGAGAAGACAGATGGCAAGCGTAAGATTCAAATGTTATATCTTACCAGCAGCTATACATTTCCAGAGAATGCATATGAATATATCACAAGCTTTATGAAATAAGTGTAATACATCTATTTGAATGAAATATTTATAACTGTCTCTCCTTTTCCACTAAAAATGGTTGTCCTCTGAAAAGGACATTTATATCTCCTAAAGAAGTGATTAACCGTTTCTTCACCACGGACCAAGTTTACATAATTTTTCTTGCTGCAGACCTCTGCACCCCCACCTTCCATCCCCTGCCCGCCCACCCCCACACCAAGGCTGGCCTGTCGGGGACCCCCTGTGAAGCCTTTGCAGATCCCTTTGCTATAGAATTTAACACAACAAATATGTCCAAAAGAAAAAGTAAATACCATTACACTACAACCTGTATATTGGCCAACCCCAACTATTCCCAAAACATCCTTAACTACAGCACATAAAAACATCATCAGTGTTAGATACTAAGTCTTCTGTGGTGCCAATAAATAAAGTACAGCCACTTCTACCTTGTAGATGAACAAAACTTACAAGCTCATCTCCCTCTTGAATTCATCTTCTGGATCAACAGTTTCCTTCTCAAGTGTGTTACTGACTGCATTTGTGGTATTTATTGCCAGACGAGATGTAACATCAAGCCTTTCAACCCAGGCCAAGTGATTCTGGAATTCTGACAGACACTGCTTCAATCCATCCTGTAAGACAGCATATATTGTACATAAATACAATAAACATTTGCAATTTACAAATGAAGTCTTCTGTACTTTTACTAGCAAAACTAAAAGCTAAGCCATGTATCTGGCAGAATCTGATCCTCCCCCGAAACACCTTCAAGTATAAACCAAGGTCAACCCAAACTTTTCCAGCCAAATTTGAAGGTAATTAACAATTTACATAACAAATTTCATTCAAGTGATCTGTGGAAATTTAGCAGAACAGACTTTTTAAAAAAGTCTGAATTTGGAATATTATTTTTTCTAACAATCAAAATCCAGGTTTTTCCAACCAACCAGATATCAAGCAAACCAAAAACATTCTGAAACAAGCCCCATATTTTTACTCAATGCAACACTGATGCAGTCTATTAATTTTTCTTTTTAAAAAATATTTTAAAGTGACTCTGTTGAGCTACTTGCCATAGAAATAATGGTTTTTGTAATATAATTCTGGACATGTATATGCTAAAAATGTGGCTCTATGTTTTGATTTCTAAACTAAACATATTCGCTAATCTACTGAGGCCCCCAGCAATTTTGAACTGGCCTACTGAATCATTATGAACCATTCCCTATAACACTTCTGCAATATAACAAGTAACTGCACAAACCATTCCAGCAGGACAAAATGCTGGTTACAAATTACTGGATTAGAAGTATTGCACCGACTAGATAGATTTCTTATCAGTTTACACAAATTAATCCATTATGGTTACAGTTACACTAAACTTACCACATTATTGGCAGGCTTTGGTCTTCCCTCTAGCACAACATTTAGACCTGGCTTTAATGAACCTTTAGATAATGCCTGCTGAAGCTATAGAGGAGAAATGACAAATCAGCAACATACTTTAGATATCAAAAAAGTTACCTTGCTCATCCACCCACAGTTCATTATCATTAAAAAAACTTTAACACTGTATATGAAGATAAAAAGTAGACTTAACTATAGCACTCCAACAATATTTTGCTAGGCAGTTAAACTCTCTACATTAGTGTAGTTGGCTGAAATATTGAGCAGACGTTGTGCTATAACCTGAAATAACATTCGTTGGTAAAATATAAGCCAATAAGTCCTTACTCAAATGAAACTCCAGACACAAACCAAATAATGTCAGCCCAGCAATGCCATGAAGACAATGTTTTCAGGTTAATATATTCCCCAAGGATCATAAAATGGGCGAAATCAATTAAAATATCTAAAAATAAGATGTTAAAAGTTTAAATGAAAAAAATACAGTACCCACAAGGGGTAACTGCTGCCTCAACAAAAGGTCTAAAGACAGTGCAACTTCATCAACCGTCTGTACAGAATGATAGACTTGACATACCCAAGAAACTTGGAGATCATTTATTATTATTATTATTATTATTATTAATTTCTACAGCACTGTCCATGTACTCAGCGCTTTACAGATCATCACAGAGAAGGCACTGTCAGAAATCTCCCCCTATTTAGCTTCCCCATAAGATAATCAACCAAGGGACTTAGCTATTAACACAACCTAAAACTGGAATGAAATAGGCCAAAATAGTCGATTTTCTTCAAGCATGACTGCAGTTGAATCTCTCTCTCACACACAAACACACTGTGGCACCTACTTATAAAGGATCTTTTAGGAATTGAGCACTAGGCATTTAACAGTTCTGGACTCAGGGAGTTCTTTTTAAAAAGGACCCAATCATCCCCTTTATTTATGAAAAGGCTTTCCACAGAAATATGATGAAAACAACTTAGCATAGTAACCAGCAGTGCTGTGTTATAGGAATACCGTACAACATCAAACCCACCTCTTCATCTGGGATATCTGAGTCTTCAGAATCAGAGGATGACAACAAATCTTCCTCCATGCCAAGGTGAGGTACCACACGCCCTGCTTGGAATATCAGGAGCCCACCAGACACAAACCAATTACGGACAATGCTCAGCCTTCACGTAAAAAAAAAAAAAAGTGTTACGTTTATCTTCTTTAACTGGGCCTAAATATCATCACCAATTGCAGCTTTACGGTACAATATTTTATTGTTTTTCCCTTGAATTTTTAATATATGCACATCACTCCGGGCTTCCTCATAGACAAACGTGGAAAGCGGCATAATAATGTCTTAAATAAAATAAATATCAAACGCGAATTGGCAGCATATTTAAAGCCTGTAAACTGATGTTCACCTGTCCCCATTCCGATAGAACTTTGTCAACTGAACTTCGCCTCCTCTATATCTTCGACTAATATTATTCCTAATTTTGCCAGAAGCCACAATCAGAAGCCCCTCCCTCCTTCAAACTCTCAGCCCTGGATACAAAAGAGTATCAATATTCACCTTAATGTAAACTTCACTCTGCTTAGCAAAACTGTCTCGGGGATAAAACCACCTCAGAGAGCAACGAATCTAATCTTGCCTTCCTGCCTTCCTTCGGAAACCACGTGGACACACCATGCGTACCTACATCCTGCTTCCGTTCTTGTTCCATATTTCCGTTTCCGGTTGAGTTTTTTTAGGACGCCGTCTCTATGGCAACCGCATCTGCGGCGGCGGGCGGCCACTGTTTTGTCTCCTATATCTGGAACGGCATTGAGCGAGGGAGGAAAGGTGGGGTTTGGCTAACGTGGAGGGGGGGGGGCGAAAAACCAGTCGGGATGCGAAGAACTTGGGTGTTTTCCACTTAGCACTAAAGGACCCATTAAGGGTCCATAATGGGTCCTTAATGGGCACTCTAGTGCTAGTGGGAAAACACCCCTTGAGTACTAATGGGAAAAGACTCGCCGCCGTGGAAGCGGGGTCGGGTCGGGTCGTTGCAGGTCCAGAGGGGGAGATTGCAGAAGATGCTGGAGACGAAGGATGCAGCCTAACCGACCGACGTTTTGCTTCTGTCTTTTTCCAGCTGTATCTGTGGCGCGATGTCGGTGATTGTGGCGCAGGCTCTCCACATTTTTGGGCTTCAGTCTCGGGTGGCAAACAACATTTGCTTCTTTGATGAGCAGATTATAGTATATCCCGCGGGGAATAACTGCCTGAAATACCACATAGAGCAGAAATGGCAAAAATTCATCCCAGGTAAATTCTCCTCCCCGTTTCCTAGCCTTTGGCTAAGTCAAGGGACATATCTCCCTCCCCACATCCAGGCACTGTTGTTGTTTTAATATGTTCAATGAGTTCATTTTATGTGTTATAACCTGCCCTGAGACCCTTGGGTATAGAGTGGGATAAAAATTTAAATAAATAAATATTCACAGACACGCAGTATAGGAGAGGAATGCAGAAGGAGCGCAAACTAGCACCTTTTAATTTCTCATGCTCTTCAACACTTGAAATGGTAGTCCTGGGTAATACTGACAGCTCTGTTGCTTTTAAATATAATCTTGTACATGAATAAATAAAGTGCTCAGTGACAATGCCAAGCACAATTTGACTATGAAAATTGTTGGGATGTTCTACCACAGCTTGAGACATGGTTGTGATGTAACTTATTGAAGACAGAGTGTTGTGTGGAAACCAGTAGTAAATTAGAAGTTTAAATTACTCAGTATTTTCCCAGTAACTTATTGCACCTGCATGATTACATAGTTGTATTTTCTACATGAAGGTTCAATACTTTATTTTTAAAATCTATATTAAAAGGTGTTTTTATACATACCACCATTCACTGGAGTTCCCAGTGTGGTGTACGAATAAAACCACAAAATCCAGAAATAAGGACTGACAATAAAATAGAGATAGTAAAATAAAAACCAGCTACAAGAACAAATCCAATCAATCCCCAAATGGTGGAATTGCTCAGTGTATGTGCCTGGTGAAGTTCCATAGGGAGGTTCTCATTAATGGGGACCATCAGTGTGAAAAGCCCTATTTATCACTCTCATCCCACGGATATTATCTAGACATAGATTAAAAGGGCTTCCCCAGAGGATCTTAACTGAGAACACAATTGTCCTTCAGATATTTGGGATCCAAGCATTGAAGGCTGAGTGTCAGCGCCTTGAATTAGATTTAGAATTGAAAGGGAAGCCTTTGCCTTTGGAAGAAAATCAGCTTGGGATATTCCAAGACCTTTTTAAAAAATATTTTATATTTTATATAACTATCTACCCAAGTTATCTGATTCACAGATGATTGTATGGGTAGTTTATATTTGAGTTGAAACCTTATTTCTTCTGGATCCTTTTGTTCACTTATTGTTTTAGAGAAGCTGAAACCTAGGGCCTTTTTGCACTCCAATTTCCCTCGAAAAACTTCCCAGGGAAGCAAAGTTACAGAATGGTTTGGATGTCTACGCATCAGAATACCCAAATCACTCAAAACTTAGCCAGTGCTTAACTACATGCCAGATAGATGTGAATCACTGCCATTAAGGTAGTGATCAAGGTGCCATGATAGTGGTGCCAATGCACCTGCACAGTGCAGTAGCTGTGATAACCAGAAACATAGCACACAACTGTGCCTGTGCCATTGGTCACATGCTTTATTCTAAGCTCTTCCACCTGGAAGAATTGTAGATGGAGCATGCAGGGCTGTCCCAGCCCTGCCACACTTGCCGTTGTAGAAAAAACTTCTCTACTGTTTTACGTGTGGTGGACACTCCTATATGGGCAAAGCCAAAGCAGATGCAGCATGTGGGAGCATCCACAGAGTTCCCTACTAAGGTAAGTGCAATTTCACCTTTAAGATTTTCTTGACAGTTTGATCAGCCGCTGTTGACAGAATTAAGAAATAGCCTTATTTAAAGAAAGCTTTGTGAACTTTATGCTTATCTTACCTCTTAGTCTTTTCAGAAGAGATTAGAGGTTTCTGCTTTTAGTCAATTGCTATTTATCATTATGTCTGAATCCTAAATTATGCCTAATCTTAACTGTGATTGATTGGAGCAATCCAGGTTTATAAACCACAATTTGAAGCTGGCTTGTTTCAAGAAAACATAATTAAAACTCATTGTCTTGTTCATGTCAATACTATAATTTCACATTATGCCTGAAACATGATCTGCTGATTAAAAAATTGCAAACTCCTGCCTCTGTCTCTACTTTAGTATAGAGTTTAGGATTATAGGATTTCAGAAGAAAATATAAGACTGTAGTTGGAAGCCTCCCTTTGGTCTTCCTGAAACATGCCTTTAATCCATAATGGATAAAATCACCTACTGTACTGCATATCCAATCCATGGACTGCTTTGTTTTTTAAATGTTTTTGTGCAGCCTTATTGACTCTGGTAAGCGTTCTCACAATGGAATTCTGAAAATTTGAATTTCCCGGATTATTACCGTGACAACTGTTTAATTTTTCCATTATATGTTGATTTAAATTCTAACCTACTGTAGTACATATTGGTTCAGTTTATTTTTAAAAAAACTCCTTTACTACATTGGGCTCACAGAAGATTTTTCTGTGTGCTTTATAGGTTCAGAAAAGAGCCAAAGGATGCTAGCCCTAGCAATTAGCCCAAATCGACGATATCTGGCTATTTCAGAGGTATTGCAGGAAAGACCTGTTATCACTGTCTATGAACTTTCAGCTGTCCCCTGCAAGAAGCGGAAAATCTTGAGCACATTTGATTTTGCCGTCCAAGAATTTATCAGTTTGGCCTTTTCTCCTGATTCCAAATATCTTGTGGCTCAGACAGGGCCTCCTGAGTCAAACCTTGCCTTCTGGATGTGGGAAAAGCAAAAATTAATGGCAGTTATGAAGGTTGATGCTCTGAACAATCCTCTCTATCAGGTAAGATGGAAGAGAATGGAATGGGCACATGGTCTTTAATGGCACCTCCACACTCCAAAATGGAGAGGAAAAGGGTGGCCTTTTGTGTGGCTCTTTCCCCCAACCACTGTAATCTTCAAAGCCATTTCTTCCTTTCACTGCAAGTTAAAATATAATTCAAGGAGATTAAAATCTCGCCCATCCACCATCTTGGCAGTTCTGACTTGTGAACTGTCACTCATTAAGAGTAGCACTCAGAGGCACAGAAGTACTCTTGCAGCTTCTTATGGCCTCTGCAAAATTTGGATTCACCCTCCCAGTCTGGTTGTCTGGAAAAGAATACCATGCTTATGACATGTTCTCATATAATTCCAAGTCTCATCATTGTCCTGACTTGCAACCAATTGCAAGAACTGTTCAAATCTCCCTTTTTTTATGAATTTAATTTCCAGGTGAGCTTCAATCCACAGGATAACACTCAGGTCTGTGTTATAGGAAATGGCATTTTCAAATTATTCAAATACACAGAAGGAACCTTAAAACAGACCAACTTCTTGCGTGGAGAGCTCCAGAATTACCTGTCCCACGCTTGGCTGTCAGAAGAGAAGGTGATTGTGGGCACTGATACAGGGAAACTCTATTTATTTGACTCTGGAGATCTACGCTGGGAAACATCTATTGAGCGCAAAGAACCAGTTAGTGAGATAGCGAAAGACGAAACACAGCATGAATCAGAGAGGTGAGTTAGTCTTCAAAATGCCGACTAGGTCAGTTAGGGCACACTGGATAGTGCAGTAGACGATCAACTGCAAGTCCAAGTCGTTTTTGAATAATGACTGCATTCAAATGTGTTTAAAAACATCAGAAATCCTGACAGTCCATTCTAAGGGCCAATTCGCATTTGACCCAATAGTCAACGTGAGATGAACTCCAAAACAGAGCAACCGCATGTGAAGGAGCCATTTCCTAACCAGAAACAGTTCTTTCTGTGCAGGCCCACATTGACTACATACACCACATGTGCACTTACTTTTAGCAAGCACTGGAGCCAGTAAGATCCTGGCCAGCCTCTTCACACCACTTCCAGGTACTGGAGTGACATGTAATATGCCACGCATTCAATGCTGCAGCACATGACATGGCAACTAAAGGGAACAAGGTCTATCTTTGAGTTGGTAGCTCATCTGTGAAACACTTTTGCTGTAACCTTATTCAGCTGTTTCTTAAATCCCTTGTGCTGTTCCCTGTGGCTAAGCAACTGGCAAAGAAACAGGTGGCATCAGGAGAATTAGGAAGTGACTGAATAGAAGTACTAGCAAAAAGTAAGGTGAGTGGATTGCCAGCTCCATAGTAGACCTTAGACCTATTCGCACAAGGGCTGGAGGAATGCATGTGTAGGACACCCTGGGACGGAGCATTTGCTCCGCTGGGCTGGCGGTTCTGTTTGGAACCACCCCAGCCCATCGAAGGGTGCCCACACACGTTCCTGGTGCGGAGCAAGAAATCGTGCTCTACACCCATCCCCAGCCGTCCCACAGCTGTTCCAGAGGGAGTGCATTCGCATTTGGGCAGGCAGGTCACATACCTTCCCTGGGTTCCTGTGGATTCTAGGGCCTGCAGGAATCCCCCCCCCCCGAGCATGGGCCTGAGGCACTTACCTCACGCTCACCGGGTTCCATGTCCCCATGTAGGCCCATGCCCAGATTGGGGGGGCGTGTCCTGCAGGCCCTAGAGGACCCAATCCAGTCCCCTAGAACCCTGAGGAACCCGGGGAAGCTACGTAACCGGCCTGCCTGCCCCTGGGTTGGATTCAACCCAGTGGAGGGTAGGCCTGGGTGTTGCATCCTGCCCCCACGCTAGCCTTTTCGGGCTAGGCCATGTGGGGACAGATTCTCCTTTCACATGTAGGCAGGTAGGAATGTGTACCCATGCATTTCTTACCTGGGCATGAATGGGGAAAGTGTCCCCGAGTGGCCTAGCCTCTTGTCCCTTCCAGCTATTCTCACGTAGCAGAAACACTGGTCCAATCCTAAGCATATGTATAGGAAGATAGATGCAGGAAAAATGTACTGATAGGTTTTTGCCATATTCCACTTCAAGATAAGCAGTTTAACCTTATAAATATAGATTTGCACGCCTAAAGACTTCAGTTCCTCTTTAGCACAATCAAAATTATGTTAGAAGTCTCTACTTTCTCTTCTGTCTTGTTCCATCATGGAACAGACACACATTTATTGCAAAACAGTGTTGTCAGTGAGAGTGATGAATTCTGCCACATTTCTCCTAAGTGAGACACAACCCACAAAGTGTTCTTATGCCCCAGGCTTTCAGGTTACATGTTTTTATGTCTCTTTCCCAGGGAAAATGATCTTTATTATAGACCCTTGCACAAGGGATATTTTCAGTTTAACCTTTTATATAGGATCCTTCTTCCCTTCTCACATCACACAAGTATCAGGGAAGATTTGTATCTACTTCTGTCTGAGCATATTCTACTTGCTTAGCTGCAGCCTCAACAGCATTTGAAGAACAAGCTTCAATTGCAATAAAGTGGAGTGCTAGCATCTGACAAACCTCAAGTTCTCCAGTCATTTCATGACTGAATGTTTTTGTTCTGATGAGGCTATCTTCGATAGATGTTACAACACAACCTGAATAAGAGCACTCATTAGATCTCCTTCCGTGTAAGTAAATTATTTGTTATGCCTTGTTATTGTATTCTTCCTCCGGTTCCAAAAAAATAACAGAGGTCTTCTGGAAGATGTAGACTCTCCTTTAGTCTAGGGAATGGCTTTATTAAGTTCTAATCCCTTTTTCTCATGACTTCTGTTTTATAGGTGATTCTCACACTCTTATACTCTTGAGGCTCTTACATCTTCTATGAGGTTCAGAACATTAGACTCGGGAAATTTTATACATGAATTAATGGAATATTATATCGTAGAATACATGCATAGAATTGCAGCTTTAAAATTATACATAATTGAGAAGAACTTTCCTTTCATATTAGAATTATGCCATCAGAAACATTAAAAACAAATCTAAAATAAACAAAACTAATTATGTTTACATAACAAACATTCTGAATGAGTGTGACTCCTCTGTTTGTTGCAATTTTTTTTTTAAAGCCTCATTGAGTTTCCTATTGTCACATCCCCTGTGTATTCCAAAGAAGAGTTGAGTGAAACCGTAACACAGCAACAAGTATCTCTGCCCCGGGTCTCTTCTATTGCTGCATATTCCAAAGGATTTGCTTGCTCAGCTGGTCCAGGGCTTGTTCTACTCTTTGAAAAGACAGATGAAAAGGATGGGTACCAAGAAAGCCGAGAAATACGGGTAGGTAAGAAGCCTGGGATCACAGAATGTTTGGTTCAACTGCTGAGGGAGTCTCTATTGTAGATCCAAATGTGCAATAGCGGGAATTGTCACAAATTGACTAAAAGTAAAGGAATGTTTCCATGCTAAATTTTATAAGGAGTTAATAAGTCCTCCATGCTGCTCAGGAAGCATCCTATCCTCATTTTATATGTTGTAATATATGTTGTAGCTCTCCAAATTTGTCTTTAACTTGCTGACCAACCATTTCTTATATTTCCTATGTGTTCCTCTTGTCAGACTATTTACCTCAGAGAAAAAGGTGTAGAAACCTGTGGTGGGTTGCCTAAGAAAATTGTGAATTGTTCTGTTTCTAGGCACCAATTGAAGATTTATCTCCTCATCCAGGCTGTTCAAGAGTGAATGTTTTCTTCATCCTTGATTTAAATCATATTTTAATATAACTATTATGATTTAAATTGTTTTTATTCATGATAAGCAAACCACTTTGAGATTGTTTGTAAATTGGAAGGAGCTGGTACTTACGCTTTTTGTTTCCCATATAAGGAAGCAATGTTGCTAATTTTCTTAAAAGGAAATAATGTTTTACTAGTACATAGTTTGTTATTTGAGCCAGTTTGGTGTAGTGGTTAAGGAGCCAGATTCTTATCTTGGAATACCAAGTTTAATTCTGCCCTCCTTCATGAAGCCAGCTGGGTGACTTTGGGCTAGTCACAACTCTATTCTGAGCTCTCACAGGGTGTTCTGTTGTGGGGAGAATAGAAAAGCTTTGTCAGCCGCTTTGAGTCCCCTTAAATGGGTGAGAAATGTGGGGTAGAAAAACCCATTCTTCTCATAATAGAAGAGACATGAGAGTAGTTTTTAGCACTCATTTTCTGTGACATGAGGTATCTTTTCCTTGCAGTGTGATGTGGATGAGCTCTGCCAAGATCATTTTTGAGAAACACATATTTCTGTATGCCCTCTGAGAAGCTGTGCCTAGAAAGTGATCCCTTGTGTGCCATACTACTTTTCTCTGTAGTTTTATCATTACAGTTCACCTTTGTATACTCCAAGTATGCGCAACATGGTATAAGAGGCAGTGAGATTTATGTCACACACGATTATCATTTGCTTTCTGCGTTTTCTTCAGGTCTGCCTTTTGCTTCTGATGTACTATGGTTGAGCTAGCTAGAATTCTGGGCACTGATGCAGAAGTGTAAACTAAGTCAGAGGTGGGGATGAGCATATGCTTAGCCCAAATACTTTCACTTTCATCAGATTTCTGTAGCATAACATTATGCTTGCCAAAGCTCCCATACTGGTTCTGAAGAAATTAAAGGTAGGGATTCTTTGCCCTGACAGTGCTCATTTTAGGCCAGAGTGCTAGTGTCAGAATACGCTGGTATAAGAGTCTGCCTGCATATCTTATTATTGTACTAGGAATAAAAATTCTTATTAATGTAATATTATTGTCTAGGATAAAACTCTTACTTGTCTGAAGCTATTCTAGACTAAAACAATCAGAGAGAAATCGATGGCTGCATTCACACACAGTTTGAAAAGCCCTTTGGGGCTGGCTGAGAGATGGCTCTTGAGTGGGGATGTTCATACCCCATGTGGTATGAGTGCCACATGCTAACATCTCTGAAACGCTTTTGAGTTACTTTGTTTCACAGATTCCACAAGACCAGTGCAGCAGTGATCCAAACCAGTCAGACAAGCAGGAAGTTGTATGTATTGCCTTCAGCCCTGCAGAGGAGACACTCCTGATCAGTACAAATAAGAATCAGCTCTATTTCCTCTCCATGTCATCAGCTGAGATAACCAAGGTAACTTGATCAAGATGATGTACCCTGATCAATGACAGGAAGTTGTTCAGGAGAATAGCTGGGTTCAAGACACAGTATGAAAAAATGAAAATACACAGTAATACTAAAATGTTGAAGGAAGAGACAACAATCTAAAGAATACCCACATTGTATTGTTCCCTTCCCAGACATGATGTCAGCACCAGCCATTTACCTATAGCTCAGGGGTACTCATATATTTTTGCATATAGGAATCATAAATTTGATTAGTAGAGATCCGGACCCAGAGATGGGAAAACCACTTTTTCCCACTATACACAAAATACACGCAGCCCAAAATGACAAACTCTTATGAGCAGCTTTATGTGGGGGATCTCTCCCATAATGCGCCACCAAAGAGCAACACTAGAACTTTGTAACCTGGAGCCTTTGAGCTAATTCTTAGTGTTCTCTTTTAGGCTTGTGTGGATTTACAGCTACTATACAAAGAACAGCAGAACTTACTGCTTAATATCCTTTGATCTGCTATTTGAGAAATCAGTAGACAGTTATTTTTCAAAAATGACAAATTTTCAAAAATTACTTCCTATTCTACAAAATGGAAAAGGATAAAGATAATAAATCAAATTAAATGGATCAAAATTACAAATTCAATCATTTATTTGTTTTTTTCTTCCAGGCAGTCTTCTTAATCTATTTTAAAGAGAACAGTTCTTATTTTCCTTCTTAGACATTTAAAAATGAATAGCATTCTCTGTGGTAGTCATATGTCTGAAATACATATTACAGTTCAAAAAAATGCACTATAATGCCAGAAGTCCTGCAATAGTTATTTCATTTTTGACATTTTAAGGTGTTTTTTTCCTATAGTTACAATTACAATTTTTTCTATAGTTGTAAAGTGCCTATTCTTTAAGGTATTTTTTAGAAAAAAGTCAGTTCAGTATTTCCTTCCTTTCATATATGAGCTACAGTGCACAAAAGAAAAGGGAAACATACATTTAACATAAGTTGAACAATGATTAAGATAGTTTACTATCAAACTAAACATTGGCCAATAGAAGAAACTAATACTTAGCCTACAGAAGGCTGGCCAAATAAGTTGTAAACTTAAGAGTGGGGGAACAAACAAGCATCTTCAAGGAAAATGTAAGGGTCTGTTTTGATTTTCCATCTGCTGAGCAGAACTTATCAATGAAACTGTGAGCAGCGCATCCCCAACAGATCTTAGTTCAAGGACACAGAACTGAGATGGCAACATTTTAATTTAAAAATGCTTTTAAAAATGCATTTTAATTTATTCATCAATGATCTAGAAGAAGGGGTACATAGTA
>MTQE01001134.1:59819114-59836518 GCA_014337955.1 Aspidoscelis marmoratus | reverse complement strand
TGGATTGTAGTGGAAACAGGCTCCCTATAATCTGGATTTTCGGGCTGAAGACCTCGTTGTAGACCCCTTTAATGGGGTCTACACGAAATCCGGATTATAGGTCCTGGAGGACCCATATGATCAGGATTTCCCTAGCTGTGGTGGAAACAAATGTGTCCCTAATGGGGTCTGTGGTGGAAATGAGGTCATCCAACTCTCAGCCAAATGGGTCCTTAATGGGTGCTTCAGTGGGTACGTAGTGACAGTGGAAAAACACCCAAACTCACATGGAGCCCCAGGGTTGCAGTGGATTTACTCACTTTCTAAATGTATGATGGCTGCCGTTTTAGGCTCCTTCATTGTCGTGGTTGTGGCATGTATCATTGTGCAGGTGCAGGGAGCCCCAAAACACCTGTGCATAAGCGTGTTGAGGTTGTACACATACATGCCAATGCACATCAAAACCTAAATGGCAGAGGCCATGCATGTGGAAAGCAGGTAAGTTCCCACATCACTTTGCTTTCACGAAAGTAAGGTAACAGTGCCTAAGAGAGCCAGGACTGTCAGGCAAAACATCTGGTACCTGATTTCAACCGCTTTTCATTGAAGCATTAACTGTAATTGGGCATATCCCAGAAATTAGTGCTTTCCAGATATCCAAGCTGAGGAAGGCAAAAAGGAGGCAACGTATTTGGAATGGTCATAGTTTTTTTCTCAAGAAAAGTCTGAATCAGTGTTTTATGTCCAGTCATTGAAAATCCAGCAAGACAAGAAGATCTCGTTTTACTGTCTTTTGCCCTTCTAATTGCTAAATTGATGCATAAAAATCTGAGCTGTGTCATGACTCTTTATGACTGGTTCTCCTGCAGCACATTGGATCTGTACAAGGAGTATCAAGAAGAGGCGTACGCACTTGCCCTTCACCCTGGTGGCCTTTATGTTTTGGTTGGCTTTGCTGACAAACTTCGGCTTATGAATCTACTTATAGATGACATCCGTACCTTCAAGGACTTCACTGTAAGAGGATGCAGGGAGGTAAGCAATGTAGGAGAAATATCTCGTGGAGAAACTTGAATGAGAATATTAGTATATTAGTACATCCTTGGGATCATAATAAATCCAAAAATAAAGAGGCTTTTCTCAGCTACCACAGGATTTCATTACGGACATTTTGGTGAAGTTGGGGAGCAAAAAATAAACTTCCATCTTCCGATAACTGAGACTGTACCAGATATCTTCATGCTGTCTTTGTCTTCTTTGTTTAGTGTGCATTCAGCACAGGAGGTCATCTGTTTGCAGCAGTAAATGGAAATGTGATCCACATTTATTCTTTCACAACCTTTGAAAATGTCATTAACCTGAAAGGACACAATGGGAAGGTGAGTGAGTGACAAAATATGGATAAAAGTATCTATGAGGAAGAATGTTCTTGGAAAGCCAAAAAAACCAGGGAGCTATTTATCAAGGGGTTCTTTCCCCATTACTAAAGAATAGGAGTAAATATGATCCACAGCTCTCTTGTTAATGTAAATAACATTTGAATTATTCCCCCACATCCAAAATAGAATTACACACATTTGTCACATTTGTGTGTTCCCCGACGGATGGAGCAGACTCACTGTGCCAGCACTAATTTGGCTGGGGTGGGTGGTGGACATTTTGAAATGTTTCTTCAGAGCAGTAGTGGTCTGTCCACTGTGTTCAGGTCATCTTCAGAAAGATTACCTGACATTTAGGTGTGCTTATATCTGGCTAAGCAGCTAATTTAAAAAAAACAAAACTACGCTATTTTACCAAGGATAGGATTTATAAAGCTTTTGGATTGGACACCATGATTTTTATATGACTGTGCTGGAGCAATCTTTTAATTTTTATCTTGAAATATACCCTAGAGTTATGATATTATAGAATCCGAATTTTGATTTTGCATTAAGTGATCTTCCAGCCATTTTCAATTAATCTGTGGAGGAAAAAAAATCTTAATCTACTTAAAAGAGTCAAAATACTTGGGGACATATGTTCCTTCTGGAATGGATTTACTAGATTGTATTTATTACAATCTTTTAAACTGATTGCTAAAATCTGATTTGCTTGAGCATCCTGCATATTCTCATCCGTCATCCAGGTGCGGTCAGTAGTGTGGAGCATGGATGACTATAAACTGGTCTCCTGTGGCACAGATGGAGCTGTATATGAATGGAACCTCCAGACTGGCAAGAGAGAAACCGAATGTGTCCTTAAAACCTGTAGCTACAGTAGTGTGGCAATATCACCTGACACAAAAATAATATTTGCTGTTGGATCTGATCATTCCATCAAGGAGATCTGTGATTCTGCGGTGAGCACATGCCCATGCTTCCATGGATTAGGTAAAAGAGCATGACAGAAAGTGGAACTGTACCTTAGTGAAGTCAGCGTTGTCATCTGCAGCACCCACCTTTAGATGCCATGATTTCTGGCTGTGTGCCTGTTCCATATGTTATCTTCATTGTTCCTACATTCTTCAAGACAACCGTTTAAAAGTCTTCAGAATTTGTCTGACTGTGGTAGGCAACTATAGAATTATGGTTTTCCTCTATCTCCAGGGTTGAAAAATAATTGTAGGACTTTTCATACATGGAGAATGGTAGTAACAAGTATTCCTGGAGAAAATGGGACCCCAACACTTCTCCAGTTTACAATCAATCCTTGTTCTGCAACTTGCTACATTTGAAAACGACACAAATATTGTAAACTTCGATGTGTTCTCTGTTTTTCAGATACTGCGAGAAATACCTACTTTTGATGTTGCCTATACAAGTATAGTAGTATCTCAGTCTGGACGCATGGTGTTTGCTGGAACTTCCTCAGGTACTATCAGGTCGATGAAATACCCACTTCCTGTGCATAAGGAGTACAATGAGTATCAAGCCCATGCTGGTCCTGTCACAAAGGTAAAGGGCCAATGTGTTTCCAGTTATCTCTTACTCATTTAAATTGCTCTAAGCTTTGTAGGTCCATCCTCCCTACCCTAGTCTACAGCATCTAATCAAGTAGGATTCAAACATATTTAAATATGGAAATTGAAAGACACAGGCTTTGAGTACAGTAATGGTGACAGGAGGGAATTAATCACAATGTGTGCTTTAAAAAAAACTACTCTCTGGCCACCATTCTTTTTGCCATATTGGGTGTTTTTCCACTGTCACTAAAAGTACCCATTAAGTACCCATTAAAATTTTTGTACCCGTTAATGGGTACTTAATGGGTACTTCTAGTGACAGTGGAAAAACACCCATTGATAAAACACCCATATTTAGAAGAGTGTAAGGACATTCATTTGAATTAGAGTTTCCCCATTTCTGAAAGAAAAATGTAATAGTTTCATTGCTCACAGAACTTTTATAAAATACTGATTTTCCAGCTGAGAGGCATCTTTTTAAATTCCTATAAAAACAAAAGAGTAATGATTCTATTTCCTTTAAAATGTTTTGAACTTTTGGTGCTAAGTACAGTTCACTGGAAGTGTTAAACCTAAGGGAGGGCTGAGAGAGTGATAATCAGGAGAGTGGATAATGATGGAAGCATCACATAATCATGAATGAGCGCAACTAAGTAAATTAATAAAAGCAAGGGCAATATTTATTTTGAGAAGTAATTTGATCAGGAGTAGGTTGCTCTAAGACACAGTGAGCAGCATGATAAAATACTTAGATAGCTCATAGTATGAGCTTCTGCACTGTGAAGGTGTGAAAAGAACCCACTAAAAGTAAAGTGATGGATCTTGTTTAAAAGTAAGCGAAGAAATATACTGATTCTTCTGACTTTCATTTCCTTTCTTTGATGCGGCCACTGTATTTTCTTGGAAGTAGGGTGCGTCATTATTTTTTCTCTCCCTAGATGTCTCTAACTGCAGATGATCAGTTCCTTTTAACGTCCGCAGAGGATGGTTGTATAATTATCTGGAAAGTATATGACAAAGAAGGGCGGGGACTAAAAAGGGAGAGAGATGTGCCTTACTCCGACGAAGTATTGATCACTAGAACAGACATGGAAGAGAAGGTCAGTACGTACATATATTTTCCAAGCAGGAACAGTGGTTTAGAACTTCTTATGGGCTCCTTGTATCCAGTAGAAATTGTAGTCCTAAGAAAGAATTGAGGGATACTAAGGAAATGTAAACCTAAAGTTTAGCTCCTGAGCACACTGCTCCATTTCCCAGAGAAGTACTTCATCTAGTTCAGCAAAGGTTTGTTTTGCATATTTTTGAGAAAAATATTTCTGGTCATATGCACATGCTCTCACGTGTCTCCTTGACATGTAGGAGCTTTTTAGAGAAATCATTAAATTATATTTATGAATTCATAGCTGATCAAATACACAGTGCAGCCCAAAAATACTGCCAACTAATAAGTTCTATAAATATTAGAATGTTAGTCACTGATATCTTTTGCTATAATATATGTTTTTGCAGACTCAGATCATGTTAGAACTGAAAACACGCGTAGAGGAGCTAAAGATGGAAAATGAGTATCAGCTACGCCTCAAGGATATGAACTATAATGAAAAGATTAAGGATTTAACTGAGAAGTTTGTTCAAGAAATGGAATCTCTAAAAACAAAAAACCAGGTGTGGATAAAACAGATATTAATCAGTTGCATTGATTTTCCTGATCTTTTCCTATCATGCAATAACTTAAGGGATTTTCAAGGTTGGTATGCCTATTTTCAGGTGAAATTTTCATCTCTATGTATTTCAGGTTTTAAAAACAGAGCAAGAAAAACAGGAAATACAGCACCAGGAACATGTTGCAGAACTATTGGAAAAGCAGTCAAGGGAAGTACAAGATCTAGGTTAGGAAGACATGTAATATTATGTAATATGTAGAATGTGTGAAAGGGTTTCAGTCTTCTTGGCAAAAGATGGAGAACTTGGGTCTTTTTCCACTGTCACTAGAAGTACCCATTAATGGGTATTTAATGGGTACTTCTAGTGACAGTGGAAAAACACCCCTTAATTAACTATTTTTATTATATTCTCATCTTTGTCTAGGAAGGCATAGAGAAATGAATAACCCAAAGAAGAAGGTACTTGATACTTAAAACATGGTAAAAATACACGTAATCCTATAAACCAGTCAGAGATATGTCACTACGTTGCTCAACCATAAGTAATATTAGGATTATTGCAGAGCCAATAAAAATGGAACTGTACTTCAGCACATGATTCTCTTATGTCACGTCATTCTTGGTTTTTGGAGAAGTGATGGGTGGAGATAAGTTTCCCACTATTTTTATTTAAATCTCGAGAGCCAAAAACACCAAGCGGAAATTTCTTGTGTATTAAAGTGCATAAAGACCACACAAATAAAGACTTTAAGGCCTCACATCTATAAATAATATGAGCTAGATACAGACTTTGCAAAGGAAACATCCAGACATAGAATTCAAAAAAGTGTTTCATTGTTGCTACCTTAAAAATGGTGATATCTTGGAGAAGATAGTCCTTACTGTTCTGTATCTTCTTCCTCCCATCCTTCCTGCTACGTTCCCTCAGAATCTGGCAACAATCAGAAGCTGCTGCTAGAGTATGAGAAGTACCAGGAGTTAGAAATGAAATCTCAACGCATGCAGGAGGAGTATGAGAAGCAGATTCATGAAATGGAAGAGAGCAAGAATCAAGCGCTAGAAGAGTTGACAGAATATTATGAGGCAAAACTGCTTGAGAAGACTTCCATGCTAGAAAAGGTGTAAGATGAATGATTTTTTTAAAACATCTGTTCATAAGTATAATTTTTGTCCAAGCCAACAGGACATAAGGAATTTCTGTTCTATATTGAATTAGTAATGATTCAGCCCTTCGTGACTTCCTCTAGCTACTAAGTCTGCACTGACATTAACCTTTCACATGTGTTCATTCTTGAATGTATCCTCCGAATCTTTGCCATAGTGAATCGATTCTGCTCTTCCTCATACTATAAAGGTCTTAATTTTCTGATGACAGTCATCTGTAGTGAACAAGTAAGTGTGAACACTGAAAAACATGTTGGATTACGGACATATTAACCTACTTCCTGAATTATCATAGCCAAATTTCTTTTACTACATGGCACTACAAATTACACGAAGAATTCAACACATAATTGGTTTACTTTGGTAACTGGTCCTTCCTGAAGAGTGAAGGATCAGCTCTACTTTCACATTTTCCATCCACACCATAATGCCATAATTCTCAGTGTGTCTACACAGCCACCATTTAACGTTGTGCTCATAGCTGGATCTTAACTAAATCACCTGAGCTCCAACTGAAATTATTTTGAAAAGTTAGTAATGATTACCTTAAGTATTTGATTTTGCTGGAAACTAAATGCAAGTATGATAATTGCAGTTGTCAGAAATAAGATCCGCCTATTGCAATGGCACTTATTTATTACTAAGTTTAGTAAGAATATAGGTTTCATTTATATTTGTTTTATTTTGCAAAATTGATACTAAGCCCCCAGAAGTTCCCTAATTTTTTTATTTCTGAAATCACTGGTAGCACAGTGGACTGATTTGCACGTCCGTGGCTTATTTTAAACATTTTTATGCTTCCTATTCATGTTAAGCATTTCAAAATGGTTTGCAAAATAAGTTCAAAACCAAGTTATAAGCAATTAAAACACAGTATATAAAAACTATTAAGAGCTAGATGGTGATAAATAGCTATCATTCATTTACATTGGGGATGTCTGCATAAACAAATGGTTTTTCAACAGGCATTTGAAAGATATCATAGCTATTGTCTTACTAAAATGTAGCTTTAGTGTATTGTACAACTATGACACTGAGTAATTTGGCAAATGTAAGCAAAATCTACAGCCTCACAGAATCATATTGTTACCTCAGTGTCCCTAAAGCATTCTTCCAAGCAACTTATTTCTTTTTTACTCTTTGCCGACAATGATAACTTTAATTACATCTCCTTTTTGGCTTTTGTTTTTCCCAACATCCAGGCTCAGGATGATTCAAGAACACAACTTAGAGAATTTGAGGAAACGAAGAAGCAGATTGAAGAAGACGAAGATCGAGAAATTCAGGATATAAAAATTAAATATGAGAGGCGCCTGCGAGAGGAGAGAGAAGCCAATCTGAAGCTCAAGGGTGATACAGGAATTATGAGGAAGAAGGTATCATCACTTTGTCCAGGTTGCCACACTTCTGGCTTTTATATAATTTACATAAGTTACTTGAAGTTTTATATATTGTTTGTCATCCAAGTGTTATGGTTAACACCACAAATGTATAGCACAATTAACTGGTAATTTTAAATTTTCTTGAAACCACAACATCTGTCCACCTACTTACACTAAAATCAGCCTTTCATGCCAGGGTGTGAACAGCATAGAAGCTGGAAATGTTAAGGAGTCAAAGCCATATCCTCTCAGGGCCGAACAAGTGTTTGGACAGCTAAAAGGAAGGTTACTCAGGAGTAGGGTTATTCACAAGTTGGCTGCACAGTTTGGACTTCTCTGGAGCAAAAGACAGAAAAGTCTGTCTTGCCCAGCTTCTCTGGAATAGCCAGATACTGCTGAAAACCACAAAGTCCTCAAGGATGAACAGCTTTAAGGTTATTGTTAGCCTTAAACCCAGTAAGTTCAGCTTTTTCTCCCCCTCCCCTTTTACAAAATGCTTGGTAAAAGAGAAGTTGAATAAACATCTCTTCAGCAGGAAACAGTCAGCAGGAACTCACAGGGACCAGAAGATTCAGTCTCCCAAGATAGCTTTATACTAAACAAAACAGGGTCTCCCACATTCATTTAAAGAGTTACCCGATCACCAACTTTTTTTCAGGTACACTCACATGAGATGGCTCACTAGATGGTGTTGTAAGCTGACTAGGAAGCCTAATACAAGACACAATCGTATAAAGAGCAGTAAATTACAATGGTAAAAAGGAAATAGTTCCAGCCACGATCATCTAGCTCAAGCTGCTTTCTTAAAAACCCCTAGTTTTATCCACTGGGCAGAATACTTGAGAAGGGACAGATTTTGAGTGATGCTAGCTGGCCAAATAGCTCTTGGATGCTTTTTCCCTTTTGTTGAGATGCAGCTGTGCAGTTGCTTGATATAAGCTAGAAATGTAACACAAGGAAAGAAGGCCCTTTGTTTCTGCTGCCATCAGCTTCTGGATCAGGACCCACAATAGGAGTTGTTTGCTTCAGAGGAAAGTTACTGTTCACATTAATGACAGCCTCCCTCAAAAAGCAGCAATTGTCACAAAGATAGCACAGTGATCTAGTTTGGTACTGTGGTGGTGCAAAATACAACCAGATCTGTGGATAACTAAGTTGAAACTCTTGTTTGGGAGGCCTACACAAAGTTAGTAAAAGATATAACAACAAAGATAATTGCTGCTACCTCAAAATCCAGCAGTAGCACAAGATTCTGGAGAACTTCTAGTTTACCTTTGCAAGGAGAGGTAAAAGTGGTAATTTTCTTGTCCTAAACCAGCCAGCCACAATCATTTCTATCTTAACTAGATTCTTCAGCACCCCATTTTTCTCTATTAATTGCTCTCAGGAATGAAAGTGGGTTTGTAGTTTTATATAATCTATTTATTCATTCTTAAAAAACATGATCCCATACTCCTGATTAACCTGAAAAGCAAATATGAGCATCATTAGCATATTGGTGTCTCACTCAAAATCAAGTACCCGTATGTTCCGGCATATAAGACAACTGGACGTATAAGACGACCCCCAACTTTTCCAGTTAAAATATAGAGTTTGGGATATACTCGCCGTATAAGAAGACAACACTGGCGTATAAGACGACCCCCGACTTTTGAGAAGATTTTCCTGGGTTAAAAAGTAGTCTTATAAACCAGAATATACTGTACTTGTAGATATCAAAAATGATTATGACACAATCAGTGCTTGGCAGTTCTATCTGGAACAATTTTGTACCTTTGTATAAAATGTTACACCACTGCATTAAGGTTTCTTTTCTTCTTTTTATCGTTTTTTGTTTTAAGTAATTGATTTTGTATTGTACATTGAAAGATTTAAAAATATATTTTATATAAAAAAAGTCTACAAGTGTAGAACAGCAGCCACCTAATGTTAACGTCTGGAAGTGATTAACTGAGAAGTTGCCAAGGAGAAGAATGATTGAATTCCCATTATTCTGAACAAATTGAAGAGTATTAATAAGGGCAGTTCATCAGGGTCATTTCATCCTTTCTTTTACCAAAGTCTCCCCTAATTCATCATTTGTGATGGTCTAAAAAGATATGCCGGTATTTTTGTATATATTTGAAACTTTTTCTAGGTAAAGAGCTGTGCTTAATCTATAGCGTACATCTGTGGCCAATATACATATACTGTGCTTGTATGTGTGTGCATAAGTGTTCAAAACCACCAAAGTTTTGTCTAGAATTCCATTTGCTACATCAGCATGTGTGTTTTTCCCCAGATCTGCTGGGCTGCAGATTTCAGCCACAAAAATAATTAAAATGTTTGTGCCAATAGAATTTGGCAACCTATCACATCTTGAGTGTATTGAATCTTGACTACATTTTTCTTATTTTGTATCTATCCCCTATTTTCTGAGCTGGTGAACAATGGTTACACTTGATATGTTTGTAAATAAAAGAAAATAAGAAGTCCAGCTTTCTATAACCTTGCTTACTGCATGGTAGCCGTTCTTACACTATTGGTAAGTGACACCCAGCTTGTTGATTTCAGCCCACCAACTATCTTATGCTTGTCTTATTAGTTCAACAGTCTCCAAAAAGAGATTGAAGAGCGTTGCAATGACATTGAGTCACTGAAGGGAGAGCAGCAAAAGTTGCAAGCCATCATTAAGGCGTTAGAGAAAGACATCCAAGGACTAAAGAGAGAAATTCAAGAAAGAGATGAGACCATCCAAGACAAGGTGAGGTATTTGCAGAGCTCTGTGTGTACTTCCCGACCTTCTTTCATCACCTCTACCACGACTAAATTTTGAGAGAGTTGCCTTATCTGTAAACCTTTTCTATGACTCCCGGGGGGGTTTCAGGCCCAGACCTGTCCCTTTCCTTTCTGTATAGAGGTCCTGTTTTCACTCAGGACTGAAAATGGCCTACTTCTAGAGCTGTTTCTGATCCAGCATGAAAGCAGCCCTGCTGGAAATCTCACAGCTGCATGACTTTCAGAACTGGGAGGTGTTGTGCATTGTTTTGCCTCACCCCTTGCCGCAGGGGTAGCTCATATGTGCTTCACACTATCCTATTACCAGGCTGCATCCTGCCCCCTTGAGAATGCGTCCAAAGCTTGATCTTTGCCTTTTGACAACAGAATGGAGCTCGGCATTCTCTGTCACTTCCCTACTACTCTTTTCTGCTCCCAATGCTTTTGAACTATGTTCAAGGCCCTGGTGTCTCTTTAGGGTATTGCTCACTCTTGTACCTGTTTTATTTATTCAAGGAGAAGCGAATATATGATCTGAAGAAAAAAAATCAGGAGCTGGAGAAATTCAAATTTGTATTAGATTATAAAATAAAGGAGCTGAAGAAACAAATAGAGCCACGTGAAAACGAGATAAAAGCGATGAAGGAGCAGATACAGGAGGTGAGAGGCAAACCGTATGACCTGTTTCCCTCTCTGAAAATAGATTTTCTTGAAGACTACATTAGGTCGCAGACATTCTTAATATCATCTTTTATGCATCTTTTTAGATGGAGGAAGAGCTGGAGCGTTTTCACAAGCAGAACACACAGCTGGAACTAAACCTAGGAGAGCTACGACTGAAGCTGAGAGCAACAGATCGTGAGATGCATAAAGAGATGCAGAAGGTGGGCCTACTTGAAATAGAGAAACTGAGGGTGTTTTTCCACTGTCACTAAAAGTACCCCTTAAGTACCCATTAATGCAGTGATGGCGAACCTTTTGAGCTCAGTGTGCCAAAATTCACAAGAAAACCTAGCTTAACTCAGGTGCTGTATCGCATCTAGAAATAGCCATAATTTTGTGATATTTGTAGCTCTTATGAAAAAGTTATATTTTGATATATGTATTTACATTAGTGACTTTTGTTGCTAAATCTTCAATTGAAAGTTGGTATTTCGTACACTTCAAGAACAAGCAAGCACTACACATCCAGGTGCCAGGGTGACCATGTGTGTCACCCAAAAGGGCTTGGCGTGTCACCTGTGACACGCGTGTCATAGGTTGGCCATCACTGCATTAATGGGTACAAAATGGCATTTTTTTACCCATTAATGGGTACTTAATGGGTACTTCTAGTGACAGTGGAAAAGCACCCTTAGAGGAAGTTTGGATTGGTCAAGTATAGAGACTAAAATTTCATCACTAGATACACTCCAAACATTTTCTTCATTTTTACAGTATTGGGATACTAATTGTTCCTTTACTTTTGCATGCTCTAAGTATTGGCAAAAATAACTGTGTTACTCTAATATAATTCAGTAGATCTCTTCACATGTATAACTTGTCCATGAATTAATGATTTGATTTATGAAGCTGCTAATGTTCTTCAAATAGCAGGGGCTTTCACAATACTTCATATCTTCTCAAACATAACACTCTTTTTTCACTGAAGGCAATTCACACATTATATAAAAACTAGTGAGTCATCTGATTATGAGATTTCAGGTAAGCATTAAGTATGAGGAGATGGAATATTTTCCTAGGCTATGTCTACCACTGTCTCTGTGGCCTAGGTGACCTTGGGTCAGTATATATTCTATAGGCATGAGCAAGGGAGAGTAAATAATAGGAATGTGTTTATGCATCTTTGACTACAGGAACGAGACATGGAAGCACTTGTCAAGAGATTTAAAACAGACCTTCACAACTGTGTAGGTCTTATCCAGGAACCCAAGAAACTGAAGGAAAGCATCAGGGACATTTATGGAAAGTATGTACAGAAGGCAGATATGGTGAGTTAGGATATTTTCTTCTCAGCAGTAAATCCCCGTCATATCTGTTTTGAACTCATTTTGCCACTTTGTTGTTTCAGGTGGAAATTGTTGGGGTTGACACGGACTTGCATCAGGAATACACACGGCAACGAGAACATCTCGAACGGAACTTGGCTACACTGAAGAAGAAGGTGATAAAGGAAAGTGAGATTCATCGTGCAGACTATGTTCGCATCATGCAGGTACTAGCATAATAGGGTTAAGAAGATTTGCATTCAAATCCAAATCATGGGAGAAGATTTCACTTGCGCCTTTTAGAGTCATTGTACAGACTAAGGAAGTCCATAATTTGAATATTCATTTAAAGTTCTAAAGTAAGGTTTTAACAGCACTTGATCCTGACAGACAACTGAAATACGAAGTGACTGGAGAGCCAAAAGTGAGATTAGAAAGGCACAGCTTTTGCAGGCAGTATCAAACATGGAGCCCAAAACAGCATATATTATTGTTCCACTCTTGTCATAGGATGCTGCTAGGGAAAGTATTGTGGATATTGTTTCCTTGGCACAGTCCCAGATGAACAACAAAAGGAGCTAGCCTTGTATAAAAGTCAGAGTGATGCTAAGGATCCCTAATTGTTCTATCACTCATCCCAAAGGAGCTTCACATCTCTGATTACCAATTTTTATGGAAGATAAAGAATACGAACTCTGGACCAGATCCAGGGCTGCCCCCCTGCTATGCAATTCAGTGGACTGAGCCACCTTCCCAAAGCCTTCTGGTCTGTTTCTCAGATATTCTTTTTCAGACAAGTTTGGGGGCTTCAGCCTTGGCCACAGCACTTTCCCATCCTTTCTATGACTCCCCCAGCCTAGAACATATTTTCTCTGTTATTTGTTGCTGGGGATCCAGAGCACTTCAGTGGATGGATAACAAGGGAAGATTCAGGCACCCAGGTTGCTGCTTCTCAGCTGACCTGCATTTCTTCGCAAAATAACAGTCTGATGCCAGCTCTTTCACCAGAGTTACACAGCCAGCCAGCTGGCTCATTCAATCTCACTACCACTCCATTTCCTACAGAGTGGATTTTGGAGCACACAGCTATAACCTAGGGAGCAATGCAGAAGCAATAACCATCCTTCTCACATTCATCCAGCTCCTTTTCATCAGGCAGGCAGCTTCTGCTTGCACTCATTCACCCACTTCTCTAAGCAGGGCACTTGTTCTCCCACTGAACACCACTCCTAATGCCCCTCTCCTGAGTATTCTTCCTTTGCAGAGCACTAAGATCATATCTTCACACACAACTTCAGACCTGTTCAGAATGTCATGTCTCTACTTCAGTGCCTGTAGCAGTTCTGCAGCTGGCATCTTACAGCTTATCCAGTCTAGCATACAATAGATTTTCACAACATTGTCCTCAGCACCTCTCTTCCTTTGACCTTTGTTGCATAACTTTGGCTGAGGAGACCTTGGGTGTTTTTCCACTGTCACTAGAAGTACCCACTAGTGATAGTGGAAAAACACCCCTTGGTTCTCCAAGACTGAGAGGATGGCAGCTCAAGACCTAGTCTTCCTCCCTCCACAGCCAGATTTATTACATTAGAAGGAGTTCTTTCAGCCAGATCCAGGTTTAGCTTCCTGGATGCTTAAATGCTGAAGCTGGAAAATCCAGGATATGATGAATTAGTCATTTCATCAGTTTTGACTGACAAACATATCTCGACCTAGTGCATCTAGTAATACCACCCAGAGGGCTTTTTGTCATTGGGCAGTGTCTTCCTACTGTTTGCTCAGACACAAAAGGGCAGTAAAAATAACCATGCAGTCTTTAGAGTCCATACGTAATATCTTTGGGCTTTATATAGCCTCAAGGTGAGCCACACTTGGCTTGTATGAATGTTACAATTCAGCTGATGTGTCACGGTTCTGTATCTTGTTTTCATAGGAAAATGTGAGTCTCATTAAGGAAATAAATGAGCTGCGGAGAGAACTTAAGGTCACCCGCACTCAAGTCCATGATCTCCAAAGTACTCTTGGAATCATTAGGAAGCAGAAAAAGCAAATGCCACAATCCACAGGTAGCGTTTGTTTTTGTCTTTAGCTCATAATTTTCTTCTAATCTTTCACACAAAGTATTTTGTCATATAAAGTCCTTTCTTTTCCCCGCTCTGGTCTGTAATAAATGTAAATAATGCTTTTTGCTTTTGAAGGCCACATGTAGTGGAGGATGGGCAGTTTTGTTACCACCCATACCAATGGAAAACTGAGTTAATTGTGGATAGGTCCATTCCGTATTTGCAAACACACACACACAAACTTATGCATAGGGAGCACAACACCATTCTCCCCATCACACTTGCACAATTTGAGTTAGTCTAGAAAATGGATGTTATTGGTCAAGGACAATTTACATGGAGAAGATGGCATGCATTGTCATGATGTGTGAGCAAAAGTCAGCAATAGCAAGAGAAATTCTGTTGAAAACCTGTGGATAGCAAGGACCTTAATTACTAAGCTTTTTATATATGGACCAGCAAAGGGGTTGTAATACGGAAAATGTAGTTGGTAAAGAGAAATAAATTCCTTGCCTAGAAATGAGGCTTATCGAAAAATATGGGGACCAGTCCATTCCTTGCTTTGCATTGTTTTTGCAAGGTTGAAATGAGAATTCCATGTAAGCTGTAAGACTATAAGGGAAAAAAAAGGCTCCGAAAAGAAAACAGGATATAAAGGTGTTAAAGACATGCCATAGTCTTGTTAATAGAAAGAAAAAAGTCAGTTTGAAGTCTGATAACAATAGAAATTACATCTGTCATCTGCCCATTCAGGGCTATTCTGAATCTTGTCTAATAGTATAGAACCTTTATTAAATGTAACAGACTAATCAGTAACTTCTGACAAAATAAGATTATTCTTTGGCATAAGAAAATCAGGCAGCAAGAAAAGGAGCAACAGAACCTAAAGGTTCTAGGAATTATCTGTGGGTTTCCTACTGTATTGTGAACATTAATGGTTGCCCAGCTATTTGCCACCCCAGTCCTAGCAAACTCACTTTGCTAAGTGGGCAGCAGCATTTGTGTTCCTGCATATAGTTACTACTCAAGCTTAATTCCAAGGAGAATTTTTAAGTCACTATCGAGCAATTTCACTCTCATTTTTCTCCAGGAACCTCTCCCGAACGACAGCAGAGTCCAGGTATCCTGAGACTGAACCTAGAAGAGGAAACTCAAAGGATAATAGAAATGCAGCAGCAGGAAATCAAATACCTTCGAGACAAAATCCAAGGACAGGATAAATTTCCTGCACTCCGACCTTCTTCAGCTTCAAAACTTCCCATGCTGGAAATGGGCAGAAGGAGTTCGCCACATTCGCAGTGACCTTGGAGTAGAAGCCTCGTAGCACATTTGAGTTAGTTTTCTCTAATTCTCCCCTCCCACCTTTGGGTTTCTTGCTTTTGCTTTCCTAATTTAAGGCAATGGCAGTGGGTGAAAGGAAATAATAAACAAATCAGATTGGATTTGTCTGTCCTGTGCTAATTATGTGTTGTATGTTTCAAGACAGGAGAAGCAGCATACAGAGCTCCTAAGGTCATTCTTTCAGCACAAAACAAAAAAATCCATTTCAGACAGAGTCCTAGTGGACTATAGGAAAGATGCCATCGACAGCTGGGAAAAACAGCAATGACTGCCCATGGATTTTCCTTCTGGCAGGAAAAGTCTTTCTTAGTACACTGTGCAACACAGCCACTGCTTAGTACAGAGTCCTCTTCCAGCTACTTTCACAAAAGTATATCCTGGCCCTACCTACTTACCACCTGGCGTTTCTATTTATTTGCGACCCTTCCTTGGAACTCCCTGTATCCTTTCTTCCACTCTGATTCCTTTATTTACGGCATTGATGTCCTGCCTTTCTTCCAAGCAGCTCAAGGCAGTGCCTATTGTTCTTTCCATTCTATCCTCACAACAACCCTATAAGGTAGGGTTAAGGTAAGTGAAGGTGAGAGGCAATGACTGGCCCAAGTATGCCTTGGTGGCCACATGCAGATTTGTACTAGGGGATTCCTAGATCCAAGCCTGACATTCAGAAGTCCTGTGCGTAGCACTATGCTGCTTTGCTCTTGCGGCTTGCCGTCTTCCCGTGGCTCTTCTGACCCACATGAGAGAGATACAGAGGGTTCCTCCAAGCAGCAAGATGAAATTGCAGGATCTTCTTTAGATTCTGTAATGGTCTCTTGCAACCGCCGCTAGATAGCAGGAGGCAATCCTGGAGTCCTGCCTTGTCTTTGCATTATGGTGGCTTTTAAAAATACCTGGATGTGTTAGCATTCAGGTAATTCTGAATAGCAATGATAATTCAAAGAGTCGGCAGATGGGGTAAGAGCCCAACACTCGAGATATTACAAGAAATCCAACATTGTTGCTGGACCTCCGTAACAGCGATATTACGAATTTTTTAACAACTAATCTGCGACAATGTATGAACATTGAGGCATAAGTATTGAAGTGTGTGCACTATAAAGAGACAAGCAGGGAAAAAAAGAACTAACTTTAATGTGAAGAAGAATGTGTCCAAACAGAAAACAAAGTAGTGATGGAGTTATTCTTACCTCCATGGAAGAATGAACTACATCACTGCTGGGCACCTTCACTGAGCTATCCACAGAAGATTCCTCTCCTGATCTGTTACACAAAGCTCAACCCCCATCAGTTTACAGGTGTAATTGGGGTTCTTTCCGCTGTATGCATTACTTTGCACTTACTATGAATTGAAGCATATTTGCTACTTTGTTGCCAACTCACCCAATGTTAAGAGATCCCTCTGAGCTTTTGCAGTGTTTACTGCTCTGAATATTTTTGTGCCATTCAGAGGCTTTGCTATCACACTGTTTATTTATAAATATCTGGAAGTAGGGTTAAGACTAAAACGCTCATGCCCAATGCTGAACCTTGGGGACTCTACTTTTTACTTCCCACCTTTCCGAGATTTGTCCATTTATTACTAATATGTTTCCTGTCCTTTAACTAGCTACCAATCCAGACCAGATTGGAAAATATATGCAAATATTGTCAAAGGTAACTCAAATTATGAAAGGATCTAACAAAAATCAATTTTAGAGGATCAGTGCCAAAATGGCATCAACTACATATAAGAGGAAGGTATCAATAGACAAGGAATAACTCTTGAGTTTTTAATGTATGATCATCAATTGTGTAATGTTATGGTTTGGTTTCCATAAACTACTACAGTATTAGTGCCATTGCTATATGAAAAACCAGGACGTAAGGGAACCTTGGAAGCTCTGTCTACTGATGTAAGGCAATGACACTGCGGAGAAGAGGCCCAGTCGATCAGATAAGTCAGTGGCATATCAGGGGCCTATGAGAGGAGTTTTGTCATATAACTTGAGCTTTAATTCAAAAGTGGAAAACCATTACTGAATGGCTGAGATCAAAAGTTTCCTAAATAATACATAGACTGTATTCACACCTAAGTTCCCCGACGGATGGAGCAGACTCACTGTGGGTTATCACCGGTGGC
>MTQE01001134.1:59799432-59809654 GCA_014337955.1 Aspidoscelis marmoratus | reverse complement strand
TATAAATATAAATATAAATATAAATATAAATATAAATAATATAAATAAATAAATGCATACTATCTGATACATACCCAAGATGTATCCTGTAACATATCCACTCTGAAAAGTGTCAAATCTGCCCTGAATCACTTTGAGTCCGCTCTCAATCCATGTCAAAAGCACTCTGGATCCGTTGCAGGTGTGACTGATGCAGCTGCTTTCCCACCTCCCCTGTCACAAATGTTTCAAAGCCTTCGTAAGAACGTGGATGTCTTTGTACAAATATAGTCAATGTACACAGAAAAAGTTTAACATCCAATTTCACTACTGTCAATTTGTATACGAATGTCCAAATGTGTCCAAATATATAGAATGTTACGAATATTTCTGTGCATCCCTAATCCAGAACCCAGAAGTGAAAATAGTAATGAGGTGACTAAAGGGAAGCATACAGATTTAACAACCACGTGTTCACTCGCAGAAATAGTTTAACATCCAGTTTCACTACTGTAATTTTCAAGGTTCTTCTCATCGAAGCATGTAGAGGCTTTGATGGCCCAGCAGTAGATCAAACTGCCTGGAAAGCAGTGGGTTGCCAGTTAGATCTGTAGTCTATTCACAGAAGTGAGCAATGGCAAACCACTTCTGTATCTCTGCCAGTAAAACTGCATAGAGTGGCCCATGGAGGTGTCCATTCAGTCAACCAGGAGTCAGCCATGACTCAGTTGTTCACAAGAACGAAAAGCCAAGTTGGTTGCCAGCACTGGGGAGAGAATGTAATAAATGTTCACATGCTGGCATACCCTCTGAGATGATCTGCACTGGGTTAATTAATAAACCTGTGCATTATATCCTTAAGCAATAATAGAGAAGTGGATAATCACACAGAAAGCCCTTCCATTACCTAGTCTAGGTCTTAGTTCCTCCTGGATGAATAACTGTACTTCAAGGGTTAAGGCAGCCCTGACGCAAGCATCTATTGTGCTGCAAGTCAGCGAGCCAGTTGGTGACAAGAGACGGATGTTCATGAGGGACCATGTGAGGCTAGTGCAGTGAATGGGGCTTTATTATTGTGTGGGATCCCTGTCTCTTTGCTGCCAGCACTAGGAGCAAACAGTGCTCAGTTAAAGGATGTTGGGCTGACTTGATCCAATAGAATGTAGTGCTGCAGGACGAGATTGGGATCATTGGGCAACTCTGTTGATGGGATAGCCAAGACTACAGCAACAGTGTGCGGAACCTCTTGGAATTCCTAGAGGGGAGGTCCAGCCCACTGGACCCTATCACCACTGCAAGGATCCCACGTGGAAGGTCATTTCAAAGCAGGATCATTGCTTACTCTCTTGGAAGACAGGAGTTTGTTTTAAGGACTTACTAGGAAGATGCATCATAAGCAGAATTGGACTGGGGTGGATCATTATAGCTCTTAAAATCAGGTACTGGGCAAGTGTATAGTAATATGGATAATGCCATTTCCCATGCATTCAATATGTTTAGCATATGCTTTAGTTTGTTTTTTTTTAAGCTTTGTTTGAAGAATGTTTTCTAGCTTGGCTGGATCTGTTTCCTGCTTTTCTGTATCCCCAATTGTTCTTGATTTAAAGGTATAAAGTTTTAACCTTTCTTTCACATCTTTATCGTTGCCTCTGAGAGGACAGCTTTCTCGGTTCACCATCCTGTGAACTGCTGCCTGTTTGCTGCCATAATTCCAGCTTGTCACCTCCATTGGTTTGCAAAATGTACAACAGTAATTTTAGATGAACTGGTTTTCTTTTCCTACTAATTTTTAGCAATTGATTTGCCTTTTTGAGATATCCAATTAACTGAAGTGATGTTCTCAGAAGGTTTTTCCTGATACTAGTGAAATAGGGTACATGACAAGTTAAATGTTTTCCTTCACCATACACAAAACTGTGTACTGTACAACACTACTGTTCAACTATGGTTTTATATTAATTTACCTGGAAGTGAGCACCAACAAAATTTGAGGTCCTTAACTTGTGAAGAGATGTGCATAACATTGTAATTTTGTTCATTTAGGTAATTTCCACATGTGTACTCGTAACCTGGAAGAAAGTGTTCTGTGCTCGATAGTGGGATGGGGTGAGGCAAGGCAAGGCAAGGCGGAATGCAGTGGCGTGCAGCGTAGAGCCATCTGCTCAATGGATGGCCTAATCCAGTCAGCCTTCAACGCAGGGGAACAAAAGTTTCGAAGTTTAACGTTGCAGAATTTTAACCACATGAACTAATGGCTCTTACCAGGGAAAGAATTCAACTATGATAAAAATTTAGAGAACGAGAACAGTTTTGCTATTTTTACAGAATATGATTTTGCCTAAATGAGAAGGCGTATGCCATTTTTTATAGCAGGCCTTTCTGAAGCTTGTAATCCAGGTATTTCTAGACTGGGGCAAAAGGAATCAGCAATTCACAGCAACTTCAACTTGGTTTAAGATTTAAGCAATTTTGTTTACCTAGTTAGTTGGAATAGATCTGATTTATATATGGCTCAGAGCCCAGTCTATTTTCGGTGCCTCAGAGACAACCGCCAAGGTATCGCTTACAATACTTAATGTCTTCAGGGCCATAGTAGATACAATTTGCTTGCCCCTTGGAACTTTCTACCACCCTTTAAACCAGCGGTTCTCAACCTTCCTAATGCAGTGACCCCTTAATACAATTCCTCATGTTGTGGAGACCCCCAACCACGGGGCGGAGCAGCTGGGAGGTAGGAGGGAAGGGCGGCGGGAGACTCGTCGTGACCCCTCTGAAAGGGTAGTTCGACCCCCAAAGGGGTCCCGACCCCCAGGTTGAGAACCACTGCTTTAAACCAAAGTAACCTATGGCAGCTGCAGGTTTTGAACCAAGTCTGACTGCTGTGCTGAGGATATCACTGCAATGTCTCCGGTAAGAATTTGTCTACCTTGAACATGCGGGGCTCCTTGTCACTGTAGCAGGGCGCCCCAGCCTTTGGGGCTAATATGAAATCCTGATGAAATGGCTGCCATACAGAATGAAGGAGGACAAACTAGGGATGTGCACAAATATTTGTAACATTTGATATTCACACAAATTTGTACAAATTCGGACATCTGTATATGAATTGAATGTTACAACATTTGCACATTTACATTTGTATTTCTATGTATGCTTTGGAACATTCGTGAAGCAAGGAGGTGGGAAAGTGGCTGCACCAGCCACATCTGCATTTGACCTGGTTTGAGAGCAGATTCAAAGTGGATTCAGGGCAGATTTGACGCTTTCAGAGCGGACATGTTACGGAATATGTATTGGATACATATGCATTCTAATCGGATATTGTTATGAATTCATTCGTAGGGGATCTATTTGAATGGCTACAAATTTTCTTACATTCAATTCGACACAAATCGAATGCAAAAAAAAAACAAAAAAACACCCCATTCATGCACATCCCTAGGAGGAATATAAAATAATTTTAAAAATACAATAGGAGTCTCTGGCACTCACATGATTTTTTATGTAGCATTCTCGCTATTCGATCACAGCACAGCATTCTTGCACAAAAGGATGGATATTCGTGATTTGCACATGTGATCACTTCCGTAAACCATTAGTACATTGAACCTAGCATTGCTATCAGTGGTTTGCACTGCATAACTAGCTGATGTAAATCTACTTGCAGGTACCAAGCCAGGACTCTGCAGGTACTTGGGGATCCCAGTACCAGAGTTTCAGGAAAGAAATGTATGGATGGACTCTGCCCTGACTCCCTTTCTCAATGGAATTTCATTTGTACAAGAGCTCTTATCTTGCTCTTTGGCTCTGAACTTTGCCTTCTGCTCATGATTGCTTTTTGATTAAGATTTTTGCATATGGTTCTTGGCTACTGCTTTTGGACCGTTTCTATCTCCTGCTGAATACTGCTGAACATTGCTGAAGTTGCATTCATATACATCTTCGCTCACATTCATGTACATTTTAAGTCAATCAGACAATACTTCAGTGACCTTATTTGGCCCTGGTCACAGATAAATGCAACTAAAAAAAAGTGGGGGGGGGGTGAGCCTGCAAGCCAAAAATCATGTGTCTGATCTCTCAAATGTCACGATCACATGATTTTGGCCTCCATGCATTAGGATGGAGTCCATTTGGACAATTGTCCTCGATGGACAGAAATGGGTGGAAGCAGACTGAGGTTCAAAGTTCTGGATTTAGGGCAAGACCATTTTTGGTTCTCATCCCAAAATATTCATAAATAAGGATTTAAGCATACAAACTCTGGATTTTCATTTGCAATCCTGTTATAGCATCCGGTACTGGCTAACATGGACAGACGGTGGGAATTCTTAATTCACTTTTTAATATATATTCATACAGAGAACTTTTGAATATGCAGGTGTTGCAAAGCAAGAATAGCATCCCTATTAACATCTGGGTAATTCAAATTTTAATTTATTCCTGAAAACCATATCCTACTTCAGCACAGTGTCATTACAGTGCAGAATTTTGGTTTATTATCCTTAGGCCTTGAGTAGAAAAAGCCCTGCCCATAAAAAAAAAAGGTATTGTTTGAATATGAACTTACCATAAAGGCAGTGGTGTTTTACCACAAGAACCAGGCTTCAGGTATCTTTTGTTTTAAATTCAGGGATGAAGCTTTGATGGTGATAATATTTGGCTGTTTCCTTTTTAGATGAACTGGACCCAATGAACTCCCAGAATGCAGTTTTCCCGTTTGGCCTGTGGCAAAGGAATCCTCGAACTTTCCTGGCATAAAATGAAGGTGATGATAAACCCACCTGATGATAAACCCACCTGACCTATTGTGGTTCCAGCAGACAACAGAAGCCTGAGGCCCATCTGCATTCCCCACTTTTTGTCTTTGTCCTAATCCAGCTTTCAACATGTCTGAGTTAGAACCACGGGGCATGCCCAGGCTACCACCTAATGCAAACCAGATCCAGAGGAATATCCTGGATGAACACGTGGAACTCTGGTGGTTCCAGGAGCCGAAAAAGTCATTCATCTGTTATGGAGTTGCTGTGGCATTGATTCTAGCCTGTGGGGTAGGTGGCATTATTCTGCTCTACAGTACCAGCAGCCGCTCTGGAGAGTGGAGGCTGGCTGTGGGCACCACGCTCTGCCTCTTGGCCCTCTTGGTCCTGCTGAAGCAGCTTATGAGCTCAGCTATCCAGGACATGAACTGCATTCGCAGCCGAGAGCGAGTGGAGTTGCTGAAGAGCGGCGGAGCATCCGACTGCGCTGTGCTGCTGCTCACGGCTCTTGTACTCCTTGTGTGTGGCACCGTCCTCACTGTGCTTTCCACCACGGATGTAAACAGCAGCCCTTCTACTCCACGCCCCCTGGCCAGTATGTTCATCAGTGGCGTTGTGCTCACAGTCTCTGGAGCGATCCTCCTTCTCAGTCTGTTGCTGTATCTCTTGTGGACTTCTTGCTGTGTGGCGGCCCCTCGAAACCGAAACGCGGGCAGCAACAACAGTAGTGCCCTTTTCACAATATCAGGACACATCTCAGCTGACCAGCTACACGCTCCTACCTCCAGCACGGCAAATCTCATTTGACCCTTGGGAGTGTGTCTACTGGCTGAGACCCTTTGACCCTGGTGTTGAATTTGTACACTGAACTGGCATTTGCACTTTACACCAACAACTTGACCCAGAAGCTGCTTCCTGAGCCAAACTCGGTAATGCAATAAGGTTTCCAATGCAGAGCTGGGTTAACAAGTTAGCTTAATGGATCCATTGGCCAGACAGATTTTGGTTTAGACTGCTGGAAAATAAATGGAGGCATGGAAGAAAAATAACCTAAAGTTATAGTTTCGACACAGTCTCACCAACCCACCCACCCCATTATTGTATGTTTAAAATGCCATAATTCAGAGTGCCTCTTTCTGATCCATGTCATTGAAAATCCCACCATCGGCCTTAACATTTGTTTCTGAAGAGCCATTAAATACTGTCCCTATATTCATAACTTTTAGTTTAAAAGGGCCAGAACCTTGATTCTCAGAAGATGCTGCAAAAGTTGAAGTGGCTTAAAAAACAAAAAAGTTCAATCCCAGGTTTTTTTGTGCTAATGTGATTATTCTAAAAATTTACAGAGCACATAGTTCTGATTAGCTCAGGTATGTAGGCAAATGGGTACTTACATGTAGGCTAACAAAGCCATAGGAGTCATTTTCCAAATTCTGCTATGTTCTTTGGCAATAGTTTGAGCATGCTGGCAAATCACTAATCTTTGCCTCTTTATTAATAACGGCAAGGAGTTCCTGAATACTTAGGGATTTGGACATGGTCACACCTTCACTTTAAACCCTTCTTCAGTCCATCTTCAGGTCTGACTGCTCAAACATCTTTTCATTTCTATCCATTTTATTTATGAATTTTCCACTCAAGAAAGTCCAAATGGAAGGTGGGAGGTCCAGATGTAAAATGGATAGAAATGAAAAGGCGTGACCAATCATGTGGAGGTTTAAAGTGAAGGTGTAGCCATGGCTGATTCAAATAAAATTATGGAAATTTATGCTGGAACAAAAGAGTTTTTTATGTGCATCCAAGAAATACATTAGTTCATGAGTGGCTAACAGGTACAGATGACAAAAAAGGGGTATAAACAAGAAATATGTGCTTTGCAGTGAAGATTGTCAGTCATATATTTATATAATTCCCTGCAGAAATGAGTTTGTCATCTCTATTAATTCTTGTGGCTCCTTTTTTCCCAAGGACCATTTAAGCAGGCATATCCCCATGTAAAGATAATAACAAAAAGGCAATGGTTCCCATGCCCATGGCCACACCTGTTCTTCTACTGTAACCACAACTACTGGTTAACTTAACCCAGTTCATCTCACCTTGTGGCTAGTTGTAAGCCCCTGCTTCATGGATAACCCCAGTGTCAGACCCCTTGGGTCTGATGTTTCACAGTTCAGGAAGAGGCACAAAGCCGGGCTTACAACAGGAACAGAAGCATAAAAAACATCACACAGCCACCAAGGCTATTTGTCTTTGGGCCAAACCCAGAAACTATAAATACACACATCTGAGTTTGTTTCATTTGGTTGTCAAGAGGATCTGGCTCATTTTTCTCAAGGAAGTTGGAAGGGGCCTATAAAGCAAACAATGCAAATCAGGAACCAATTCATGCATTTGCTTTTTCGAATCTCATGCACAAGACCTGCTAAGGTTTTAACAGGAAATAGTATGTGAAATGGTATGTATGTTGTGGGAGCAAGAGCACCGCAAACTGGGTTATCTGTAACAGCAAACTCGGGTAAATACAAGGCTCTAAAGTCATATTCTGTGGCTTGAGTTTTGCAAAAATCAAGTAAAAATAAATTGCCATTTTTCCTTCTGGAAAAAAATATCAGGTACGTGGCCTCAGATCTTTCCAACAGTGAAGACACACCTCTTCACGTATTTTCTGCCCAGCATACTTGCACTAAAATACTTCTCATTGGCTTTACTTTTAAGAAGGTACTGTATTTTCTGGCGTATAAGACTACTTTTTAACCCAGGAAAATCTTCTCAAAAGTCAGGGGTCGTCTTATACACCGGGTGTCGTCGTCTTATACGGCAAGTATATCATAGAATCATAGAATGGTAGAGTTGGAGGGGACCTCCTGGGTCATCGAGTCCAACCCAGGAAAGGTGGGGGTCGTCTTATACGGCCAGTCGTCTTATACACCGGAAAATACGGTATGTGGTTTATATACCTATGAATAAATACATACTGCATGTTCACAATGTAACTTTGGCTGGGCCTAGGTAGATCATGATGCTGGTACCATGGCACCATTACTAATTTCTTTCTATGTATTCGCTCTCCTATCTCAGTTCTTGTGTCACTTTTGAAGAGAAGCCTCCTTTTTTGGAGCCTTAACTTCACAGCCATGATTTCCTGGCTGCACAATGCGTAAGTGTGTAAGCACTGCTCAAGGAGATCTCACAATACCATCAAGAGGAACGCTGGGGGCCAAGGGCCATGGATGCAGGAAGCAGCAATCCCTCTTCTTTGCCACCCATGATCTCTACGAAGTACATTTAAGATAGGATTGGGTAGCCTACGGCCTCTCTTTATGTTTCCTGACCATAGTTCCCACAATTTCTGAGCAGTAACCACACTGACTAGCATTAACAAGAAGATGAAGATTTGCTACAACCAAAGAGCCGGTACTATCAGTGTACTATGAACGAGGCCACTTTTGTAAATAAGACAGTCCTCTCATTAGGTACCTTTAAAAGCATCATCCATGCTACTCCAAAACACACTGCTGAAGCTGCCATGCACCCCACATGTTGCCTTTCTGAGCACATCACTCCAAGCTGAGCAGGCAAAACACCAGCCTTCTGGCATGTTCCCAGCGGACGCTGTGGGTCAAACACCAACCCAAGGTCGATCTTTGAAAAGAGGCAGAGTGAGAATTCCCGACTTTGTCTCAGAGAACCATATCTGGATCCCCATGATATCTGTGAGTGGGGATTCTTTTTGCCCACTTTAACCTGTGGGTGACCAAGGGATGCTCCTTCAGTAGCCTCTAGAAGGAGTCAAGTTATCTTACCCCAGTTTTAAATCATCACAGCTAGATGGGGCTAAGAAAATTTCCTGCTCAGGGGAGAAGCTGCAAATATGCATTAGGAATTATAAAGATGATATAAAATGACAATTCCACGGAGGCCAAACTGATGAAAAGTGGTCAGTGCCCGGACAAAAGATCACTTAGGTGCTTGTACTCCATGATGGCAGAAATTCTGGGTATAAAAGTGGTAAATATGTACATAACATGAAAGAAGTGACGCTTATACACTTAAGCACAGTGGTTCTTAGCCTTTTCTTCAAGGTGGACCCCCATCCCCCATCTTATGTCCCCCATTCACCCCTCACCTTGCATCCCCTGCCTCCCCCCCCCAATGCCACCACTGGCCTACCACTGACCCCTGGGGGTTCCCAGACCCCAGATTAAGAACAGCTGCTCTAGCAAGCAGCCAAAAAAGAACTGTTGGCATCTTCTGCCCCTTAAGGCAATGGAAAAGGCTTGGGTTTGAAGGTACAGAAACTGAGTTGCCCAGTCATCATTGGTTGTGATCAGACAGTGCTTTTTTCAGTTATCCTTTAAGAAAAAGTGTCCCATTCCCAGATGCATAAAATTGCTTTCCAAACAGCTGTTTGAATATTTAGCCGATAACCTTATTTTGCCACACTGCCAGCTACATCTGCATCCAGGTCAAAAAACACCTACCCAGATTACAAAAGTGCTATGCACTGATTGACCACTCAGCAGGAAACTGTCTCTTTGCTTATTTAGTTTCCTGCCCAGCCCAGCCTAAAGAAAGAGACACCTTTAGAGCTATGAAATTCCAAATGATGAAGAGGCAACATTTTCAAGGCTTTGAGATAGGGTAAGGCAAATGCAAGGATAAACATTTGTTTTTAGAGGCTCAAATTTGCCCATAGGGCACCTCTTTAACCATGTCTGATCACACCCAGTATTTCCCTTGCAATCATACCAGTGTGATCCAAAGGCATGTAAATACAACATTTGGCACTGGACTGGCTGCAGGAGCTGATGGAGGGATGATGGGTGTTTTTCCACTGTCACTAGAAGTACCCATTAAGTACCCATCAATGGGTACAAAAAGCCATTGCGTACCCATTTATGGGTACGCAATGGGTACTTTTAGTGACAGTGGAAAAACACCCCACGACTTGTGATCCATTCATCTGTTTAGAGGTTCTGGTTTGGATTTTCTCTTAGGGGTTACTCCCTTTGCCTTTCCCTTTTCCAAAACACCCACAAGGCAGTGAGGCTACTTTACACAGCTGAAAAGACTCAATGCACTTTGGTGACAGAGGAGAGGTTTGAACTGAGACACCCCATGGTCTAGCCTAGTGTGAATCACGGCCTAACGCAGCTTAACCTAACAACAATATGTAACTTTATGACATATTATCTCTGTTTGTATGGCTTTGACATCCTCACAAATGGTTATCAGCTCAAAGTACGAGCAAAAAAGCATGAAGTTGCCTATAACGTTAGTGATGCTGATAAGAACAGGGTTGGAGACATACTGCAATACAATGGTTATTCCATTTTATTACTCATAGACTAAAGAAATAATAGCTTATCTTATGACAAAAAAATACCGCAACACAGAAATGCACAAAGTGGCTTTCACTTGAGCTGTGCCCTTCTTGCCATCACTGCAACAGTTGTCTTTCTAACAAACAACGGGGGGGGGGG
>MTQE01001134.1:59786924-59799418 GCA_014337955.1 Aspidoscelis marmoratus | reverse complement strand
AGGGGGGGGGGGGGAACAGGACTGGAGACAGGAAGTTGAACTATGAAGGCAAAGAGGCACTTAAAGGCTGCAGCCATTGTGAAGCACAGCAGTTTTCTACCCTTTGGACCGAACAGTTTGCTGACAACCTTCCAGAATAACCTGACAGATTGCCGTAAAGTCTTAGTATGTCACACACCTGTGTCTTATAGAGTACAGAAATAAAAATCTCACTGTTATCAGAGGATAACTGGTTTCAGTATAAGGCAGATTTCCAGAAAGTGGATGATCCCTTATTATTTAGACTTGTGTTCTCTTTGCCTATAAAATGTAAGTTAAAGTTTCTCAGCCGAGGAGATTTTTAAGTCTGGTCAAAAAGGCTATAAGGAAAAGAAGATAGCTTATTCACAGCTACTGAGGCAGCACTGAGAACCCTTTGCTATCTATATATCTGCAGAAAGTGACTTTGGCCAATTCATCGAATGCACGGCCTTAAAAGCTGGGATAAACCAGGGAATAGATATCAGTGCTTCCATCTTCCCGCACTAAAATGAGGTCCCCTTTATCAAAGGCCAGTACTCGAGGTCTTCCAACCTGTTTCCGGTCACTGAGTATCTCTTTCCCTGCCTCATCATCTGGTGAGAACTGTATCACCTTGAACTGATCGATCACAAAAATATTCCTGCATTCATCCACGCAGACACTGAATGGCTTGGTCAACAGTGACGTTGAGGGTTTCAGTAGCTTAAGAATTGCTCCAGACTTCAACATGATCACGATTTGCTTCTTGATGAAGTCCGAGACTACAAACTCCTCCCATTTATTTATAGCAAGGAACAGAAACTTCCCTCCTTCATAGTTGTCTGGCTCAACTCTGCCAACGCACCACCCGCTTGGGCTGTACAAAGAGATGGAGCAGAGGGTTCCCTCACTGACAGCCACATAGGAATCCTGATATGAAGCGAGAGGATAGGAAGATTCACAACCCCTCACTTGCAGCTTACGAAGAAACTGACCATCCAGGGTTAGGAAAAAAAGATGCGTCTCTGAGGTGCAGGCCAAGATCTCTCCACACACACACATACCACAAAAGCTAGAGTTGGGCAAAGGAATCAGTCCCTGGTACTGACCAATGGAATTGTATTGCTTTAGCTCGTTGTTTGCCTGATCCAAAATGAAGATTTGATTGGTGTGAGGCACCACAGCAATCCCAGTGATATTAGGCTTCAGCAAGGCCAGGGCTGGCGTCAGTTCAAAGCTATAACTGTACTCTGCTCTGATCCTGCCAGAGGGAGTGTAGGAAGAAGAGCTTTTACTGTGGTGGTCAGAAGCGCTGGAGTAGGAATCTTCATCAGAACAAGGAAGAGAGTCTGTGACTTCCCCGCTCTGCTCCCCCAGAGAAGTGACTGACTCACTGTCCAGCTCCAACTGCTCGGTCCCTCTTCCTGGTTGCTCCCCAGGGAGTACAAAGCTGAAAAGCGGTGCTTTAGAGAGCTCTTGAGGCTCATCCCAGGAAATGGTCAATTCGGGGATCTGGCTTTGGAGTTGTGGTAGCTTGTAGCCTTGAAGCTCCTCCACCCTGTTCCTGATCATGCCCTCAAGGTGCAGGATCTCATAGTCTTTCCCCACACAAAGTATTCGCTGAGAAAACTCTTGGGTGTTCACGGCTTTGTCCTTCTGACTCTGCAGCTCCTTTCGAGCTAGAGAAAAGCGCTCCAGCTGCTCTGTGAGGAAGAGATTGAGTTCTGCCAAGACAGACTCCTTCTGAGTAAAGATGAAAGTGGTTACGTCATCCACGTACTTGCAGATTTTTTCCTTGACCTGCTTGCCTTCTGCTTTCAGCTTCGCCATGGCCTCTTCTACAGCTGTCTCCTGTTCAGAGATGGAAGCAATTGTTCCCTGTAGGTTCTTGATCAGTTGCTCCACCGAGGGACGTTCCCGCTGCACCGCACTGGCCATGGAGACCACTTTGTGCTGGAAATGGTCCAAGAGGCGACAGTCTCTACAGATAGGGAGGCTGCAGGTATCGCAGAAGAAACGGAGTGCTTCCTGGGGGTGAACTTGGCAGCAGAGTTCCTGCAAGAACCTGACATCGGTGTCATAGTGCCCAGCAAGGAACTCATCCAGCTTTACCACCTTATGATGCAGAGTAAGACGGGAGCAGCAGTGACCCCGGGAACATGTTTGGCACAAGAAATCCTTGCAATCCAGGCAGTGAGCAGCAGCAGCCACAATCTTCTGGGCATCTGAGCAGACTGTGCATTCTAGATCCTTGGTGTGCTTCATCTGGAACAGTTCCAGGAGGCCATTGATGAAAAAGTTAGTCTTCAAGCCAGCAGCACCTGCTGGGACTTCCGTCTGCAGACGGCACTCAGGACACTGCAGCATCCCATTCTCCACCAACGGCTCCAGGCACCTGTAGCAGTAGCTGTGCAGACATGGCAAGATTTTGGGCACCACATAAAGGTCATAGCAGATTTTGCAGGTTAAAAAGTCTTCCCGAATCAGATCTTGCAGTGATGGAGAGCCGTGAGTTGCCATAATTCTGGCTGGTAAGGTTAAAATCGGCACAAAAAACAGTGTGGTTTAGCAGAGCTGTCGGGAATCAGTTAATTAACGTGACTAGCTCTGTGACTCCTCTTGCTTATTAGGAGAGATTTGATAGGCACAATGGAAGAGAAGTGGCGCCCTTCTTCATTTCTTTAAGTGCCTTATTTAGATCTATTGTGCAGGAGGTTCTTACATGTAGTTCTGCAACATCTGATGGCTCTTAGTTTGGACAACTCTGAATTAAAAAGAAAAAGACTTGGTTATACTGAGACAAGCATTGATGGAATTCTCACAATGCACATTTCTAAAACAATATTTCACTCTAGGGTAGAAAAAAATGCAAGACTATATCATATACTGTATACTTCAGTCATGGTACAAGAAAGGAGCATAGAGGTGCATAGAAAAGACGGTGCTTTGCCTAGACTGGGTTAAAATTTGGGTACTTTTTCAACCCTCCTAAGTTCTGTGTAACCTAGGATCTTCCATGGAAGCTCTGATCTCACCAAGAGAAGCAAAATGGATGGCCACAACGTACGGCGCTCTGTTGGTGGTGGCACCCAGGTTGAAGAACAGCCTCTGTAGAAGTCTACCTAACATGTACTTTTAGGTGCCAAATTACAGTAGGTTTTTTTAATTCAACCAACTATTTTTAACTTCTCATGTTTTTAACTTATTGTTTTTGTGTAATTCTTCTGTATATTTTAAGTATGAATTTTGTTTTATGTTTTTGACTGTTTTGTTTGTTGCAAGTTGCATAGTGCTTGCATTTTTTAAACATGCCTATTGCCTGATTTTAACTTTCATTCCAGTTTTCAGATGCTGTTAAAAGGTCTCCTTTTCAATGCAGATAAAATATTAATCTGGAATCAATTCTCTGTCCTTCTAGATGTGAAGAAGAGTTGGCTTTTCTACACAGCTTTTCTCACCCATTTAAGGGGCCTCAAAGCGGCTGACAAAGCTTTCGATTATTCTCCCCACAACAGAACACCCTGTGAGGTAGGTGGGAGCTCAGAAGAGAGCTGTGACTAGCCCAAGGTCACCCAGCTGGCTTCATGTAGGAGTGTGGATTCAAACCTGGCTCACATGAAGATGAACTGGTTTGTCACCAGACCCTACACACATAATTATCAGAAAACCAAAAGAAGTTGTTTTTGCTAGCCTTTCACCTAAAGCAACTTAAATAGAGTCAGCTCTGGTTATTACCTGGAATGGAGATTCCCTGGCAATAGGAGATACTGCTAAGCGCAGAAGCAAAAACATGCCAGACTGAAGGCAATAGCAAGCCACTTCTATATAAGCCAGACTCTTATCTGGGAATACTGGGTTCGTTTCCGCCCTTCCCCATGAAGCCAGCTGGGTGACCCTGGGCTAGTCACAGCTCTCTTCTGAGCTCTCACAGCCCCACCTACCTCACATGGTGTTCTGTTGTGGGGAGAAGAACAGAAGCTTTGTCAGCCGCTTTGAGTCCCCTTAAATGGGTGATAAAAGGGGTAGAAAAGCCAACTCTTCTTCTTCAACTCCTCTAATTCGATCAGTTGTCACCAGGAGTCAAACTCTTGTTTGGTGGCTCCTTCACCTTAGCTTTTGCTGGTATGGACATGCCGAAAACCGTCAGACCTCTTTGCATAAAAGTGATACTCGTCTACATTCTGTGGATTTGATTGCTTAACTTACAGGTACAACTGCACAACAGCAGCTTGGAAACTAGTTTTTCTTTCCTGTCCCAGTTATACCATCAAAGGGAAGCTGAGACAAGAAGCACTTTGTGAACTGAAACATTGGGTGTTTTTCCACTGTCACTAGAAGTACCCATTAAGTACTCATTAATGGGTACTAAATGGCATTTTTGTACCCATTAACGGGTACTTAATGGGTACTTCTAGTGACAGTGGGGAAAAAACCCATTAATTCCGCTCCAAGATCAGCAAGGAAGCGTTTTATAATGATCGACTAAACAAAAGAGAAGACATCTGAGGATGCAAAAAGGGGTCTTTTGCTCCAATTACTAATCGTTGTAAGGAAACAGAAGGCGGGGCGATCGAACAGTGCCGCGATGCGTGTGACAACAGTCGTAGTTCCGTTTCCTCGTCACACAAGTGAGATCACGCGCGGCTAAACATTCCGCGCCCCCTTAAGAAGAAAGCGGAGGAGGAGGAGGAGGAGGGGCGGGCGCCAAAGAACCGCAACAGCGTCGCTCACGGGGCCTTGAGTTTTGTGCCCTTCCAAGTCACAAGGGAGATCAAACTCGCACTTAGAGCTACAGATCCGAACCCCTTAAAGAGGAAAGTTTTGGGGGGAGGGAGGGGCTCGAACAATGCGAGGCAAACCGGACGCAGCAGTCCTCCTTGCTCGAGTTGGCGCACGAAGGCTGGATGGCCCAGGATGCGCCACCTTTTCCCAAGTGCAGAGCTCCGGCTCCGGTCCGCGAGGAGTCGCCGCCGCCGCTCCTTCTGCTCCTCACCTTGCGTGATGCCCACCTATCCCACGGACCCCTCGCATGTCGACGGCCTTGGCTCCCACCCCCGGGAAGGCGCCTTGGCTGCGGCGCATGCAGAGTCCCCACGTACCCATCCGTTCCTGCGCGCGCGCGCCACACCGCGCCTTTCCGTGTGGACGGACGCGACTCGGATACGCCCCGCGCGCGAACAGCCGCCCCCGGTCGGCTTGGCCCTTCTGGGTGCGCCTACGAGGCGGCGGCGGCGGCGGCGGCGGCGGGCGGCGGCGGCACCCGCTCCGTGACGTCACTTCAGGAAGCTGCGGACGGCGATGCCGCCTGTCCCTTGTTTTGGCCCAGTTGGCTGTGGTCGCACGTGGGGTTTAATCCAGCTTCGGTCTATAGATATTCCTATAGGCAATCAATTGATTATTGAATTGCTGGAGAAGAAATCCCTCATTTCACAAGTTTTAGTGGAACCTCTGCCAAGTGCAAGTACATCTTTGGGTGTTTTTCCACTGTCACTAGAAGTACCCATTAAGTACCCATTAATGGGTACTTAATAGGTACTTTTAGTGACAGTGGGAAAACACCCTAATCTCTGTTCACAGTGCTTGCCAAGAAGCTTCTTAAGCAAAGATATTGTTTGCTGTTGTCCTTCCTAGCTTGCAACTAAAGTAATCATAGCTCCAGCCTCTGCATATGCGTCGAGGTGCCAATGCACATATCTGGGCATTTGGCACTGGGCAAATGTGCGCCTCAGTAAAATGTGCAAAGCTGGTGCAGTCAAGCTAGCAAGGGATAATGGTGGGGGATCAGCATGCCATGTTATGCCTTCCTAATAGGTTATTTGGCTGCCCTCAGGAAGCAGTCTTAAAGTTGAAAATTAAGCACTTACTGTAGAAGCAATTGTCCCTTACTATTTGCACTGTGGGCAAGTGTTCAAAGACATCTCCTGATTGCCACCCTCGGCCACGTAAGAAACACTGAGCACAACTTTATAGCCATGAATTGTAAAAAACAACACTTTCAGATTTCAAAGTTATGCAAACAAAGGAGGAAGAGATATCACAGTATTCCCATTTATTTAAAAACACAGGAGTGCATTTATTTATATCAACATTTCTATACATGGATTCAAGGGAGCTCACTTAATTCAAGCCTCTGCAATATCTCAGTCAAAAAACAGTTTGATTTCCTTAAATTGTACAGGCTGTGGTCACACCTTCTGTTTAAACCTTCTTCAGTCCATCATCTTCAGTCTGTGAGCGGTCAGACCTGAAGATGGATCGAAGAAGGTTTAAAGCAGCGGTTCTCAACCTTCCTAATGCCGCGACCCCTTAATGGAGTTCTTCATGTTGTGGAGACCCCCAAACATGAGGTGGGAGGGAAGGGCAGCAGGAGACTCCTTGCGACCCCTCTGAAAGGGTAGTTCAACCCCCAAAGGGGTCCCAACCCCCAGGTTGAGAACCACTGGTTTAAAGGGAAGGTGTGACCACAGTCTTATATTGGCTTCCAGATTCTGAAGTTAAACTTCCCAGAAAACTCTAGTGTTGGCACCGCAGGAAAAACACATGAGCAGCTAAAGATATTGTCTTGCTTGGCACTTACACGGGTTTTGTAGTTTTTGAGTGATTGCGTGTTATTCTTGTAGTACACATTTATACTTGATTTTTTCTGGAAATACCCTCATAGGAAGAAGAAAAAGTGCATCTGTAAGAAGTTACTTGTGTAGTCCAGCTCTGAAGTGCCTTTTGCATCCTGCATTAGACTAGCAAACCTCTCCCTTTTTTCATTGGTGTGTGCTAAATATTCTACATGGGGAATGTGCACCCCTAAAGCCAGTAGGAGTCGTCATCGCACATGCTTCTGCTAATAAGGCCACACCCTGACAGTGGAAATACAGAGCCACTGTAGCTGCATTGTGGTGGGGTTAGCACACATATCTGTGGCAACCCCACCATAGCTCCACTTCATCCCTCCTGGAAAAAAACCCTCTATTGCTGGAAAACCCAGTGCTGGTGGCAGGTTATCACTGCATGAAGCTAGTACCACATCTGCATAAAATATCTAATATGACTAGGACTATAATTACAGTTGTAAGCCTGGCCTATTTATAAAAGCATATTTTAAAAATCTAAACAGTTTTCATATATGATTAACGCAAACAGGTAGCATCATATAGATTTCAACTGGGTGCAGTTTGGACATTTACTCTTTGCAAAGTTCACACTTACCCCAAAATGCTGATGTCTGTAGTCAGTCATGCAATGCTTGATATCAGTAAACTTCCATTTAGATAATGAGGCTCACACAATGTAACACATTTTGGGGTAAGTGTGCACAAGTCCTTAAAAAGAAAAACTTTGTACCTAGCTAAACACTGGGAAGATAAAGTTGTAAATATGCATGGGCTCACTGGAAGCTCCTTAATAATGGAGTAAAAAGCAGCAGCGGCTGACAACACATCTGCAAAGGAGGCAGGAGGAGTTATGTTTAGGTGTACACCTCCCTTTCATTTCTCCTGAAACCCATTTCCACCTGCAGTGGACCAAAGCACAATTTGATAGGAAGAAAATGATGCTTCCAATAGAAGCTCTTCCCCAGTGCTCCACCCTTGTGGCTTCAGCCCATAAAATATTTTGGTGAAAACACACAGCATAGGTACAAGAATACACGAAAGTTGGGCTTTAGTTCCTTTGTAAAGTTAGAGTTAGACCTTGAAATGAGGTTCTAATTCCTCCTCTTCCTCCTCTTCTCCTTCCTCTTCTGCTCCCTCTTCCCGCAAGTCCTGATTAGGTTCAATGTAGTTATCTTCAATGAAACCATCATCATCCTCAGCATGGTAGCCAGTTTCTCCAGGAATGGGGTGGTTCCTCCCATAGGCCACATCTATACCAGCTTCCTCAGTGTGGCTGCTTCCAACAGAGCGCGAGTCAGGCAGCCGCTGGTGGTGGTAGCTGGCACGATTCCTATGAAGCAATTTGCATTTGGCAACGACGGCAATCAAAACAGAAACGGCAACAGCCAAAAGAACAAATCCAGCAAAGTATGGCCAGCTCTTCCCAGGTTTTTCAAGATTAAATTTATTGTCAAGAGTATTGGCTGAAAAATTAAAAAATAATAATAAAAAGTGAGATATCATTCATACAACAATCCAACTTAGGAAATTTAGGAAATAACCAAGGATTACAAGTGGTTGCAGGCAAACACTTATGGGGAGTAAATTCCACTGAATTGGCAGGACTTAGGCCCTGGTCACACCTTCACTTTAAACCTTCTTCAGGACTGACTGTTCAAACCTTTTCATTTCTATCCATTTTATTTATGGACTTTCCATCCTCCATTTGGACTTTCTTGGCTGGAAAGTCTTCAAATAAAATGGACAGAAATGAGAAGGTTGAGCAATTGGACATGAAGATGGACTGAAGAAGGTTTGGAGAGAAGGTGCAACCACAGCCTTACTGAACAAATGTAGAATTGTATGGTGTACTTCTGTTTTCGTATTAAATCTTCAAACAAATTTGGGGAAGTGAGTGTAGTAAGTTGCACGAAATGTCCTTGCAAAGAGGTGCAAAATGAGAGACAAAGGAAAAGATACATACTGTACTTTGGACTGGAATTGCAAGCGCGGTGTCCACTTCTTTACCAAATTATGGGCTACATGACTGTTGACCCCCATCTATCCTGTGTAATATTCCTTTTTAATTTACAAGATCAGCTAAACATGGTTTAATATAACAGTAGCATAATATATAAGACAGTAACAGGAGAAAGTTTGCTTATGAATATTTGCATATTCAGGCACATGAATTTAGAGTGAAACAAAAGCCTGAAATTCTCCTTGAACTGAGGATTCAATTGTCTTAGGCCTTAATTGGGTTTTCAGTTATTGGCTAAGTGGCTGTTTGTCTATAGCATTTATATTTCACCTTTCCTTCCAATGAATCCCAGGTAGTACACATCATTCTCCTCCTCTGTGATTTATCTCCACAACTTCTATAGTAGATTAGCCTGAGAGATAGTGGCTGGAACCCAATCTTGTTCTATGCAGAAATCCAGATCAAAGCATTTCCAACTGATGTCGAACCAGTCTTTTCCAGTGAAGGAGATGCTGCCTCCTCCTTAGAAATGTGTTTTTTTGCTGTTAAATCACCCTTATTTTTTAATTTAGCCATTTAATCTATGCGAATTAAAAATAGTCCCAAAAAATATTCCAAACAGGACTAAATCAGGACTAAATAGGCTACATGGGGACGCACCCTTAGTTCCATCTGAATCTTCATGACCCCAAGGACCACAGCATGCCAAACCTCCCGGTCCTCCACCGTTTCCCAGAGTCTGCACAAGCTCATGTTCATTACTTTCATGGCACTATCAGATCTTTCCCAGCGTAAGACTCAATGCGTCCTGCCTTCTCATTATGTGGCCAAAGTACTGGAGTTACTGCTTTAGTATTTGTCTTTCCAGTGAACAGTCAAGGTTGATTTCTTTTAGCATTGACTGATCAGGGATGTTTTTGCACTTCCCTTCCCATGGACAAAAAAAGTGCAGTCAACTAACGTTGACTAGCACTTGCACTTGTGATCGCTAGTCAATGTTAGCCTACCTGCCTCCCCGCCCGCCCACGATCGTTTTTGATTGCCAGCCAGTCCTCTTGTAAGCACCCTCTGTGATGGCATGTGCGTCATCACCATTGCTATGACAACACTGATACTCGATGCAGTAGCAGTCACATCGGGGGGGGGGGTGTCATGTGAGCTGCCAGCGCTTGCTTCTAAGTAAGTTGGGGTAAAGGTTGGTAAGGTTGTGGAACTCAATTTCATGCTCCATATCTAGTCAGGAGTTAGGCAACTTCTGGGAAGGCAGGGGGTGTTTTTATGCTGTTAAGTGCAGATGTACCTGCCTAGATGTGCTGACTTCGGGCCAAAGTGCGAATTGGCCCCTGATCTCCTTGCAGTCCAAGGAACTCTCCAAAATGCATCTACAGCACCTGAATTCTACAGCATCAGTTCTTCAGCAAACAGCCTTCCTCATGGTCCAGTTCTCATAGCTATATATTACTACAAAGAAAACCATAGCTTTGACCATGCAGACCTTTATCAGCAGTCTGCCCTCACTGTATGGGTGTTGTTCTTTCTCTGATACTCAGTTGAAATCTTCCTAAGCATTGTTGAAGCCAATTATTCTATGCCCTACATTCTTGGAAGACCGAAGACATACAACCCTCCCTTCAGAGACATCCCTTTAGTAATTTTACAGCAATTTCACACCTTTGCTTCCCTGTGAAAACCTCCTGTCTGCACTTTGGGATGCTGGATCTATCCCTAACCTTGCCACTGCTTCTCTAAGTGCTGGCAGGTGATTAATGCAAAACCTAAGTGATTACTGTGGTGATAATGGAAACACGACAGCAGTGAAAATGCACCTCCATGGTGCTGTTCCTGTGATGACAATGCAGCACTAAACACACTTGTGCCCCCCCCCCCATTCTCCATATAGTTAGGCCCTAAATCTTCATTTCTTGGCGTTAAATATGCCTGCTTCTCCAATCATTCCTTGTGGGACTTATTTTCACGTTATTATTCTACCACCCTGTTGAATAGCAATCCTACTGAAAAAGATGGCTGGAAACACTATGTGTTAAGCATGTGTCAGGATAGTTCAGCCACAGTATTATCTTCCTCCCAGCTATATTGCCCTAGGGCAGTCTCCTATCCCAATCACATTCATGAGGCCAGCTTTCCCTTCTTTCATATTGTGATATTAGGATGTGATACTTTATTTGCAGGAATAAGGCCTTGGGTCTCGTTTTGCTTACTTTCATTCTCTGGAAAGGCTGGTGTGGATGACTCAGCCTGCCGACGGAACCGGAATTTTTGCCTGTCGCCAATATCCTCCTGCTTTTCTAGATGTGAATCATTGTAGATCTGCTTAGCTAGGAGACAGAAAAGTTGTTAGGGTCCATTTTTACAGATCATACTATTTAGTTTTATCTAGCCTAGCTATCACAATTTAGGTCTATTCCCACTTTCTGGATATAAGACACCTTCATCGCCCACTACTCTTCACCCCAGCAGGAATCTCCAATTTGATGAAGACAGGGGCATAACTACCATTTAGAGAGCCTGGCTTTTTGCCCAGAACCCAGAAAGTAAAGTGTGGCTTTTTTCAGATTATTTGACTAGCTAATGAACTTGTTTGTTTATTACCACACCCTTTGCGCATTTCTGGTTTCCAGACGGAATGAGACATCTAAGTTTTTTTTCAAGAAAGCCAACCTTTGCAAACAAAACCTTTGCCAAAAGTGGCTAGTAACACAACATTCACAATGGAGTCCGCCATGACTGTTGCTCATCCCCATAATAATCATTGCTTGTGTGCTTTTGGCTATGTTTCCCGCCACTCATCCACAACAAGAAGTTGAAACAATGGAACTAAGCCATGATGGCCTTCTCCTGAGGCAAGAAAGCTTTGATTTGCCAAACAGCAGCCCAATTTCAGTACGGAAGTAGAGGTGTCTTCTGTGTTGCGCTCTCTCCTCGCGGTGAAAATTTCTCACTCTAAGATTGTGGTTCTTTTATTTTACAACTTTTCTATCCTGCCCTCCTCCGAGAGGTCCCAGGGCAGGTCACAATTTATAATACAACAAATACTAAACCATCTTTAAAAATATAGCTGAGGACTGCTTGAGTTTGACTCTACAGCCCACGACACACACGTTATGCTGTTGACTTATTAACTAAAGTCTGAATTCCTTTTAAAAGTTTAAGAGAAGTCAACCTTAGCCCCAGTGCACAAGTCTGTAATTTTATAATGTTAGATTTTTAAGGGCTTTTTAAAAAAATGTATATTTATATTACTTTAAATTATGTAACTTTGGTGCGATTACACCTTTAGTTTAATCTTTCTTCAGTCCATCTTCCAGCCCCATGGCTACACACTTTAAAGACTTAGTGGGTGTCCCCATGGTGAGGATACTGCGAGGTGAACATGAGTCCACCTCGCAAAAGTCCCCATGCAAAGCCCTAATTCAGGCTACATGAGGGACAAAATCCTGCAAATCAAAGTAAAAAAAAAACCACTTGATAACTGTTCTCACCCCAAATTACAGGGCAAGAACGGGTTATCCTGGGGGCGTGGGGACACTCCTGGGTTACCATCGCAGCATTAGCTACGATTGCAACTGTCCCCCCTTACCTGAGCGCTTAATCGCCCAGGTAAGCCTGACAGCTGCCCTGCAATCAGCTGAGCAACTGTCAGGGGGTTATAGCAGCTCTCATGCACACAAGCAGAGCTCCGCTAATGATTAAGAGACAAGGAGCTAATTAATATGCACCTCTTTCCAAGGCTGGAGTTAACAGGCAGTTTCAAGCCTTGGAAAGAGGTGCATATTAATTAGCTCCTTGCTTAGGTCTCTCTTTTAATCATTAGCAGATCTCTGCTTGTGCACATGAGAGCTGCTATAACCCCTTGATAGTTGCTCAGCTGATTGCAGGGCAGCTGTCAGGTGAGTGTTTGTGGTAAA
>MTQE01001134.1:59770275-59781598 GCA_014337955.1 Aspidoscelis marmoratus | reverse complement strand
ATTCTTTAAACTGAAATAACACATGCCATGAAGACGCGCCCACAGTTGGACTATACTAATGATAGCAAGTGTCAAACTGCTGGGGGACGGTCTGGCATGCACAGACCTCCCGTGAGGCCAAATGTGGAAAGCAGGAGAGGTGTGATAGATAAGGCAACTTTGTACAGATGATTCCGGCCTTTTCTGCACTGGCGCTTATTTCAGATTATATTCTAGAATAGGGGTCTGCCATCCGCATGCAGGAGCAGACTAAGGAAGGCCCCAGCCAGGCCTCTGTCTGTTTCAGCTATGCAAAAATTAGAGGTTTCCATATACAGTCGGATCCCTGTATCCACTGATTTGGTAACCATGGTTTCAGTTAACCATGGTTACTGGATCAGCCCCCCCTTCCCCCCCCCCCGGGGCACCATAAGGGAAAAGCACCTAGAACCGGAAGGCCTATTTTGGTCTCTGTAGAGCACTGGAATAGGTGTGTGACACGACCAGAGCTGGTCCCAAAATGTAAGGGCGCACGTGGGAGATGGGCAGAAGGCATCTGGTAGCACTGCATGGCTATTCCAATGCTCTCTAGAGGCCAAAATAGACCTTCTGAAGGCCAGAAAATCACTTCCAGTTCTGGGGTTGCGCAACCCCAGTACCAGAAGGCCCGTTTGCAATTATCCACAGGTTCAGGTAACCATGGTAGGAGCCAGAATGTATACCAAGCGCATATGGGGGTCCGACTGTACTCATATTTTGTGGAGTTATTGACATAATCTAGAAACACATTTTAATCAATAAATATCTTGTACAACCTATATTTTGTCTAGCTATGCTCCTTGCTCACCTGTTTGTCAATGGTGCAGGGATGTTCTGATACTGCAACCCAGGTCCAAAGAAAGCTGGAGCACCAGAAGTAATAGACACCTTTCATTGTCTTCTAAGAGTCTACAAATGAAAAGCAGAGGGATAAGGAACAACTGGGAATAAAGGGAACCCTGGAATAATTAAGTATGATAAGGCTGTTCTCAGGTGTCACTAAGAAACTCTCAGGACTTAAGATATGCATTTTGTTATGCCTCACAACAGAAACCATAAGATTTGGTTTTGGTTAATGCAGATCCACTTTCAGTGTGAGAGAACACAACAGCACAGGGACAAGCTGGTGTGAGAAGTGTGATAGATAAGACAACTTTGTACAGAAGGTTCTGGCCTTTTCTCCACTGGCCCTTATTTCAGACTTTGGAAGGTCCCAGCCAGACCTCTATCTGTAGATGATATGAAAGAAAATGGCTTGTCATTTGCTGATGTTTTCTATCACTTCAACTGATGGATCAAATGTAGATTAAAATTTAGGTGAAGCTGAGGTCTTAGGCATCACTTAGCAACAGGATAGAGGCTGCATCCAGATGGGAGGAATATAGCACCATTACTGGCACTGCTATGGTGGATTTGCCTCACATATTGTAAGCAACACCACCATGGCCCCACTCTTCCTCCCCACCAAAAAAAAACCCTGACTTTTTACTCTTGCTGGAAAACCCAATGCTGGTCATTGACTGTACAACTTTTTAAGATGCTCGCTTAACTTCTGGATGGAGCTATAGTGGCTCCATCTAGCACACATTCCTGGAGGCCAAGACAGAGATCCACACACGCACAGAAGTGGTGGAGAGAACATCCGGCCAGATGCCTAGAAGTGTGTATAATTCCTTGCTAGTGGGTTATTTGGCTGCCATCTGGTAGCGGCCTTAGTCCAACTGATCGTTTTAGAGTTGGAGGGATAGAATAGACAAATACATGAAGTGAAAATGAGGTCTCAAATCCAGGACAGGTCAAGGAAGACATTAAAACTGGGAGCCCAGCCATTAAAAAGAATCCATGAAGAGTTGAAAAATCGACTTGATGTTGAAATGAGGATGAAGCTAATGCCAAAGAGATGAACAGAACATGGGGAAATTACCAGGAAGCATGAAAAATTAGGAAAGTACAAGCAGGACAGATCATTTGCTTGCCAAAACTGTCAAGAGAGGGAATTGCGTGAACAAGAACAACACCTTGCAGGTATATTTACACAGTGAGTAATGACCTTCATTAAACACAATCAGATTTTTCAAGTTCCACATTCTATACTGATTCTATAAAACATTAGATCAAAGGTGCTCAACTGCCACCCCTCTGCGGGGCTTGCACAGGATGATGGGATTTGTAGTTTAGGAACTTCTGGAGGCTGTATATGGAAACCTCTAATTTTTGCTGAGCACCCCTTAAGGTGAGCCAACAAATGATAATTTTCACATGCACCTCACATGAAAATCCAGAGAAGAAACACCTTCTTGGTCCCTTTGCCTTCCAGTTTCTACTTCACTCCCATCTCCAAGCTCCACACAGCACCCTTGGCACCTACAGACAGTACTGTAGTGGGAGGAGGCATAGAAGAAGAAGAAGAGTTGTCTTTTCTACCCTGCTTTTCTCACCCATTTAAGGGGACTCAAAGCGGCTGACAAAGCTTTTCTATTCTTCTCCACACAACAGAACACCCTGTGAGGTGCGTGAGACTGTGATAGCTCAGAAGAGAGCTGTGACTAGCCCCAGCTGGCTTCATGGGGGAGGGCAGAATCGAACCTGGTATTCCCAGATAAGAGCCCGGCTCCCTAACCACTAGACGAAACTGGCAGTTGAGGGCTTGGGGCCTGCTGTGACCCTCAGGGAAGTCACACCCACCCACCCATGCGGCACCGATCATGGTTTGTCTCTGAGAGCTTCCAAAGGGGTCCTCTAGAGGTCATCTGCCTTGGGGCACAGGCTGGGTCTCAGTGTCCCTATCTAAAGAATCAGGAAGGAATGAGCCCCCCACACCCTCACAAAGAGATCTACCATTGAGGCAGGCTGCTTTGATCTGAGATGCATATCCTTCCTTCCTGCCTGGCTCTGCTCCTTTTCCCCTGTGGGTGGAAAACGTTTTACCTCAGCAGTTGCGGCAGCAGGTTGCTTCTCCCTTCTCCTTTTTGCTTTTTCTCTTCCTGAGTCAGTGAACTGTGGGAGTGGCTGCTGGTGCCCAAGAAAACATTGTGACTGTGAAAAGGGTGAAAGGTAGAGGAAGTTGGTTACCTATTAACTGGCATTGTGTCTCTTGTCTCCTTGGGCATGGTAGGAGCCCCTGGTTCTCTGTAAGAGCAGAATCAGGGCACCCAGTTAGCACTGCATGTAGCTGGTAAGTAACAGAGAGAAACCCAAGTTGGAAGATTGTGCACAACTTTTTTGGTGTTTGCTGATACTCTGCATGAAGGGTGAATGACAGCCAATGTGGATGAAAGCTTTCCCGAAACGGCATTCCACAGCAAAGAGGCGCCTGCTTTTCTGTTCATGGTTCATGTTTCTGTCTTGGCATCGCTACCTGGGGCTGGGAAAAAACTCTCCTTGATATCCTTCAGAGCCACTACCTGCCACAGTAGGCAGTATTGACTTAAATGGAACAATGACCTGTTGGATATAGGGACACTTCCTTTGATTTCTTCATTTTTTTATTGTGGGGTTGTAACAAAACATCTTTTCAAGCCTGCATTCACAGGGCACAGGATGGGCAAATGTTCCTACTGTTTTTCAGTCCTTGCTCCTCATCCCACAGTGGGAACAACATTGTGGGAAAATAGAATAAGGACCTTCCAGGTTGCCCCCATCTGTGGAATTTCCTCCTCACCTCAGTACAAGCAGTGGGTGATACAAGGTCCTGAGGGTCTGCTTGAGTGCACTGGTACTGTCCATATTTCTGGTCCATCCCAGTAGGTCTGCCTAGAAATCTTGCTGGTGTTTATTTATATACTGTCCTATCCAGCAGTCCAGGGCAGTTGACAAAACAGCTTTGTGAGCATATGTTTACTAACAATTTGATTTCTCAGAGCAGGTTATTGCTCTACCATCTGAGTCAAACTTTCATTTTCCACACTGTGATGAAGGAGCTAGAGAACTGGATTATCATCTTGGATACTATGACTGAAATTCCTTCTCAGCCATGGAAGCTTTTTGAATGTCTTTGGGCTAGAAAGGCTCTGCCTTCAACCTCCTTCTCAGGACTCATGTGAGGATAAAATGGGAAAGAACAACAACAACATTTTGAGCTTTCATAAAATAATCTGGATCTAAGTACAATAATAATAATAAAGGGCTTTCAAAAATGTTCTGATTAAAAAGCTAGAAAGCACACATATTAACATGTATAAAATGAGTAAGTGTTCATGTTATATATGGAATAAAATGTTTTGAGTGCCTGTGTTATATATGGAATGATGGAATATGATTGACTAGAACAATAATTATGGAAGGGAGGTGGCAATATCTTGCTGAAATGGTTTGATCTCAAAGAGCCAAGTTGGATTGTACCTAGTTAACACCTGAATGGGAGACAACCAGTAGATGCCAAGACTGAAAGCTAGATTGGGACATGAAAAAATATCCTAGAATATTGCACTGCTAAACTGTTTCCCTGTAGGTGTCAAGAAAACTATATTGATGTCTCATAGTCTTCAGAAGTCAAGCTTGATTGAAGAGCATTTTGATTTTATCTGCAGAAGACTATAAACTCTTGAAATATTACTACAAATGCCAAAATCATGCCTTCATGGAATGGTGTATGTACTGCCATAAAAGTGCCTTTGAAAGTAGTGAGTGGTAAGATTATCGTGGCAAGACTACTGAGAGGAATCTATAAGTGTGAACATATAATACCAGTCATCCACCCTCACTGGTTACCTGCACATTTCTGGGCTTAGAAGCCTTTAAAGCCCTGAATGGCTTGGAGAAGGGAGCACAATGAACCAACTAGTGTTAACTAGCCCTTGCACTTGTGAGCGCTAGGCAATGACAGCCTAAGCCCCACGTGATCGGTCAATCACCAGAAACCAATCCTGGGGCCGGTCCTCTTTTGGGCACAACCATTTTCGTTGCAGCGCCGTCCATGACTGCACAGGCATCAGCACCACCCCCATGATGATGCTGATGTTCTGCACATGCACAGTCTCATCTATGGACATCTGAGGTGGAAGAGGAGCAAATGGCTGCTTCCTGGATGCTCCAGGTAAGCTTTAGGTTAAGGTTGGTAAAAGTGTGGAGCTTGAAATCTACCATGAAATTGTGCTCATGCCTAATCAACAATTAGTGAACTTCTGGGAAGACAGGGGCGTGCTTGGAGGCTATAACACCTCCTACAAGTGCAGGTGCCCTTCCCCAGAAGTTCACTGATTGTTGACTAGTGGCCTAAGTGCAAATAGGCTCATGGTATCTTATGCAACATCTACTGCCATACAATGCAATCTAAGTTAGAGGTGTGCTGAACTTCTGTTTGTTGAATGTGAATAGCTGTTAAAGGCCAGGGACTAGTAGATGTTTCCTAACAGTCCTGGATGTCTTGGGCTCTCCTATGTTACATATGAGTTATGCCAGCTCCAGACGCCACCCAAATATCATGCTAACAAATGCTATTCCAGAGTAACCCCCCTCAAAAATAAATGCTTGACTGCATGGGGCTGTGCGCGATATAGTGATGCACTGATCCCGATATTTCAACAGTGTGAAATATCCAGAAGTGCACAACCACCACCACTGTGCATGTGTGGCTGCCTTTTTCCAGCCTCACAGCAGCAGCAGCAGCAGCAGTAGCATCCAGGCAGGTAGGTTATAGTGCTGTTTTATGGAAATCTGCATTCAGAGTCAGATACGAGTGGCAATAGCCCAGACATATTTGCACTATAAATCCCCTGTTTGGATAAGGGCCTAAATGCACGAAGCAGGGAACTTACTTGTTCACTTCATGCATCTTCACGGCTCTTAGGAAGCTCTCAGGAGGCAGGCCTGCACTAGACAAGCATCTGCGCGTATGCAGTAATGTCACCATCATGCATGCCGGTGCATCCTGCAAGCCAGCTCATGGCAGGTCCTATGATGGAGGCCACAGCCATGTGGAGTGGAGCTGATGAGATTTGCCATCTCAAACAACAAAGAACAACTGACTGAGGAAAGCTGGTCAAGCAAAACCAATATGGTTGGTGTAGACACCCATAGAGCTCAAAGGCTGCCCAACTTGATTCTTCTTTCTTGCTGAACCTCCCCACCTCCTGTGGTCTGCTTAGTAGTGCAGCATGAAACCAGTGGTGGAGGAAGCTGCTACTGTCACAGGGAACATGAACAGCCTGCTAAAAAGAACCAACTTCAGTGGAAGGAGAGAAACTCTTTTTCGTGTGCTTGGCGTAGGGATTTGAGAATAAATGATGACCCATCCTCACTGGTCACAAGAGATCCCTTCATTTGCCTTTTGCGGCTTTCGCTTTGCCTTCTGGGATTTCAAAGAATGAAGCATTCTTTGTGTGGATTCACTTGCAAAATTGCTGACACCAGGACATAATTCGGAATGGGTGGAGGTTAGTCTTACTGCTTTGTATTTACATTCCCTTGCGTAAGGGATGTGGTATCTTCTCCAGTAGTATGACAGGAAACAGGGGACTCCCTTAACAATAGGACAACTTCCTGACTATTTCTAGCAGGCCTGTGGCTATTCTTCTGGTACAATTAAAGCCAGCCAGCTGCGCCCAAACCAGCCTCTTCTGTATTTATCTTTTGTATTTTTACAACTCCTAGCAGATTTTGCATGTTCTGTGTTACAAGGGATTGCCAAACATGAAAGGTAGAGGAAAGCAGGCCACTGGATTAAGTCCTGCATGCTACTTGCTTCTTTCCTGGAGAAAGAAAGAAAGAAAGAAAGAAAGAAAGAAAGAAAGAAAGAAAGAAAGAAAGAAAGAAAGAAAGAAAGAAAGAAAGAAAGAAAGAAAGAAAGAAAGAAAGAAAGAAAGAAAGATCTTTTCATTCCCACGGGGACTATGTACAAATTTCAGTACAGTTCAAATGGTGCTAAAATGTTTCAGTTGAGAGGTTAATGACGGCAAAGTTGATCGGATTCAAGGTGGATGAACTTTTCTGGCTTCTTTCTTTCTATGATGATTATTTTCAAGGATTCCAAAAACACAAGTCCATCTGCCACCCTGGGGAATCATGACATGCTTGGACACCACACCAGCAACCTCTCCTTGATCCAAAGGACTGGAAGGCACTGGAATTAGACTTTTGTCAAAAGTGACAAGATCACTGATACTGACCAACATGGACAGACACCAATGGGGGGAATATCTGGAGATGCTAATGCATCAAGATGCTTCAGTCAAACCAACTATTTTTGCCAAATCTTGATAAATCCTCCTCATGGCTCTTGAAAGTGATTGAGCTGCTGCTGCAAGATGAACTGAACTAGCAGCAGAGAGCTCTATGTCCTATCCTTGCTCCAGAACAACAGAACAATTGTTGGAAGTTGTCCGTTTTCAGTGCTGAGAGATACAGGTCTGGGCAGAAATCACACCCTCCTCTTCCTTCCATGCAGGAGAATCCCTCAAAGAGACCTCAGAGTGGTTTCAGCTGAGGTACATGAGCTACCACAGAGAAACCAACTGAGGCAGAACTTGGGAAACTGTAACAGAGATTGTGGCAAGGGGCTGTACTTACACGTTTATCAAGGTATAATGGGCCTCATGGTCAGCTGGAGGGCCAAACTCATGGACAAAGATTCCCACTAAAACACCAGTTGAGACTGCCATGACAGTGGGGTGGGGGGGGAGGGTGGGTATGTGATTTCCCCATACAAGAGACCATGGCAGCAGTGGCAACTAGGAATGTGCACAAATTTTTTTGTATTCAGTTAATATTGAATCCAATGCAAGAAAATTTGTATCTGTTCAAATAGATCGCCTTCGAATGTGGTAGGATTCATATTCGATATGATTGTTCAATCCTATACGAATAGCATGCAAATCCCATACGATCCCATACGAAGCTTCATACAAATGCATCAAAACATTTTATTCAAATTCGAATGTCCATCTTCAAATGTGCCAACATTCTATTCGAATTCGTATGAATTTTGAATGTTATGAATATTCATGTACATCCCTAGTGGCGACGACTCATTTAGAAGCCTGTTGAACTAAACTTTTAAAAACTGAGCCAAGTGACCCTTAAATCTAGGATAGAGGCACGTGCAGGCATGCATTACGTGGGCCACCCTCACTTCAGCCTTGACCACTACTGGACAAAATGGCCTATTTAGTTGGCCTCTATGTGTCCTTGTCCTTCATGATATTGTTAAAGCTTACCATTACCTTCGTTTCTGTTGTTCTCCTTCTGCAGCATACTGCAGATAATATAGTGCAAATGTTTCTATACAATATATAGAGTCGCATTTAGTCAAATTTGTTCTCACCACTAGAGGGGGCTATATCCACAGAAAACTGGTTATGAGCCTAGGGTGGTTTGGCCACCCTAGAGCACAATGTGATGGTTCTAATGCTCTAAAAGGCAATTTTGTTTTGTGAGCCATGACTCAAAATGACGCAGCCTGGAGAAAAACCGGATTGCCTACTTCACTGTTAAAAGAGTGGTGACGGAAAACAATCAGAACAAGTGAAGCAAGATATTTCTAGTTGAAATGTGTTTGTTTAGCAGCAGATTGTTCTAAAAACTACAGATGCCACAGTCTCATACATTTATTACTTGGGCTTCTGCATTTGAATGTGCAAGCTAACATTGTTTGGACTTGGCCAGACAGATTCTGAAGTTACTGCTGTATCTTAATGGGGACTTAGGTCAAGGAGAAGTCACTTCCTGCCTTTGCCGCTACTATTGTCTGACTGCAATCAGCTTTTGCAAGACTGCATTTTCAGTACAGCTGTCCCCGTGTTTACACTACAGCATGCTCCACAAAGAAAGAAAGAGCTTTTGCTTGATGTGGGGATTAACTTAGCAAATCTGACTGAGCTTCTTCTGCAAATACTTTTATCCTAGAATAAAATGTTTTTTTAAAAAATCATATATGCATTCTGTCCAATTCTTAGGTACATAGGTTTTAGAAATGTAAACATGGCTAAATGGATGAATCCATACAGTCTTCTTAACGACCACACAGGCTGAGTCACTACTCAGCAATCTGAACCTCTTGGAGTGGCATGTGGATTTTGGAGGTACTTCAGACTCCCTTCTAAGTTGTAAAACCTTCAGCTGCATCTCTACATCATCAGCATGAGATTGGGCCTACTTGATGGCCCCTCCCGGCTTAAGGCAGCCTTGAGAAGTGTGTGATGGCTACAGTGCTGTCCCTGAAGCTACTATCTTGAACTCTTCATGCCTGCACAGAGTGTCAGTACAAAAGGAGAGTCCTTTTCATCACAGTGAGGGCCAGATCCACTGCACAAAAAGCACCTTCAAAAGGGGGTTGAAGCCATTCCACACACTTCACCCTCAGGTACTGTGATGGTCTGAGCAAAGTACACCTCCAATGCTACATTTAGACATTGCTTATTTATTCTGCTATATTTGGATGTTCTGGGGTAAAGCCCAGATATTCCAGAATATTCAAGCTTTATTCCAGAATATCCAAATGCAGTGGAATATGTAAGCAACATCCTGTTGCAGCCCAAGTTGCATGGGCGTGGAGACAAGGGCTGTGTTCACACCTAAGTTCTAATTCAGCTTCAGTCCAATTTCAGAGTGAGATAATGGCTGTGTCTTCACGGCAACCTTATCTCGGATTCAAAACGTTTTCAGTCCTTGGAGTCCACGGCAGTTTGGCTTAACACGCTTTTCCCGTGTTAAACCACCCCAAAGCGTGGTGAATCTCAATCCTGATTTCAACAGGTCTCACTCCGGATCCTGCGCTTGAAACGTTTTACATTTTTTACTGTGTGGACAGTACCATTTTAAGAGATGAGAATCCATGTTTAGGGTTTCCCTCTCCCAATAGCTTGCTTCCAAAGACAGTGATTTCAGTGTAAAAATCCACTTAACAGGGATCCCTACACTGTAGTGATGGAACCACTTCACACCTTGATGGTTGGAATAACAATGTTGCAATTTTGCACAATTCTAGCTCTTTGAAGTACTGACTTTAGAAAGGGAAAGGGATGAAAGCAGCTGAATGTGAATGTTTAAAGCAAAGGGGTTTTAGCTGCTGCTGTGTGCCCTGAGCAATGGGGAGAGGAGGGGAAAGAATCACTGGCTGGCTGCCCGCTGCCATTTTTCCTCCATCCATGGAAGCGGCAGCCACCCAGCCAGGCTCGGTGAAGGGGTCCCTTATGGGTGGCGTGTCCGTGCCAGGAGGAAGAGGGCAGGGCAGCCCCCAAAAGCAGCTTTTAAAAAGTAGCCACTTGAGTCCCACCTTGAGTCACGTACGCCACGTATGATCCTCAGAATCCGGATCGAACACGATTAAGTTAAAAGTAATGGGAACAGGCAAATTCGCGTTTGCATCCGGTTCTATTATTTCGGTTTAGGGAAAGCGAAATAAGCTTGCCGTGGGGATTCACTGAATGTATCGGCAAATTAACAAGTTGTTTGTTTTTGGCAATATCTAGCTGGCCTTTGTGGACTTTCCACCCTCCATTTGGACTTTCCCGAATGGAAACTCCACAATTAAAATTGATAGGAATAAAACGGGGTGAGCAGTCAGAGCTGAAGACTGACTGAAGAAGGTTTAAAGTGAAGGTGTGGCCATGGCCCCAGTCTTCATTGCATGAAGCCAGGACCTCACCACAGCAAAACAGTCCACATTTCCATGCGGAATGCCCTCCAAATGCACCAGAACAAGGATGGCAGACCAGTCCCTTTCTGAGGCTGCCCGAAGCCAACAGAGGCCTGATGGGGAAGCCTGGTGTGGCACTGTGGCAGGCATTGTGCAGACACACCCATGGAAAGTGGTCTCCTTTCAGGGAGATGCCAGGGGGACTCTGCTAGGAAGCAGATGCCCTCCCTTTCAGCTCACTGTGCCAATTTTTGTTCCGATCATTTGGTTCATCTGCTTTGACAGCTTGTGACCCATCCTGAAAACCTTAGGGCATGGAGCAGTATAGAAATGTGATGCAATAATAAACAAATAAGCCTGACATCAAATGCAGAGAAGATTAACGGCTGTTCTTCTTTCGGGCTCAGTCTGCCTAAGCAGCCATAGGCAATGTGCAAAAGGCAGAGTACAGGCGTGTTGCTGCCCCTCATTGATTCAGTCAACGACAGGGAGTGAAGGGGAGGAATTGAACTAAGAAGTGGATCCTCTCTTGTTGTGTAGGCCCCAGCAGTTGCTGAACAGTGCCAGCTCAAGGATTTGCTTCCCTCAGCATCAGAATCATTGCCCTAGGCCCAGACCCAGGAACAGGGCAGAAAATAGCTAAAAGCATCTTCTTTGCTTTACTTTAATAACAGAATACAGAGCATTGTGAACAAGCATCTAGCGTAGTGGTCGGCAAACTCATTAGCCAAA
>MTQE01001134.1:59741678-59763009 GCA_014337955.1 Aspidoscelis marmoratus | reverse complement strand
TCAAAACATTTTGAATTCGAGATAACGATGCCGTGAAGACGCGGCTACAGTCACACTTAAAAACACTTGGATATAACAAATGTCCCAGTAGATCAGAGCTGTGGCTCATCTGTGCAGACAATGCTGCTCATTACTCAGAGCAATCCATCCCAGGCTGTTGGCCTAATCCAGACCTACTGGATCAGGTAAGTGCAGAAAGGCACAGAGAGAAAACATTTCAGGATAATAGCAAAATTCTAAACATGTGTTGCATTTAGGGCTGCTGCAGTGAGAATGAGAGCTGCCTTGACTCTTCGGGGAATTCACAGGATTCCTTCAGAGATGTCAGTTACAGTTATCTAATTCATTCCAAAAGCACCTTGTAATGAGCTTCTAGTCTTGGATCCTGGCTCACCACTTCCACATTTTTCCCCTCACTGACAAAACACACAATCAATGTGAGTCAAAGACAAATCCATTGAAAACCCATTAAATCATTAAGAACATAAGAACATAAAAGGAGCCCTGCTGGATCAGACCATAGGCCTTCTAGTCCAGCATCCTGTCTCCACAGTGGCCCACCAATTGCTTCTGGGCATCTCAAGTAGACAACAAGGCAAAACCTTTACCTGCTGTTGAATCCCTGCAAACGGCCTTTAGAGACATCCTGCCTGTCCCTCCAACCTTACACCCAGTCCACAATCTGCAATCATTATATGAACATATAATAAAATCTGTTAAGTCTAGAGAAACCTTGCTTCATCCATACAGAGGGCATTTCACACTTGGCAAAAAGGGGAAGTCCAGGTATGCTCCCTTGCAAAGTTGCTATCATTCCAGAAGTGACTCCATGCACGCCAGATTGCCCTCTGGCTGGATAGCGGTAGAGCACTATGAAGCACCATTAGCTAGTACAACCAGCAAGCATCCGTCCACACCTCTTCCAGGTGACAGGTGTGATGGGGAGGGCAATGCAGCTCCAAGTGTGCAGTACCTCCCCTGCTGTGTGTAGATGTAGAGCTAGGAGAGGTTCAAAGGGCAGGGCCACTGCAAGTGTGGTTAGTGCTGTGTTGTCCCATCACTGCAGCAATGGCATCACACAGGCACATTGGCACCCTTGCCATGGTTCTGCAATTGCCATCATGGTGGTGTTGATTTGCACCTCAACAGCACTTAGCAGCGGACTGGAAAGGCGAGGAAGAGATCCACCATCCAAACTATGGTCCTTTCTGCACTTAGCTGACCTAGATCCAGATCATTGGGTCTGGAATAACCAAGCGCAGTGATTCAGATCATGTGCAAAGCTCACATGGGTTTTGCAGTCACGCTCCCACACCTCATGAAGTCTAGCAATGAAAGTTCCTAGTCTGGGGTGGTGGTGGCAGCACACTGTAGGATGCTGCTGAAACATAAAGGCATGTCCTCTGAACATCTTCCATGTTCTGGAGCAAGGCATTTAGTCCCTCTGGTAGACCTGATCTGGCACCATCTAGTGCACCCAGAGCCAAACCAGTGGGGGAGGAGACCTCCTTGACCCACATCAACATGTGGATAGGAGGTCCAGAATCCAGATTAAGGGTGTTTTTCCACTGTCACTAAAAGTACCCATTAAGTACCCATTAATGGGTACGTAACAGCGTTTTTGTACCCATTAAAGGGTACTTAATGGGCACTTCTAGTGACAGTGGAAAAACACCCTAAAAGAGTCTTATTCCAGATCAAAGGAAGTGCAAGAAGGTCCTGTTAATAAACATTCATTCCTATAGTGGTCAGTGTAGGATCATCCTTCAAATATCTGTGGCATAAGTCACTTAAGCCATGGTTACACCACAACAAGTTAGACCATTTTGGGTAACAAGGAGGTCAAGGTGTGATATTGGTGAGATCACATCCTTATGAATTGTCTTTTTCTCCATAAGTTTCCGTCTACCCCTTCTTCAGGGCAAGGTGAGGTACCTTCTTTCTCTCCACCCCTCCCCTCCTTCTCCTTCCTCCTTCCTCTGTGATTGGGTACATTTTAGGGATGCCCATGAATATTCATAACATTTGAAATTTGTACAAATTCATACAAACTTGGACATTTAAATTTGAATCGAATATTGGCACATTCAAAGATTAACATTTGAATTCGAATGGAATGTTTCGATACATTTGTATGAAACTTTGTTACAGATTTGTACGGGATTTGTATGCGATTTGTATCTAACATTCGTATTGAATTCATATGAAACATTCATATCAAATTTGGATCCTATTGGATTTATTCGAATGAATACGAATTTTCTTGCATTCAACTCTACATGAATGGAATACAAAAAAATTTTGTGCAAATCTCCAGCACATTTCTGTCAATCACATTTCCATTTTTCAAGGTAGAGTACGGCTATCTCTGTCACATCCTTCCCACCCCTGCTTGTTTCCGCCTTTCTTTTGTTGTTACACAACAAAAGCGTCCCAGCATGGGTGCAGTGGATCATGAACTAGGACATGCTCTTTTTACTGCATAATTAACGTTGTACTAGATGAACCATTCTGGGCGTGGGGTAGAATAAGACTATACTTGCAGCATAACAGGCATCCACAGGTTTTTTGGGAGTCCTTGCCCTGTCTTGCCTCCTTTCGTTTTTTTTTTAAAAAGTCAGAAGTGCACAGATCTGCTTTGGGACAATTGAGGAGGGAGGGGTTTAGCTCCACTCTCCGGGCAGCACATGTTGTGGTGATAGGACCACTTGTGGCATCTGCTGCCATTTCACCCCTACCTTCCCTTGTTTTCAAAGCCAGAAGTGTGCAGATCTGCCCTTCTGCTTGCTGGAGTTTGTCAAGACATGTCTTTGGGACAAACGTGGTGGGATGTGTTTGGCCTAGCTCCAATGGGGCCGGTGCCATGCTTGCTGAGGACATGAGGCTCCTGATGGGGTTGGAACTAAGCAAGTTCACACTCAAAGTAGCATTCCCCTCTACCTCAGCTTGGGTGATGAAATACAGAGCAATTAACAAGGCCGCAAAGAAGCTGCAAAGTCCCTCCAGGTGAGGTCTGTTGCAGGTAGAGGAGACCCCTCTGTGGCAGAAGGCAAAATGGGGCAAGGAGTCAAAAGACACCTGCTAGATGCCTGCTCACAGTTAATACAGCCTTTTTCTATTCCATCCCCAAAATTATTATGTTGTTGCCTCTCAGAAACACCCACAGGATCAGGCATTGACGCCCTCAGGACAACCCATTCTTGCCCTGTAATTTGGGGCGAGAACAGTTATAAAGGGGGGGTTGTTTCGCTTTGGAGGATTTTGTCCCTCATGTAGCCTGAATTAGGGCTTTCCATGGGGACTCTCACGAGGCGAACTCACGTTCACCTCACAGCATCCTTACCATAAGGACAGGGGATAAGAAGGAAAGGGAAACCCTTCTGCTCACTGACAGAAGTCCAGATACCACCCCAAATAATCCTCTTGCATGATTACATCTTACCTATTTAAATGAACTAATGAGTTGAAACGGTCTTAGAGCTAGGACTATCTGAATACAGGATAATTTGAATTGTGGTGGGCAATAGTCCTGAGAAGGAACAGAACTCCATTTTGGGTGTGATCCCATGGACAGAGGATGGCCTTAATATGGATTAATCATCTGGTGCAATCACAACCTTAGTAAAGGCACATCTACACTTATGTTTTAATTCAGCTTCAGTCTACTTTCAGAGTGAGGGTGCACACATCAGCAAAGCAACAATCTGTTTTCTTTTGGCATTCTCTGGCTCAGAAAATCCACATTTGGGTTAAATTATGTAGAACAAAAATGACTAATCACTTTGCTGTTGTGTTCCCTCACTCTGAAGAGGCACCGAAACTGGATTGAAGATTGGGTGAAGGTGGGTCCTCAGGGAATCCTTTGTTAGTAGCAGTCTCTTGAATTGGATCTAGAGGCTAGTGGTCAGCTAGTGAAGCGCATGTAGGACCTTGTGCCATATAAGAATTGAACAATTGGGGTTCTTCGAGAGTAATCCAAATTTTTTCTTTTCTTTTTTTTTTCTTTTGAGGGAAACCCCAAATTGACTGCACTACAGTTGTTCAGATAAGAGCCTCTCAGTTCACAGACTACCAGGACCAACTATTTCTATCCAGGAATAAATGATGTTGGCACAGCAGCTGAAGTACTCCATTTGGAAAATTTGAATAACAGCTAGTCATGCTTGTACCCCAAATGCCTGCTTTAGCTGGTAATCCAGTCACTTACTACCAACACACTATTCTGTTCTGCAGGAACCAGAGACAGGCAAAGAACAATGGGTGGGGAGCAGGAAATGCTGTATGGGAAACAGGATTTCATGTCATTACGCTGCTGTCTGCAAAGGCCTCTAGACTTTCCTCCCCCAACAGCCTCTATTCCTGCCCGGGCTGAACTCAAGCCAAGAAACCTCTTTCCACTACACCGTCGCTTGTCCTGTGCCTAGTCCATTCCTATTCTTAATCAGTTCCTGCACCACCCAGAGGTTTTATTTTGTGCCTACACTGAGGTTCCCCATTCAGGCTTCCTAAACAAGTGTGGGAGGATTAGGCAGGCCACCCGGTCCTCTCTACAGCAACATGTGGTGGTGAACAAAGAAGTGAAATTTCTGAAAGGCTCCTGGGACGCCAAGCGACTGGACAGAATACCAACTCTTTTGACCTTTTGGACTGGATTTAATTGCCCTCTTCCTTACGAAACTCACTGCATAACCTTCAAGGAGCACAACCTGTTTCCCCGTAGTATAAGAACCAGCTGCGTATCTTTCTACTCGACCTGCGGTCTCTTCCCTTCTAGCAGCTTTGTCCTTGGAAAGCAATGGAGGACGTAAGTGTGTCAAGCCAGGACGGTGTCTGCTTCAGATGAAAAAACAACTCACGGTTTCCTTGTCACCTTTCAATTTTCTGAATCAGTTATGTCTGAGTTCTCCTGACCCTGGGCACAGCTGGGAAAATGAGAGTGGACAGGATTGGTCTTCTAACCCTCTTCTTGCATCTGGCAGGTAAATTTCCTTCCCTCATCCTCCTAAAGGTCATATGATGTGTAAGCTGGTATCAGATCAAGTGGTAGAAGGTAAAGAGTCTTAAACTGTCTCCAGTAGCAAGGTGAAATCAGCATTTATCTGGTCCCTGTGGAGTGGTTCTTCCAAAAGTCCCTGGGAAAGAAACCACAAGCTACATCTTATAGATGTTCTCATGTATGTTTTACCTGCTATTCAACTCTAAATATATAGTAGAGGGGTCACTGGATGCTGTCTAGACTAGAGGCAGCAACTAAAGGAATTACTGGGATGATACCCAACAATAATACTAAGCATTGGGAGAATCCTTGCATAAGCCTGAAAGATATAGTTCAGTGCTCTTTGAAGATTACTCCTATTGTGTTGCTTTCTTCCATGTCCAGATGTTCTAACTTTGCCAATGTAATATGATCCAGGTGTTTCAGACTATTCCTCCCATAAAGCCTCAGATAATGAAAATGGCTGCTGTATTGGCTATCAGGTAGGCTGCTTTAAAAAAAAAACTGCTAGTCCTGGCTAAGCTTGAGGCTACTTCAAAGGTAAGTTATCTAATATGTCTGTGATGGACATGTGTTTGTTTCTAATGCTTGATAATGAACCTATGCAAAGCAATCATGAAGGACAGAGAGATCTGTTTGCAATTTTATCACTTTTGCACTAGGTCATTAATATTAATTATTTCTGTCTCATTTTTCACCTGAATTCATCTTTTTTTTTAAAACTCCACAAAATGTATCCAGATAAGGATTTTGAGTTAAGAGCCCTTTCTGCACTGGGTTTATTCCAGATTATACCCAGGAATAGAGGCCTATTGTCTGCATGCTAGTGCAGACTATGGCAGACCCCGGGTAAGGTCTGTCCTAGTCTGTACCAGAGTGCAAACAACAGCTACCTGTTCCAAGACATATTCTAGAATAAGACCCTGAGTAGAAAGGGCCAAGGGGCCCAGCTACACCTCTAAGTTTCCTAAATTGAATCCAGTTTCAGTCCTCTTTCAGAGTAAGAGAGCACATCGGCAGAGACCAAGCACTGACTAATTCAGAAAATCCGCCTTTGAGTTAGATAATATGGGACAAAATGACTAGTCACTTTGTTGATATGTTTTCTTACCCTGAAGGTGAACTGAAGCTGGATGGTGTAGATGGGCCCTAAGTCTAGAAGGTTCACCAATATTATGATTCACAAAAACTGGATTCCTTAAGCCTGTCCAGTCATAGTCAGGTAGACACAGAGAGCCCAGGGGAAGGAAAGCATTATAATTCATGGCAATGAATGGGCTTCAGTGGGCAACAAACTTTTAGCACATTGTTAATGTAGTGGAAAGGAAATACTATGAGAGAATCATGGTTGCATGAAATGAGTGTCTGCATTTTTTCCTGACAATCAGATTTTTCAGTTTTTTAAATATGCAATGTCCTACAGATACCTTTCCCCCTAAGACAAGTTACATGAGCAAAAGGTTTCTTCAGATTGGGAATGAGGAAGAGATTCTATGGTTTGTCTTTTAGCTGAAAAGGCTGCAAATGTATGATTTCTGTCCTCTTCCAATGTCTGTATTTGAGTTCAGTATATATCAACCCTGTGTACACATGTGCTTTTACCAGAAAGGCGAGTAGGAAAAAACAAAAAAGACCACAAAGGCAAATAGCAGCTTAGAGGGGGTTGGGGAAAGAAAGAATTTCCAGTACAGGGAAATATTCAAATATAATGTTCAAATGTCCATTTTATATGTTCACTGGTTTTAAATGTTGTAACCTGCCTGGTGACCTTTGCGTATAGGGTGGGATAAAAATTCTGATAGATAGATAGATAGATAGATAGATAGATAGATAGATAGATAGATAGATAGATAGATAGATAGATAGATAGATAGATAGATAGATATAGGATAGCATGGAGGTTTGGTTGCAATTTAGAGGTTGGTTACTTATTCCACTTTATTTGGATATTCTGGAATAAGTAACCAATGTCTAGATGCATCTATATATGTGTTGACACATTCTGTGTTTCCCTTCTCTTGAATTTACTGTTTGAAAAAATGAATCGTGTTGGCTTACTTCCATTATAATACATGGACTTATGTGTAGCAAACTTGAATGCAAATGATGCAATATGTAAGGCCCTTTCTGCACTGGGACTTATTCTGGAGTTTATCCCAGAATACAAACATGCCATGTGGATGGCAGCTTCTGTTCTGGGGATCTAATCTGGAACACAGCTCAGTAGAGAAAGGGCCTAGAAAAAGCATACTTCTAGGCCAGTGATGGCCAACCTATGACACGCGTGTCACAGGTGACACACCCAGCCCTTTTGGGTGACACACATGGTCACCCTGGCACCTGGGCGTGTAGTGCTTGCTTGTTCTTGAAGTGTACGAAATGCCAACTTTCAATTGAAGATTTAGCAAACGAAATTCAGCAACAAAAGTCACTAATGTAAATAATTATTTGTGTTTGCTTTTAATAATACATATATCAAAAATATAACTTTACTAGAGCTACAAATATCGTAAAATGATGGCTATTTCTAGATGTGACACAGCACCTGAGTTAAGATAGATTTTCTTGCAAATTTTGACACACCGAGCTCAAAAGGTTCACCATCACTGTTCTAGGCAAACAAACATTAAAATATAATGCCTAGATGTTATAAAATATTACAAATGTTCAAACTCCGAAAAAACTAATAAGAAGGAAATCCAGTCATTTCAGATTGAAGAATGCCAATCTACAAGCTATGCTGTATATTAAAAATCTTACCTTCTTCTAGTAATGTCATTATACTGTAAGTCCTAATTTAGGATTATTGCTCTTTAGGAAATATTGTACAACCATGTGATGTGCTGATTGCACTTGGGTATTTTTCTGTGTACACAAGTATCATAAAAAAAATGTGCTTATTCTGAGGGAATTCTGTTCCTGGAATACCCAGGGTTTGAAGCTATCTCCAGGTTCCTTTTCCAACAGAGGGTGCTTCTGCACAGGCCCTTAGAACACATTTAAAGACACATATGAGACACATTTAGGGTGTTTTTCCACTGTCACGAGAAGTACCCATTAAGTACCCATTAATGGGTACAGAAATGGGTACATAATGGGTACTTCTAGTGACAGTGGAAAAACACCCTTAGACTTACTTTCCACATTGGAGGCCGGATCTGGGACTCTTCCTGGCAGCCACTTCCACACAAGACCCAACCCTAATCGGGTCTTGCCACCGAAGAATCCATTCTTTCTGAAGACGTCAAAAATTAGGTCTTCAACCTGTCCCTTCACCTTGATCTGGTCAGAAGCAGGATGCTTCCGCACATGGACAGGTGAAGGGACAGATGTCCCTGCGACCGCCATCTTGGAGAGGATGGAAGCAGGCCGATTTGCCTCCTTCTACCCTCCCCCAGGTGGCGCACGCCACTAGAAACGCACAGTAACTGGCAGCTGCGTGTTTGAGTCCTGCGGCTCCGAGGGTGGCATTGGCGGTGCGGGAGGCCTGATGCCCTTTCGAATGGGTGCTGTGGCTTCCGCACAGCACCCAGGTGATCCGCCCGCCTGATCTGTCCTCCCCACGTGTGTGCAGACGCACAAGGGCCCTTCAGATCCATCCCTATTTGGGACAGATCCTTGGGAGGTTGGATCGCTGAGAAACGGCTCTTCTTTGAGCCGATTCTCGGTAGCAAATGCGGAAGCACCCAGAAGCAACAAATCAGTATTGCAACATTACTGGTAGCCTAATATTTGTTTTCCAAACTATACTTTATGTATCCTGAGACAAAAAAATATTGTTTTTAACATACTGGAAAAGCACTTCCCGCTGTGTTTAGGAAATACCAACAGAAACAGATCACCATTGCCTGCTCATTTGTGATAGTGACAAGCGTTTTAAAAACATCTTTCATTGCTGATACTGTATATGTGCCATTAAAGTTATTGAAACCTCAAGCCATAGGACATAAATATATATTTTAAAACACACAAAAAAAGCATAGTTAAAAACCAGAACTCAATTTATGCTAGGAAAAAGATTATTTTAATGCAATGGAAGATAAGTATTTTAAACAGATACTCTATTGTTTGTTATTTGCTGCTTGCTTTCTGATCATATTGTAACGACTGTGGTGGACAATTTAGGTGTGATTTCATTAACAGATATTTTGATCGGTTATCAATCTATAGATAAACAAAGCACAGGGAATCAGTGGAATAGAGAATACAAAGCAGCGTTTAAAAACAGTAACTGTAGGAATACCGACAGTATTGTAATACAGGAAAGATTATTGACATAATTGTATCATAAACTTAGAAATAATTGTATCAACCCATAGAAAAAAAGTAACTCCAAAACAGCATCTGTATGCTAAGGCCTTAATCCACATTAAAAGCCAGAAAATGTACTTTCAAATTACACTTTCTGGCTTTTAAAGTGGATTAGAGTTGGGATGGGAACATTATCATCTGCACGCTAAGACTTCTAAGCTACATTTGGGCTGTTTTAAAAAAAATGTGTGTGGATGAAGCCACAGACAGTATTATTGTTAACCAGGGATTGCTTCAGGCCATCTTAAACATTGGGTGTGAGTGCAGCCTTCCTGCTGCTCTTTCATTGGATTTTAGAATTTTGTCGATCTTTCATTTTCACTATTCCTTTCCCTTCTAAATCTTCTACCTTTTTTTGTTATTCCCAGTTGCTAAAATTGTAGTGCTTCTGCTATTGTTGTTTCTGCTGGTACAGTTGGTCGTAAGATTCTTCCCCCATTTCTTTTCATATCAGCATTGCATTATTCAGCAAGACGTTTCTAGCTAATTACAATATTTTATGTGATTACAAAATATATTGTAATTGAATTTTGGTCTCTTCCTGTTTTATTCTTTTCCATTTCTTATCTTCTTGAGGGAGGTACATAGACAGTTTTTCTACTTGAAAGTCATTATAATGATCCAGTAATCAGGGGATTCCCCACCCCCTGTTTTTTTATTCTCATTATCCTGGACCAGCCTGGGATGCTCCACACCAGCTCTCACGTCAAAGGCTCTGAAAGCCAAGAATGAAAGTTCTTGGCCTTTGGAACCCCTGGGGCCCATTAAGGTGGCATGTTTTGTTGTGCCACTAAATGGGTCCTCTGTGATATGGCATGCCTAGTATATGCCATTTTGGGGTCCTGGGCTGAACTATATTCTGTCATTTGGACATGTGGCATACTAGGAGGGAAAGAGCTACCCTTAAATCACTCTAGCATGTGAAAGGAATTAACATAGACCCTTCCTAGTCTGCACTAGAGATGTGCACAAATGTTTTTTAACATTCTATTCAAATGGAATCAAATACCCCAAAATCCAATTTGATTTGAATCTTTTAAATTTGAATTTACCAAATTCTTATCTATTAGTTTGAATTTTTTATTCGAATCTGCACATACAAATGTCGACAACGCATCTGTAAACGTCCATATGCATCCCATAGTTATCCTGTATGCAACCCGTTTTTGTCCTGTACAGATCTGTACAAATGTGTACGGATGCGGGAAGGATGTGGATCTTTAAGTGTGCATCATTTACAAACCCATACACATATGAATGTCCGGATAATTTGAACGAATAGGTCCAAAGTTTGAAATTCAATTCGAATATTTACATTTGAATTTTGAGACATTCTATTCAAGTTTGAATGTTGAAATTTGGCACATTTGATCAGATGCCTACGAATATTCGTGAACATCCCTAGTCTGCACTACTATCAAGTATTGAAGTCTGTATTCTTGTTTCCTTTCCCCCTGTGATTTGCTTCTGAAGCTTACTATCCCAATTTCTCAATATTTTAATTGGGATATTTATTGGCCATATGGAATCAGTACCTTACCTAGAATTATTACTCCCCCCCCCTTAATCTACCGTATTTTCCGGCGTATAAGACTGGGTGTATATGATGACCCCCAACTTTCCAGTTAAGATATAGAGTTTGGGATATACTCGCCATATAAGAAGATGACACCCAGTGTATAAGACGACCCCCAACTTTTGAGAAGATTTTCCTGGGTTAAAAAGTAGTCTTATACGCCAGAAAATACAGTATTATACAATTTCTCTACCTTCCCATAGATCATTTTAAAGTAATTGCTTCACACTTTGCCACATGGACCCCTAAATACTTAATATATTTTGGACTTCTTATTCCCAGTATTTGCTCTGTTTCTAGTTGTTCCTTTATTGGCTTTTTGTATATATTGCCACTTAATTTTTCTCATTTATTTTAAAACATGAGATCATCTAAATTCTAATATTTCCCTTACTTTAAAAAAGAAATCATTTTGATTAGAAATAAATTACAAAATATCATCTGCATATAGGCTGATCTTATTTTCTACACTTTTTGCCTCATATCCTTCTACCATCCTATTTTTTAAAATTATTTCTGCCAGAAGCTCAGTGTTTTATCATATGCTATGACCTCCCTGGAATCTCTCACTGACAAGCAGGGTACAAACATTATAATTTTCATAAATCTTTCCCTATTTCATATTTAGGTAACAGAATCAAATGACTTATATAAATCAAGAGTGACAAGAACAGCTCTATTTGTATCTTTTATTACACTTATGATCATTCTTAATTGATCTGCAAAAGATGTCTTTGGTAAAAATCTGTATTGATCTTCTTTTATATTTTTGCTTATATATATATTGCATTCTATTTGCCAGGACCAAAGTCAAAATGTTATAATTCTGATTAATCAAGAAGATGGGACAGAATCCCTCTGGAGAGTCCCTCTTACTTACTCTGTGGTTTAGCTACTGAGATAGTAATTATTTGTTTCCATTCCCTTGGTGTATTACCATATCTTAATAATAGGGTAAATAATCACACTGAGTCTCAAAGTCTCAGGGCTGAAGGCAATTGCAACCACCACTTTCCCTCCCCCCCCAAAAAAACAGGAAGCCAAACTGAGCTGAAATTTTCATTTGGAAATGCTCTGATGATTTCAAGGAACTGAGTAGCATTAAAAATAAAAACGGAACTAAGTAGTGTCAGAAGTACTGTCTGGATGTGCATTCCCATCGTACTATTTAGTATTATAAGCAGAATGTACCCAGCAAAATGTCCCAATTCTTAAGAACAGAAGATGATCCCTGCTGAATCAGGCCACAGTCCACCTAGTCCAGCATCCTCCCTCACACAGTGGACCAAAAATTGCTTCTGGGCATTTTCAAGCAGTAGAAAGCAAAACCTTCACCTGCTCTTGAATCCCTGCCAAGGGATTTTAGAGGCATTCCTATTACTATAGATTTAGGTTGTATCCAAAGAAAGACCCCTGTGAGGCTGGATAGAGCTGACTAACCTGACAGATGGTGGTAGGGCTACTGGAAATACCCAAAGCTTTGTGCCATCCAAGCAGTAAAACACTACTTATACAGGAAGGTCCCCTGGCTGGGGGGGATGGGGAGGGACCAAAATTTCAAGTGGAAATTGGGCAGTATACCTGGGTTGTGCCTTGATATTCCAGACAAAGACTTATCCTTATGATGAGGGGGTGATCCAAACACTCCCACATGTTAACTCTCTGAAAAAGGCAACCTAGTTTAACAAATAGTTGCCACTTTTGGAGGAAGTGGCTGTAAAGGTATCCACATTTGCTTTAGGGAGTTGTGAATGCCTTACCACTGAACAACTCTAGGGCCTCATTCTGACTGGTTAAAAAGGTCTGTGTTTTAACCTGGATTTTTTTGACCAGCACCAAGGACTCCTTACAGCCATCCCAACTGCACTGGGGCATCAGGGAAGCACGGCAGGAGGGAGATGATGACAGACATGCCAATCTCCACCACCACTCACCTTATGGCTTCCCCGCCCCTTTTCCTCTACCTGACGTCATCTCTCCTGCTGATTGCCTCCCCCCCCCACCCTGTTCCTCTGTCTTTCGTCATCCTCCTGCCATTTGCCTTCCTCACATTCTGCAGCAGATGGAGGAATGGTTCGGGGGGGAGGCAAACAGTGGGAGACAATGAAAGATGGAGGAACAGGGTGGGGGAAATGGCAGGAGACAATGACAGATGGTGGGATGAGTGGGGTGGGGAAGGCAAATGGTGGGGGACAATGACAGAATGGGGCAGGGGGAGGCAAATGGCACAAGATGATGAAAGATGGAGGAATGGGGCAAGGGGAGGCAAATGGTGGGTGGCGATGAAGGAGATTGCCGTGGTGGTGGCGTTCCCATTAATAAATATTTGGATTATTCCAGGATTTTGCAGCAAGTCGTGTTATAATCCAAATAGGGATTTCCCTGGATTTTCAGACATTTAGTCCGCAGAAAAAGGGGAATCCCTTCAAAAGTGTCAGGATGCCAGGGGCTAGAGCCGAATTCAGGCCAGACTAAAACATCAGTCGAAACACAGCCTTTCAGATGTAGTCTTAAGGTTTTAATTAGAGTTTTATTACTGAGAAGCAACTTTAAATAGAAAAGACCCAATCCTAGCTACTGGCTACAGGAGAGGGAGGTAAGGGAGTTGGAAACAGTTTATAACCAGAAAGAAGGAGAGAGCATGTCTGCATTCTGCAAGAAGTTACCTAGGAAATACAAGTTGTGGCAATGGGTTTTAGAGCAAAGACAGAGCAAATTATAGATGGTCATAACTGGCTGTCTTTGCTTCCAATGCTTCTCGTGGCCATAGTTTCACTGGAACTGCATCTTCAACACAAAGTGATATTGGGAAAGGTGGAATAATCTCCTAAGAGTTGTAAGAAATTAATGTGCGGGAGGACATGACTTGTAATGATTAGAAGTGCCATTCTATACCTCACTATACCATGTTGTTGCCACCAACAATCTACTAATTTAAGCAAAAGCATAGCTGTAGCCAGCATCCTGGCAACTGTCCTATTTCCCACAGGCTGGTCCAGTGGAGAAAACAATGCCATAACTTAGTACAATTCTCAAGGGCATTATATAGGAACAAGATGAGTGCTTGTACTGGCGCCTTATGAAGATCAATTTCTCACATCTTTCCACTTTCTCCTTACTGAGATCCCATAATTATGGAAGGGAACAACTGATGTTGTTTACACATCTTTACTAAGCAGAACTACTCTAGAAGAAGATATTGTTCTCATTCTCTTTGAGTAGCTTGCAATATTCAGCACTGAGTGCTTCCAAGTGTGAGTCAGTAAGCGGCAAGATGAGTTACATGATTTCCCAACAGAAAATCCTCCTGTTTCCCTGCTGTGTATACATTTTTGTGGGAACCAGTTGCTTATCTATGACAGTGAAATCTATGTGAGTGTGTGGGCTCACTACAGACATTTTACTTTGTATTGCGTAAGTTGCCACTGCGGGGAAATCACACCAAAATGTGTAATGTTTTGTCCAGTGTACAGTATTTCCCTTTCAATCTGCTATGTCTGCAGAGTGTTTACTCCACATTGCTTTCTTTCATGTGTGCCTTTTAAAGGTGTATTCATATTGTGAATTTATAGATGCTGGACCTGGGAGTCCCTTCCTTATTCAGGCAACGACTCACTTACGGCAGCTCAGGATTCTAGGCCAATCAGAAAGCACACTTTCCCACATTTAGACTGTTAAAAGTTCAATACTTTTGCACAGAAGTGCAGTTTTGTATACATAAAAGGCCCACATAATGCCCTTTCCCCACACTAATAGATAGAAAATAAAGAAGCAAAAAGGGGGAAAAGCAGCAAGATTTACAGGAAGCTTAGACCAATCATTTGCAGTCATAGGGAAAAGTTTCTGATGGGTCTTGTAAGGTGCAGACCTGCCATGCGGGCTAGGCGTAGGACTTTCTTTGAAAAAAACCCACAGGACACGTATTAACTATTCTGTGACTGCCTTTCCCTGCTGTGGCATCCTAGTGGATTCCTCTTTAAAAAGTCTTGTTTGTAGTGAGGGCCCATGTGAGAATGTGGTGAGAATGATGAACCTATCCATTTTGGGCTTTGACTCTAACACAAGTTGTACACAACTCCTAATCAGTGTCAGGGAAGAAGTGGGTGAATCACCAGATTTCTGTTCTCTTCAAGCTAGATTATTGACTTAAACTGCATTGTGTAATTCACAGGGTGTTTCCACACTGGCTGTAAAACCACATTAAAAACACATACAATACACATAGAAAACTTACCTTCCGCACTGGAGGATGGATCCGGGAACCTTCGAGGCGGCCGCTTCCGCACATCGGTGCGTGGGATCCGACCCTAATGGGGTCTCACTGCTGAAAAATCAGGCCTCCAGGAAGACCTGGAAAATTAGGTCTTCAATCCGTTCCCTCACTTCGATCCGTTTGGAAGCAGGACGCTTCCACACATGGAGAGGCGAGGGGACAGATGTGCTGGCAGCCACCATCTTGGGAAGGGCGGAAGCAGGGCCGTCTGCCTCTGGAGCCCCTCCCCAGCATGCTGCATGCTGGTGTAAACGCGTGGTGACTGGAGCTGAATACTTCAGTCCCATGGCTCTAGGGGCAGCGTCGGCAGCACGGGAGGCCAGCTGCCTTTCGGAATGGGTGCTGCAACCTCTGCACAGCACCCAGAAGATCCGGCTGGCAAAATCCATCCTCCCCACATGTGTGCAAATGCAGAAGGCCTCCTCGGATCTGTCCCTATTTCAGACGAATCCTCGGAAGGATGGATTGCCGGGAAACGGATTTTCTTTAATCCGTTTCTTGGTGGTCAGTGCGGAAACACCCACACTGTGCTCATCTTCTGTCCTTGTTCCTAAAATGACTTCTTTTTCTTGTTATTTTGCTGCAGGAGCAGTACTGGATATTACCCTGATGGCCAATGTATTGAGTTTCTCCCACAACAGTTTTTATCTCTTATGCGTGACCAGTGAGCGGAATGCCAGTCTCCGGATTGATAGAGACAATAAAATTGTTATGACTCACCCTAAATCCAAGCTTTATGTGTACAAGAACAGCAGCAATGAAGTGTACATGAAAGGCTTTTCTCGGGCAGACCTGGTGGGCGTCATGTACTGCTTGGGGCAGACCCAATCTGAGCAAACGAGGGTGATCTATGTACATAACAACATGCATGGTAAGTGTGACAAAAAGGGAGTCACATTAAATATAGAGAAAGATTGAGTGGGGGAGAGAGAAAATATCAAAAGCTAGAGATTTCATATCCCTTTTGCCATGGTAAGAAGACTGATGTAATAATGTTCTCCATGCTTGGTCTCTCCCCTCAAATAAAGACCCTGGGAACACTCATTGTAGAATGCCGAAATACTGGAGACAGATATTGATCTGTTTTGTTTAAAAAGCCAGTCTGTCTTTAATGAAAGAGCAGTCCAGAATGTGAGCTGTATTCTCTTAATCCTGGGCTGTGGTCATACTTAAGGTTTAATCCAGCTTCAATCCACCTTCAGAGCAAGAGGACTCATTATCTAACCCTAACCCTAACCTTTCCACATTATCTATCCCAAAAGTGAATTTTCTGAGTTAACACTGAAATAAAACAGGTTGTCACTTTGCTGATGTATTCACTCGCACTGAAAGTGGACTGAAACTGGATTAAACCTTAAGTGTGACCACAGCACTGGACTTTCCTGGGGAACCTCCATGACCAGCATAAGGTCTGCATTTTGATACTTCCCTGAGGGGAGAAGAGATGATATAGCGGGCTGGAGATCTTGACCTGCATTTATAGTTATTTTATTGTTACTCGCCCTAAGACCTTTGCCTATAGAGTAGGATATAAATTTAAAAAAATCAATTATCCGTCTCCCTGAAGCCCAAACCTGAGTGGCACCTCTGGTTTATTAACTGCTTTTACCTTTCTGAACCATTTTGAAATTCCCAAGTTAGAAGCTGTTGGAACATTCATATGAAGCTTCGTTACATTTGTGAACCTGGGGAGGTGGAAAAGTGGCTGTACTAGTCACATCTGCAATGAATCCAGAGTGGATTTGAAGTGAATTGAAAGCGGCTTCAAAGTGGATTTGACACTTTCAGAGCAGATACGCATGGGATACATAGGGGATTCGTACGGGATTCATATGGGATATGTATGGGATCCGTATCAAACATTCATATTGAATTCGTACCAATCCTAACATTACATCTTAGGCATATTTATCTGAAGTCAGCCCAGTCTTATCTATGATAAAAATTAAACATTTAGTTTTTAGACAGCAACAGTTGGTGTAGGGCACAGTTTCAGTAAGCACCCTCCCTTAGTTGCGCCATTTGAAAAAAATTATTTGCCTCTTGTTTCTACCTGTCACATGAGCTGATGCTGGTCTTAAATGTACTGTGTAGTAGTGATGTTCATGAATGATTTGTGCATTTGGAATTCAGATGAATACGTCCAAATTCCATGATTCATGGACGGATTGAATAGGGCCCTATTCGAAGGGTCCTATCCGATAGCAAATCGAATAATCCAGTATCCATAGAAGCTTCTAAGGATACTGGATTCCCTGGGGCCTCCCCCCCCCTGGGCTGGCCTTCCCCAAACCTCCCCCACCCAGGCCCCCTTACTTGCTCCGGCAGCACCCCAGGCTGCTTTCTGGGCTCTCCAGAACTACAAACAGGCTTTCTGGAAGCTAAATACAGGTTAAACCGAAAGGCTTGTATTTAGCTTCCAGAAAGCCTTTTGTGGTTCCAGGGGGCCCTGGAAGAGGTCCAGAGCACTCTTGCCCACCCATTCACCTGGGGAGGGCATTCTGGTGGTGGCCCAGGCCTCTTCCAGGGCCCTCTGGAACCACTGGAAGGCCTGTATTTAGCTCCCAGAAAGTCTTTCGTGGTTCCAAAGGGCCCTGGAAGAGGCCCAGGCCACAACCACAGTGCTCACGCCCACCTCCAGAGCCCCAGAAGAAGGGGTGGCAGCAACGCGGATATTCAATAGAATATCCGTGCACGGATACGAATACCCTCACATCTGTGGTGGAGGGTATTCGGCCAGAGCTGAATTTTCCCACATTCTGTTCAACTCAAACAGAATGTGGAAAATGGCTCTGTGATCACCCCTAATGTGTAAAACTCCTTGTTGTTGTTGTGTACCACTGAGTTACGGCCAACGTCTGGTTGACCACATGGGTACCTTTATGCAGGTTTCCTGGCAGAGATAAGGAAATTGTTTGCCTCTGCCTACTTCTGGGGAGAGACTGGGGATCAAGCCAGCAACCCTCCGCTTTCCAGGCAGCTTGCTCTACCACTGAGCTACGGGCGCTCAGTTCTCTAGAGCGTGAGTCCCATCTAGACAAGTAGATGAGTTGTTCTGGATCATTCTTCAAGTCAATATATTTCTTTTGAGATGGCCGTCAATGCATTTATTTGAAGTTTGTAAAACAATTCTGTGTTTAGCCTACTCTACATTCAACCGTTCTTTTTTGTGGTAGGGGGATCGTGAGACTGGCCCTGTGGCCATCACTTCCCTAGAAAATGTTTGCCTTCCTTTTTCTGGAGATAATCACAGGAAGAAAGGAGTGAGAGAAGAAGATTAAAAGACACTTTCTCCCCTTAGCACCCTGTTCGCACCCTGCTTAAGCCTTTCTGGAATGGCAGACTATATAACATGAAGTAGGAATGTGCACAAATGTTTTTTGGGTGGTTTGATTCATATTGAATCAAATGCAAAAATATATTTGTTTGAATAGATCCCCTTTGAATATGGTAGGGATCGAATTTGAAATGAATGTTCGATACAAATCCAATTCAAATCCCTGCTACAATTCGCCTACAAATCCCTGCATATCCCATACAAATCCACTCTGAACATGTCAAATCTGTCCTCAATCCACTCTCAATCCACTTTGAACCTACTCTGGATCCACTGCAGATGGGACTGGGTCAGCCACTTTCCCACCTCCCCAGGTTCACGGATGTAACAAAGCTTCGTCTGAATGTACCAAAGCATTTGATTCCTATTTGAATGATAATCTTCTAATGTCCAAACATTCGACTCCAATTCAAATGCCCAAATTTGGACGAATCCAGACAAATTTTGAATGTGACAGATATCCATGCACATCCCTAACATTTAGTAAAAAACTGCTTCCCTATTCTGCTTTTCTTGTGCCATATCTGTGCATGTTCCCACTCCTTTCAAGCTGAATGAAGTACTCAAGTGAGGTTTAAAGAACCAGCCATGAATACGGTGACAGATCTGAGGTTTCTCTTCAGAGAGTGGCTTTCTCATAAACAGGGAAGGGAAAACGTTAGGGTCCTGCTGCCTCATGTACTGTTTCCTTCTGCCTCTGTAGCCAACCTGGTCCCAGAGAAGGTGACGCAGACCGTCAGCATCTCCCAGACAGCAGTGCTCGTTGCCAAGATAAAGCATGAGAGGAATGAAGACATTTTGTGGAAAAGGAATGGTAAGTGTCTCCTTCCTCACTATTACCTGATAGGTATGTGCACAAATATTCATCGCATTTGAAATTTGCCTGAATTCATCTGAATTCATACATTCGCTTTCTGATTGAACGTTGGTACATCCGAAGATTGACATTAGACTTTGATTCAAATTCTTTGGAACATTCATATGAAGCTTTGTTACATTCGTGAACCTGGGAGGTGGGAAAGTGGCGGCACCCTTCACATCTGCAGATGATCCAGAGTGGATTTGAAGTGGATTGAGGGCATATTTGATGCATTCAGAGTGGATATGTAGGGGATATATATCTGATATGTAGGGGATTGTTATGGGATTCATATTGAATATTCATATTGAATTTGAATCCTATCACATTTGAAGGGATCTAAAACTTTTTGCATTTGATTCAATACAAATCGGACTCCCCCCCAAAAAAAAATATTTGTGCACATCCCTGCTACCTGACCGTAATTAAATATATTCATTCCCTGGAACCTACTATCTCCTGAAAGGATAACATTATAGGGAGAAACAAAATCGCCACCATGTTCTGTTAAAGTTTGGTCCTTCCTGCACTTACCCACATAGAGCGAAATCAGTAATCTGGAATAACTGGGCCCACTGAACTGGACTATGTGGAGGCATGGGCTGTATCAATGCCATCTGCAGTGATGGTGCCCAATCCAGCCCACAGCTCCCCATTGTCACACAAACTTCATAGCTGCCCCTCCCTATGCCTCCAAAGCCTAGGAATGAAAGTAGGGTGGTGGGATTTGTCAGAGCACAATGGCATGACACTAAAAAGCATCCCTTGGTATTTTCAGAACATGGTAGCCTCAGAACATTGGTAGTTTGCAGGTTTCTCATATTCTAAAACTAAGTCCTTGGTCCTCGTGTGGACCTGATTTAATGGCCCCACCAGCGATCCTGATTAACAGCCTCTTAATTTGAATCTGGCTCTCTCCAGTGGAGATAGAGCTAGACCTGTGTGAGATGGGATCTCCTTGATCTGCATTAATTTGTGGATGAGCAGGCCCAGAATCTGGATTAAGAGGCTCCTTCATCCAGACCAACAATCAGTGCAGAAATGGGCCTTTGACTCTAATAGAGTCATCTAGATGTGGCTTGGAAGTGGATGCACTTGTGCTTCCTGGGTACCCTCTGGCCTGAACTCTTCGCTCTCAGTCACACCACAAGTCATATTTTGTGGAAGGGATAGGTTATCTAGGTGCAGGTGCCTCCGCTGAAGTATTTTCACACCTACATTGGCAGGCAATTTCTCGTATCCACTTCTGGCAACACAAGTGCCTGTCGAAGCGGCGGCTGAAGTGCTTGTGTGGAGAGCGCAATTTCTTATCTTTGTCTGCAGGGAGCCTAAGGTGGACATTCTGTTCTTCAATTTATTTATTTATTTATTATTTACATTCATATCCCGCCCCATACCCGAAGGTCTCTGGGCGGGTTACAACTTTAAAACAACAGATTAAACAACTTTAAAACAACAGATTCAATGTGCAGATCGGAGATGGAAAGTGGATGTATGATGCTCAAAACTCTTCCTGCAGATTCACAGACGTGGCCTTAAGCTCTCTAGCTCCAGAAACCTGATTCAGTTGTCAGTTTTTTTCACTTTTTCTTTTTCTTTTTTTGCACAGGTTCTTACCACAACACCACTGACCAGGGTGAGGTGAAGGAGCACAAATCCGCTCTGACTCTGTCACCAGTTAACGTGGCTGATGGTGGCATTTATAGTGCCACATTCATGGGTGACAGTCCTTTGTCAAGTGCTTTCTTCCGGCTGATCGTGCGAGGTGAGATAGACAGAGCAGAATCTACCGCTTTCTACTCTGCAGTGCATTTGCTCTGCATTCAGGGATACCCTCTGATGAAACCTATGCAGCATTCCCACTTGTGCACATTGTGTACTCACTCGTGTGCACAAATGGTTTTTTTGGCATTCAATTTGTAACGAATTGAATGTTAGAAAATTCATATTCGTTTGAATAGATCTCCTTCGAATGTGGT
>MTQE01001134.1:59720066-59736516 GCA_014337955.1 Aspidoscelis marmoratus | reverse complement strand
CATGGAGACACTCCGTGGCAAAAGAAGCTTTTTAACAGGGTTTTTATTGCTTGGGGACGCAGCCTAAAAGAAACAAGAATTGCTTCATGGATCAGTTAATAAATCAATATATATTCTGCCTGTTAGGGAGGGAGGGAGTGGGAGGGAGATAGGGCAATATTTTTCATTATGTTTTAATATGTGATTTATTTATTTATTTATTTATTATTTACATTTATATCCCGCCCCATACCCGAAGGTCTCTGGGCGGGTTACAACAGATGTTTTATTTTTATTGTAACACACCCTGGGACCATTTGGTGAAGGGCAGATATATATCTTAAATAAATAAATAAAACAGACACTTGGTGCAAAAGCAAGTCACTACTAAAATTTTGTTCATACTCTCGAAATATTTGTTGGACAGATACTAGAATTATACTTTGCCTGAGGCACCAATACGCCAAAGGCTGTACTTGTTTTCATATCAGTCAGTTCACCAGTTCTTTACCAGCAAAATGGCTTATTGCTTCCAGAAAATCTATATGGGGAAAAGAAACTCAAGACCCCTTCCTCCATTTCAGGCATGAGATTTTCCTATATATGTTTATCCAGCTTTCGTCACTTTCTCTGCTGGGACTGGGACTGGCTAATGGCCAGAAGAGAGTAGCTTCCTCTCTTTGTTTCTTCAGAATCATTTCCCTCCTGCTTGGCCCCAACATAAGAGAAGAAGCATCCTTGTGAACAGGAAGTTCCACCACAAAGGAAATCTTAAAGGGATCCTTTCCCTTCTATGCCCTCTTGTCTCCAATTTGGGCTGACGTTTGAAAGCATTTTCCTCTTGTTTATTAGAGGAATTCTCTCAGGACATCCGTATCATCCAAAAGCCACAAGATTCATTGTGTGGCTCACAGAATTATTTTAGGGCACACTATTTTATATCTTGGAATAGAGACCTGCCAGCCACATGCTGGTGTAGACTATGACAGGCCCTAGCCCTTGTACATTTAAATCTATCATATTTTTATGTGAGCATACCGACAATGTGTGTGTGTGTGTGTGTGTGTGTGTGAGAGAGAGAGAGAGAGAGAGAGAGAGGATCAAGTAACACTCATAAACTCGTTCAGACATTCCTGACTTATAATCTCAGCGTCTGCTGTCTCACACAAGTGCGGATTCAATTGAAACTGCAAGAGGACATTTGGCACAGACTGTGGGAAGGATGCCCACCGTACCCCCAGTCTGTATGTGGTGCTGGATCTGTGTTCAGGGGTTCCTGTACAAACTGCATGGTGTTTACTGAAATGATGTTTTCCAAGGTGCAGACATATATATGAAATGTAACGCTGTATGAATGTAATGCTGTGAGATCCTGGAACTGTACTGAGCACAACAATGAGGGATCATGTAAACAGACTCAAAGAGGAACCTAACCTAAATTTTGGCTACTCTTCTGCCAGATTGCTTTCCAGGAAGGTATGGCCCAGACTGTGCTCTAGAATGTGACTGCCAAAATGGAGGCACCTGTAACCGGTTCAGTGGCTGTATTTGCCCTTCCGGTTGGCATGGACAGCACTGTGAGAAATCAGGTAAAGGCAATAGCACGGTGGTAAGGGGAGGTGCAGGGCTAAAATCATGCAGTATATTGTATATTAAAAAATGATTTAAAAAAAAAACCCTAGCAATGCAATGAATGTTTTTATCTTTGCTATTTATCTTGCACCAAGACCGAAGCCCCCAGATCATCGACCTGACCCCTCACTTGGAGTTTAACTTAGGCTCCGAACCTGTAGTTACCTGCAAGGCCACAGGCAACCCACCTCCTGTGCGGGACAGTATTGAGCTGCGCAAAGTAGATGGAACAGTCATCACGGTAAGGTTCTTTCCCATCAGACCTTTTCCCTGGGTGAAATCTTCTTCTTCCCCCAAGAGCTAGGCAGTGTCAACACGAGCGCCTCAGGTGACTCCCAGAAGACTCAGGAGCCTGGCATTCAAACAGTAGAAATAAGTGGTCGTACAGCCCGGAGGTCTTCCCCTCCAAGTCTTGGGACACGGGCAGGTCGATATGGAAGAATGTAGGTTGGTATGGAAGACTGCATCTCAATACTGTCTTAGGGAAGGGTATGGTATTCAATAAGATGTCAGTGACTTTCACTCACAAGCAAAATATTTTTAGCTTATTCTGATTGACTAAACCTTCCAGACATCCACATTACTATTCCTGACAGTATTACTGGTTTCTCAGATACAGAGTATATACCTATGCACCACCAGTGCTAAGACTTCTGCCCCTTTCTCTCTGCTGGCTTTGCTTTGGCATTGAATCATGTCACTTTGGTATATATATGCATTGTGCATATATTATTTTTGCACAACCACAGCACATTTCGGGGAAAACGGCTAATAGATAAAGCCATATAGACTAAAACCCTACTTCCCTTTCTCGAAAAAAGGAAGGGAATTTTCCCCCCATGGTAGTTTTAGGCGTTTAAGGTCACATCCAGACAGGCAATGGTGGCACGGCTATGCTGGTATTGATACACATATCTGTGGCAAACCCAACATATGGTAGCCCCGCTATATCAGGGTGAAAACCTCCTATGGCCTATTTCGGGGAGACCCAACTCCAAATGTGAGTTTTTCTGAAATAGCACTATATCCTCCTGTCTAGACACTGCTATTGGGAACCTCCAGCTTGATCATGGCCTCGGTGCACGTGCAGGTGCTTGTGCAGGTGCAATCGTGGCAAGTACACCTTTTTGAGTATTTCACACTGTTGAATTACCTGTGTGTGCATTCACAGACAGTGACAAACCCCTGGGGTGCTTCCGCATTTGCTGCTTTTTGGAGAACTGTCCTCCCTCAGATCCGTCACAAATAGTAACGAGGGACCCCTGCACATCCGCACACGGGTGGGGAGGACGGATTCCGGAGGATGGATGGAGTGGGTGCTGTGCAGACGCATCAGCACCTATTCCAAACGTCTTCCGGCTCATGCACCAGCAACACCACCTCCGGAGCTGTGGGACTGGAGCATGAACAGAATCCTACCACATTTGAAGGGTATCAATTTGAACGAATATGCATTTTCTTACGTTCAATTCGATAAGAATCAAATGCAATAAAACCTATCTGTGCAGATCCCTAATGCCTTCCCTCCATGAAAATGTTGGCTTTTCATGAGAGGGTAACGCCACTACCTCCTTCCTTTCCCCACTTTGATGGCCGGTATCCCAAGCAGATCATGTTTCCCAACAAACCTTTGCAAACTGGACTGAATCCTAATGTGAGAATATTTCAGTTTCGGCAACCACAGATGCGAAATTTGTGGCATCACTCACCTCATCAAATTGCCGTCCCAAATGCTTTAGTCTTATCCACCCCAATCAACTTTCTCAAACGTTGCTGTTGTTAGCAGGTGCCTAGTTGTCGTCTAGTGCTCCAAGTGCAAACGGTAGTCAACATTGGTCCATTGCGCTCCTGTCCTGTCCAGCAGACGGGAAAGGAAGTGTAAAAATGCCCCATGAAGGGGCAAAATGGAGCTTTGAATGTTTGCCTATGGCACCCAGTGTCGTGCAACCAACAAGTATGGATCGGTCTATGCTTTTCTTTTCTCTTCAGCCTGGCAAAGCCATCATGGAAAAAGATTTGACTACTTGCGAATTTCAAATGCCACCAGTAACCCTCTCTGACACCAGTATCTGGGAATGTCGTGTCTCCACTACAGGGGGCCAAGATAGCGGCAAGTTCAGGATCACTGTGAAAGGTAAGGAGGGCAATGCAAGCAGTGAGATTTCAGAGTCACTTCTGTTGATGCTGAAAGTTATCAGGAGAGTGCATAGTTGTTTTTTTTTTTATTTTTTGCATTGATCTCAGTAACTGAAACACAGGATCAGCAAACAGTGTTTGTGTTTTTAAAAAGAAAAGACTGTTACAAGCTCTAAGGCTGTGGTCATGTGACTAGCTGTTTTCTTTCAGTGTTAAATAACTCAGAAAATTCACCTTTGGGATAGATAATGAGAAAAGAAAATTACTCGTCCCTTTGCTGATGTGTTCTCTCTCTCTGAAAGTGGACTGAAGCTGGATTAAGTCTTAGGTGTGACTATGGCTTAAGATATTATAGATGTATACAGTTGTAGATATATACAGGTAGTCCAGATGAGGATGGCAGAAACAGGAGGCCTATTTGCACAATGGCCTCTAGGGAAGCTCTGGTGAAGAGCATCCACATGTCTTGGAGGCTGTTACAGCCTCTAAGCATGCCAGCCCTCACCAGAAGTTCACTACTCGTTGATTAGGTGTGGAGCACGAAACGTTTACCTAACACTTACCTCAGGCCTCCAGTGGCACAAGCATTCACCCTTCTTCCACTGCTCCAGGTCGTTTGAGGTGCCGCACAAGCTCACTGGCACCTCAGACAACGATAGATGCAACTGTGCTTGTGCAGAGCATCACCATTGTCATGGCGACGGTGCTGATGCACGCACAGTTTCGGAGGGCGCCACAGCCAAAATGGCAACACCCATTGCCATGGCAGAGGAACGGGCCCTGGATTGAATAAGGTAAGTATTCAATCCCAGGGGAAGGGTACGGCCAAAGTTGACAAGCGCTCATCAGCATTAGTTAATCGCACTCCTTTCCTGTCCAGCAGATGGGAAGGAAAGTGTGAAAATGCCCAGGCTCATAGCTCTTGGAATATGGTACCAGTTTTTAAGCAAACAACATACCCTGTGTCCCCATGATAAGGAAACTCTGAGGCAAATGTGAGTTCTCTTGGGAGAGTCCCCATGCAAAGTCCTAATTCGGGCTACATGAGGGACAAAATCCCAAAAAATGAAGTAAAAAAAACACCTTTACAACTGTTCTCACCCTGAATTAGGGAGCAAGAACAGGTTATCCCAGGGGCATGGGAAACAGCAGCTTTTGCGGCTGTTTTAATAATTTTACCAGAGCTCTGCTCGTGCTCTTGACAGCCCCTACACCTACCTGACAGCTGCTCAGCTGACTGCAGGGAAGCTGTCAGGCGATTGTTTGGAGTAAAGCAAGCCCCTGCCTAGGTGATTGTGTGCTCAGGCAAGGGGTGGCGGTGGAGAAAACTGCGGCATCCCGATGCGGGGATTTACCGCGGTTTTTATGGGGACTGGCAGGTTCAGCTTGAACCCGCTCTGTCCTCCATTACCATGGGGACTCCTTAATGCGAATTAAGATTCGCATTAAGGCTGCCCCAAATCATGGGGATGAGCCCTTAGGCAAAAAGGACAGTGTGAGGCTTTTGTGTCCCCAACCCTTCTCTAATCCTGCATTTCTAGCACAGAATGTTCAGGAGATGGGGGAGAGGCAGACTGGTGTGTGTGAATGATCCCACCACCAAGCCTTCTCTAAGCCACCTCAGAGGTGCTTTTCTTTCGGGGGGGGGAGGGGCTGCCTCTGATCACAGCACTAGAAGCCAAACTTTAAGCAGAGATGGGCAGGTGTGACTTACCTTATAATGACAAAGTGGATCATGCTCTAATTTACCAAGCATCTCAAAGCCTGAGTTCACTTTCTCTTTCTCCTTCATGCATGCTTCAGTTCAGGCCTAAGATACATACAATCCACTGTGTGCAATGGTGTCAGATGTTACATAGGTTAGAACAAAGAGGATCTGCACCTGTTCCAGATGCTGTCTTGCAGAGCTTGACAAGATGTCATCAGGTCCCAGAACAGAACATAGGCTGTTTTTGATTATGTCACCTGTATGCACAGTGGTAGTAGGAACCAGGATTCAGCTTGGCTCATATGGAAATGGCTTTTAAGTGGCCCTCTTGGGAAGCTGGCGAAATGGTGCCAGGCTCTGTACTGCGTAGTCCACTTCTGCCATTCATATAGTGTACAATTGGAGTAGTCCATGGCCCAGATACGCTTTGGCCTGCTCCGTTTTGTGAGATTTCTGGTGAGGATTTTCACCAGGGAGCACTCAAAGCAAAAGACCCATGTGGCCAGCAGCATTCTCTGTGAGCTGCATCCTTGTGAGGACAGCCATGGCTAGCACGTGCTGCATTCCAGCCAGTAGATAGCAGCATCTGGAACTCATGTTCGCATGCTATCTCTAGTCTATCTTTTCTCACCTAGAATGTTCATGGGAGATGTGAACAATCACACCTGTACGCTACCTCTAAACTGTCTCTAGAATGTTTCTTTTCACTGTGCATGAATGCAGTCTAACATGCTCCCTTTTTTTAGTGCCTCCAGTGCCGCTAAGCCCTCCCAGGCTTCTGGCCAAGAAGAGTCGGCAACTTGTGATATTTCCTGTGGAAAATATGGCAGGAGATGGACCCATAGTTTCTGTCAAGGTTTTATACAAACCCCAAATGGGCAACCATAAATGGCAATCCATTGTAGGTAAGATCTTCTGGTTTATCAGTAGTGAGGATCTGGAGAAGGAGAAATTATGAGCTCCCTGTAATGATTTTTGCAGTCAGTTCTTTCTGTGGCTTCTATTTTATTCAACCATGAACTAGAGATTCAACAGATATCATTTGTGAAAGAGAGCAGAGGATGTTTTTCAGCTCAAACAATCATAAGGACACATATGAATTTGATCATTTTATACAAGAGGTATGGGAAACAGTTATCTATGCTCTGGTAACCTCCAGATTGGACTACTGTAATGAGCACTACATGGGGCTGTCCTTGAAGAAGGCGTGGAAGCTGCAGCTGATGCAGAATGCAGCTACCAGACTGATGACCAGGACAGCTGGCTAGATGCACATCATGCTGGTCTTAAAAGAGTTGCAGTGGCTGGCAATTTGCTACTGAGCCCAGTTCAAGGTGTAAACGTCAATGTCTAAGGCCCTAAAGGACTTGGGCCCCAAATATCTACAGGAACGCCTTTTTATATATTGACCTGCCTGTGCATTAAGATCTGGAAGGGAGCCCTCCTGGTTGTTCCATCAACCTCAGTGGTAAAAGGCCCCTAGGGTATGGAATAGTCTCCCCCTTGAGGTGCATTAGGCATCTTCACTATACTGTACTGTACACTTTCTCTTCCCACTTTCAGACACTATTATTGTTTTAATATATACTGTTATTGTCTTAATATATATATATTTGATTTTAAATATTGTTACCAGCCCTGAGACCTTCAGTTATAGAGCAGGTTAGCAATGCAATAAACAAACAAACAAACAGATAAATTCAGCTGATGTAGTTCAGAGGAAGCTCTAAAACTAGTGAGGATCCAGGCAGGTCACATGGGAGACCTTCGACCTTGCTATCCCCCTTTAGTATGAGAATTTGTGGGTAACACAGGTATAGCATCTGGAGAATTCTGGGCAGAAGAGAAGATTGCATTGACAGGATGATTTGTTTTGTAAAACACACATGCGCTAACTGGATCCTTGCACATGTAAGGCTGTAGAAGGTCATCTAGTTCACCTAGTGGTAGAGCTGCTTCTGGGTAGATTCCAAAGTTGGTATGGAACTATGACAGAGTTCCCATTATAAACTTATTTCAGTTTCAAAACGGTTTCAATCCTCGCAGTTCCCACGTCAGGTTGGTGTAACACACTTTCCGCATATTAAATCGCCCCAAAGCATTGTAAATGTTAATCCTCATTTCAAAAGGTCTCACTCCGGTTTGTGCTCTTGAAATATTTTACATTTTTTACTGTGGGAACAGTACCGTGTTAAGGGATGAGAATGCTTGTTTAGGGTTTCTCTCCCCCAATAGCTTGCTTCCAAAGATAGTGATTTTACTGTAAAAATCCACCCCTTAAAGCAGCTGTTACACTGTAGCAATCCAACCACTTCACTACCTGATAACAATGTTGTGATTCTCCACAATTTTGAAAGTTCTGACCTTTAAAAAAGGGAAAGGAAAGGAAAGCAGCTGCAGGTTCTGGTTTTAAGGCTGTGACTGTGGAGTGAGCGGGCAAAGGGGGCTTGAGTTGCCGCTGCTGCTGTGTGCCCTGGGCAATGGGGAGAGGAGGGGAAAGAATCGCTGGCTGCCCGCTGCTGTTTTTCCTCCATCCAGGCAAGTGGCAGCCACCCAGCCACCCAGCTAGGCTCCGTGAAGGGGTCCCTTATGGGTGGCGCGTTCACGCCAGGAGGAAGAAGGCAGGGCAGCCCCGAAAAGTGGCTTTTAAAAAGTAGCCACTTGAGTCCCCCCTTGAGTCACATACGCCACCTACGATCCTCAGAATCCAGATCGAGTTGAAAGTAATGGGATCAGGCAAATTCACGTTTGCATCCAGTTCTATTATTTTGGTTTAGGGAAACCAAATTAAGCTTATAATGGGAACGCCCCCTACTATTGTATCTGTGTTCTCTTGCTCCCATCCCTGGAGCAGGGTGTGGAATGTCCACAAATCCCATGCCTCACCCTTCAGCATCCTTGAAGCTGAGTTGTCATCTCTGAAGGGGAAGGCCACTCCGCATGCCAGAAAAGGCCCTGAAAACGGGCCTTTGGTTGTGCAGCACATGCACAGAGCAGGTGCACAGATCACTCTTACTACCACCATGGGATTACATAGTTGTAGTGAGAGTGATTGAGAGCAGCAGGTGTCCTCACAGTCATGTTTCCCCACATGGAAGAAGAGCACTAGGGAGATAACTTGACAGTCCACCAGCATCCTTCTCAGAGCATTATACAGCACTGGATGCTCGAGGCATTTGACCACCATGTCTCTTGGGCTTCCTGGGAATTCCCACTGCTGTACAAATGCATGCTCTCACAGGTAGGAACATGACACAGGATGGGAAAGTGTCAGAATGTGGGAATCTCAGGCACTTGCAGTAAAAGCATGCAGAGCAACATATGTTCTGTAGCTCTCTGTACTAATGGATAATAATGTGGTCAACAGTTAACAGAATCCAGAATGTCACCTTGATGAACCTGCAGCCTGTCACAGCCTATCTAGTTAAAGTTCAGCTGACACGTCCTGAAGACGGAGGGCAAGGAGTCCCAGGTCCCCAGAGTGTCATGGTAACCGAGTGCCAGGGTGAGTATCTGAAGGTCAGTGAACCAAATGTGGCTTCCGTAGGTAAGGATAAAGGGAAACAAAGAAAATCAAGAGAGATACAGAAATATCCATGCATTGGTAGGGTTACTGCTGGATATGGTTACAATTTGTTCTTAGGAAAAGTGAGACGTGAGAAGAAAACTGGACTGCAGTTAAAACTTCAAAAAGAGGTTTTGCCAAACAATCTTTCCAGAGCAAAAAACATAAACATTCTAGATGCCAGCAGGTGAATTCAGCACCAAGAAATCAAACTATGAGGCACTTTAAGCACATTTGACTTCACATATCTATTATGCCAAATAATTTGGCTTCTGCTAGTCTTAGGGGAAGGATTATATATCAATTTGAGATCTTTTTGATGGTAATGGTGATAATGATGTCAATGATAATGATGCATATCAAACATGAGAAATCCATGTCATAATTAATTAATTTATTACATTAATATTGCCCTCCAACAAAGGGTGATATACAATCTAAAATCAAAACCAAAAAATATATATAAAAGTATAAAATCGTCATCTTTGTTCCTACAATTAAGATTTTTTAAAATCTGAATTTAAAAAAAATCTAAAGAAAAACTATTTCCTTACTTTCTCTCCAAAAGCTCAGTTGAACAGGTATGTTTTTGTCAGGCATTAAAATGAAACAAATGTTGGTGACTGGAAGAATGATAAGAAACGTATAAGGTTTTTTTAAAAAAACTCTTATTTTTAAAATATGTAGTTCAAAAATAAACAATGAGGTCTCTTTTCCATGGATGCCTGTAGACACCAGCAAATTCAGTGCTCCTGTGTCAGTGGCAGCAGAACCGGGAATTTGTCCCCCAGCTGAAAGCAGAGGCTTATTCTCAGTACAGCCCATAGTGCAGTAGTAGGCAACTTTCTGGTTTAATGGATGTTTTTTCCCTATTTCCCACAGAGCCAACGGTCAAGCCTGAGATTGAACATTCATTTGTGGAAGGGAGCAACACATTGCATGTAAATTGGAATTTGCCCAATAATGACAACAGTGGCTCTGGGTTCCTTGTCCGTCTCTATGATGCAAACAAAGAGCTAGTACATCAGGAGAACATCACTTCTATGATTGTACAGTCTGCCTACATCCCAAATCTTAAGTTCAACAAAGACTACAGCCTGGAAGTGCTGGTCTACAACTGCACCAGCCTCGGACCACCATCTAACCTCTACAAAGTCAACATCAACCGCAAGGGTGAGCAATGGGCAATGCCATTTGCAAGAAATTTGACTTGCCCTGGGGGGGGGGGGAGGACAGTATGATGGAGCATTGACTCTGAGGCAGTGGAGGATTCTGCTTAGTCTTGTCTTCTGCAAACCTTATGTAGAATATCTACTAGGTCAGAGATGTCCCGATTGGCTTGGTGCTCTGAAGTGCTTTGCCAGGCATGTTCTGACTGGCCCACTGCTGTGTGATTAATGGTTCTGAGAAATTTAATTGCTTTTCACTGCATGGTATCATACATTACTGATTCTAAGGCCCGGTTCCCATTACAAGCTTAAAATAGTTTTCCTAAACCGAAATAATAGAACCAGATGCTAACACGAATTTGCCTGATCCCATTACTTTCAACTTAATCGCGTTCAATCCAGATTCTGAGGATCGTACGTGGCGTACGTGACTCAAGGGGGGACTCAAGTGGCTCCTTTCTAAAAGCCGCTTTTCGGAGCTGCCCTGCCCTCTTCCTCCTGGAGTGAACGCACCACCCATAACAGTCCCCTTCATGGAGCCTAGCTGGGTGGCTGGGTGGCTGCTGCTTGCCTGGATGGAGGAAAAACGGCACTGAGCAGCCAGCGATTCTTTCCCCTCCTCTCCCCATTGCCTAGGGCACACAGCAGCAGCAGCAACTCAAGCCCCCTTCACCTGCTCACTCCACAGCCACACATTCACATATTAAACATTCACACATCTCACTGAAACTTCAGCTGCTTTCCTCCCTTTTTCCTTTCTAAAGGTCAGAACTTTTAGAATTGAGCAAAATCGCAACATTGTTATCAGGTGAGAAGTGGTGAAGTGGGTAACGGCTGCTTAGCGGTGGATTTTTACAGTGAAATCACTGGAGGAGGGAAACCCTAAACATGCATTCTCATCCCACTAAAACTGTACCGTTCCCACAGCAAGAAATGTAAAATGTTTCAAGCGCATGAACCGGAGCGAGACCTGTTGAAATGAGTGTTAACATTTACAACACTTTGGGGCAATTTAACACACGGAAAGCTTGTTAAGCCAACCTGACGTGGGGACTGCGAGGATCGAAACCCTTTTGAAACCGTTTTAAGCTTGTAATGGGAACTCCCCCTAACTGACTTACTTTTCAGAGACTTCTTTTTCAAAAGGTTGCTGAACTTCTGTCACTTCCCAAGGAAGCCTTAACATGTACTCTCTGTGTGTTGTCTCGGGAAGCCAACAGATGCTTGTTTCTTGGCACTATGGTATTCCCATTGATCTTCCCCTCAAACAGGACCCCCTTGCCTTCTAGAAGCCCCACTTTCTTCTCCACTATGGCATTGCAGATATTCCTAGCAATTGTGGATTAAGTAGCAATTGCTGAGCCAACAGCTGTACCACTTGCCCCTCAGGCCCCTCATCCCCGCGGTCTCTCTCAGTGGAGTACCTCGCTGACAACACCATCAAGCTCACCTGGCAACGCCCTGAGTACCCAAATGGTGGCATCAACAAGTACATTGTGGAGGTTCAACAGCTAGGGGGTTCCAGTGAGCCACAGTGGGTGGACACGGAGAACGGCTGGAACACCACAAAGATCATCCCAGGGCTCAACACCAGCTTGTCCTACCAATTCCGGGTGCGAGCCAGCTCTCATGTGCCAGGGGAATGGAGTGAGCCTGTAAAAGCTGAGAACAAAGGTGATGGTGAGTGGACCTGGGGCAAGTTTGGTTGGCTGTCTCATTGGATGGGAAAGAAGGGGGAGAACCATGGAGTGATCATGGAAGCCATTGTCATCTAGCAGGACATCCCTGGTGCACCCAACAAGCAGGCCAGCCAGGATGCAGATGCAACTTGCTCCTGGCAAACAATGGCAGCAGGGCGGCCTGGAGCACCAATCCACCTGGGAGGCAGAACAGTCCTATAGCCCAGCAATGCAGTAGTTTTATGTCTCTTGTGCAATGCGCTTGCCATCTGTGCCTCACAGCCAGCTTGCTAGCTTGTAGAGCAATACTGTAAAGCACACTGCTTGACTCTTTCCCATAGGAACCCTAAGCCAAGTACCCACCTTGGAAAGCAAGAACTTGCCTCCATCCAACTTTGATCAGCAGTTGCTCTTAGCCATTGTGGGCTCAGTCTCTGTTACCTGTGTGACCATATTATTTGCTCTCCTGGCCCTTTTTCTTATCAAGAAGAACTTCTTTCAGCGGCGGCGCACATTCACCTATCAGTCTGGCTCTGTGAGTAATATTGCCTTGATCCACCCTCCTATTATCTTCTGATCTTGGTTCCCTGCTTTCATGTCCCTACTTTGGTGATGCAACTTATCTACTGTCTACATAGCATACTTTTGTCCATCACGTCTTCCAAAAATCTTCTGTCAGGGGGAAGAGACCATCCTGCAGTTCAGCTCAGGCACACTAACTTTGACACGCCGGCCGAAGCCCCAGCCTGAACCACTCAGCTATCCAATCCTGGACTGGGAAGACATCAAGTTTGAGGACATGATAGGGGAAGGGAACTTTGGACAAGTCATTAAGGCGATGATCAAAAAAGATGGTCTGAGAATGAATGCAGCCATTAAGATGCTGAAAGGTGAGATGTGTGTTGATAGTAGATTGCCATGCCAAACAAAGGGTTCCTCATTATGTATGTACCCCAGCTCTACTTAAGGTGTAAATGATTTACAAATATGTCTTAATACCAATGTTCTTGATGGTTATCCAGAACTACATTTACTGGAATAGAACACACCTGCTTTCCAGCTGGTTGTGTAAGCCAGCGTCTGATTGTAGATATTGGTTCAAGATACTGATTTTTATCTGTACAGTCTAAACAGCTGTGGCCCTGGTTACCTTATCTTCCAGACTTTTTTGCTGAGGTTGTTAGGCCAGGTATTTGTCACTGGGCTTTCTCTTGCCACCCTTAAGGAACTGTTCTGTAACTAATCATTTAAGGCTTCAAAAGGCCAATTCTAGGTGAGCATCCACCACATAATGAACTTTGAACCTGATGCTTCAAATCTGACTTCTCAAAGCAATCTGCCCTAAATCGGTGATTTTGGTAACTTTAGGGGGGATTTTTGAGCAGAGTCACATCTAGCTAACACTTGGTCGGGAAATTGTCATAGATTAGACTAGAAAGTCGTGAAACAACCTGGTAGAAGACAATTGCAGACTACCTTTGTATTGTTGCCACAAAATCTGTAATTTGTTCATGTATTCATCAGGAATCAAACTGTTTTTTGTGGAATATTTATAATTTGAACCATAACAGTGGTGCTTCTTAAAACAGCTCATGATTATTTCATATATTTCTTTTTTTTTTTCTCAGACATTTGCAAAATGTGTATGGCTCATATCACATACAGTATGTTTCCAGCCACATTTAGCATATAGGTTCATAACACAGGTACATGTCATCACTGGAAAGGGGGTATTCCATCTTTCACATCTTTCTTTTTTTGAATGTAATGTTGGTCTGTGCCTGTCCACACATAATGTGCAAAGGCAGTGCATTGACTATGGCTGCATCCACACAGCCATAGAACCAGTCATCCTGGGAGCTCCAAGGGTACATAGCCCCAGAAGTACCCCCCTGTCGTGAACCAGTTTGGTCTTGTGGTTAGGGGGCCAGACTTCTATCTGGGAATACCGGGTTTGATTCTGCACTCCTCCATGAAGCCACCTGGATGACCTTCAGATAGTTACAGCTCTCTTCAGAGCTCTCACAGCCCCACCCACCTCACAGGGTGTTCTATTGTGGGGAGAAGACTAGAAAGCTTTGTCAGCCACTTTGAGTCCCCTTAAAATGGATGAGAAAGGTGGGGTAGAAAAACCATCTCTTCTTCTGTGGAGAATTCCTAAGTCAAGTCAACCACCTCAGAGTTCACCTCTTGGCCCTTAGCAGGCATAATTATTCACCTTCCCCCTCCCCCAAGATCTGACTTTCTGCTCTTAAGAGTCCTCCACTGGTTGGAAGTTCATCATTTTTGGTCCATTGGAGAACTCTTCAGTGTAGAAACAATGCAGTTCTGAGAAGAGCCCCCCCTCACGGCAATGTTGCAGTGCTCATGCTGGGACAAACAGCATTTGCAAGCAACAGCATTTGCCCCCATGGTGGTGCCTGCACACAATCAACCCTTTTGTGGATTGTGTGAATGCAGCTGATTTCTGTACTCAGAGGAAGATCTCTGCTCGGTTCTTGCTTTGATAATCCTCTGTAGCTCACAGCTATAGCTAAAGTCACCCTCTCTTACATTCTAGAATTCGCCTCTGAGAATGACCACCGGGATTTTGCTGGTGAGCTGGAAGTCCTGTGCAAATTGGGCCACCATCCTAATATCATCAACTTGCTGGGAGCTTGTGAAAACAAAGGTATGACACTGCACCTGTGGTATACCAGCCTTCCTTTTTTGTTGTTGTTTTACTGCTGTGGTGCATCTCTTGCTATTTTTACAATGTGGCATGAGTGACTTATCATATTTATTGTCATTGTTGTTATGTCAAGTATCTCAACAAAGTTATGGAATATAATTATAGCAGTTACAATGCCAAATAACTTTAAAGTGGAAAGTTATCCTGGGCTCCTGACAGATGCTACCCTAAAACTGTGCTTTTAAGGAATACCCCTCTCAAATTATTGCTGGATGCCTAAGCAGCACAGGGCTGGCATTCTCCATGCCCGATATTGTGATGTGCACATCTGGGCATTTCAATGGCACAGAATACCCAAAAGTGTGTGGTCGCCACCACCATGCATGCACAGCTGCCTTTTGGGGGGTCCTGCACATATTCAGTGCCTGTGTTAAAGATGGTGGCTCCCAGTGGCCATGTCTATATCCATGTCCAGGTAGGATATAGCTCTATTTCAAGAAACCTGCACTGAGAATCAGATTTTCCCAAAACTAGATATGGCAAGTTTTCACCACAATATTGTGGGGCTATGTTGGGGTTGCCACAGATATATGTTGCAATTTTAGGAAAGCCAGGGCATACATCCTCTTTCTGGACACAGCCTTATAGTGCAACACTTTTATTATATTTTATTTGGCTGAATCTGTGCAAAGAGGGGAGGATACTTTGAGGAAAGTGCCTGCACCCTGTCACTTTTAAGAAAGATTGCCTGTCCATTCTGTCAAGTGAAGGCAAGGGCTTTCTTTGTTCCTATTTGACACATGAGGCAACCTTGCTCTCCTCCCAACCCTGTCCCAGAATTAGATGTCACTCCTCAGATGATCATGCAAGGATGAAAGCTCCTTCCCACCCCCACAGGATCAGCTGTGGGACGTCAGAATCTCCGCCCTCCACCCAGAGTCAGAAACAAGAATGAAGATAGCTCTAAGCATATTCTTCACTTTATTTCAATAACAGAATACAACTTGATGTAAACAATATCTCGTATATAAAACATCTTAGTTCAGTCGCTGTTCCCACGCTCCCATAAGCCAGTTCAGGGACTCATAACAATGGGTGTACTAAAGCCTGTTTTCCCAGGCTTCTTATCTATCCTGGAACAGGTGGAAACATTGGATCTGAGAGAAATGCAAGCAGCCAGGAGCCATAGAGCTGACATCCAAGCCAGTGGTGTGGAGCAAGAGTCCCTCATCTGACTAATGGAGGTGTGCAAAGTCCTAGGTCCCATCCCCATGCTGAAAATATTCCGAAATTATTCCGAGTCCGCCTCAGGAGCGTCTCCTTGCAAAGCCCTAATAAGGGCTACAAGTGTACTACATCTGAAATAAGGGGCTAGCACGTATTGTCCTGGGGTCATGTGGACGCTCCTGGGTTATTTGGGGCAAAACATGGTGGCCACAGAATTAGCAGGCATGGTTTCGCCTCTGCTCCCTGTTTCTGCCATGCGCACTGCGATCAGACACTGGCAATCTGTTGACTGTTGAGCCACATAATAGTAGTGAAATTAAAAGGCTTTTCCTCCTTCAGGATTGGTTGATCTGAAAGTGACTGAGACAAGTTGACCTGAATTGGGAGAAAATTTTGAGCCGGTTGCGAGTGGGGGGGTGCCCACTGTCATGCCCATGTGCGCACCTCCTCTAATCTGTGGCATCCAAGGAAGGGAATGATCTGTTTTTAGTTATGCTTTTAACTAACTTTTGGTTATGCTTTTAACTGTGGTGGCCAAGGAAAGTAATGATCTTTGTGTTCGTGGAGGTGCAATTGAGGTAAACAGCTGTCATTACTGCAGCTGTTTGCCTGCCATCGCTGAAGTGGATGGGATGGGTTATGGTGACGTCAACCCAGCTTCCTATCAGAGGAGAGGGTGGGTGG
>MTQE01001134.1:59704815-59719939 GCA_014337955.1 Aspidoscelis marmoratus | reverse complement strand
GGACAGGCACGTACGATTTGAATCCGCGTTGCCCCAAACCACATGGGGACGTCCCCTAGTCTCCATTTGGCAGGCAAGGGGAAGAGCTTCCCTTCACTCTCCATATTGAAGGGTGTGTCTCTGCTTCAAAAAGAGGAGGTGGCAGTGAGCCCTTCAACCCTCTCTGCCACTTTAGCATCTTAACAATGCTTGTAGCTGCATAAGGGATGGAAAGCACAGAGTTCGTGTGGACATTGTGTTTTTCCTCCAATTTGAGAGCACAGTGAAGGCTCAGTATCAAGCAGACACCGTGCCCTCAGTGCGACTTATTTGCTCCATAAATGCACTCTGCATATTCAGCCATTGTTTACTCTGTTCTCTGATCCTCTTACTTCCTCTGCAACCCCCCCCCCCAACAAGAACTGACTTGCTTGTTATTTCTGGTGTTACTGTAGTGCTGGCACCACCTAGTGATGGAAATGACATAACAGTCTGCTCCATGTTCTTACATAAGGCAACACATCTGTTCTTCTTATGAGAAGAATGCTCCTAAAACTTTGGGCATGACACCTCCACTTTTTGGGTTTTCCCTGACTCCCTCATGATTCCCACTTTCTTTTGTGCTGAAAAGGATCTGCTCTACTGCGGTGTTTACGTTACTCTCGTTTGCTTCCCTAGCTTCATACCTCCCCCATAGTTCTGCATCTCCCCCTCAGAGCCATGACCCCCAATTTGGGAATCACTGTCCTCTTGATACTTTGTTATTCAATAATTTTGTGCCTGTCATTTTTCCACATGGAAAACAAGGGATCTGTCCGGAAGTCGAATATATTGCTCAATTCTGTCTGAGCTATGATGGGATTGCCACGTGTATCTGTGGCAACCCTGCCATAGCTTCACTATATCCCCCCTAAATCCTGCCATAACGTATTTCAGGAAAACTCAACTCTTGTTGTGGCTTTTCCTGAAATAATGCTATAACTTACTTTGTGGATAGAGCTGCCATCTTCACCATAGTTAACGCCCATGTGTTTAGCCCAAAAAGATGGCTACACGTGTGTAATCCAGCACTGCAAGCTACTTTGCCCCATTGAAATTGCTGGGTGTGCCCATCACCATATCGTGTGCAGACCGCACCCAGCCCCCACTGTCTGTTCAACAACCAGGGATTCTAGAGAGGCTTTTCTCCAGGATATTGCATGTTAGCATGAAATTTGGCTGGTATCTAAAGAATAACCTGCCCCATCAACTGTGAAGATGCACCTTTTTACTCTGGCCTTTGGCTAAGTAAAGAAACAGCCTTTTTTAGACACTGCCCTGAGACCCTTGGGTGAGATGAATGAATGAATGAATGAATGAATGAATGAATGAATGAATGAATGAATGAATGAATGGCTACAATGAGGTTAGCTTTCATCTCCCCATGTCTTCTGCTTTCCTTGTGGTGTCTTCTTTCTAATATCCTTCTGTGTGTGGATTGCGCCCACACAATGTGTGTGGGCTGGACTCGGCTTAACCAGCTCCACATTAATCTTCCAGGTTACTTATATATTGCAATTGAATATGCACCCTACGGCAACTTGCTGGACTTTCTACGCAAAAGCAGAGTCCTGGAGACAGATCCTGCCTTTGCCAGGGAGCATGGAACAGCTTCAACTCTCACATCACAACAGCTCTTACAATTTGCATCAGATGTGGCCAAAGGCATGCAGTATTTGAGTGAAAAACAGGTCTGTCATGCTTTCCCTGCCAATTCAGCCTGTACATTAGTTCTTCAGTATAATTAAGGAAAAGCGAAAGGGAAAGGGAAAGAGGCTGTAGCCAATATCCATAATGTGCTTTGTGAATACAGTGATACAGTCCTATCACTGAAAGACCCATTTCCCAGGGCTGCTATATTAGAAATGTGGTGAATGCTTACGTGCCAGCCCCCCCCCAAATACCCCTCCCCCCAAGATTTGGAGATCATGTGAACACATCAGTTTACACACAGGGATGTAAATTATTTCTTTACAGTAGTCCCCTGCTTGTGTTCCACATAACAGAAAATTGTGTTAAACAAAAGGTTAAATCAACCATTGTAGAAAGCTCCATTGATTTACACTGATCATTAACTCACACTGAGGCCATGATCCCACTTAAGAAAATTAAAACGGAATTAACAAAAATGAATGCGAATGCGCATTATGTGTGTTCCCTTTCTTTTGGGTTAATTCCACTTTTAAAAGCGGAGCTCGGCAGCGGTGCAGTGGAATCAGTGGTGGCAGAAAAAATGGAAGGGAGGGAGGGAGAAAGGGCAGTGTTTGCTTGCCTGCTCGCCCGCCCACCGCCCGGCGTTCCTCCTCCCGATGCCCTGGGAGTGCCACGGCTGCCTGGCAAGCGAGGCAGCAGCAGTGGTGCCACGGGTGTGGGCACAATGGCGAAACAAAGGCTAATACAGCAGAAGGGTGGGCAGAGGCGGGTGAGGCGTGGGCTTCAGCAGGGCTCTTCCAGGCCCATGCTTTGCCCTTTGGTGCAGGAGAGCAGATAATGGCGGACAGAGTGGTGGCAGGCGCTGGTGTCAGAGAGGGCACAGCAGGGGAACTGGTTATCATACAGCAGCAAGGAGGGAGGGCGAGGCGTGGGTACCATATACTTTGCTTGTAGCATTCCCAAAGGAAAAAAATAATCAAGTGTGTTACTGAGAAAAACAGGAGTGAGAGTTGTTTGAACCAGTGGGTTTTTTAATTCGTTTTATCAGATTTACTCCTCTTTTTAATGCAAAAAGCCACTTTTCAATGCGGACAGAGTGTTTTGAAAATGGGTTGAACTCTCAAAAAAGTCCTAGTGGGAACTGGGCCCTAATTGAACTATCTAGAAGCCTCCACAAGATACCTTCAGTGTGCTGAAGGAGTAAAGCTTCTGCATCGACCTGCATTCATCTCACCATTAGCCTCCCTTAGGCTGCTTGAACTGCAACCTGAGAGAATGAGCTCTAAACGCTTTCCCTGTGTTCAACGATAAAGATCGAAGCTGAGGGTTCCTTGGCTACAAGTTGAGGGGGCCCATAAAGACTGCAGCCAGGGAACCCCCAGCTTCCATCTTGAGCAGCAGTTCTCAACCTTCCTCATGCCGTGACCCCTTAATGGAGTTCCTCATGTTGTGGAGACCCCCAACCACAGGGGCAGAGCAGCTGGGAGGTGGGAGGGAAGGACACTGGGAGACTCGTCGCGACCCCTCTGAAAGAGTAATTTGACCCCCAAAGGGGTCCCGACCCCCAGGTTGAGAACCACTGATCTTGAGGGAGTTGCTGGAGTTGCTGCTGGCTATCAAGATCACAGCCTAGGAACTCCCAATGGGTGGGGGCAGTAGGTGATGTGCAGAGAACACATTGCTGCTTTAAGAGGAATGCTATGAACAGCTAAGTCATAAGAATTCCTATCAGCAAAGGAGTCCTGTGGGTATCTGAGATCCTTACTAGAGTTTGTGATATTTCCACTTCTAGTTCATTCACCGAGATCTTGCTGCCAGGAACATCCTGGTGGGAGAAAACCTGACCTCCAAGATAGCTGACTTTGGCTTATCCCGAGGAGAGGAAGTCTATGTAAAGAAGACTATGGTGAGTCTAGATAAACACCAAGACTATAGTTAATCTAGAATAATTTGCAAGTTCATTCCTTGGTTCCTTAGATTTCTCCTCTCTTCTGAGAGGAGCACAGGTGATTAATAGCTTCTTGCCTATGCTCACAGAGAAGGTCTGTTTCTGAAATAATCTCTCTTTTCACAGGGGCGCTTGCCAGTTCGCTGGATGGCCATTGAGTCCTTGAATTATAGTGTATACACCACTAAAAGCGATGTGTGAGTCATTTTTAGTTACCAACTATAACCTGGGGCACAATTTGCATGGCTTACAGAGTTTTAAGCTCTTTATCGCATTTGCTGCCTGGCAGTAGAAAATGTAACAGCAAGAAATAAGCACTGACAAGAAAAATATTAATTGATTGCCGGCTTTTACTTGTTTGGACAACCAATCAAATTTAAAACACATTTGAATATTGAAGGAAGCCTATAACGCAATTAGCAGACAATGAAGGACTGTAAACTGATCTTACTTTTTCCTTAGTATATTTCTGTAACAGGCCACAGAGACAATTCTAGATTTAGTGAGGCCCTAAGCAAGCATGCATGAAAGCGCCTTACGATATGGTAGGGGTTCCAAATCAAAATTATGCACTGTGGAGCCCCAGTCTAAGCCCCTAGGTAGACCTGTCTCTGACAGGCAAGGACCAAAATGACACTTAGGCCATTTCCCCAGGGTCTCAGTGGGTGGCTCCCGGTGGCAGGCATCTCCAGAGCAGCACCCTCCCCCTGCATGTCCCAGCAACATAAGCACCTGATGATGCAGAGTAAAGGATGTTCCTTCAGAGGGTGTGATTTTGTGCCCATACCTCTAGACAGCTTTGGCAGGCATCACACTCTTTTTTAGGTGCAGCACCTACCACTGAAAATGGAGATGCAATGCCCAAGACCATTCCTGTAGGAGCTTGCAAAGAGAAGTGGAGACAGGGCCGGACTCTCACATGTTCTTCATAACATTGGGAAGCATCAGATGGCTTGAGTCACACTACTTTCTCTTTTTCTTGCAGGTGGTCATTCGGAGTCCTCTTGTGGGAAATAGTTAGCCTGGGTAAGTGTTGTCTTTTATTGCTCTCGCCATAATTTATTCCTCTGCATCCCATCTGGGTCCTGCACTATTCTGCACTGTTTCATCTTATTTGTCCCACCTTTTCAGTCATCTGCAAATAATATCTTATAGTTGATCCATGGAGACCAGAATGCACCCAGATCTGTCCCTTATATCATAAAAGCCAAGACAAAAAGGTTCGATTTTGGAAAGGTATAGCATCTAGGCATGCTGGAAATTAGCAGAGGCTCCCAAGACTTGGTGGATGACCTTGAGAAAAAAAAAACCCTCCTATTAACTTACATTCGCCGTACCACGGCCCACTTTTCCATCCAATTTCACTTTGTACTAGAGGTGAGGAGAGCACGTAGATATTGCACTGTTGCAAATTAGTGATTTTGAAGCACAAGATTTTGAATTTGCCCCAGCAGCCCCAGAAAACCATGTATTTATTTATTCATTTGCATTTTTATTTGATCCAAATGTGGAAAAAAAACCCACACACTAAAATATTAGCAGCACCTGAAAATGGGAAGGAAAAGCTGTTTCCTTATTTAGCCAAGGGCCAGAGCAAAGAGGCACATCTTCACTGCTCTCTTGAATATGTGAAGTGAAGGCCCTAATGTACCTTAGGGAGGAGACTATTTCATAATCTGGGAACCATCACTGTGTGCCCATCCCTTTTGTTACTGAGGGTGGTGGTGTTACAAACAAGAGGGCCTACCCTACAGATCTTAAGGCACAGGTAGGTCAATATGGAAGAAGGCATTCCTTTAGATATTTGGGACCCAAGTCATTTAGGGCCTTATAAATAAAAGATACTATGTGCCAGAATGGCTGCATCTTTTCTTAACATGATTTCCAACTTCCCAGGAGGGACACCATACTGTGGCATGACATGTGCTGAGCTTTATGAGAAGCTACCGCAAGGATACCGCATGGAGAAGCCACTCAACTGTGATGATGAAGTGTAAGTGGTTTTTATACCAAGAGAGAGATCATGAATGGTACATATAAACTGTAGCTCAAGCATAGCTTCTTACAGGTTCCCTGCCTTCTCTAGAACAAGCATATAACCTGAGCTTGGCTCATGTCAAGAGAAGTGTTAATTTTCTGCTCCCGGGTGGCTGCAGATAAAATATCTTTTCCCATTGCTACTTGTCCTCTCTCTGCATGAGCCAGAGCTCAGATGTACCTGCCTGCTCTACAGGAGGCATGGAACTTTCAGAGGCTACATGTTGGAGGATATGCAATATATATCCAATTATTCCCACTTCTGTTGAGAACAGAAGCAAAACTGACCAACCTCTGTCATTTTCTATCCCTTGCCAATTGTTCTGGTCTGGCTCCCTACTTTTTCTTGCAGGTATGAGCTAATGAGGCAGTGTTGGAGGGACCGGCCCTATGAACGTCCACCCTTTGCTCAGATCTCAGTGCAGCTTATCCGAATGCTGGAAGCACGAAAGGTATTGCTATTTAAGATGGTTCCTTCTCTGTTCAGATCACAAGCCCAATTGCTTAGAAGCCGTCCACACTCAAATTTTGTTTATCACAAGTTTATTATAGTACCACTCTAGAGATCAGCTTCCCTTAATTTGTGAATTGCTCCTAAATTGCTCTGTTAATGCTCTTAGCATGCCTGCATGCTGTTTACAATTTTGTCCAGTCTGAACATTCTTTAATCCAGCATTTCCCACACTATCATTTTTATTTTAAAAACCCAATTTTCCTTAAAATGAGCATATTTTGTGTGAGAAATTCACTGGAATGCTCTAAGAAGATATTTGTACTTCATTTCATGTATTGGTTCAGGAAACGCACATTTTGTAAACTCACATTTATGAACGGACTGAATGAATTCCTCCCACCACTATTTATAGCTAGGCAACCCAGCCCACTACCACCATTAGATTATCCCTAAAGCCCTTATCATGCCCTTCAGCTAAGAATAACAGATTGCCAATTGCAGGGTCTCCACTTCCCTCACCACAGCAGGATGCAGGTGGACTTTAGTGATTATGGGGAGCTAGGCACTTTATCAAGCAGCTGCTGAAAAGGCTTGCTTGGGAGTATGCAAGATGAATAAAAAACAGTTTAGATTGTGGAGAGTAATGTATTTATGAAAAGACACCTACTGAGGAAGGCCTACAACTTGACTGTTTCTCTCTTGACAGGCCTATGTGAACATGGCTTTGTTTGAGAACTTCACTTATGCAGGGATTGATGCCACAGCTGAGGAGGCATGAGGGACCACTTCAACAATAAGGCAACAGGACAAGCCTAGACTAGGGTCTCCTGTACCATGGCTGTGCCGCCACTTTGACACAGAGACTGTGCTGGAGAAACTGTGCTGGACACAAAACACAGCTGGACGGCATAGCCTAATGCTTGTAAATAATGAGAAACTAACATTGAGAAGATCATGTATGAATCCAGCCATCATACAAACTTTGCCTTCTTTGAGCCGAAGGGTATAGAAAGCACATCATGAATAATCCAAAATTCTACAAAAGCAATAAGGATTTGCAGAAAGCGTACACAGCCATCATGTCAGGATAGACTGTGTGTCTCAAACTCTTCACATGATGACTTCAAAGCCTAGAAATGTTTCAGCCTATCCCTGAAATTACTGACTTGCCTCCAAGTTGAACACAGTAGGATATCTGTGCAAAAAGAGAAAAAAACCTGCCTATAGGGATGACAAAGGAATAATAAATCGACAATTGACCAAGTAAATATGCAGGAACTGGTTTGACTATATGTTTTACATGTACATTTTCATTGTCTTCTTTAAAAAAATTGTAATGATATGTCTCATATAATGTTCTTTTAATAAGAATGTAACTTTTAATGAGTTTGTTGCCATGAAGCGCAGTTATTTGTGGACTCTTATCTGCAAGCTTTATATGTTCATGAGGGTCAATCACTTACTACTCATAAATTCATACAAAAATGTGTATTCATAAGTCGAGATCCAGAAAATGATGTTTTCTGGGTGCTTTGGATGAGAGTGTCAAAAATGGCCTCTTCTGAGTCACTCGTTATTCAAACGTGTGAGGATTCATGAGGGCTTTGTGAAAGCTACCTCTTGTAATGATGAGGAACTATAGAAACATCACACTCTCACTACTGAAATTCTGTGGCCATCTGTCTGCACTACTAGATCTGCTAGGGATTATAGTAAGGCTTTTGGATCTGTGATCAGAGAAGAGTTGCTCATTTGGCAAAGTCTAGAAATTTCTGCTTCACCCATCTGTCTTTGAAAGCCTTCTTTCTGTAGCCAAAGGGCCAATACATTTCCTTGAAGATAAACCTTTGCTGCTGCTTTGCTCACTGTGAATCCACTATGTCGGATCGAATATCTAAATGCATTTGCCCCTCATTATTCATACAATTTCTACCTTTTTTATATAAAGCTTTATTAAATTTCCAAAAGGCATTAAAGAGTACAAAGTACGCTAACTAAAGCACAAAGAAAACAGAAAAATTATAAAAGAAACAGAAGAAATAAAATAAGATTTTAAAAACTAGACTCTAAAAGTGACTTCAAATCCTCCTCCTAATGATTATAAGTATTTTCACATTATCACATACTAAATATTACTTAACAACATTTTTGATTATTACAAATAAGCTAATCTTCAAATCCTACCAATATCATATTTTCAATTTTACACAGAAAATCAGTTTAAAAAGTTAAAGGTTGTTTCTGCACTTACATATTAGTCTGGATCAAGGCGTTGCTGAGAATGCATTGTCTGCACTGTAAACTGGAATAAGGGGTTGGTAGAACACGAAAAGGTGTTTCTCTCATCATCTTCCACCTATGTTCTATGCTGTTTCCATATTATTTGTTGTAAATGCCTCCTGCAAGTCCAGAAGCACCTTACCAGATGTTACCCTATTGTATACTATGGGGCCAAGTATGAATTGACCTCTGGCTCCATGCATAGCTGGGAACACCCAGGACACTTTAAAGTGGTCTACACTTGGGAGTGCTCTCATGCAGGGGAGTTCGCCAGGGTTAAGACCCATGCAGCTACAGTGTTCCAAGTCAGGCTGTATCCAGGGTCTGTTCTACAGGGCAGATCCCAGAATTCCTGGCTACAGGTGCTCTGAAACACAAGGATTGTGCAGAAGCTGCCTAACTCCTCTTCTTCCTCCATTTTCAAAGTAGTGCTGTAAATCTGACTGATAGTTAGTAATGATCATTCAAGGGCCACAGACTGAAGGCCAAAGGAGAAGGTGAGAGAGAAGATGAGTGGCTTTCCTGCCTCCTTCTTTACAAACTCTAAAGAAGATTATGGAAGGTTCTTCACTACACTGTATCCACATGCAGCATCAATAGGCACCTTGCAGTGAGTGTTTCACCAAATTTGTAAGCACAATTGCTGTCCAAGGTGCCTGCTGGATAGGGCACAATTTCCCACCCTTGCCACAAGTGCCTTTGATCACAACTTGGCATGCTATTTTTACACTCCAAAATGGATACATGGAAGCAACTTTTGAAGTAGGAATTCTGGCATCTCACCCAGGAACAAGTGCAGAAGACATCCCGTCCTGCAAGTGGTCAAACAGACTATTTTTTGATTTTGGAATATAAGGGGTGTACTTCCACTGCCACTGCCACAGTGGCAGGTGCCTGGGGCAGGTGCCTCCATCATAACAGCTTTACTGCAGCCCTGATGTGCATGATTGTCACTCCGCATGCATGCACCACTGCCACATTTCTCACTTTATAGGTTAGAGTCAGACCCAGGCTGGGAGTTGATTTTCCTGCCATAACATTATTGTGGTATTTCACCCTAATATCCCTGGGCTATTTTGGGATTCCTACAGACACATCATAGTAATCCCAAGATGGTTGTGACCAGTAATTTTATTTCCACATTATCTATCCCAAAGGGGAGTTTTCTGAGTTATTTAACACTGAAAGAAAACAGCCTGTCACTTTGCTGATGTATTCTCTCACTCTGAAAGTGGACAGAAGCTGGATTAAACCTTAGGCGTGACCACAGCCATGGTGCTGGAATAATCCAGGGTCTGGAGACAGCCTAAATTTACATGAGATTTCATCTCCAGATTCTCTGTAGAGCTTGTGACTCTGACAGTGCCTAAAGACAGTATTAGGCTCCTAGGAACAGTCATTAGAGCCATTGTTCTAGTCCAGTGATGGCGAACCTTTTGAGCTCGGTGTGTCAAAATTCACAAGAAAACCTAGCTTAACTCGGGTGCTGTGTCACATCTAGAAATATCCATAATTTTGTTATATTTGTAGCTCTAGTAAAAAAAGTTATATTTTTGATATATGTATTTCATTAAAAGCAAAAACAAATAATTATTTACATTAATGACATTTGATGTTGAATTTTGTTTGCTAATATTCAATTGAAAGTTGGTATTTTGTACACTTCAAGACCAAGCAAGCACTACACGCCCAGGTGCCAGGGTGACCAGGTGTGTCACCCAAAAGGGCTTGGTGTGTCACCTGTGACACGGGTGTCATAGGTTGGCCATCACTGTTCTAGTCCTAGCATTTGTTTAAAACAAACAATATGGCTGTGATAACCAGCACCATTTATAGTTATGCTCAATAGCAACAGCATTTGTAGTTAGTTCAGATTAAGAATGGTAATGGTCTCTTGGTTTTAACTTATACATATGGACCACCCTACTAAGATCCACATGGCACCCTAATGGCATTGTGGATGTGCTCAAAAAGCACAAGGACTGCATGACCCTGGACATTAAGGAAACAGTTCACCATGAATGTTCTTAAGAGTCCTTTTTTCATTGTGAATAAACCAGCCCCGTTTAGTTGAACATTGAAAATAGCTGACTTCTTGGTCCATCTCTTGTGTTTGAGTAAATAGTCCTGGCCAGAAACATAAGAAGCTGCAGCATCTGCAAGAAAGGAGTCCAGCCCATAACACTGGTTAACCACTTTCTTGCAAGAGCTACATCCTTGAAGACCAACCTTTCATCAGATCAAAGACCCATAGATCATTTATGCGCTCACCTTGCTTGGAGTGGTTTACCTATCCCAGCCTATCCCAGACCATAAACAGCAGGATCCATCTGCATCATGAGGACAGGAATACCATCCATCCTGAATCAACACCAGCAACATAGTCTGGTTCATTTAACCTACCTTGGCCAAATCACTTGTATGTTGCGTCTGGTGCACAAGGGTGGAACCGAACAGGCCTTCGAAGGTAGCATGCCTACCTCCATGTTGTGGTTTTGAAAATGATCTTCAAAGCTTTGAAGATGGGGATGTGGTATTTTCTTTGTTCTGGACTGAGTGTAGAAGCAACAAAGGCTGGACTAGAACAAGATGGAATGGTTGTAGACCTCTGCAAACAAGTCTACAGCTAATCTGGGCTGCTTTCACACTTGGCTTCCTGTCCATTGGATGGGAAAAGTGTGTGACAGGCTAACACACACTAGCATTTGCACTTGAGAACACTAGAACATGTTACACTAAGCCCCAGGCGCCTGGAATCTTACTTGTGTCTGGGTGTGTGTCCAATCGCCAGCAGAGCACAGCCATCTTGATTTTGGAGCCCAGCCAAACTGCATGTGTGCCATCACCATCGCCACAGCAACAATGATGCTCCGCACACACACAGTTGCATTTCTATGTTGTAAACACCTCCTGCAAGCGTAGATGCTCCTTACCAGACGTTACCATATTGTGAACTATGGAACAAAGTGCGAATTGGCCTCTGGAGTCAGGCAAAGTGTATTAGGCAGCTGCTTGGTCCAGTCTTCTGGCCAAGTGTGCAAATGACCACAGAGTCTAGCATCCTATTTCTCACAGTGGCGAATCAGATGTTTATGAAAAGCCCAGAAGCAGACTCCCAACAGCAACACCCCTCCCCATTTGCTAAGTCCAGTGATGGCAGAACTGTCTCTCCCTCGCCTACACTCCATTTGTCCATCATTTGTCCAGAGCAGGGAGGAATAGCTAATATTGTTGGACTACAATTCCCACCTTCCTTTTCCACCAGCCAGGCTAAGTGAAGCTGATGGCAGCTGAAGGGCAATAAATGACTGGAGGTCTGTGCGTTATCACTGATCTAAGGGAAGAGATCTGTATATCCGGGAGTGAGCAAAGAATACACAAACATTCAGGTTGCCAGTTATTCATAAGGCCTGTGAACAATTCCTGTTTTCAGAACACTACAGTTTCTGCCCAGTCATTTGTGACACCCCATGCAGGGACAAGGGATGTTTGTTTCCTGCCACCACAAGGGCAGGACATGCTGCCTATCTGATGAAAGCAGCCTCCAGACAGGGCTGCCACTCTCGTAGACCACTGCCTAGTGGTTTCAGGCTGGGGAAGTGGTGGGGCTGAGAGTGGAGAGGGCCTTTACCCAAGCTTCCTGAGCAGCTGGCCTGGCATTTCCCTGATAAGTTTCCTTACACAGGTCCAGCAACAAAGGTTCAGCTCTCTGGGATCGACCAACTCTTTCATGGGTACTTAAAACACAAGTGGTCACTACCTGCTGCTCCCTCAGCAAGGGCCCAAGTGTTCGACATTCTCCTTGTCTCAGCTATCAGCATCAGGTGGCCCAAGGCCCAGAGCTCTGGCCTTGGGTCCAGCCCTGGACTCAGGTTTCCATGAAAATGGCAAGTCATCTGCTCAAGAAGAACACACTGCTGCTTCTTACGCTCCTGTTTGCCCTTCTGCCGATGCTGAAGTTTGTTCTTGTCACAGAGGAAGGTAAGATGATAAATTGTTCCTATTGCCTCTTGGTTGGGGGTGAGGTGGGATGGAACAACAAAGATGAAACTCAAAGTTCCACCAACATTTTCATATCAGATTGTACAGCAAAGGGGTTGAATACTCTTATGGGCTATGGAGGGCAGAGATAAACTGAGATGCACCAGGAAAAGAAGTTCTGAAGCACTGGTCCATTTAGGTAAACACTGCCTAAGCACACTGAGGTTGCATTCATAGGCAGTAAAAAGAACTTCTGGGGTGACCTAGAGATGGTTTATAGGTGGGATCTTTCATGCATCAGTCTGCCCCTTCCCCCCCATGGACATTCTAGACTAAAAGAAGATAAGTACAGATAGCATGGGATGCACTACCATGTTCGGACTGTTTTGAGCTGCTTTTTAAAAAGTGTAAATGCAATCTGACAGCACTTTCCTATTGGCTGAGACTTTTGGAGTATAAAACATATACTCTGATGAACCAGTCTGGCTTGTGGTTAGAATATTGGACTCTTACCTAGTAGTCTCCTGGTTCAATTCTGCACTCCTCCATGAAGCCAGCTTGGTGAGCCTGGGCTAATCACAGCTCTCTTTCTCAGCTTTCACAACCCCATCTACCTCACAGGGTGACTGTTGTGCGGAGACGAACAGAGGGTTTCTCAGCCATTTTGAGTCCCCTTTCTTCTTCTTCTTCTTCTTCTTCTTCTTCTTCTTCTTCTTCTTCTTCTTCTTCTTCTTCTTCTTCTTCTTCTTCTTCTTCTTCTTCTTCTTCTTCTTCTTCTTCTTCTTCTTCTTCTTCTTCTTCTTCTTCTTCTTCTTCTTCTTCTTCTTCTTCTTCTTCTTCTTCTTCTTCTTCTTCTTCTTCTTCTTCTTCTTCTTCTTCTTCTTCTTCTTCTTCTTCTTCTTCTTCTTCTTCTTCCATGACACTGAATGTCTCTATCATGGCTTTTATCAAGCTGCTCCTGAGACTACATGTCCTCCAAGCCATTCATCACTCTGTGTCTGTCTTGTAAATCTTACCAGGGGAAGTTTCCAAGTGCTGTAGGGCTGGATAAAGCTGTGTGTGTAAGATTTCTCCCTGATTAAAAATACATCAGAATTCTTCATCACCATTCATTAGTAAAAGTAATGGAGAAGACATCAAGAGCAATCTGAAAACCTTATAATCAACAAGCTGTTCTACATTTCTAATGGAACGAAGGGTGTTTAAGCACTTAGGGTGTGTCCACATGCAAGCCGGTTGCTTTGCTTGTGACGCGTGTCATAAAAATCCACGTTGTAACGTGCAATAAAGCGTCCCCATGTGGTTTGGGGCAATGCGGATGCAAATTGTATGTGCCTGTCCCCATGGAAGCCGTAGCGTGAACCTGCATCTTTTTCTCCCCACCCACCCTCTCCTCTGATAGGAAGCCAGGTTGACGTCACCATAACCCATGCCGCCCGCTGCAGCGATGATAGGCAAATGGCTCTCACGTCTGTTTTTAGAATTTTTTCCTGCTCCTTACAGCCCCTATACTCGCCTGACAGTTGCCTCGCGTCTGTCAGGTGTAACAGCTCTCATGCACACAAGCACAGCTCCGCTAAAATATTAAAACAGACGTCGCGTCTTTTTAAAACATTTTTGCATAGCTGGGCTCATTGCATCACAGCATTAGCGGCGGGGACAGTGAAGCCCCATCCACTAATGCTGCAATTGTAATCTAGGAGTGTCCATGCGAGGCTTTACAGAAAAACAACAATTGGCAGGAACAGGGAGCATGCCCACTAATAATGCGGCCGCCAAACTCCGCCCCAAATAACCTGGGAGCATCTGCATGATCCCAAGACAATACATGCTAGCCCCTTATTTCGGATGTAGCACACTTGTTAAGTGGGGTTTTTTAACACGTATTGTCTCGCACATAGCCTATATTAGGGCTTTGTATGGAGGAACTCCAGAGGCTGACTCGGAATAATTTTGGAATATTTTTAGCATGGGCACAGGCCCTTAGTATCATTCTTCTATAGCAGGGATGTCAAAGATACGGCCTGCGGGCCGGATGCGGCCCGCGGGCTGTATGAATACGGCCCATGGCCGCCACCCGCCCGCGGCCGCCGCCGCTGTCCTCCTTGGGCGCGAAGGAGGCGAGGCGAGGCGAGCGAGAGCGGCCAGGCCAGTCACATTGCGGGAGCATCATCGGCCACATCAGCAGAAGGGGAAGTCGGAGGGCGGCACACATCCACTGCTCGTTGGGCGGGCCCGCAAGCGAGCGAGCGGGTGAGGGAGCCGAGCCAGCCGGGGGAAGCCTCGGGCACCCAGCCGCTCTGGATCGGGCGCCGGCCTCCCTGTCTGGGCTGCTTGGCGAGGCCGGCTCGCCTCCCGCCCCATGCACCGCCAGCCTTAGCGCGATGCAGCGAGCCGGGGGAGGCGGAGGAGGAGCGGCGGCGGCGGCATCCGCAGCCACGGCCACCGCCGAGCCTGGAGGTGGCGGCGGCGGCGGGGCGGCGGCGGCGGTGGCCTCGTACCGGGTGCTGAGCCACTTGCTGGGCTATGGCGGGAGCGAGTCCGCCGCGGCTGTGGCCGCTGCCAACCCCGCCGCCGTCAACCGCAGCAGGGCGGGCGGGCTGCGCGGCTCGCAGCTCCTGGTCTTCCAGCCCGGCGAAAGCGGGGAGCCGTCGGGGATGCCCCCGGCCACCTGCCTGCCGCTGCCGCTGCCTCCGCTGCCCACGGGGCTGCTGTGCGCCCGCCACAGGTGCGCGCTGCTGGACGCCCCGAAG
>MTQE01001134.1:59665111-59682129 GCA_014337955.1 Aspidoscelis marmoratus | reverse complement strand
ATTTCGGTTTCCTTAAACCGAAATAAGACATGCCATGGGGATGCGCCCCTGCTCTTTTACACTTCGGACCCATCCACACCTGAGTTTTAATCCAGCTTCAGACCACCTTCAGAGTGACAGAACATGTCAGCAAAGTGACAAACCATTTTTTCCCCAAATTACTGACCCAAAAGCTGGATTTTCTGAGGCAGATAATGCCAAAAGAAAACAGCTTGTCACTTTGCTGATATGATCTCTCACTCTGAAAGTGGACTGAAGCTGCATTAAAACTTAGGTGTAGATGGCTTCTCAATCATTTAGGAGACACATACCAAGTGTAACAATAGACACTCTATATTCTCACATATAGTGCACACCAAAACAGGTTATACAAAGAAGATGTTTACTGCCTGGGGACCTTCAGTCTTACCAGTGTGAATTGGTTCTGGAAAGCAATTTGGGCTGGAGAGTGAAGCTAACTAAAGTAGAGGGGAGTCCCAGTACTAAGATTACATAAGAATAGTGTGCAGCAATGTTGCAACATGTTGTATTCCTTTTTGTTCCATCTATGGATTGCTAATTTAATAGACTTAATATGCCACAATTCTGTATGCACCTGAAGAAGTACACAAAAGTCCATTGAAGCTTAGTCAACACATAAAGGGTGTTTTTCCACTAGCACTAGAAGTACCCATTAAGTACCTATTAATGGGTCCTTAATGGGTATTCTAGTGCTAGTGGAAAAACACCCAAAATTTGTTTTTGATAGCACATTAGAGTTCAAAGAAAGCAACTTCAACAGGATCTAAGGAGCCTTCTATGTGAATAGAAAAAGTCATTCCAAGTTCAGCTTGAAGGCTTGATATACATGACACACCTAGGTGAGCTTTTAGCCATTCTGAAACAGCCAATTAGGTGACAAGGTAGCAGGAAGCCTACACTTTTAAAAAAATAAAAGTTGCTATAATGACATTCTAGGAACATGTCTAAATAAATGCAAGAAGCACACTGTGGATCAGGCTAGATGTCTTTTGGACCAATTGCAGCTGGTGAGACACTGGAGCTGTCATGAGAAAGCCTCTCTGTGTTGGATTAGAGAAGGTTTTGAGATGGGATTGTTCACACCACAGAATTATATCCCAGAAGAGGGATCTGCTAGTTTCATGCTGGTGGCAGGCCTTGGGTGTGCCCTGCCATAGTTTGCACCAGCATGCTCCTTTTCCAGGATATAATCTAGAATAGGTCCCAGTGGAGCAAAGACCCTTGATTGTTTTATGCAATTCAAACAGTACAATACAGAGTTACAATGTCAGATTCCCTTTGTTAAGTAGGCCATGCAAAATGTTTGCGGATTGCAGTGCACTTTTAAATACTTCCCCTTTTTTACTTCCTTTCTAAACAAAATCAAGGAAAGATGCTTACCTTTAAACAAGGAAAAGGGATCCATGAAGGCTTGGCATGGTGTAGCAGCAGCAACCACAGAGGAGGGAGGTATGGCGTCACTCCCTGACATCATCAGGGAGATTTCAGGGTTGGACCCTTTCTTTCTGGCTGCCCTGCACACTGCTGCTGAACTGTGTGGTGCCTACCATTATTTCAATGTATATTAAAGTAAAATTGTGTCAAAAACAAGTTTTAAATGTTTTGGTAACTGGTAACAGTCTATACAATTAAACAGCTTAGAAGCGCTTTGGCAATAGTTGTACGTAAGCAGGGGCAGGGCTCACTCAGCTCACCAGGCATGAGGAGGGGTGAGTAACTAGCAGCTGCTGCCAATCAGAGGTGGCAAGCTCACCTGGGAAGGATATAAAGGCTAGCCCAACGGCTGCCAGATGTTCTATGTTCTACTGTATGGTCTTGTCAGGATGGGCAGTTTGTGTGAAGGTTTATGACATCCTGAGAGGGTAGATCTAGCATAGATCCAGGGGTCGCTGCACTAGGGAATTAAGCAGGCAGATCTCTTAAGGAGAAGGGTTAAAGAGGCAGACTGAAACATTTGATCTTACTTATTGTTGAGACTTACCTGATCTTTCATCCAGAGTTGGATTTGTAAACAATAAACTTGTTCTTGTTGATTTCAAAGAGTTTTGAGTCAAACAGCATTTTTACGTAAAGCCACGACTGAAAGACAGGCCAGTTAAAGCTGTAGCAGCTTCAAGGGAAGTGAGAGTGGGAAGGATGCTTGGCACCGCTATTGGTGAAGCTGAGAACCACTTCATGCCTTGTTAAGGGATTTTAAAGGGAAAGTGATGAACATTACAGCAGGGAACTGTTTAGCGGCCAGGCTAATGCTACATTTAGCGCTACCAACGAAACGAAGACATCACACTGAGTTTAACAAAGAAAGATATATTTAATTTTTTAATTCTTTTAAAATACCAATTATTACAAGCCACTCTGGCTGTGGGGTGAGTGTCACAAACTGGACAGCAGCTCTTTGTCTACTGAGATTATCCGATTGCAGGATAATCGTATTGAAGGTAGGAAAGTTCTGGGGAAAACCACAAACCCAATTTGGAATCTGATCTCTAAGTACTTCAGATGGCCTCCTTTCTATATATATAAGGTGTGACCAGGAGCCAGGTGTCTCTTTTTAAAACTGAATCTGGGCATACTGTTTATATCTAATCTGGCACTGCACTGGGCATTTAAATTATGGGGAACATGTGTCCTTTTACATGCTACACCCTGTGTGCCTCCACGTAAATGGAGCCAGGCTTGTCTGAGAGTAACCTCAGTGGTTTGTTGATAAAGTTGACCCATCCTCACTTTTGATTCTCAGAGTACAAGCCTGGCATAAGTGTGAGGAGAAAGAAGAGAGAACCAAGCTGAACTACGACCACCATCCTCACGCTTGCACCTTTGAGCCTGGTCCCAATGGCTACATCTCTGTCCTCGTGACTGTCAAGCAGGGACAGGAAGAAGACAGTTACTTCAAGGAGCCATTTGAACTGCATCACGTGGGTAAGAATCTCAAAATGTCTGAGCTGCAGCTGCTGCCAGTCTGCAGTTCCAGCCTAGTAATTTCGTAAAAGTTGTTCTCTCTCTTTGGATACCTCCAGTCAGAAAAAGGCAACTGCAGGATCTAAAGAGACTGGCAGGATGCCTCTAAGGCTGTTTGCTGGAATTTGAGGGCAGGTGGAAGTTTGCCTTCATCCAGCAACTATGCTTGCCAGAGCTGTCCTATGAATCAAACCCTAGTTCTTTGCATCATTAAACCAAAATGACCACTAAATGCAGCAGGTATACCTGTCCTATTTCAAGTCTTCCAGACAATGTGGGGAAAAGATTGTTTTGGTGATTTGTCCCAAGACAGTATCAGATCATTAAGCTGATAACTTGTTGCTCTCTTTTGTTCTCTTTGCATCAGCATCAAATTCTCAGCCAAACGATCTGGCACTGTGCTTTTTAGAACAAAGGCTTTTTGGAAAATGAAGGAACTCACTAAATAGTTAGCCTCAAACACAATCATTGTCATGTGGATATCAGACTGGACAGACACACAAGTAACCTGGTCATAATCACTCACACTGTGTGGGTTGTATTTCTATTTTAAATTCCAAGGCTGCAGTTACACCTTTCCTTTAATCCTCCTTCAGCCCAGATTCCAGCCCGTTTGGTTACATCTTTAAATGCCTAGCTGGTTTTTTTCTGGCTTTTCCTCCCTCTATTCAGGTTTTCCTTCATTTGGGTCAACACAGCATTAAAGTTTTAATCCCCTTCCAGGAGGCCACCAACCCTGCTCCCTGCTGCCCAGAAAATGATACCTATGCAAGCTTCTGCTGTGAGTCTTGCTCCTCCCTTTGCTGTGACAGTCCTTCCTCTGCCTCAACTCGCAGTCTCCCTCCTCCCAAGCCCCCTTACCTTAATTTCTTTTCTGTCACTGGATCTGTCTTCCCACACCTTCCTCTTGCCTTGATTTCCTTTCCCTGGCACCTTTTCAATGTCAATGATCTTCCTCCCCTTCCTTCTTGCTCTAAATTTCTCTCTCCACCCCGTCACCGCTGTCCCTGCCCTGATCTCCCTCCTCCTGCCCCTACCTGTCACCTTGCCCCCCCCTTTACCCTCCCAGACTGCCTCCCCATCAAGGACATCATTTCCCCCACCCCTTCACCAGCTAAGGATTACCAGCTACAGCAGCAGGAAGGTGTAACCAAGGCGCTCCAGGCCAAAAATGGCTTGGATACAATTGCCTTTCTGACACGGATTAAAAGGGTAAAGTGTAACCATGGCCTAGTGTTGCTTGCACTACACTGGACTTAGGCTGTGTTCAGACATAACATAAGAGGTACTTTGGAGGCACTTCTGCGGCCCTTGTGTTCCCAGCCCTTCTCTAATCCGCTTGTTCTACCACAAAACGTTCAGGAGAGTGGAAGTGGCAGACTGGTGTATAAAGAACAACAGCTCAGCATCTTCTCCAAGCTGCCTCAGAGATGCTTTATTGTCCTGTTTGCTCACAGCCTTAGTTTCCAAAGCAGAGCCAAATTGATGAACCCTCTCTGTCTAACCCTCTGCCTTTAGTGCTTACTACTCCACCAAGGATCCTGGAAGCTACTCCACTCAGAGGCATGCTAAAGCTGGACTGGGCTCCACCATTGGAAGAGATAGCTGAACATATGATTTATCAGATACAGTATGCACTTCAAGATACCATGAAATGGAAGGTAATATATAGGTCCAGGAGAAATGGAATGCAGGAGAAAGCATGAGGTCACATGCAAGAAGTAGTGGCTTCCCCACTGTCCAGGCCCTAATTCTACTCTTTGCACATACAGAGCCTCTCCCATGGCATAAATCAGGAAGATGATGCCATCACACACACAGTTAAATGGACTGTAGATTGCACTAAGAACATCACATTTTATTTTGCACTGGTAATGCCTCATCAAGATTAATCATATCTTGGGGCTTTCACACTTAACTGCCATGGGATAGTATCCCACAGCTGTTAAGTTCAGAGACAGTGACCAGTGTTCACACTGCAAGTGCTGGCACCATCCCTGAACTTACCTGGAGGCCCTCAAGGTGCAGATAATCCTGAGCAGGTCTGCATCACCATAGCAACTGCCGTGCATGCCAGGCTGTTGCTATGGCATTTGGGACATGGTACACAACTGCATAGTCGCAGACACAATGCCCACCCATATGCAGTTTTCACATATGGAGGTAATGCAGACACTGCATCTGGCGGTGTACCAAGAACACCTTAGGTGCTCTTGGTTAAGTTGTGAAGCCGCACCAGAGATCACTTCAAGTTATTCCAGATCACAGAGAAGTGCCATCTGCACACCTCAGGTTTGAGGCCCTGAGGCCAGATTGTAGACCCCATTAATGGGGTCTACAGTAGATCCGGATGGAACTATGAGACAGTGGTTAGGGTGCCGGACTCTTACCTGGGAATACTGGATTTGATTTCACACTCCCCCATGAAGCCAGCTGGGTGACCTTGAGCAAGTAACAGCTCTCTTCTGAGCTCTCACAGCTCCACCCACCTCACACGATAGCTATTGTGGGAAGAAGAATAGAAAGCTTTGGCAGCCACTTTAAGTCGCCGTAAATGAGTGAGAAAAGAGGGGTAGAAAAGCCAACTTTTCTTCTTCTCTCGATTCGGAGTATCAGGAGACTTAAAGGAGCCACAAGGTGACTATAAAGTGCTGCGCTGTGTGACACGAGGCTTTATTAGGCTGGATGGCTGAACTCAAGGAGGTTCAACTTGCCTTGAAATTAGCCATGAATACATCTAGCTCAATTTGGGAGGATGATCCTGCTCACACTGAGCATGGCTTGGCCCTTGCCTGGTTTTCCATCGTCCTGGGGTTAAGCATGAGGCTCTGTCCATGGCCTTGTGCTCTAGAACATTTTTAACAATCTTGAAGACTGGGTTCAATGAATGGCCAAGCTAACGGGATAGAATTCAGGTTTAAGAATGAATATTAAAAGTTCAAGATCTGGAAAGAATAGTTTCCTAGTACAACAGTATAGTAAAGGTCACATTCATAGGGTTCAAAGCTACCATAAACATAGGAAACCATCAAAGTTTCATGAATTCTGATGAGAGTGACAGTAGGGTCATCTCAGGTAAGCCTCATGCCCTCACCTAGGCTTTGTACTGATTTCTGGAAAAGAATCCCAGGATGTAAACTAAATCAGCCAAGCATACCTGATTGGGACCATTCTCTGGGCAGATTCTGCAGGTGGAGTATGTGAACAACAGTGATATCCATTTGGCCAATGGGGGCTGTTACTGTCTTCAGCTGCGAACTCAGCCAGATGGACATACGTTCAAAGGAAACTGGAGTGCCTGGTCAGAATCTCTATGCCTTGATGTTCCACCTGGTGCAGGTAAGAGCAGCTAGAAAGAACCTAAGAGTTAAGACAACATGCAAACAAAAATGCTGTATTCTAATCACGAAGAATAACTGAGTGACTGACATTCAGAAAACAGCTAGCAAAATCAAGTCACAATCCTGGCTTGTATTTTTTACCTTAGGTTCAACCCCCTCAAACGTGACCATTATTCTTTTGCTCTGTGCAGGACTTGCACTTGGGCTAGGCTGCATCCGCCTTTCCATTTACAGGTAAGTGAACCCTAGTTTACCTGACATGTATCTCAGTTCTAATACTGCTGTGGGGACCAGAGATTTAATAAAACAATTGTTTTAAAAAGAATAATGTATCACTATAGCATTGTACAGCTGGGTTTTCAGAAGGTTTTAAAATTACAAAATTGCTTGCTCTGATTTCTTTGTGTGTGTAGTAACTCACAAGTATGTGTGTGCACACATATAGGCCGCATCCCCATTACAAGCTTATCTCGCTTTCAAACCGTTTTCAATCCTCGCAGACCCCACGTCAGTTTGGCTTAACACGCTTTCTGCATGTTAAATCACCCCAAAGCGTTGTAAATGTTAACCGTCATTTCAACAGGTCTGACTCCAGTTCCTGCGCTTGATACTTGTTACATTTTATACTGTGGGGACCCTACCGTTTTAAGGGATGAGAATCCATATTGAGGGTTTCCCTCTCCCAATAGCTTGCTTCCAAAGACAGTGATTTCAGTGTAAAAATCCAACCTTCACAGCAGCCGCTACACTGTGGCAATCTAGCCACTTCACACCTGATAACAATGTAGCAATTTTGTGCAATTCTAGCTCTTTGGACTTCTGACCTTTAAAGGGGAAAGAAAAACAGGGCAGGTTTTGGGAGATGTGTGAATGTTTAAAGACCCCTTGCTTGAGTTGCCGTCGCTGCTGTGTGTCCTGGGCAATGGGGAGAATCGCTGGCTGCCCGCTGCCAGTTTTCCTCCATCCAGGAAAGCGGCAGCCACCCAGCCAGGCTCGGTGAAGGGGTCCATTATGGGTGGTGCATTCACACCAGGAGGAAGAGGGCAGGGCAGTCCCCAAAAGCAGCTTTTAGAAAGTAGCCACTTGAGTCCCCCCCTTGAGTCATGTACGCCACCTACGATCCTCAGAATCCATATCGAACGCGATTAAGCTGAAAGTAATAGGAACAGGCAAATTCGCATTTGCATCCGGTTCTATTATTTCAGTTTAGGGAAACTGGATTAAGCTTGTAATGGGGATGCAGCCATATAGATATATACAGAAGTGTTAATTGTCTTGGGTTTTTATTTAAAAAGATCATCGGTGAACAAATACGGTGAGATTTGTACCCATTAAGGTACAAACACCATATTATTGACAGGCAGATCTTTGTTTGACACTTAATGGGTTCATCTTCCATTTTTCATTGCTTAGCAATATGAAACAAAAGCTTTGGCCACCTGTCCCAGATCCTCATCACGCTCTGGATGGATTTTTTGAAGATAACAGCAAGCAGCAACAGCAAGTGAGTCTTTATGCCATACAAGCAGCTGATGGACAGAGTATCTAGGGGAAATGTGGAAAGCAGATCAGCCCAGTTTTGTTCCCGTTGGTCTCCCTTTGATGGAAATAATTTCTCATTTGTTAAGAATGATCTGGATTCCTCCTTGAAGCAGGATAATGGGTTGGATGGTCTCTTTGAACTCCACTTCTAGGGTTTGTTTTGGGAGCCTGCTTCAGCCTGACAAGTGTATTGGAAATATCAAAAGGTTGCTTTGAGGACTGACTGATATGTTACACTGCTAGTTCATCATGCAGGATCCCTCTGCCACTTTATAACAGCTGTGGATTATTTTTTCCAGATGATTGTTACTCAGTTTGCTTTTTGCAGCCCTCTAATTATTTCACCTTGTTTCAATAGTCACTTTGCTGATTTTCTGCTTCCGGGAAAGCTACTCGTAATCTAGTCTGCATTTTCATAACACTGTTCTGATGCAGGCCGAAGTCACGCCATCACTTTAAACCTACTTCAGTGCCTCTTCTGACCGCAGTGCTCACACCTTTTCATTTCTTTCCAGGTTTTTTTTGTGGACCTAGCTTCCACCCTGGAAAGTCCAAAAATAAAATGGATAGAACTAGAAAGGTATAAACATTGTGATTAGAAGATGGACTGAAGAAAGTTTAAAGTGAAGGTGTGACCATGGGCATAGTTTCTGCATTGTGTAGGAAGGCTTAAAACTTACTAATAAATAAGCTACTAGAGAAGGGGGATTTCTTCTTTAAGGCTGCCTGTTTGCACAAGTTCGAGTCTCACCGCAGTATGCACTCTTGCTGGATTAAGTTGCTGAAGAACTGATCCTAAGTCTGCCCTTGCTTTATTGGCAAACAGAAGCTTCTTAGGGCTAGATTTAGTTTGTGCTATTAATGGTCTGCAAGCAATAATTATTTTATTGCTGCAATAAAGTGGATGCATATTCTTTTGTTTGACCTGAAATCCTAACCTGTAAATTGAGCTCTAGCTAGACAGCAGAGCAAGACTAAGCAGAGGCCCTGGGAATTCTGACTTATCTGCAGCATCTAGGTACAGCAAATTGTTAGACAGCATTCTTTTATTGTAGTTATGGGGAGCATCTGTGGTTTAACATGGCCAGGATTGTAGTTCAGTGTCGTTAAGCAGTTTTAAGAATGTTTTGCAATTGTTTAGAGCTGAAAGATGGAACTTGTGGCATTTCTGACATTGCTGACTTGCAGATAAGTGTTGAAAAATACACTCAGGCTGTGTTCACACTTAAATTATTATTCAGTTTCAGTCCACTTTCAGAATCAGACAATAAACCAGCAAGGTGACTAGTCATTTTCTTTCAACTTCATCTACCCCAAGGATGGATTTTCTGAGTGAGATAATGTTGAAAGAAAACAGCTTGACATTTGGCTGACACAGTCTCTCACTCTGAAAGAGGACTGAAGCTTGATTAAAATTTAGGTGTGAACCCAGCATCAGGGTTTTTAAATAACTATGTAGTTATGGATTTTATTTTATTTTGAGAATATGTAACAACACACAAAGTAACAATTTCAGCAATTCTGAAATTAACAAAATTTTGTTAATTAACAAAGTATTAACAAAATAGTGAAATGTACAGAATCCACAAGACCTTGAACATATTGTCATATAGGCAGCATTCACACCTACATTTTAATCCAGATTCAGTCCATATTCTGAATGAGAAAATACATCAGCAAAATGAGTAGTCATTTTCTTTCCACATTTTATAACCCCAAAATGTGTTTTTTGAGTTGGATAATGCCAAAAGAAAACAGCTTGTCACTTTGCTGATGTGTCCTCTCACTCTGAAAGTAGACTGAAGCTGGATTAGAAATTAGGTATGAACTGAGCATAGACTTGTAAGTTCTGTGCTGATGTCTATATTTAATTTTATTTAATCACATGAGTATGTTATAAAACTTAAAAGTTTAGTATAGGTTTGCGAGATTATTTTCCAATATTTCCCTTGGTTCTGAATCTCTATTTTGGATCTTTTGTTTTGGTTAGCTGACCTTCAGCTCCCATTACTCCTTATCACTGGCTAGGATGGTTGGAGCTGATAGGAGCTAAGATTTCAACAAAAGCTAGAGAACCACAAGTTCATTTTGTGCAGAACATTTAACGTCTCAGGTAGACCTCTTTGGTCTATGTGATACGCATGTGTCACAGATGTTGTTCACAGGTCTGAGTAAAACAAAGGTTGTCTTCAGCCCTCCAAACTGTGCCTCTTATACGTTCCCCCATCTTCTAGGTGAATGCTTTCTTCTACAACAAATCCTTGGATGACATACCTTTGACTTGCCTGTTTGAAATATTACCTGAAGTGCCACTGGAAACAGCAGTTTATGACTCCCTCCTGAAGGAGACAGAATGGGATAACCAGTTATCTTCCTATCAGCATTATATGGTGCTGGGTTGTAACAGTCTTCAAGAGAGTCATCATGAAAATGCTTATTTTGAAGGCACAGAAAATGGGCATGACACTCTTTCCCTGTCCATGGAACACGATCTAGAAATAACTTTAGAGACAAAGTTTCAGCTAAATCATTCCATCTTGTTCAGTGCACCACTTTCAGATCCTGAAACAAAAGAAGATAACCAGGAAACCTCTGAGGACCAGTCTACATCTGCCATGCACATATCAAATCAGTCCTACTTGCTGATAGGCTGACTATCTACGTGCATAGGGAGGGGTAACAAAGGAGATGGTTTGCATCTCCTGATATCAGATGCGTAACCTCAACTCTACTTAGCTGCTGCAAGGAAACTCCTGCACTTTGACACTGTTTCCCACAAATTATCCTTAGAGGTTGGTTGCATTAAACCAGGCTACTCAAACTGTGATTCTGCCAGGTTTGTGGATTGCATTTAGGGAGGTCCCTGAGGGTTCACTTGCTCAGAACACCAGTGTAGGAGAGCACTGTGGAGATGAATAGTGATTTGCCACTTGCCTCTGATGTGAGCACGGTAAACCCATCTTTGAGTTCAAAGCCTGAATTACTGTCAGTTCAAAGCCTGAATTACTGCATTTCTCACATATCAAAGGTGAACAGCCGGTCAAGTGCATGGATATCAGTGTTCAGGGCCAACAAACATTTATGGCCCTCCCTAGATGTTCCCAACACATCTGCCATAAGTCTTGTAGTCCTGCAGTATCTGGCAGGCTACAGTATGAATACATCTGTCCAGTGCAGTCCAGTTGCATTAAAATAGTATAGGATAAATGGTTCTCTCATGCTGTCCAGTAACTAAGACTGATCTCCAAATGCAGTACAATGTTTGACAAATCTTCTCATTCCCTAGCATGGCAGATTAATCGACAGTCAAAGCATCATATTTGTGTAGTATTGAGATTTCAATGAGACAGCCTTCACGGTGTTCCTCCTCTCATAGTTGCAAGGGACAGGGGAATGCAAGAGGGTCTTTTCTGTGGTGGCCCCAGACTCTGGAACAGCCCTCTGGAGGTTTACCAGGCACCTACATTATAGGGTTTTCAGCACCGGGTTAAGACATACCTTTTATCCAGGGTTTTGTGGTTTAACTTCCTTTGGATGCTGTCCTGACAGGGTAGGTGATGTTTCAAATGTTTTAATACTTTATATATTTTATATATTTCTAATACTGGGAACTCACCTGCAATGTTTTGGTGCAGAGTTGGATACAAATTCTTAATTTTTTTGCATGCTCAGAAGCAGAACATAAGGTGTTTTTCCACTGTCACTAGAAGTACCCATTAATGGGTACTTCATGGGTACTTCATGGGTACTTCTAGTGACAGTGGAAAAACACCTATAGCACTCTTAACACCCTTAGGCAGTGGTCAAACCTTCACTTTAAACATTTGCAGTCTCTCTTCAGATCTGACTTCTCACATTTTCATTTCTATCTGGACAGTGGAAAGTCTGCAAATAAAATGGATAGAAATGAAAAGTTGTGAGTTGTAAGATCTGGAGAGGGACTGAAGAAGGTTTAAAGTGAAAGTGTGACTACGGTCTTAATATGTTAAGAGCCATATCATTCTAAATTAGATCATGCTCTAAGATTATCTGTCTTTCTGATGCACCTTTAACCTCATTTTGAAAGACACCAACTGTCCGTACCTGTAACACTTAAGGAATTTCTGTACAGTAAATTCTAACATTGACTTGTGGTATAACTGCATAGCTTTATACAGTAGAATTACAGTATTAGTACAGCTTCTGTGTGATCTCATATGATTTTCTTCTCCTTCAGGATCAAAGCTAGTTAGAATGGCTTAGATGATTTTGAATGAATAGATGGTCTAAAGCCTGAAACAGAACAAAAAAGCTCATTCTAACCCCAGAGGACTTAAACTGATTTTGCTTTAAAAATAAAAGACACTTAAGCTTGTAAATATACATATGTAACACACCACTTGAAGGTACGGAAGAGGTGAACAATGATCAGTTTACTGTCAGAATTTCTGTAATGTATTTATGTCTACCTTCTCTGTCAAAAATGGTCAACTTCGAGATCCTCCAGATGTTGTTGACTTGAACTCTTATCAGTGCAGACAGGATGCAAGTTCTGGTCCTGTAACTTCTAGAAGCCATTATGCACCTCTTCTACACACTGCAAATTGGACAAAAACAGATCCATTCTATGGGGGAAAATACGACTGTCATATTTCATTGTTATATAGTACACGGCTGAAGACGTCGTTAATTCTTGATCCAAGTGTCTGCCAGGAAAAGAAGGTTCTTCCCACTGCCTTATGAGAAGCACATCTATAAGGTCATTCTTGAAGCACCTGTTGAAAACACAAAGCTGTTCATCGAGGCCTTCTCTACATGAACAGATGAACTTTCCCCTTCTTTCTTTTCTCCAACCCAGTGCTATTAACTACTGTTATGTTTTTACATTTAAATTGATTGTTTTGACTGCTTTCTTTATTAAGTGGTATACAGGAAGCAATATACCGTATTTTCTGGCGTATACGACGACTGGGTGTATAAGACGACCCCCAACTTTCCAGTTAAAATATAGAGTCTGGGATATATTCGCCATATAAGAAGACAACACCCGGAGTATAAGACGACTCCCGACTTTTGAGAAGATTTTCCTGGGTTAAAAAGTAGTCTTATACGCCAGAAAATACAGTATTTTTTAAAAAGTAAAACTATAGAGAAGAATTGATATTATGATGTGAGTCGTTAGAAAATTATACGATGTCACCAATAAAAATAAAAAGGTGAGCACTGAAGATCACCCCAGTGAGTTTCTTGAGAAGTACTTTTTTACCCCCACAAAATGTTAAACAGAGAAAAAAGCAGATATAAATAAAAGAAAGAGATAATCTTTGAATATTTTGAAAGCATATTCTGGTTTGTGAGAAGAAAAAAATAACTTAAGAGCTTGTTTTTCAGATGTAAGTTAAAATTAGTTAGGTCAACTAGTTTCAAAACGTGGATTTGCAACCCATCTCTGTATATCACTTTCTACAAAGTCTATTTGTAGTGACAGTGTTAAATCATCAATAAAAAATATTGTTTTAGATAGTTTCACTGCATGAGACTGCAAAATCAATCCTACACTGATTTTCTTAAAAGATCAGAAAGCTTGATAAAATCCCTTTAATTATAAGATCTGTAAATGTTCACCTAGAAGTAAATGGGGTTTACTTTTTAATAGGACTGCTCCACTATTGCCAGGCATGAGGAACTAATGAGTGTCCAGATGTTAGACTTTGTACCAGTCAGCAAATCTCCATGCCCCTGGAAAAGTTATTTCATCTAAGCATTCAGTTGTATCACTAACACACAAACACGGGCCCTTTCTGCACTGGGCCTTATTCTGGATTAAATCCTGGAATAGGGACCTGCCATCCACATGCTGCTGGTGAAGACTTCAGTAGCCTCCACCCAGGGCCTGCAACAGTCCGCACTAGCATGTGGATGACAGGTGGTCCCTATTCTGGAATATAATCCAGAATAAGGCCCAGTCCAGAAAGAACCATTGTTTCCTCTCCTTTCAAATATTATCAAAATCACGTTTGTTGCTTTGAACAGAAGCGGCTGGCTTTAAGGAACCTATGAATTAGAGCATGCACTGATGCAACTTGTTTTGCAAACAGTTAAGTTTGTAAATTAACCATTATAAAAGATAACTGGCGCTTGTATTTCTAACTCCTTCTGCACTAATAAAGCTTAATTAAAGGAAGAAAGTCTCCCAAACTAATGCTAGCATTACATTCCCAGGGCATAGCAGGAAATAATACTACCATCGTACAAGCCTGTTGTTCATTTCCTAGCTATGAAACTATCTCATCACTTATTAATGTCATTTCAGCTTAGTTGAAAAGTCAAAAAACACTGCAATAGATAGCAATTCACTTAATCCTCCCTTCTGCAATCCATCACGGGTACACAATGAACAGAAATATGCTCTGGCTTTGATTCTCTGAACAAACCCTTAACGACTTAACTGTTATCTTAAAAATACATAATATTTAGGTTTTTCCTAATTATTACAAAAGCATTATTTTTCTTCTTGCATTTACTGTGATGATGGATTGATAGACAGACAGACAGACAGCAGGCGACCCTAACAAATGTATTCTGTGAAATGAGATGAAATGAACTATCAAGGACTAGAGATTTGGACTGCATAGGGGGAACAATAAAGAATAGTTCCAAAAGCAGCTATTATGTACTGGAAAGTTAGGAGGATCCACTGAAATACAGCACAGTATCCCAATTTCTCTATTCTCTCAGGTAGCCACATAGCAATAATCTGGCTGGGTGATACAGAGACATGCTATACAACACTTAGGCTACATTCACACTTAAGTTTTAATCCAGTTTCAGTCCACTTTCAGAGTGAGACAACTCATCAAAATATCAAGCTGTTTTCTTTCAGCATTATCTAACTCCAGCATTTTGTGCCCCCCAAAATGCTGGAACTGGATTAAAACGCAGGTGTGAACACAACCAAGGAACTGTTCTGAGCTGACAGACACGACTCCTGACCCGCTGCAACGCAATTCAAACGTCCCTACAGTGATTCTCTGAAAAACTCCCGAGTCTAAAAAAGGGCTTTAATAGCGTGACATCAAGTCAGACACCCTCACACTATGTTTTCAGCCTGTTCCCGCCCGACTGCTCTGACGCGCAACGCAAGCAAGACCCGCAACCCCTAGCAACTATCGCGCGCGCGCGCGCGTCCCCGGGACGCTCTCCTCGCGGCCCGACCCCACCTTCTTCCTCTGAATAAAGCCACGCCCCCTGCTTCATGAAAGAGCCAATAGAAGCGGCTAGGTAGCCTCTTTCTAGAAGCCGTTGGATTCAAAGCGACGAATCGCGAACGAAAGCGGCGAGTTTAAAATATCCTTAGGCGGAAGTGGGGGAAGCATTGCATCCATCTTCTGCTATCTGGAAAGAAACGGTGAGCTGGAATGGAGGTTTCCATTTGTGCCGGTCTGGAATGCGGGGAGGGGAGGGGATTGGAACTTCTTCGCCCCGCTTATGCTTTTACCTTCGATTTCTTCGAAGTTTAGTCTGAATGAGGGGAAAGTGTCTCAGAGTGTGGCTGCCTTTGAAAATCGTCTGTATTTGAGTCCTGGAAGAGGCGCCTGGGTGGTGCTCTAGGTTTAAGGTTTTCTTCCCCCTTCCCCACAGACTATTAGAAAAGCAGCCTGAAAATGTATTTTTACCACGTTTAGCTACTGAAAACAATCGCAGTCCTACACCAGCCAATTAATAAAAGCAGTGTGGGACCACGGATTGAGAGAAAAGAAGGGAATAAAAATGTTAAGAACGAACAGTGCGTCCCAAGGACTAAATCTGCTCCTAGCCTGCGTATTTCACATGCAGCTGGGATTTCTTTGTAGCAAAATGATAAAAATATAAAAAGTCGATTAAGGTTAAAACACAATACTAAAGACTGTAGACTTGCAGGTCTTGGGATATGCTTGTTTTTAAATGTTGTGAGCCGCCCAGAGACCCTTGGGTATGGGGCGCGATTTAAATATAAATAAATAAATAAATAAATAAATAAAATAAAGTTTTCAGAGTGCAGGAGATTGGTCTTGTATAGAGCCTATTCAATGAAATGGAGCACCTGTGATTTTAGGGCTCCTGTTCAACTTCTAACTAATTTAGAAATAAGGCTGACTGGCTTGAGATGACAAAGAACACACATGTTCATGTAAAACACTATGGAGGTTACAGATTGCAGAAGTGTCTGGCATCCTTTCTTTCTTTATGATTGCTGTCTGCTTTTTTGCAAACTAACTGCTGCTTTTCTCTTTACAGGACCGTATCTCAATGGCACAGTTTTTGTTTGAGAGTGACCTGCATAACCTTCTAAAGCTGGATGCTCCGATACCTAATGTACCACCAACCCGATGGCAGCGCAAAGCCAAGGAGGCAGCTGTTGCCGCTGCCAACACATCTGCCTCGGATACGACAGCTCCTTCCCCAATGAAGCCAGCTAACAGATCCCACAGCACCAGCAAGACCCCTTCCAAGACGCCAGGTGAATCTCCTGTTGTAAAGGATCTATGTCTGAGCCCCAAATTCGACTGTGGTCTTATGCCAAGTAGGCTTGGATTATGCCTTCTGTTAACTGAGTTGGCAGATTTACCAAGGGCCTTAACATTGCTTGGTGGCAGTGCAATATGCCTGTAAAAATACCTACTCGCTTTTGTGAGTCAAGCATTATTTATCCTCAGGAGATATGGAACACTGAAATATTTTTATTAATGGTCTATCTCTGTTATGCAGGCAAGTCAGGCTCCAAAGGACAAAACACTCCAAACAAAACTGGAGGAGACAGATACATTCCGAATCGCAGTGCTATGCAAATTGATGTGGCTAATTTTCTTTTGACCAAAGAGGATGCCTCTGATGAAACTCCCACTAAGAAGGTGAGAAGTGAGTTCCGTGAATGAGTCTCAAAAGTGTTTTTTCTCTGTGTTAATCTGCCCAATAAGAATGGAGCACATTATGGTCTTGAGATTTAAAGTCCACCCAAAGAGATTTCTTAATAGGTTGGCAGCAGGGAATGGGCAGCTTTAAAGCTAGGTGATAGTTCATAGTGGTTTTGTGCATAATGTCTACAGAATCAAAAATTGCCAGTACGGTATGTATCTACAGGCTGTCCTCTATAATAATAATAATAATAATAATAATAATAATAATAATAATAAT
>MTQE01001134.1:59628516-59647512 GCA_014337955.1 Aspidoscelis marmoratus | reverse complement strand
TCTGGTGGACAGTTCAATGAAGGTGTCAACCCAGTGCAAAGCAGCAGCGAAAAAAGCTAATTCATTGCTGGGAATAATTAGAAAGGGTATAGAAAAAAGACAAGTGTCATTTTGTCTTTTTATAAATCTATGGTGAGGCCACATTTGGAATATTGTGTACGGTTCTGGTCACCACACCTCAAAAAGGATATTATCGGACTGGAAAAGGTGCAGAAAAGGGCAACCAGGATGATTAAGGTGCTGGAACACCTCCCTTGCAAAACCAGGCTGCAATGTCTAGGCCTCTTCAGTCTGGAGAGACAGCATTTAAGAGGGGACCTGATTGAAGTATATAAAATTATGCACGGTATAGAAAAGGTTGGTAGAGAAAATTTTCTCTGTCACACAACACTAGAACCAGGAGGCACTCTATGAAGCTGATGGGTAAAAGAGTCGGATCCAAGAAGGGGAATTTTTTTACACTCAGAGGGTTATCAGTTTATGGAATTTGCTGCCAGAAGAGGTGGCAACAGCTAACAGCCTAGATGGCTTTAAGGTAGGGTTAGACAAATTTATGGATAGCAGATGTTATCAATGGCTACTAGAATGAATGCCTAGGTCCATCTTTCAGGCTGGGGGCGGGGGGAAGCAGGACTCTTCTAAGGCCATTTGCTGGGATTCGAGAGCAGGAAAAGGTTTGTCCTTGTCTCTGCTTGAGATGCCCATGACCATTTGGTGGGCCACCATGTGCGATGGGATGCTGGACTAAATGGGTTGTGGCCAGGTCCAGCAGGGCTTCTCTTATGTTCTTATGAAAAGAAGCTCTTGCATCAATCAAGGACCCTTCAGGAGCCCCTCATATGATACATGTTTAGGGGGAAATTTTCCTCCCCTGCCCCACACCCTCAAATTGACATGTATTCATTTAGACAAGATTCACAATAGTGAAAAAATGGCATACATTAACAAAGGATGGTCAGAAATAGTAAAATTGGTTAAATGGGGGTACATGTCTCTTCCCATTTTTCAGACACTGCTATTGTTTTAATACATACAGTGTTACTTGCCCTGAGTCCTTCAGGTATAGTGCGCGATAAAAATGTAAATAAATAAACTCCAATATAACAAAAAAGCATCATTTTGTTTTCCATGTTTTCCTTGTACTGTAGAGCAAGGAAAATACATAAGATAGAAAATAATACAAGCAATGCTGAAGTGTCCCAAAACTTGGTAGGTCTGTAGAAAATGGCTGTACCTTATATCAGGTGTAGCTTTTTTTTAAGGTAACAACTAAATTTTCAACAACAGTGCCCAGCAACTGATGAGACAAAAGAAAGCTCCTTTTTGCATATATACAGTATATTTCTCTGCCTACCTTTTACCCTTTTAATTTTCCAGACATCATAAACTTATTTTTTTAACCTTATTTTTTGGATGTTTATATTGATTATAACTATAACGGCTGTTTAATTTAATTTTGATGTTTGTATTATGAGTTTTTTTATGTTCTTGTTTTTAATGGAATTTTAATGTTGTGAGCTGTTCTGGGTCCCATCTTGGGAGAAGGGCGGGATATAAATAAAATAAATAATTCAGGCTTCAGTGACTAAACAAATATTTTCATAGTTGCTCACCCTTACTGTAAGTTTTGTTTAAACCAGCACTGCCAGTTTCTTAGGTTCTTATGAGTTACACACAGTATTAATAGCTATGTGAGGGCAAGCACATAGGGTTGCTTCAGGCTAACTTCAAGTTCATCTTCAAGTGCAGACTGATAAAAAGGAAGTTGCCTGTAGTAACTGTAGTATCTGGCAGTTTGTACCCACTGTATAATGAGTATTTGTATGCCACAAGTCAGGTATGACCGTGAATCAATTACAGCCACAAGGTCGTTTCTTCCCTTCACATTCTAATATAGTTCAGTCCTAGAAATCACCTAGTTAACATATGCTGTCAGTTACACAAAAAAGATGTCCAGCTATTTACAACACCATGCACAATGCATTAAGTTTACAACAGCACTTTCATATCCAATTAATGGAGCACAAAGCTACTATGGAAAATATAACAGGAGGTCTAGCCATAGTTGTATATGCTAGCAAAAGTTTGAGTGATTAGTAAGCACTGAAAGAAAATGATCCATACTAGATTTAGACAATGCACAACAAAAGTGAGAACAAATTACTCGATTATAATGACCCTCACATTCTAAGTATGCAGCTAGAACATATAAAGCAAGATAGTTTTACCAGAATGTTAGAACAGCGAAAGGCATTCATTGTTTATTAACCCTGCACAATTAATATTCAAATATTAATTTAAAGCCTAGCTAAGAAAAGGCATGCATATATACACAAGCAAGGATTATTTACTATTTCTGAACGGCAATTCCAAAATTCACTTGCACCACAGTTAAAAGATTTTCAGTGAAAAGACCTATAAATATTAGTTTATATTTACTCATGGGGTTGGGAACAGGAAGAAGAAACTATAGAATAGTATTAGCACTGAACAGACAAACTACTCTTACCGAAGCTTCAGTTTAAACAAAATTCACTGTTTTTATCAAAGATTTTTCAGTGTTCATTTCTCCATATCACCCCTAACATTGTTTAAGGTACATAATTCAGGTTTTGCATTATCTCTAGCACTGACATACTCATTGTCTTTACAAAATTGCCAACAGATTAAGTGTTTTATAGTATCTCTAAATTCATATCCAGTAATACTCGTAACCATGTTTAGAAGTTTAAACAAAGGACACAGCACAGATTTAGGTTTTGCTACTAAATTGCCAGTCCAGTTCATTCTATGCTATATACACACAGCTATCCTGCCTGTTAAAGTCAGCCAGGAACAAAGCAAACAGCACCAAAAAATTGCCTTCTTCAGGCTCATCAGAATACGACCTAGTAGGGGGAGACTGGACAAAGACACACACCACTGGAAGGCAGCTAGCCTGAAACAGTTTCCATATAAGGACAAATGTAAGTAAACATTCTCTTGCTTACACTGGCAGAGAGCAAAGGCAAGAGCCTAGGAATCAAACACTGCATAGACCCTTTAGGCAAAGCTACTCTACAGACACAGAAAAAAAATGGATCTGCAACTTACAAGTTCTCCGGCATCAGACATCTAAGCCTCGAGTAATGAACACTATGGGTAACCAAGTTATGACTGAACAGTTGCATCTGTTTTCATCCACTCACCCAGTCCACTGCCGGTGCAGTAGGGGTCATCAATTGTTACAGTATCATACTTAACATTTGTTTGTAATCTATGTGACTTTTTTCCCTGCCCCAGCCCCAATGAATTAGAGGTCCAAAACAACAATCAAGAACAAGAATCACTATTCTTTCTGTCCATTTATTTCTTTGAATACAAGTGAGAAATTCAGGTATAAAGGAGGCACCTCCCCAAAGTCCTCCCCAAGGTTTAGAATACATGGACTGTCTGCTCCTTCAAACAGATCCAATAATTAAAAAAGGCACACAAAGCAATGACATGCAAGCTGGACAATGGGGTCCGAGTTTTCTCCCTGGGCTTCAGTGCAGCAAAAGCCTATGGTCATCAACCCACGGGGAGCAAAGTCCAGAGTTATTGCAAAGGTCCTGGGATCAGAGCAACCAAAAGCTGACGAGTTACATGGAGGGATGAAAACTGAGGCCAGCCAAGTCAGCAAGAATGAAACCCTTGGCTTATAGCACTCCACCTGCATTCAGAGCAGGAACAGATATCTCTGAGGGAATTACAATCCAGAGCAAGAGCCCATTCACATTCAAGTATGAATGGCAGGGCACTAATGGGATAAAGAGAATGCAGTGAACAAAGGGCAACACAAATTCAGAGAGAGGATAGGAACAAAATTCGTATCTGGATTACATGGAATACACAGAACTAAATGATAGGTGTGATGTGCCCCATCTGGCGGGGTTCTGCTTTGGTCCAGCTCGGAAGGAGCCCAGCCCAGGGCAGATACAGGCACTTTGGAGGCCTTAGGCTGGGTCCAGCACCGACAGCCCAGGCAGCTCTCTCCCCTGGGACAGTTGAAGGCCAGGTAACGTGGGTTACAGAGCATTTGGGAAGGTGGCTTGGAACTGCAAGACAACAGTCTTTAGGCACTTGGCCTTGCAAATGGGCCCACAAGGGGGTCCAGTTCTTCCGCGTCACCTTTTGCCCACCCATCCCCTAGTTGGTTTTGGCTTTGCCATTAGCAATGGCACCGTTCTCATGGAAGCCATTTTGCTGAGGTTGTGCCAGGACCTTCGGCAGACGCTTGCCTTTGGTGTACGACTGATACCAGAAGTTGGAGAAAAGGAGGAAGAAGATAACTCCATAAATCCAGACTAGGTGGATGATAGTTGGGTACTGGTAGCCGCAGGAGGGCATGAAGTAATACTGAGAGATATGGATGGAGACGATCACAAACTGCAACTGAGAGCAGAGAAAAACAGAAAAGTTATTAAGTGTGTATGATTGCTTAATCCTCTTCCTATACTAAGAGAAGCAGATGGGCAGGTCTAGATATAGTTCAGTTTACAATGGAAAGAAATGTAGGCTATCAAATCAAGTGCCAAATTAGGTCATGTAGATCTTAATTATCCTCAAGTCAAAGGAAATGATGACAGACAAAAAAAATCTACACGATTCATTTAAAGCTGCATATGCAGACACAATGGACCTGGTCCTTTCCAATCCTTACTCACCAGCTGGATAGCCGTGATGTGTTTCTTCCACCATAAGTATTTTTGAAAGGCAGGCCCAGCAGCTGAGAGTCCATAGTAAGTATACATCACAATATGCACTACTGAGTTCACCATAGCATGGAATGAACCCATTCCTCCTGCAAGGAAATAGAAAGACAAGAACATTAAACACAAATGAAGTTCTAGCATACAGCCAAGTAATGGTTGCAAAAAGCAAAAAAAAAAAGAAAAATAAAACAAAAGAAAAGAAAAAAAGGCAATTTAGCTAGAACATGAAAGCTGTAAATATGGTGATAACCAAGTGTGAGTTAAAAAGAAATGCAGAAAACGTGCATTTTATCAAGGTAAAGTTAAGCACTTTTGAGATAATATTCAACCTATTTACTATACACACTATAGGTCATCTTTGGCCTAAATATTTAATACGGTATTTTACAACCAATATTTATAGCAAGTCAGCTTAGACTGCACATACACTAAAACTGTAAACTAACATTTACAAAACTAATACCATTTACCAACTACGCATAATAAAAGCCTGAAGAAAGTGTAACACAATCTTGACTGTAGTTAAACATGTTACAGTTTGTGTCACATCATAGCTTTGACCAACCTAGGGTTTTGCACTCAACTCTGAAAAAGTCTTTTATTACATCTAGGTTAATGGACTCACTGCCAATCTTTTTAAAAAAGCAATAAAACTAGCCCTAATAACTATTGTCCAATAAGCCCGATAACCTGACATATGCTATGAAGTCTTGCAGCAATACTGGGCCATCTCTAACAACATTCTGAACAAAGAGCAAAGTGGCAGCTGACATATGTTTTTCTTACAACACCTAATGCACAAAACCACATCTACTGATAGGAAACTTTACACAGCATTTATTGATCTTTCAGCAGCCTTAGATTCTGTAAGTAGAGATATCCTCTGGGTCAAGCTGGCAGCCACCAATAGATTCTAGACTGCTGTCCCTAATTATTGCTCTTTACTCTTGAAACTGCTGGCAGGGTGGGGAGGAGAGAGCAGTGCTCTGACACACACAATAGGCACCATCTCTGGAATGCCTCAAGGCTGTACCTTTTCACCCTTTCTCTTCTGCTTTTATGTGAATCATGTCAAACTTCATATGCCCGAATTACATCAAGGGCCGTCAATATACTACTTTATGCAGATGATATGGTGCTAATGTCAACAACCCCAGTGGGCCTGAAAAGAACTTCAAAGAAATTTAGCATATACAGTGCAGAAAATGCCCTCTGTATCAATAAGAATACTCCAAGGTCATGATTTTTGGTAAAGCAAAGAAGCCTTCTCAATGGTATCTGGATTGTTCAAATGTGGAACAAGTAAATGCATACCAATATCTTGGTCTCACCTTTACAGCTGAAGGCACATGGGCACAGCACACTTCCCCCATTGAAAATTACTGTTGCTTTTAACTATTTTTGTATTTTTCTAAAGTTGCATTTTTAAACTTGTTTCTGATTTTATGGTTGATATAATTTTAAATGTCTGTTTTTAAATGTTGTGAGCCACCCAGAGACCCTCGGGTATGGGGCGGCATATAAATGTAAATATAAATAAATAAATAAAATAGCAAGAGCTGATCATGCTGCTCATTCACTTCAAAAATTTAGTAATCATAGATACCCAGGTTCCATCAGACCTTTTCTTAAGGTCTTCAAAACTAAAGTTCTTCCAATACTGGTTCTCAATGATGCCAGAATGTACTTAGAATACTTTCTTTCTCCATCATCTAATAAACATGCCAAAAAATGACCAAAACTCACTAAACTATAAATCAGACACTTGTATACATGTAGGGACTACTGAGAATACTATTGACTTTATTAGTACTTGGATCCATAAGTACTTGCTCTTATTATATGAAATTTTAAGAAGCAGAGATCATCACTGAGTTTAGCAAATACTAAATTATGACAACACTGAGAAACTGAGGGCTTGTTCACACTTTGGACTTGAAGTGCAAAGTCACACAATGCAGTCATATATCGCTAAGTCCAGTACATGCTATGCAAACTATAGGGCTCCCCCCCCCCCGCTTCATAAACAGCATGCAGTGCAATGTGGACAGTTCCATGCAACCTTTGCAAAATGCTGAAGAAGACAAACAGACATGCAATGTCAATAAGCCGTAACAGGTTCAATTAGGAGTGTTCCATGACATAACATTATGCAGAAATAGATTAAAAGCATTTGTGACTGGACCTCTGTAAGGTAAAACATATTTTTAGTTTACTTCTTCAGAACCAACATTCTCAGTACATTTATCTCCTAGTTCTCACCTGGACTAAACCTGGCACCCCACCACCAACTCCAAGGGAGCACCGAGTGATGGAATACATGCAGAAAGGTCACCTGTTCATTCTTCTTCCTTAGAACAAAAATGATCTGGAAGGAAAAGTATAGTGTGAGATGCTTCTAAGGTTGAACCTAGAAGAAAAGTACTGCCAATCAGAGACACCAAGTGATCTTCAGGTGGCCTCTTAAGCACAGTCACTCTCTTAAGCTCTTCCTTCTTAGAAGAGGCAGACACAAACAATCCTATGCCAAAGAAATGTCTCAATGCAAAACTGTTTTCTGCCTCCAAATGCTCTGGACTGTAACTTCTACCACTATGACCCATAAATGTAGGCCAGGATAATGGGAATGATAGTCTAGCAACATAAGGAACCTACAATGCTCAGGGAGGCCTCTTCAGACTATATCAGAAGACTTGTTTGTTCATGTCAAAACAGGGAAGCCTACTGGCTGCCACTGGGAGTGCTGTCAGTACACAGAACACACCTATCTTTGTCTGTAATTAAAGTACTGTATGCCTGAGAGAAGAAGGCAAAGGGTGCCCTGCTTCACTTACTGTGTCAGTGAGTTCAATAAACTTGGAGAAAATGAAGATCCAGGCTACACGGACCATCTACCAGGAGAAATAACAGAAGTCAGACACCTTACCATCAAAACCCATACTGTACCCTTGTTTCTCTCTATATTGCAGCTCTTGAAGTTATTCCCAAGCACTAAATTAATGCTGACACAAGAACAAACGAAATCCAGGGAAGAGAAGAATTAAAGTCAAGAAACAAAAGAGAGAGGGACAGAACTTACCCGAAGAGCCATAGGACTCTGAGATGTATCTACAGGATCACACCTCCAAGTGTAACCAGTCAACCAGCCTGCCATAAGGAACTGCAAGAAGCACATGATCCAGGTACAGCTATTAAAACACATCTTCCAAATAATTCTGCATTTATCAGATCAAGCAGACACACATCAAAACTTATTACCCTTATACCTGATATTGCCATTGTCAAACTCATTATGTTTCAATATAATGATAAGGGCATATTACCTATTTATACAGTTCAAGAAATCTGGAACCCATTAATTACCAGAATTCAGCAACTGAGTACAAGATGTGCTCCCCCTGCTACTATGATTAACTTTCTTCTCCAATAATGACTAACTTTGCAAGCAGGTTCCTTAACAGTCTCTAATGCACCATAAACAAAAACTTTGTATCAAAGACTGCTGAGTTATGTATTAATTGTACCCTTTCTCTGTTTGCAAGTTGCACCTGTTGAGTAATTTTTTTGGGTGGGTGGGTGGGTTGTAATATTGTTATAAAGTTAATTACGAAAAACTTATTAGCCTGATTTTTTTTTGTAGCTAATATTCTAGAAGGGTGGTGGCTGGTCAGAGACAAGAACACTTCCTAGACCAGTGGTTCTCAACCTTCCTAATGCCGCGACCCCTTAATGGAGTTCCTCATGTTGTGGAGACCCCCAACCACGAGGGCGGAGCAGCTGGAAGGGCGGTGGGAGACTTGTCGCGACCCCTCTGAAAGGGTAGTTCGACCCCCAAAGGGGTCCCGACCCCCAGGTTGAGAACCACTGTCCTAGACCATGAACAGTATAAAAATGCATGATCCTATCTTCAAAACAGCCCCTCCAATCTCCCCAAAAGACAGTCTATTTTCTATCAAAGACAATGGAGGAAGAACAGAATTGAAAGACAGCACAGAAATTAAACAGAATGGCTGATGAAGAATGAAAAGAGTCCATCAGCTCCACATCCTTGACCAGAATCTGGGAGAGTAACTTCCAAGAGGCCCTCCACTCTAAGATTTTCACAGGGTGACAGCATGTGAAAGAGCCTTCTCTGCGACAGCCTATAGACAATGAGCAACCTCTCCACTGAGATATGCCAGGCATCAATATTTCCGGCATCTGATTAAGGCTCAACGTTTTATTCAGGTCTTTGATGTTTATGCACTCTCCACTTGTTTTCTTGGAGTTCTGAGATGGATATGTTTGCTTTAATGTTCCTAATTATTTTTCTGCTTCTGTTTGTGTGAAATTAAGGTAAAGGAGGGAGACAAATGTGTATATATATTTGCAATACTGCATGTTGATATAAAACCCCTCAGCTTCCTAGTTTTAGCTATACGTCCAGCTGCTACAATGCAAACCACATTTTTTACAAGGACTGTAAAGCACAGAAAGCTTTTGCAAAATAGTTTTCACTGCATACTTTTTGCATTTCAGCAGATGAAAATATCTGCATATAATCTTTGTATGGAAAATAAAATGTTGATAAAATACATCATCTTCCTGTAATGAACACTGATCAATCAATGGACAAATGGCATATTTATATAGCATAGATTGCAAGTTGGATTGTTAATTAGATACAACTCAAAAAATTAGCATCAGTATTACAACTGCCCACAGCTATATTTTAGTGCAGACCAAGTTCATATATAGCAAAACAAAAAGTTCAAAAGCATTTTACAGATAGTAGCATATTCACATCCTATCTCTATACCACTTCTCTAATCTAGAATGCTCATGGGGAGGCAGGAGACTTTGCATGAGAATGTTATCACATACAAACATCTAAGTGACTTCAAAGGTGCCTGTTTTACTGCACGTGAACATAGCCACTGTGAAAACAAAGCTCATACAAGTGTAAAACCATTATTCCTTTGCCACAGATTTATGCTAGTTACTTCCTTGTCAATTTTGGATTATAAATTTCTTAAGGGTCCCATTATTGCTGAACTTTGTCTTATATTCAGATAATACATTGTAAAAATAATGATCAAAATAATGAAAAATGCTTCCTTTTTTCAGTACACGTTTTCACAACTTCATTAAAACTGAATATCCTTGCCAGACTAGAACTGGTTTAAAGTCCTGGCTCACACTGAAAAAACGTACATTTTCTCAGAACCAACTTATAATAAACTACCTGCATTTATTTGTATTTAAGGGCCCTAGAGAAGATGTGTTGACTATTATATGGAAACATCCATGTACTGAACAAGCATTTTCCTCATCACTATAACCATTAAGCTGGGTTTCTGGACAATGCAGTGACATCACTATCCATTAATCTCTAAATGCTGGAAGGGGGCAATACTTTTGCCCATAGTTGCTCTGTTCAGGAGTACTTTATAAACTGTGAATACCTATCCTGAGAAAAGTAGTACAGTACTAACAGAAGTAACTGAGTTCACCACCACTATACCATGACTTGGAGATAAGTATTAGTAGTCAGATAATTTAGTAAGCTGGGCCACAGAACCTAAACTTTGACAAAAAAATAATAATTCTGACATGCTCTTTATTTCATGAGGAGCTTCTTAATCAGAAGTAGTCAATATAAGGTATTCTGGATGCCTAACCCTGTAAATCCCAGCACAACGATCATCAGAGATCATCAGGACAGTTTAGCACAACACCTGGAAGGTATAAGCCTAATAAATGTCCACTAGGTCTAGCAGAATTTACCACTAGGACAGGAAGGGATCTTGGAAAAACACTGGGGAGGGAATACAAGCAGAAATGGCTATTTCTCATCAACAGCAGACTTACCTCATAGACTATGTATATTGACAATGCTACCATGGAAAAGTTATAGACAATCATGAACTTCTTGAGGCTCAAGGGCTTACGATTGGCCATGAGCCTTGGCCCCAGTGACAATACAAAGTAGACATAGCTCAGCAAGATGCCTGTCATGAGCCAAGGTGAATCCATAAGTGGATATTTGATAATCCGGGGGTCTGCAAGGGAAAAAAAAAGATTGTTCAGAGTTATGATGAGTAGCTTCTTGGTACTCACCATTTCATTATTTGCACCCCAATGAATTTTACCTCTGGGCAGCATTGTAATCTTTGGCACATGAAGGAAAGAAAAAGCAGCAAGATATTCACGGATATGTAAGGCTTCTGTCTGTCAATTAATTAGCTGAGTAAACTAAGCTCACCTGCTCCCTTCATGAAGTCTTGATATCTCTTCACTATTGAGTCCATGGTTAACAGTAGCAGCAGCTGTTCTGTGCAAGAAGCGACTAAATAAAGCCACTAGGACTGGACCACCTGCAAGAGACATTTTAACTCAATCAATGCACAGAATGATTCTGCAATACCGTGTTACCCACCCTCTACATAGTGTTCTCTCCTATTTTTATGAGCAAGCAACTTCCTAGTCCTGGCACTAAATCCTTTGCCAAGAAGGCTCTAAGTCCCAAATAACCTCCCCAGGTGCTAATGTCTTGCTAAAGCCAGTCAAAAAGCCAGTGAACCTAAATACAGCCTGGCATACTAATGGAGAGTATTTTTCTGCTCATCTGAACTATTTCCAACCCCCTCCCCTCCAAAAGAAGAACTACTCAGTAAGATACAAGTCCTGGAAACAATTTCATGGGTATCTCCAAGATGCAGAAGAGAAGATCACTACAGATGCATCCTCAGGAACAACAAGAATAACATACTCAGCACATACTGCCTGAATTAGTCAGGCATATACTTTTGCATGGTGAAACTTGACAAGTAATAACAATTAGTACTTGGCCCACTACAGGGTTATTCATCATAAATTCAGGCAACACCCTTTTCATTCATCAAAAAGTGTAGAACAATGCCTCCCTGCATCCCTCAAAATGATTCACCACAACATGCTAAACTACGTAGACTGTTAACCAGATAAGAATCTGTATCCAGATCTGTATCCATTCTGATACAGATTCCACACTTAACCTGGAACCATCTTATTACAGAAATGCAACCTGGAACCACACTTAGCTCCTATGAACCATCTAATTACAGAAATGCATAGCTTCTAGCCCAATTCAGAAACTTAGTTCCTGAATCTCAAAAGATTTATAAGGTTATCTTAATGGCAAACAGCACAAAGTCAGTGAGTGTTTTGGAAAATCTTACATTATCAAGCTAGGAAACAGCAAACCCATTTTGGCATTTTATGTCAATCCAGGTATACCTACATGCATGCAAACATAAACACAGCACTGCTAGAGTGGGTAGCAGAGCTGGACAAACAGAAATTGCTTTTTATGTCAATACTATAGTTCATTTTGCAGCTAAGGGACTGGAGGTAGGAGAAGCAAGGAAACAGGAACCAATGTACTGAATGGTTTGTGTTTCTCTGATCCTCCAACTCAATCTCCTTCCTCTGCAAAATCCTAAGCACTTGCAGCTCCTGGTACAATATAGTGATCTTTAAAATCAGAAAAGTACTGTATTCATTCTCAGAAGCCTCCCAGGCAACCCTAAAAGAACAAAGCTGAAGCTAGTCTTTAATATCTATATGAAGCCGCTGGGAGAGGTCATCAGGAGATTTGGAGTGAGGTGTCATCAATATGCAGATGGTATTCAGCTCTATGTCTCTGTGCCATCTGAATCAGGAGAGATGGTTGAAGTGCTTGACAGATGCCTGGAGGTGTTAATGAGCTGGACGGGGCCCAATAAATTGAAACTGAATCCACAAGACAGAGGTGCTGTGTGTCACAGGGTCTAAGGTCCATGTAATTAGGAGGCACCCTGTCCTCAATGGGCTTGTAATGCCCTGGAAGGGACAGGTGCGAAATCTGGGACTCTGAGCTGACGCTTGAAGCTCAGGTGGAGGCCATGGCCATGAGTGCCTATTCCCAACTACAGCCTATGTGCCAGTTGGAGCCTTTTTTGGACAGAGATGACTTGGCCACAGTTATCCATGCTCTGGTAACCTCTAGATTGGACTACTGTAATGCACTCTACAGGGGGCTGCCCTTGAAGATGGTTTGGAAGCTGCAGCTAGTGCAGAATGCAGCTGCTAGGTAGTTGACCAGGGGTGTTTTTCCACTCTCAGTAGAAGTATCCATTAAGTACCCATTAATGGGTACTTAATGGGTACTTCTAGTGACAGTGGAAAAACACCCCAGGACAGCTGGCCTGATGCATATCACACCGTTCTTAAGAGTTACACTGGCTACAATTCGCTACTGAGCCCAATTAAAGGTGTTAACTTTAATTATAAGGCCCTAAATGACTTGGACCCCAAATATCTGAAAGAACATCTACTCCCATATCGAGCTGCCCATACCTTAAGATCTGGAGGAAAGGCCCTCCTGGTTGTCTCAGCACCCTCAGCAGCAAAGGGGGTGGGCACCCAGGGGAGGGCCTTCTCAGTGATGGCTCCTAGACTGTGGAATAGTCTCTCCCTTGAGGTATGTCTATCACCTTCACTGTACGTTTAGGAAGGCAGTGAAGACGCATCTCTTTGCCCTGGCCTTCGGTTAAATGGGGATATACTTCCTCTTCCCGCTTGCAGACACTGTTTTAATATATACTGCTAGTGTATTAATATGTGATTTTAAATGTTGTTACCCACCCTGAGATCTTTAGGTAGAGGATGGGATAGAAATACAAATAATAAACAAACAAACAGTCACTCAAGAAAACAACAGGAGATGTAAATCTTTATACCAACTGCACCAACAGAACCAGCCCCACCAGGAGATGAAAACTAAACTAAGCTATTATTCCATTCCTCTTTCCACAGGGAAAATGTCTTTGCATTCACCACAGTGTATTTTGCTGGAAGATATTAAAGCAACAACGAAAGGTTCCCAACATCTTGCAAAACAGTTTAGGGAAGAGAATTCATACACACAAAAAAGTAGGTAACATCTCTTCGAGATCTAGGAATGCCCTCTGCTGGTGCTAAGGATTAAAAAAGTAAAACATTCTGAGGTTAGAGGACGCAGTATGGCAGTTCCCTTAGTACAGGGTTTCCCAAACTATGGGTTGGGACCCACTGGTGGGTCGCGAGCGAATATTGAGTGGGCCCTGCCTGTAGAATTAAGTAATTAAAAAACTGTATTAAAACTTTGTTTGTTATTTGGTAGCGGTTAAATTTCCTAGAGGTGGGTCCCGAGTTGGTAAACTTATATTAGATGGGTCATAGCCCAGACAACTTTGGGAACCACTGCCTTAGTATTTTCAGTCTTTCTTCATTATTCATAGATCTAATGTGCGCAACTTATTTGTACAGTATTTGTGACTACAAAATTTTACATTTTCATGGGTTAGCACCAGAGAGTCACATTTTTCCATAGTTTTTTTCAGTGGGGGTGGGAAGGGGAGCTAATACTACAAATTACGGTCAGTTTGGTATTCTGACACGATATAACTGAGAGAGCTTCAGAAACTTAGAAGTCTGTTGCATCTATTTAGTATTATTTCCTATAATCACGGTAGGCATTAAAAGAAATTTACAATCCCTCCCATGGTTTTTTTTTTGTGTGTGTGCTATAGAGATTTCAGCTGCAACTTTCCCAGCCCCCATGCTTCTGTAAGCATAATTTCTAGGAATTTAACCTTTGCAAACAAAGGACTGGTATAGTTCTATCACAGAAATGACTAAAGACTTATCAAAACTCCTCCCAGTCCAGTATATGTGACTTTAAGATTGCACCCATATTTCAGAAGATAAAGCCATGCCTGTCCTTATGGAAGACCTTCCTCTACCCTTGTGAAGCCTATTTATCTGAAGAAAGTCTCTTTGGCTCATAGTCAGCTGTCTAAACCATGCAAGGAAAAGTAAACAGGGGACTAGAAGGGTATGGGGTGGGAGACTAGAAGGGTATGGGCCGCCCAGAGACCTTCGGGTATGGGGTGTGATAGAAATATAAATAAAAATAAATTTAGGAGGCGTAACTTTTTAAGCCATACACATCTTTTAAAAGTTAACAAAGAACAAAAATATATAAGCACCAACAAAAACTTATCCGAAACCTTTAATTCTACTTCTTCAGGGCAAAGCAAAGAAAGGGAGAAAAAGCTTGCTCCCAATTCTTAACTTGTTATAGAGCTATTTTTTTACAAACTATGATGGAAGTTAAATGTCAATTTGGAAAAAAAAAGGGGGGAATAAAAAGGAACCAACAAAAAGAGACCCATTATTTTCAAAAGAACAATCTTATGCTCCACGACAAGAAAACTGAAAGGGCCACAGTTTATGATCTAAGGACATTCTGGTACCATGAGAAGGTAGAAGCCGAGACAGGAAAAAGGATATTTGGGGGGAGGCCATAGAACCACAGCATACTAAGCGCCTTATCTCTCTACCTAATCTGGGTCCAAATTTATGTCAGTCAACAGAATATGCCAATTGAATATTTTTTTTCTTATTGTAGTCAACGAAGCAACCCAGTCACCTTCAACTATGAAAGGAATGTGTCTCCCTCTGCTCTGAATATAACAGATGTCCTGCCTTATATCTTTTTCAACCAGATTAGTAGGTTTGCTCTGAGGAAAAAATCAAGCTTACAGGCAGAATTAAGGAACAAAATAAGCAAACTGGTAAGAGATACATTTTACAAAAGACCATAGAGGAGATTAAAAACCCCTCTTGCTGCTTCTAAAATTCTAAGAACTGTACCACCTCAGTGTGGTTGAACTACAGCCCCCATCATTCCCTGCCACTGGCCAGACTGGCTGCAGTGGCTGATGGGAGCTGTAATCTAGGAACATCTAGAGGCAATAGTTTGGGGCCTTTATTCTAAAAACCTGTTTTGATAGACATATTTTGCACAGTAACTAAGATTTACTCTTTCAAGTATCCACTTCCAGTGCTGCACAGACACATAAATAAAACAAGTTTTGTTTTGTCATAATGCCTGAAATCTGAAAAGCGCCAGAAATTCTGACATACACTAAATAACCAGGCTATAAAGGGTTATAAAGCTTACAGAAAATAAGCTCTGGAATTTGGCTGGTAGGAGACAGCACCAGCATGCACCAACAATCAGCAGGGCAGGCAAAGCAAGAGAATTACAAATAGCAACATTCTGAGCAAAGAAAGTTCAGAAGCAATAAAGCAAGAGAGAACTCTATCATACCAGAAAGGTGATACCCAAAAGCCATAGATTCTACTTTTATCTTCGGTGATAAGTGAATCTGAAGGGTGGGAGCAGAAATGTGACCTCCAGCTTTGGAAGAGTCAGGGTAGCTATCTGTTTCCAAAGAGATAGTGGAGATAGTGCAGCACTGGAGTGCTTAAAGGGCAGGAGAAGGAGGCCATGCATGCACTGGGTTGGTCTGCCAACCCAGCAGACCAGCTAGACCACTTTGACTGCACTACAAAGTGGTCTAGCAGGAATCCCTGCCTTTGTCTGCACAGGACAGAGCTTTGCAGCAGGCTAAGGTGTGAGAATGGCCCTGCAGCCAAGCATGGATTGTGAGCAGTCCATAAAGCATTCTAGCTAATATAGTAAACCAGGAATCCACCGTAGTGCCCTTTCACCAGGCACCCAGCAGTAGCACCACCACCATGACCAAAGTGCACTGCTTCTGAGCACCTTGCCAAAAACAGCACCAGCAACTTCGGAGGCTGAACATTCTCATTTCCAGTGTCTGAAGCTGGGTCATGATGGGATGTGCATAGGCCCATTGAGTGCTCCAATAACAAACTACTGTCGGACCTCAGTATCTGTGGGGGATACATTCCAGGCCCAACCACAGTTAATGAAAACCCAGATATTTTGAATGTAGGGAAATGCACTCAATTTCCTATAATTCCTGCAAAATCCCGTGAGATTTCAATGAATCATGGGAAATCCTACTTGAGATACACTCAATTTCCCATAATTCTTGGGGAATCTCATGGGATTTCACAGGAATTATGGGAAATCTTGCATCATTTTGCATGATTTCCTGACTGTCCCAGGCCTCAAAGAACTTAAATCAGTTTCTGAATATATCATTTACACAGTGAGGCACCCCTTGTTTAAGCACAGTAATTTTACATACACCACTTCGTCTACTTTCTTGCCAAATCAGCACTGGCTTTTCTGGTCCAATCTATATGAGCCCTACCTCCTTGAAAAAAGAGGAAATTCAGTACAACACATTCCAGCACCATAATCCAAGAGTGTTTTCACACTTAACTACTGGGGGAAAGAATCCCGTGGCAGTTAAGACCAAGCCTGGCAGCCGGTGTTCGCATTATGAGTGCCAACCTGTCCCAAACTTCAGCCAGACCTACCTGGGTCTCCGCCTCACCATGGCAATGGCCACACATGCCAAGTTGTTGCTACAGCAATAAGTGATGCAGCACACAACTGCACAGTCTCAACACCCTATGCCCACACCGCCTTTGCACATGGAAGTATGTGAATGCTGTGCACAGGACTGTTCCAGTAAGGCTTTGGAGCAGTTTTTACCGCTCCACAGGTCCTGGAAATCAGGACAGCCACGCGCGATCTGAGCCGCTCCAGGACGAAAGCAGCCCCATGGTGTGTGAGGGAATCCGCAACCATCCCAATCGGTCAATTGAAAACAGGCCACAAGTATGCAATACTTAACCCAGCATGGCTCCCTTCCATCCTTTAGTAAACTGACACACACAAATATGTTAAGGGGGGAGGGGGAATCACAGAAGCATGATCCAGATTTTAAGAGCACAGTGTACTGTTCAGATACCAGCTATTCCTGGCTTCAATACATGGCGAAATTGTCTGGCTCACTTTCACGAAAATGTGAGACAAGAGACCCAATACAAGCATCTCAATAATACAGCAATTTGAAAACTGAGAAATAGATCAAGAAAGCTGGAAATCATTCCATCTTCAACACATGCAAAGGTACAGTACAACTTTACAGTAACCCAACCCACCCTCAAAAAATACACAGGCAAACATATTGGTATAAAGCCTATTTTTAGCTCAACCCCAACTCCATTAACATTTACAAAAAGGAACCTGCTAGTACTGTATACTGTAACACAGTAGAATCCTAGCTCGATCGCATCTCAGCCTACAGGCATTCCAAAACCAACAATATAAGTCCCACATCCTCATAAATGGCTTGCATAGCAGTATTGTGCCTGGTACTGCCACCCACACGAGTGCCAGGAGGTCTTTCTCACTAGCATATTGATGCATAGAGATGGGGGAAGGGACTGGAATGCTCTTCTGACTAGTCTGCCAAGAGGATGCACAAAACATTCCAGATGAGAACAGGCAGCCCTGACAGAACCAACAGTCACATAGAGTGGCACTAGATCCATAGTTTTCCCTCTCTATTCCAAGCATGTTCCTGATTAGGGCACACAAACAATTTCCATCAACGTATTCTGAGCATATACAAAGTAAACTGTTCTCTCAGAACAAGCCCTTAAACTACCGTATTCTTTCATCCTAAGTATGATGATAAAAATCCAAAAATGCTGTTGCAAGAACCCAGAAGACTATAAAAAAAAAATCAAAAGGGACAGGGATGGCCATGAACAGACAGACTTGAGATGGTAAAGGCTATAAAGGCAGAACTGGAGTCCAATTAGGTTCTACAGTCACGTACACTTCTAGGACTCAGGATTCATTTTACAGTTTCTTAGCAAGCCCTACAGAAGTGAAGAAATGCATCTCCTAAGAGTCCATTGGGTTCACATATTTGTGGCATCTAGATAGACAGGTTCAGGAACTAAGCCCATAAAATGTATTTGTTAAGGAGACACAAATGACTTTTCCTGCAAACAGCCAAAAAGCCTTTCCAGATTCACTTTTTTGTATAATTTACTACCCTCATATCTGAAAAAAAGATCTCCAGTCCTTCAGGTAGACAGTCTCATAAAATATCTTCATAGGAATCTTGTACTGCAAGGCAACCAATAAGCTTACTTTTTTAAAAAACCTCCCCAAACTCCTGGTTAGTGATACCTTACACTGACAACCGCAGAATGCTTCTGAATCCTCCCATATGAGAACAAATCCTTTTTTTAAAATCACTTTCAACATTATCCTCACTCTACAAAACAGACATATCTCTAGCTAGTATTCATAGCCCTTGGGAAATAAGTCACACTTTCCTCTTCCTGATTCAAAGGATGCAAGGAAATTATGTGCAATAATTACCAGAAATAAATGATAGCAGCTTTATTAGGAGAAACCATATCAGGCTGCTTCCATCTGAAAAGTGAGGTCTAGAGCAGGGTTTCCCAAACTATG
>MTQE01001134.1:59563674-59575985 GCA_014337955.1 Aspidoscelis marmoratus | reverse complement strand
AAATTAGTAAAAAGGAAATTGAAAGGGAAAGTTAGAGTTCAATCACTTCATAATGCATGAAGACTACTTAAAAGCACAATAATGGAAGTGCAACTGGAGAAGAAAGGGGACTTCTAGGTCCAAGAAGAAACCAATGTGGCTCACAAGTGCAATAGATGAAGTCATTAAAAACAAGAAGAGTTCATTTAGAAAATGGAAGGCTTGTCCGAATGAGGAGAACTAAATGTTTACAAGTCACCAGGTCCAAATGGTATTCATCCAAGAGTCCTTACGGAAGTCAAATATGAAATTGCCAACCTAGCAAAAATAAATAATATTTCCCTAACATCAGGCTCTGTACCTGAGGACTGGAGGGTAGCAAATGTAACACCAATCTTCAAAAAAGGATCCGGGGTGATCCAGGCAATTACGGACCAGTTAGCTTAATGTCAGTTCCATGTAAGGTGATGTAAACCATCATTAAAGAAAAAAATAGTGTGCACATGGAGGTGCAAGCATTGCTGAACAAAAGTCAGCATGGCTTCTGCAAAGGAAAATCATGTCTTACAAACTTGTTGGAATTCTTTGAGAGTGTCAACAAACACATGGATAAAGGCGACCCAGTAGACACTGTCTATCTGGACCTTCAGAAGGCTTTTGACAAAGTTCCACATCAAAAGCTACTGAGTAAACTCATCAGCCATGGAACAATATATATATAATATATAAAGAATTCACTCTTCTGTTTGTTGTTGCCCCACTTCAGAGCAGTAGTCATTCCACAGCTAGGACATCACAATCAACATCTGACAGGAAGGAATATTTTATTATTGTGAAGCTGCCATGAGATAAGCATGAATAACTGGGTGGAAGGCAGATCAGTTAAAAGCAAGAAGAACCACGATTCAAGTAAGTGGAACTAATGATAGATGGTGCATTTTAAGGCTTCAAATACCATGCACACCCTTATAAAAGTCAGCCCCACTGAATGTTATGGACATGCAGCAAAATAAAAAGCATTTCTGAGATGATTTAGAATTGGCCTGCAGGTAAAATCACATGGGAATCTATCCTTGCTCTTGCTCATACATATGCTAGGCTGGAAACTGTGGATTAAAGATGGGCTATCCCTAAGGTACTTTTGAATTTATTTTTAGTCACCTTAATCATTTCATGGAGTCAAGCACAACTCCCGATAACTGCTTGGGTAAATTCATAAAATCTTCTGGTAAAGAAGAAAATATTCCTTTTTCAGCAGATGTCCCTGAATTACAAGGTGCACTTTTAATTCTCCCTAAGGAGTAAGGAGAATTTTCTACATAAGGATTTAGACAAAACTCGGACAGTATGGGATAATGTGCTGGGAAGCCATTCCGTTATTAAACATGGGGAAGAACGGTAGGCAAAGAGGGTCCAACCTTTAGGCTGCTGGGTATAGTAGGATTATACCAGCTCTGCCTTTATTGACTGGCTAAGATTGCCCTGCAACTGGAAGACGTCAAGGATCAGAAGGAACACGCCGGCTTTATTTTGCATTTCGGTAAGTAGGTCATGGCAGCCGTTACAAAAAAATTCCCTGTCCCAAAAGCTCACCCGAACCTATTATCAACACCATTAGGCTCTCACATCACCTGCATGGTTGGTCACGAAGCGATAAAAACGTCTGCGTCCCTGATGGCGGATCTCCCCGCCTGGCTCGCTCGCCGACTCGAAGTTCAAACCGCCCACTTCCTCTTCCGGGTCAGAGTGCTATGAGGTCGAAGGTCGCGAAGCTGTGCGGTGACAGCCATGGCGGCTTCCGAGAGGCCAGATGCGGAGGTATCACGCTCCCTACGTTCAGCGTGGGACGGGGCTCGCGGGCTGCTCTTTGGGGTGAAATGAGGTGCCGTTGAAGCGCCCGGGCGTCGTCGTCACGTATTTATCCACGCCGTTGGCTGCGGAAGTGGGGAGGAGGCAGGGCTGGTGGCGGCAACCGGGAAGTACCGATGGATGTCCCTGCTCCGAGCCTTGTAGGGTCCTCGGTCGGTTACCTGCCTGCGCCACCTGGACGGCCTGGGTCGCGGGGGGCGAGGGCCCATTTAATGCAGCCGCAGGTTATGGAAACTGCCTACTTAACCCCGCATCCTCATATCCGTCCTGAAGTTACTGGATGTAGAAAACGATGCTATCTTTAGGTTACGGAGGAGAAAGGCATGGAAATGTCTTTGGTTAGCTTGCAGGTCGTAAGGACTGGACTGTCGGTCTAGGGCCTGAGCCAGTTTGGTGTAGTGGTTAGGGAGCCGGACTCTTATCTGAGAATACCGGGTTTGATTCCGCACTTCCCCATGAAGCCACCTGAGTGGCCTTGGGCTAGTCACAGCCCTCTTCTGAGCTCTCACAGCACCACCTACCTCACACGGAAAACAGAAAGCTCTGTCAGTCGCTTTGAATTCCCTTAAATGGGTGAGAAAAGCCAGCTGTTCTTCTGCAGGATCCAAGTTCAAATCTCGACTGTGACAGTCTTTGGTGAATTTGAGCCAGATGCAGCCTTTCAGTCTAAGCTAACTAATTTACTGGGTTGTTATGAGCATGAGATAAGACAGGAACGTAATTATTCCAGTCTTAAGAAGACAGAGAGGATACAAGTTAACAGACAAGTGATTTTCTTCTTTAAATCGAGTCTCTTAGTCTTCCAGCCAGCAATGAATTGTGTTTGCAACAAGCAGAGAGACTTTATCCCATGAGTAAGTGTATATAGGGCAACAGTGTTAATCTGTTTCAGCAGATTGTATTTGATCCTGGGGAGCAGAAGGAGAAAAGTTTGACATTTATGTCACTTCTTTCTCTCAGGGAACCCAAAGTGGTGCGCAGTATACCTGTCTTGCTACTTTATCCTCACAATAACCCTGTAAGGTAGGTTAGATTGAGGGGCAGTGGCTGGCTTAAGATCACACAGTGGAGCTTTCATGCTGAAATGGGGAACTGAACTCAAGGGCTCCTATATTCTAACGAATATTCTGACAAAAATATCCTGTCAAGTATTTGTGTTCTGTAGCTTCGTAGTTTTAGTTTATGCTAAAGTTGGTGGATATTACAGTTATTGCTACAATGACAAGCTTTGCATGTTCTCACTTGCCCTCTGTGGTATTGCCCAAGTATGCACATTTTTTAAATCATGATACTCATCATTATCACGTAGAAGGGAGAAAGTTTATTTACATAAACCTTTTTAATCACAGAAGAGTTATATGCAGAGTTTCACTAAGTTAATTACAGCTTGGCCCAATCATGTAATTTGAAAGTAAATACCTAAGTGTATATAGCCACTTTAGACTTGTTCCCATAGTTGCTTATACTAAGCTTGTAACAGAAGTGCTGATTAGACTTTCCAGTGTTTAAAAATAGTTTAGTAAATATGCTACTGTGAGCACACATGTAATCCACAATTTGTTACAATTCTGAGTTTTTACCTCTAAATATTAGCAGCAATCCTAGTTCTGGATCACCCTTTATTATCTTCTTTATCTCAATTGTGAATTGAAGCCAGTAGGGTTTTATCTTGCCAGAATGCCACCACAAGTGAGTAAACTTGCCCTTTTTGTGTGGCAATGCCAATGTGCTTTCTGAAATATAAGAGCTGTACAGATGTCCTGTGCCATTTATAGAAATTTTTAAAGTTAATTTCTGTATTTTTTGCTACTGATCTAAATTGCACTCATTTGAGAAGACATGCCCAATCAGTTTCCTGAGGAGGGAACATTTATATTTAGCTCCCAGGATTTTCTCAATCCTTAACTGATTATATCTTAGTGATTTATAAATGGCTAAGGCAATTCAAGCATCTCTATAGTTCAACTGTTCATTTGTCTTACCTCCAGGCATCAGAGACCCTATGGCTCCTACTTTGATTTCTTTTGTTTGTGGAAAGTATATGACTGCCGGGAGTGTAAGCCAGAAACCTTTTCTGTGCTAAAAAAATGATTGCTATTTGTTGTTTATTTTTCACTGTGCTGTTTATGAAATAAAAATCTTTAAATTTATTGTAACCTGCCTCCTGTAAGCTTTTAATTCATCTTGTGGCTAAAATTTGAGGGAAGTCTTTAAGGAATTGCATGGGGGGATCTTTGAGAGGGAGGGGTCAGGAAAAAACCCAATTTCATTTATGCAATATGTGTACTGTACTAAACAGAATAGTACTTACCCCCTTCTCCTGTTTTACCTCCTCCATGGCTTCAGTGTGAGGCAATTTTAGGGTGGGTTAGATTATGGCTGAATTAGTTAACTGAAGTGAGTCAAAATATAGTTTCATCCTTTGGAACCACTTTAACACTTGGACTGAAAACCAGAAAAAAACCGTCCTCCTATCTTCCGACTAGGGTTGAAGGGCCAATAGTGTCTATTAGACCAGAGGACCAAATATAAAGTTTAGTTTTGTTAAATTTATTAGATTTTTATATTGCCATCCATCAAAGCCCGAGGACAGCAAATAAACAGATACCAACAGACAAATCAATTTTATAGAATCTTTTAATGTAAATTCAGAGTAAAAACAAACTAAACACATACATGCCTACAACCTAAAGTGATGATGATGGTGGTAATAGTAAACTAAAAATAACCAAATTTGAAAGCCTAGGCAAAGCAAGCAAAGAACAGAATCTGAAATGCCTATTGCTTTCTTATGTTGATTGCTACTGCTGGAAGCTTTGCTACAGTCAATGTTACTTTTTTAGATTGAAACACTAGTGTATTTCAAGAACTGCAGGCTCTGGGATTTCTCCAAAAGACATTAACAAAAGATGTAATAGGTCCTCTCAAGCCCCATTATCAAAACTACAATCTGGTCTTGTGGTCAGAGTGTGGACTCGTATCTTGTAGTCACTGGTTTGATTCTGCATTCCTCCGTGGAGCCGGCTGGGTGACTTTGGGGTAGTCACAGCTCTCTTTACGAGCTCTGGGGAGAAGAATAGAAAGCATTGTCAGGTGCTTTGAGTTCCCTTAAATGAGTGAGAAAAACTGAGTATAAAGGCCAACTCTTTAACTAAACTGTCCTAGCAGTTATATGATAAGTTTGTGAATGTGTGTTGGGTAAGCAGTGAAATCTGCACAGTCAGCATTTGCCTTATTTGGGGTGAGGTAGTTCTGTAAGCTAGATGTCTTACTGAAAATGCATATCTCCTGTATTTTACCGGGTAGGAGCTCTAATAGAAAAGCTTTTATCAAAAAGTGAAGGAACTGTGCAGACCAACATGGTAGAAAGTGTTCTTCAAATATTAACAATAACTTTGGTGTCTGAGAATTCAAAGAAATAGACGTGTTAATCTGGTTGAGTAAGCAAGATGGTCTAGCAGCATTTTAGGTCCTCTCTGCAATGGCCTTATTCTGGATTATATTCCGGAATAGGAGCCATCTATCTATATGCTGGTCGAGCCATAAAATCTGCACTAGAACTCAGATTGGAGACCCTATTCCAGGATATAATCCAGAGTAAGGTTTAGTGCAGAAACGACCTTAGAAACTAACAGAAATAAATAAATTGGTACCATAAGCTTTAGTTGCATCTGATGAAGTTGGCTTCGTCTACAAAAGCTCATGGTAACAAATTCCTTCTCTTTTGTTAGGCCCTTTCCACACTGACCTTTATTCCAGTTTATATCACAGAATAGAAAAATAACATCCACCTGGGGCCTGCCATAGTCTGCACCAGCATGTGAGTGGAGGTTTCAGTTTCAGGATATAATTCTAGAATAAGGCCTGGTGAAGAAAGAGCCTTAGTCTAAGGTCACATTAAACCATTTTGGTGTCTAAGAATATATTTATCTGACTATTGATGAAAAACAAAGGAATAAAGTAGATGAGACTTCTAGATAAACTGGATAAGATCTTTCTGAAAATCATGCAAGTTTTATTTTCAAACATGTTTAACATTTTTTCCCCATTTGAGCTAACTGCAGCATCTTACTGTATCACTACTTGAGTCATTGATTTCCATGCTTTGGAAATCTCAAATATATTTGCTTTCTGTAATGCACTCTTTGTGGGGCTACCCTTGGAACAGCTCTGGAAGTAGCAACTGATGAAAAACCCAGTGGTCAGGTAGCTGAGTAGCGCACCTGCTGAGACAAATATTACACATGTGCTTAAGTAATTGCAGTGGTTATCAAATAGCTACAGGATCAAGATACAAGGCTTTGTTTTTTTTTTATTGTTATATAAGGTCCTGAGCAACTTGGCACTGGAGTATTTAAAAGATTGCCTTCCTGGTTTTAAATGTGGAAAATTATTAATATTGTCCGAAGAAGTACTTCAGCACGTGCCACAAATTAATGTTAGATCTTGCATTTACCCGTAGCCTGGGTGTCTTTGTGGAGGTACCCACCTCTGAAATCTATCTCCTCTGACATCCAGCATACTACTCTATCCTCTAGAACAGTGATGGCGAACCTTTTGAGCTCAGTGTGTCAAAATTTGCAAGAAAACCTAGCTTAACTCAGGTGCTGTGGCACATCTAGAAATATCCATAATTTTGTGATATTTGTAGCTCTAGTAAAAATGTTATATTTTTTATATATGTATTTTATTAAAAGCAAAAACAGTTCTTTACATTAGTGACTTTTGTTGCTGAATTTCGTTTGCTAATTCTTCAATTGAAAGTTGGTATTTCGTACACTTCAAGAACAAGCAAAAACTACATGCCCAGGTGCCAGGGGACCATATGCGTCACCCAAAAGGGCTTGGTGTGTCACCTGTGACACGCGTTTCATAGGTTCGCCATCACTGCTCTAGAAGTATATTTAACACCCATTCTGTCAGTCAGGATTTCCCTGTCTAGATAGCTGGATTGCTCTTACACTGTTCATTGTTTTAATACAGATTTTAACATTATTTTATATTAACCTGTAATCTTCTTCAAGATATTCTAGTGAGGAGTGGGAAGTACATTTTCAAAATAGGAAGATTTTTGGAGTAATCTGTTTTGACAGGATGAATTGAAATAAAGTCAGCTTAGCTGCTTTAACAGAAGGGCATCTTTTTGTCAGATTTGTTCAGTGCAACACCTTTCTTTGTTACTTGCAGGTAGAGGAAGCTGGGCAGGTCTTCCTCTTGATGAAAAAGGATTATCGAATTTCACGTAATGTACGCCTGGCTTGGTTTCTCAATCACTTGAATCAGGTTATCTGGGCTGTGCCTGCATCAGAATTGGTGAGCATATTAAATATATAAAAGGTTTACATCTAAATCATGAACTTCTTTGGGGGCGAAAGGAGAAAATGGCTTAGGTTATCATAGTTTTAGGCCCTTTCTGCTCTCATCACCTTAGATCCAGATCTGTCAATTCATCCCAAGGCTGGAATGATTTGCATTAGGATCAGAACAATGCCATCTGCGCAGCGGTGGCAGTTCCAGTGTGCTTGCCGTACTGGGGGTGGGTGGGTTTCCACTAGCACTAGAGTACCCATTAAGGACCTTTTGTGCTAAGTGGAGAAACACCCCCAGTCCTGAAGCCCACACAAACTCCAGAGTTAGCTTCCAAGTGTAGAAATTGTCTTAGATATATGTGCCAGAGTATGTGTATCTATGTCAGAACATCCCATAGTCTCTTCCCTTCTCTTGGCCTTTTGTTTTTTTTAGTCTTGCTTCTATTTTTTCTTCTTTCAAGGGGCAATCAAGTAATGAATTGGACGTTCTTAGTATACTTCCAAACAGTTTGCAACCTGATGAGCTTATCCAATCCAAGCCGTACCTCCTAGTGCCTTCAACGCAAGTTACTTTTCTTGCTCGCCAATATCGTTTTGTGATTGAATTGGATTTGAGCCCTTCTACAGGGATTGTAGTAAGTTCCTTTCTGCAGTTGGTTCCCTTTTGTAATTCCTTACATTGTTTATGTCAAATTCTGTTGTAAAAGAAAATCCTTTTAAGATCTGTTTTCCTACCTTCATGATGATCATGCAGCAGTTTGTCAACAAAGTTCCTTGATTAATGCCTAGTAGTGACTCTTTGCATTGTAATTATGTCTTGCATGGAAGCATGCTATATATATTATTTATTTTTCTGAAAACTTGTTAGATGTTTGATAAACTCTCAGTTTTCTGCTCTTAAGGATGATTCCACGGGAGAGATAATTTTTGATGAAGTATTCTATGCCCTGTCCCGGTGTTTGGTTGGGTTGCTGAAACCTTTTCGAATCCCAGGCTCAGACATCATCTATCAGCCTGAAATATTCGTCACTATCCAGGCATATTCTTCAATTATTGGCCTACAGACACATCAGGTAGCTATTATGCTTTCTGCTTGTCCATATTTGATCATTAGAGAATCCGCTGTCTAGAGCCTAAAATACAATATGTATGATGCCAAACAAAATTCTTGTTACTAGGAAATACAGCACAGGGGATATCTTAGCTGAAATATGCAATATAGGTGCCCTCAAAGCACTTGTTTATTAGTGTGAATTTTGTATGTTTGCATTTGGGAAACTGAAGTGTTATTTGTACATCTGTATGCATGTGAGTATTTGCAGATTAATGACCTATATATATTTTTCTATTCATGTCTGAGAAAGACAGTGAATTTCCCCCTTTTGAAACTGCATATGAGGGTTGAGGAGGAAAAAAACAGTTCAAGAGTTCCTAGAGCACTTCTCTGTTTATCCTTCTGTCATGTCTCCAGAACATCTTTGATGTTCTGAGACATATATTAAGTTATGGTTATAATAGACTTTCTGTGTATTAGTGCAGGAGGGGAAATTGAGATCTACAGCTTTAAGAAAGAAAAGGATTTTGCGGAAATTCTAGGGTCCTATACTGCTTCTCTAGCCAGTTCTAGTTAGTGTGTAGTAAGTTTTCAGTCAGCTCAGACCTGGAGAGAGTAGTTTCCTTTGACAAAATACAGACCTTAGTCCACTTAAATATAGGAATCAACCTACAGAAAACAGAGATAGTTTACTAAGAAAGTTAATCAACAAAGAAGAGAAAGCAAGCTACAAGATAACACAAAGCAAGCCTTTAAAAAATACTATTGATGAGTTTAAGTTCTTGTTTATGTGCGTTTTTAACAAGTAAAGCTTTTGAAAATCTAAGAAGTTTGTGGACAAGTCCTTTGTTCAGGCTGTGTTCCCAAGAGCCAGAGGCCTTACTACACCAGAGTTTCATAGCATTGCTCTTGGGACAAAACACCTTCTGATGGAAAAGATAAGCAGTTACACCCCAGAAACCTTTGTACTGCTTATTCCTTTTTCTCTTTCCCATTCGGTGGCAGAAAGGAACGACTTAAGTCTTCTAGGTGTGTGCAGAAACTGAGTTTGTTTCTGGTGAATCTGCCAGAGAAGGCTGGACCCATAAGGATCACTATCTGGCAAGCCTGAGGGAAGGTGAAGCAACAGAAATGGAAGGTCAATCTCACCTGTCTCCATTGCTCTCCTCTCTCCCATCAGTTGCCCTTCCAGCTGCCTTTGAGGCAGGATGAGGCAGGACTGTATGGGGCTGCCAATGATGCCTCTGCCTGTGGTTTCTATGCATTTCCTTGCCCCGCCAAGTTCTGCCCCATTCAGGGAAAAAGAACCCTGAGAAGGTCTTAGAGAGAGCCAGTGAGAGTTGCTTCCCCTTCAAAAGGTTCTCATGTGCACTTTCTACTCATCTGTCTCTTCACCCTTTTTCTGATGGCTGCATAGATGGAAGGTTGAATTTCTTCAGTCCCACACCATCTTTGAGTAGTTTGTGCTCACTGAACAAAAGTTCAGTTAACTGGATAAATGGACATTCTTTATGATTCCTGCACACTTGACCCTTCTCATCTTTTTTATTATTTTTAAGCACAACTCCTTATTTTATTAGTTTTTCAAGAATACCTGATGCCAAAAGTTCCTCAAAATTCCTTCAAATAATTTTTGCTACATGAATGAATGCATTTTTTAAAAATAAGGACCCATATTTTTTTTCCAGAATAGCTTATCCCAAAAGCACTTTGTGTCCTATTTTAAATTTATCTTTCCTAAATATTCCTTGTGTGTCTTATATGCTAGTGCATTTTATATAGTGTGAAATACGGTAGCTATAGAGAAACAAACTGCACTTTCCTGTTACAGGAAGGGGTAATAATAGATATGTGCCAGTTGCATTTTTAATCCAGTCCCTGTTATGGTACAGACTGTACTGGGGAGGAGCAGAAGCTACTGGCAAGTCTCCCATTGTTGTAGTTTTATCTATTGTTCAATGTACAGTGTGAAAAACAATATAATATTTGCTACAGTTTTCTAACAAACAGATAGGCTGTGTTTTCTAATGTAATTCCGTGTGCTTTCATCTGTGAAGTCTGTTCTTTGTATCATATATACATGTCATAACATATGAATTTTGAGGAGAAAAACAAGCCTCTTTTTACAGATTCTAACAAGTGTTGTACAGTGTGTTTTTAGTAGCACTGCAAGTGGTTGCATTTTTAGAAAATGTACATGAAGTCAAAACGTGTTAAATGAAAATATTTTCTGGTGTCTGCATATAATGTTTACAATTTGCAACCTGAGATTTGTGACTGCTTCATGATGTTTAACATTTTGTTTCTGCCAATCCTTAAAGAGGCACAAGATGCTATGCAGTAAACAAGAGCACACTTTTCTACCGAATATGAACAATATTTTCTTATTGCCATGACATTTCACTGGGCTGTGCCTAAAGCTTTCATGCTTCTCTTCAAAGTAAAAAAAAATCAATTTAAAATTAAAAAGGAACTTATCACTATGCTGATTTCTCCACATTTTATTTAATGATGTATTTACACAATCATAAATTGGAAGGCGCTCAGCTCTGATTGAACTGTTATGAAATACAGTTTTAATCCCTTTCCTCTGGCTGCAAATATTAGATTTGAATGATGCTTTTTCATTATTTTGGAGACAGCAGTTTTTGTCTATTTGTGTTGTCAGCAGTTGCTAATACTATATAATTAATGAATAGTGAAATTTCATTTTTGGTTTTGGTGCTTCCCTTACGAGTTTGTTGTGCATCTTTTGAGTCTTATAGTAACTTGGCAAGATTAGAGAATAGTGGTTTCTCCTGACTTACTTTGTTCTTCTATTCACCCATCCTGCTATTTTAGCTTCTTTTTGCTCTTATTTTGCTCTATTGCCTTATTTTCCTACTTTTTCCTTACCTTTCAACCCACAAAAGACCAAAAATATCTTCCTCTTTGTTCACATTTCTAACCTTGCTTTTCATTCTGGTTCTGGATGATCGTAAAGGTTCTCTTTTGATCATGCTTTCTTGTGACCGGGCCACCATACGTTGAGGATCAGGGAGCAGCTACTTCCCTTGACCTTCTCATCAGTCTTCTTCAACATTTTGCGCAACTCCCTCATGCTGAAGAGCTCTACTGTTTGAAAGCCTTGTTGGCTTCTCTCCTAGGAGCAGATTGTGAGGCAGCAGCTTTGGGCAAGGGGGCAAACCAAGCTTTGGTCACAGCTATTCAATGACAGCCCTCCTCAGCCAGTACTTGAGGAGTGGACAACGAGCACTACACCCTTCCTCCCATGGCTTTGTGCTGCCACCAGTCACCAGGACACATAACCACCTTTTCCAGGAATAATTGGAGTACAGCATGCTAGCTACTCAACTTTTGAGCCACACTGTCTCCCAGCCAGGCTTGTCTGCTGCTACCGAGCCCAGTGCTATTGGCTCTGAGGGTCTTGTGGTTCGGAGTCAACAAAAATGGTGGTTTTCTTGATAGCTCTTCACTGGCCCAGGAGACCCTGGTTTTTGCTGCTTTAGGAGACATTCATAGAACAACCGTGGATGCAGTTGTCCAGACCAAACCTGTGGCTATAGGTCAACATTCTCCATCAAAACCTGGCTTGATAGTTTCTAGTTGCATGGACCTTCCACAGTAGAGGTTCTTAGGGCTAGGCTGTTGATCTCAGGTAGTTGACACCATCTTGGCGGCAGAAAACTGTTCACTGTAAGGATCTACAATATTATGTGAAGAACTTTCTGTCACTGGATCTGTGGTTTTGGAGTTAGTGCTACTTCTCCATACACCTTTTGGGCAAGGACTTGGAGAAGGTGGTGGCTATTTAACTGCAGACATGTTTGGATTAAACGGATTATCTAGACCCATTTCAATCTGGGTTCAGGCGGGATTTTGGCACTGAGACTGCCTTGGTTGCCCTAATGGATGACCTTTACCGGGAAAGGGACAGGAGCTGTACTTCCCTGTTGGCCCTTCTTTATCTCTCAGCAGCTTTTGATACCATTGACCATGGTATCCTACTGGAACAGCTTCGGAGATTGGGAGGCTCTGTTTTGTAGAGGGTCTCTTCCTATCTCCGGGGCAGGTCCCAGAAGGTAGTAATGGGAGACTTC
>MTQE01001134.1:59433240-59489157 GCA_014337955.1 Aspidoscelis marmoratus | reverse complement strand
GTCATTTAGGGCCTTATAGGTCAAAGTTAACACCTTGAATTGGGCTCGGTCTTATACAATACAAATCTGTGGTTACTTACTTTTTTTATTTTAATCTAAATAGGAATGTTTGTGTGTGTGTGTGTGTGTGTGTGTGTTTCAGCTTAATGCCAGGACTCTTGAACTTCTCTTCTACATCTCTTATTTCATACATCACAGAGATAGGGAATGTGTCCCTCTGTGATGGTGCTGCAGGGACAGCCCACAAATCAGGGTCAGAAGATTGACAGGGGAAGTTGTAAAACTTATTCTGATCTCATTAAACCACATTTTGGATTAAAACTTGCTTCAAGAAGGTCAAACAGAACCTTCCCAACAGAGCCTGCTCCTACTTTCACCATCCCTTCAAAAGGCCTCACAGAAGGCATCCGTTGCTGGATTTGGGTGTTTCCCCACTGTCACTAGAAGTACCCATTAAGTACCCATTAATGGGTACTTAATGGCATTGTTGTACCCATTAATGGGTACTTAATGGGTACTTCTAGTGACAGTGGAAAAATGCCCTTTAATTCCTATTATTCCTGACAACTGACCATATTGGGAGGGGCTGAAAGGTGTTGGATTCTCTTCATTTCACCCTCCCTAAAAAACCCCACTATGATGTGCAAGAGGAAGAGGTGTTTTTAAAAGTTTTACTGGAAAACCTAGAAGTTCAGGTTGCTAGGATTAGGCTTGTGATATTGATTCACACTGTTCTGTGGCCTCTCAGGTATCAGTAGCTTCTTCCCTTGTGCATAAAGTCACCCAGAAGTGTGAAATAGACAAGTGCTAGCTTTTCTGTAGTTTGTTTCTGCTGAAACATTCTAGCATCACTCAATTAACATGTTTACAAGTTAGCCTTTCAAAGCACTGGAACAGAACAGAAAAACATAATTTTACCTGGTTGGAAGTTTGCTTTTTGACAACAAAAATGTGTAGGTCTTCAACTACAAATCAGTTTTGTTGTCAAAAAGCAAATCAGCAAGGTCCTTTATGATAACAGAACAATAGATCTTAATATTGGTGCAACTGAGCAAATAGCATCTTCATAGAATAGCCTCATAAGCCTAGCACCAAACAACCTTCATTTTAGTATTCCTAAAATCATCAGGTGAGGTAAGTACAACATCTAGATTTAAAATGCTCAGATTACTCCAAATTTGGACTGTTGTTCATTACCACTTCAGTAAGCAAATGAGCTTTTAACAATCTACTTGCATAGATCCAATCAGCCAAGCATGCATATTCATGTGATTAGCTATGCTTTCATCCCTTTTCTTCTTTAACTCTAATTCATATATAGCTTAAACCTGTCACACTTCTGATGCAAAAATAAACAGCTCATTTCATGCAGATGGAAGCAGCATGTATATATACTTTTATCTAATATAATCAAAATATTTAGCTTGCTCTTTACTAAATTCTTCTGCATAAAGCTTTTGTACTTTGTAACTGGCACAAAGTTGAAATATACAGTGTGTCCAAAGTTGTAAAAAATGCAGTTTCTCAAACCAGCTTCAGACATTAACAGAAAGTCAGCCAGTAACTACCTGGTGCAGTTTGGCAGTTGTTATTACAGGAATCTTCCTGTCTGCAGACTACTTAATTCCTTTACCCTAAACTTTGAGAGGTCTTAGTACTTGATGTCATCTTCCCGCTATGCTTGAATCTCTTTGAACTTGACTAAACAATTCTCATTCCATACAGGAAATACATCTGGTTGTGGGATCTGCACGGAAAGTGACCCAGAACTGGAGGTAGAATATAGAGATCGGCTGGACCATGAATTTCTAGAAACGGACTCTCTGTCTGATTCGAATACTGTTAACCAGGATGAAGATTCCTTCAGTGTATTGGGAGACTCTGTGGCAGAGCAAGAGCTGCTAGAACAGGACATGCCACCTCTCTTTGTGCACTTAACCTGCTCCATGAAATTGCGCAGCCAGCATAGTTCCATGCCTGTTCGTTCACTGCCCACTTGCCTGGGTGAGTGAAAATGAGCTTAGTGTTTGTTGCCAAGAGCAGGTGTGGATAATTTAGCCTCCGTCAATCTAAAGTTCTTTACAAGTTTTGGATTACTTTTTCTGTCAAGCCCAGCAAGCATCGATGGGCTGGTTTTGACTGGCAGAAGTTCTAATCCAAAGCATTTGGAAGGTACTTGGCTGGTGGTGTGCAGAAGACCACAAGCACATAAGAGGAGGCCTGTTGAAACGGGCCAAGCTCCTCTAGTCCAGCATCCCACCTCGCATAGTGACCCGCCAGTTGCTTCTGGGCATTCTCAAGCAGACGGCAAAGGCAAAGCCTTCATCTGCTGTCGAGTCCCTCCATGTGGCCTTATGAGGCATCCTATCTGTCTTATAGTGAAAGACTGACTTGAGCCTCCCACAGAAAGGATGCTATTATGTGGTTGGGGCTTGCCTTCCTCTGGCATTTGACAAGATGCTAACCTGCATAATGTTTGTGGATTCTCTTTAGGAGAGGTGCTTGGCTGTCTTGAGAGCTGTAAGGCACTACAGTCTATTGATCTATCTGACCTCTGTGTGACTCTAGACATTTTTGTTCTGACCCTTCCTCTGGAGATTGAAATGGTGAACGACTTGCATCACAATAGGTATAAGCTCTAGCACTGGTAACAGTTTTCAGTTGGGGGAGTCTTAGCAGTGCCTGGGATTAAACAGAAAGTAGTTTTTCTTGGATCCAGAGAGGGCCCATTCATTTTTCTGATTTTAACAGGTACACTTCTGAAAGTAGTGTTTCCTTCACCCGGTCCCCAGGGAGACCTTCCTCCTTCCGGTCTGATGAGGAACTTATGCATACCTTGGACAGGCTGCCATCAGCTGTGGATGATGGGTATAGATTCATTTTGTCCCATTTTGTATACTGATTTGCTGAAATAAGTGAGCCAGTGTGCTTTACTATTGTACTTTCCCCTTCTTTCAAAGGCATCCAGCACTTTCCAATCTTCCTGGAGTGCACAGGCAAGCAGTTGAAGCAACTATGACAGAAGTGAGTTAATCTGTCAATGGCTGTTAGTAAAGATGACTGTGTATTATCTCAAATATCAGAGGCGGGTGGTATGGCTTTGCAAAATAATGTGAAGGGTGAAAGCTCTATTGCTCATGGACGTCTCTTGCCACTATGGACAGTTCGTTGGATTTGATGAACCAACGATCTGATCTAGCACGACTCGTTTCACTCTTAACAGCAGAATATTCCTCTAGCACAGTTCATATCCAGTCCCACTGTTCAGTCCTGGAGTATGGTCTGATCATGTTTTAGATTTTATCAGACTTAAGAACACTGGCAGGGATACAACTGCTAGATGCAAGCTGCAACGTATCAGTTAAGTTCCTGATCTGTGTTTCCTTTGCTATGTTGCCTTTCTAATCACAGATCCGCTGGCTTTTGGATGATGAAATTGTGTCAGCCTTGCGTCACTCTCGACCAGTCACTGTTGACACTCTGAATCGTGTGGCTACCCATGTTTATAGTTCTCAAGGTCGTCCAAGCTGCCATTGTGAGGCTGTCCCTTTGCAGTTTGTTTTTGGGCCTGAAAACTCTCTGGAAAAATTTCGAGAGGTACATTAGGTTCTATGCTAGACATTTCTTCCATACTTTTTTCTATGTGTTTGCTGTCCATAGATCTGCTGCTCCTAGGACAGGGTCCCTAAAGCTATCAGTAGCCTCTCAGTCTCTGCCATGCCATTATGTTTTATCTCTGCAAAAATAGTCACCCCTCAAGCTACCTTTTGTTTGTTCCTCATCACTGAAGCTTCATTTCCTTATTTTGTTGTAGGAGTTCCAGAGAATGACTCTACCTGGCTATATACTCAATGCAGAAGGGAACGATTTCTACTATGTGTCTGTCAGCCGCCTACATGCCCCAGTTGATGGAACCAGCCCTTCAGTAGCAATTGAGGGTGCCGTGAAAAGAGGCAGGTGTGAGAGCAGCACCAAAACTGAGGGCTCCTTGTCCTGCTCTAGCCCTCCTGAAGAGACCCATCGTCTCTGGGTATCGCCAGCAAGTGAGAATAAATGTAACCTGGAGACAGGAGAACCTCTGGATATAAATAGCCATGCATCTGGAGAAGTAAGTACTGTGAATATGTATCTCTCAAGATCTTAGTTGAGAGATGCAGTGATCATCTTTTTAATGGATTGTAAGCAAGATTTGGCAAAGAGCATAGTCTGGTTTGTTTTCTTATTTGGAAGTGCAGGCTTACAGTTATTTGTTTTAATGCAGGTATCAGAAGAAGCTCCACACGTGGATCAGACCAGTGCTTTGGAATGCAGCTTCCTAGATGATGAAACTGCAATGATCCAGCCTCAACCCCTGCCATGCCCATTGGAAAAGTGGGACAGTGAGAAATCACCCTCAGCAACCCCATCTGTAGCAAGTCTGGCAGATTCTGTGACACCAGGTAGGAAACATGAAAAGCTGTTTGTGGCTGAAAACTGGAGCAGAAGATGAGATTTACGTGGGGAATGCAGTGACTGCACTATGGGACTTGTGCACTTCTGGAAACTGTGGGAAGGTCCCATCATCTCTGACAGTTGGCCAGGGGCAGTGGGCTCAAAGAGCAGTCAGCTGTCCCTCCTTCTCCTGTAGCGCAGAGCTTGGGTCAACAGCCCCTTTCTGTTTATGTTTTATTACAGGGTTGGCTAATGTGTGCGTTAATGCATTATGCTCAGTAAAGTCAATTTTCATGTACGTTTGTAAAGAACTGCAGACTTGAAACCTTTCCTACCATTAGTTCTGCCTATTCTGACACCTAGTACCACTTCATTTTAACTGCCTTGCCCTCTGCTCCACCAGACACCACACACCAGTGCAAACTGACTGAGGTGGCTGAGGCTGGTGGGAGTTTGGAGTCTGGAAGTCCACCGATTTCCCCTATTTTTGTTTTCTTATGCTAAACAGTGTGTCACATCACCACTTAAGTTTAGCCAGAATTTCTTGGGAAGAGTGATAAAAGGTAGTGTGATCTTATATCTGAGATCAGGCAATACTGTTTTGTATTTCATGTGCTCATTTCTTGCCCTGACAGTTTGTGTCCTTCTCAAAGCTGGTTCTTTGAATAGACTTTAAGGCAGCAACTGCTTCCTATGACACTGATGGCACCATCTGTGACAAGAGGGGAAGCAAAAGCAGAATCACTCCTCACAACCTCTGCGTCTCCTTGTGCACTGTGTCCCCATATGTACCACATTCTGAGGCCTCCATTGGCATTCTTCACACATTGTTGTACCTTCTGGTTGCCACTTGGCACTGAAAATCTCCCTGACAGGGCAGTGTGAATTCTAAGAAAAAAATACATTTCATGCCAGCAACAAAATCAGATTTTGGTAGAGTGCTTGTGAGTTACCTTAGAATACATGGCACCATGAGAGCAATGCTATGACCAGTGTAGATGCTGCTTGTGATTTTCAAGCTGAGCAAGTTGTTGTTATATCCCACTGAATCCGGACTGCCTCCTGATGACCATACAGATATATCCATGCAATATTTTGGCAGATGCTAAGAACATAAGAGAAGCCCTGCTAGATCAGGCCACAGCCCATCTAGTCCGGCATCCTCATGCTCATGGGCATCTCAAGCAGAGACAAGGACAAACCTATTCCTGCTGTAGAATCCCAGCAAATGGCCTTAGAAGCGACCCGGTCTGTCTGTCCGTCCCCAGCCTGAAAGATGGACCTAGGCATTCATTCTAGTAGCCATTGATACATCTGTCGTCCATAAATTTGTCTAACCCTACCTTAAAGCCATCTAGACTGGCAGCTGTCACCACCTCTTTGGGCAGCAAATTCAATAAACCGATAACCCTCTGGGTGAAGAAATACTTCCCTTTGTCGGATCTGACTCTCCTACCCATTAGCTTCATAGAGTGCCCCCTGGTTCTAGTATTATATAAAGGAGTTACTCTTGTTTTGCTGCTGTGACAGCTACCTAGTCGATTCCTTTCTAGTTATCAGACATGCAAAAATGTAATTATTTTACGGATAGGGTTAACTAAGGAAATCATATTATTGAATTATTGACTGCCAACTAACAGAGCACAAAGTTCAGATCTTCCTGCATGATCATTCATTTAAAATACATGATATTTTACCAACACCTCGCTGCCCCCAGGAACTGTTCACCCCCTCAACTCAGCCCCCGGAAAAAGTAAAGGATCCAGTGCTGCAGCAGAAATCACTGCAGTTGTCTTTTTATCTGCAGTGTTCCTAATTCAGCAAGAATAATAAGTATGCTGCCATTCACCCATGCTAACCAAAATGGAGCACTTGACAGAAATATATCAAAAACACTTTCTGTAATAGTACAAGAAACAATGCAATGCCAGTCCTTGTGAGTGGACAAAAGGCAGATTACTGTCAGGAAATGTAATTGCCTGTAATTTTTTTTTAAAAAGCCTTAGATCCCTAAAGACGAAAGAGTCTAGGCTTCTTCAAACCTTTCATGCCTCAGTCAATCCTAAAACAATCAAGCCAGCTGTAATAATATAATAGAATCAATCTGGTAGTTCCTAAAGAAATATACACTTCAAGTACATATTACCAGTAGGTATTTTTAGAACTTGAAATGGCACACAGCTTCAGGGAACAAATTGCTTGCAGGTGTCTGTAAGGCTAAAGGTGATATTCATTGTAATCATATTGTCAGTCACAGATAGTTTCTTGGACTGACACTTTGCAGCATGGCCATCAAATCTGTTGAAATATGTGCCAATACGTATCCTTTGAAGCATCCTAAAGATTGCTGTAGTTTCATAAGAAATTTGATGTTTGATCTTCTGGAATGGATCAAATATCTAATTTCTAAATTACATATTGAACTTCTGTGATATTTTGATATTTGCTTCTGCTCTGTTGCCTTCTGTGAAGCCTTTGCCAGTTTGTGGTTTAGTATTTTCTTAAGTTTGCTAAGTTACTTCTGAGTCTTGAACTTTGCTATCTCAAGAGGTTTATGTGAAAACCTCCTTCCTGGTTTGTTAAATTGATCTCTCTGCCAATCTGTGCAGGTTTGTTCTAATATTCTTTTCGTATTTCCTATTGTGTTTGCATCTTTTGTACTCAAGTAATTTTTAAATTGCTATGCTTGAACAAAACCATGCAGTTTTACACTTGTGAGAACTATGCCTCTAATCACTCCAGGCCTGAATAAAAGGAAACACTGGCTGCATCCCCATGCTGGCCATTTGGCATTCTTTGGGCGCTGTTTGGGCATACATGGGCCTGGCGCGGGAGCAGGAACACATCTCAAGCATCCCCATGACATTCCCAGCAATGCGGGACAGGTACGGGTTGGGCGTGGATGGAGGCATCCCCATGAGAACCGTGCCGAACCCTGGTACAGGGGAACAGCACCCTCTCCTCATTGAAAGCCAGACTGATGTCAGCCCACCCCTGTGCCGCATCCCCCCTCCCTTAGTGGCACTGACAGCCAGGACTGGGGTGGGAGGCATGGAAACAAGTTAAAATAAAACTTTATTCATAATAATAATTTTTAAAAAAAATTTAAAACACTGAAAACTGCTTGCGGCAATAGGTGCTTGAGCAGTTTTGTGCACCTCCGCTCCACCAGGGACCACGAGAACGCAAATCAACTTTAAAAGACAGAAAATCAAGCCTTTATTCATGATCGCCTTGCCGATCGGGGAAACGGGGGTTGCAAATGGAACAAAAATCAAGCTATTATGCAGCCTGCCTTGGCATTCTTGAAACGGGGTTGGAATTACCTCCATGGGAATGGCAGAAAATTAAAAAACCAAGCCATTCTCCAGCTGCCTTTGCAATCAACATTTTAAAAAGTCAGCAGCTGTGATCTTCAATGGACAGAGCAGGTTCAGCAAGCACACCCCAGCTCCCAATGACATGGGCACCAATCTCCTCCCCGTTAGCCTGCCATTCTCCCCATGTGTGTTCCCTGCTTACTGAGCAATGCATGCCAGTCCTCCAAACCATGCCGAGACTTCTTTTTTCAGGTATCAAATTTGGCACCCTTCTGGGGGGGATTTGGTACGCTTTTTGTGGACCAAATCCAAAACACATGGGGACGAACCTTCCCGATCCCATGTTCGGAACCATACCAAAGTTGCATGGGGACATGGCCACTGTCCCTCAGTCTTCCTTCTAAGAATATCTATTAAAGTTTCTTTCTTTCTTTCTTTCTTTCTTTCTTTCTTTCTTTCTTTCTTTCTTTCTTTCTTTCTTTCTTTCTTTCTTTCTTTCTTTCTTTCTTTCTTTCTTTCTTTCTTTCTTTCCTTTTTTTGTTATCAACCAATTCAGTTCTTCAGCTTCATGAGGCTATAAGTTCTAAAAGACTTCTATATGTCTTACTATCAGGGTCCTTTAAGAAGCCAGTTTAGCAAGTGACATGGTGTTGCCTTTTCTTTTCTGGCTTGTTTCTTGACACCTGGACTATGCATTCCCAGTTTACATACTTGGACCCTTTATGCACTGAGCCTTATTCTGGATTATATCCTGGAGTAGAGCTGTACTGTCTGCATGCTGGTGCAGACTAGTGTGCTTTGGCATGTAGACAGCAGGCCCCTATTCTGGGATATAATTCAGAATAAGTCCCAGTGTGGATAGGATCTTAGGTAGAACTGTGGCTCATAGCAAAGAGGATTATCTAGAGCCCTGAGCTTCTTTTCTTTCCCTATAGGCTGTGGAAAGCAGAATCCCAGTCGTGTGCAGAGCCTCATTTCAAGCCAGGGTAGTATGGATTCTGATCTGCTAGGTGAGTGGAAGAACTAAATAATCTTTGCATGGAAATAAATTTAAAAGTCTACAGGGGAGGTTTCTGTGTACAGTATCTGGACACAAAAGTGGCTTAAATAGACCAGCACATAAAACTCAGGCAATGAAATCACAAAGTACTATTGAAAAAGTGGTAGAAAATGTGCAGGTCAAAATACCACGGAACTCTTTAATACAAACCAATAAAATTTTGATGCATAATACACTAAATCTAACTGTAGTCAAGAAGGAGAAGGTGTGGGTTATTGATATAGCAATATCTGGTGACAGCAGAGTCAGAGTCAAAGAACTTGAGAAGAACATGAAATTTCAAGATTTGAAGATGGAAATGTAGCATAAGCCAGCAGTTTTAGTCCCTGTGGTTATTGGCAGATTGAATACCATACCAAAAAACCTTGGTCGACACTTAGACCACCTGTATATTGACAAAATCTACATTGGTCAACTGCAAAAGGCTGCACTGCTTGGATTCACACACATCGTATGTTGAGATATTACATCATCCTAAATTTTGAGGAAGAACTCGTTGCAAAACGGAAGTCCAACACCACCAAAGAATGGGCAGCTGTGATATTCAATGATGACTATGATGATGTGATATCAGGAGAAGGCAGGATCAATGTGAAACAAACAGAGAAAATACAGTATTTGAGGACTTGAAGATCGAAGTCCTTGGATGCACTTCAGATGGCTTGTATGTTGACAAGGTAACCATCTGTCAACTGCAAAAGGCCACCCTGCTGGGTTTTGCACACATTATCTGCCGATACATAATGTCATCTTAGGAACTTGGGAAGTTCCCAATACATTATGAAATATCAAAGCCAACATGTTTTGTGTCATGTTGTGTATCTGCCAATAATAATAGTAATACAGCACTGATTATCCTAGGTCTTTGGGAAGGATCTTGAGGGTCAGAGTACTAGATCAGTTATAAATACCTACCAGACTGTGTGTGGATGGATGGGTGGATGGGTGGATGGGTGGGTGGATGGATGGATGGATGGATGGCATGTGTTGAGGAAGAGAGTTCCATAATCAGATTTGAGGAGGAGCCGCAAATAAATGCCCCAGTGTCAGTGCCTAGGCAAGAGACTATAGGAAGATCTCTGGTGGATATAGTATATGTTGTACAGTAAAACATTATATAATGTGAGGGTTCTGTTCTGGAAAAATAATGCCTAGTGTAAAAACACATTCTGCAGGTAATAAACTGGAATGGAAATCTAAGACATAATAGAACTATGGCAAAAACCTCAGTTGACTTACATTGGGAGAACAACCTCAACTGAAAGTTCCATTGACTTGCAAGGGATTGCACTGATTTAAACAAGGAATTGACTTGAATGCAAATCAGTGGAGGACAGTAACTGACATTCAAAAGGACACAACCACCCCTACCTTGTGGGAAATGCCAGAACATATGAAAGCCATGCTTGGGTCCTTGACCATTCAGATGCTAGTCAATATTCATCTCCAGACAAGGGTTTTCCACAGACTACAGTGCTGAACCCACAGATGCCACCCATTATGTCAACCACCGTCCATCCAGGCAAGAGTTTCTTACAGACTGCAGTGCTAAAACACTTAAATGCCTTGAAAGAACCCCCTTACACACCTAGATAAGGGTTTTTCACAGACTACACTGCTGAACACTCAGATGCCATTCAAGATTTCAATTCTACCTTGTACACCCTTGACAGGATACTAGTGGCAATACTCATTAGGAGTGATAAGAAGAAGGGTGCGTCCTACCTTATTGACTTCTGGAAAGGGTGAAAGCAGAAGCCACTTGAACAAGCAGGAGCCTCTGACCTGCCAGCAGTGCACTTTGGTGCCATTTTGTGCAAAAAATATTTGCAAAAAGAATATGTATATGCACCAAAGGAAGGTTGTCTGCACAACAAAATTTGTTTTCTCAGTAACAAAAAAAGTGTCCACAAAAGACACACACCAGCACTTACTCGCGCTCTTACTCTCTGAAAAGCAGTGTGCATTCACAGAACCCAGTCACTTAGTAACCAGCTACAGCACATACCACAGACAGGAAACACTAGTAAACTGATGTAACATATATAAATATACACCCACTGCACTTAACAGGCCCCACTGAAAAGCAGTCAAAAACCACGAAAAAGCCACACTCAGAATACAGACTGAATAAACACTTCCCTCCCTGTAGTGATAATGGCTCCTGGAGCAGAGAAGAGGTCTCAGCATGTTGCAGAGTTGCCTTCTGACCTCTGTAGTTTTAAAAGAAACTGCAAGAATAATCTCCATTCACTTTCACTGATAGGCCAATTCCCCAATTGAATCAGTGGAAGTTTCATCTGGATCAGTTAATTTCAGTGCAAGTCAATGGAGGAAAACTGAGCAATACGAAACAGTTGGGGTTGTATTATACAAGGGTGACCACAAAAAAGTAAAATTTGTAATAGTAAAAATGCACTATGTGAGAATGCTAGTGATTTCATATATACAACTAGGATTCCTTTCACCTCAACCTTAGCCACTTTTGGGACATGAATTGTAGTGGTCTCCTTAAGGTTCACCTAAAAACATTTTAAGAGTAGGCCAGCTGATGCAGTGCATGATTCTTTTCCAGGGTATGATGGTGGCAGCAGTGATTCTGAATGTGAAGAGGCTGTGATGAATGACCTGGAATCCAAGCGTCCCCTCATGCCTGACTTCTGGCTGATTGTGAAGATCCTCCAGGACAGGGTGGAGGTTTATTCTCACACACGGTAACAGTTATTTTCTTACACTCCATAGCTGGGATTCTGAGCTCTATAGGTGTAGCTGTTTTTACCTCAAACTCTACATATCCTCCCATGCTCCTTTGATTGTAATATAATATTGCACTTGACCCTTCATGTATGCCCAATTCCTATTTTCACCATGACACTAGCTGTCTCAGTGCTGTGGTGGTCCTGAAAAAAGAAATAGTACTGTACAGATTCTACTCACATTCAGATTCATACCTATTGGCAATGCGTTTTTCAGTGCACTATTTTTGCCTTTTGCTATTTTTCACTGTTCCCTGTAGTCAGTCATGTAACTGGAAATGATATTGTCCCTTATCTGTATAGTGGTTGCTTTTAAAAATGAGAGCTCCTCCCAAAAGCATGAGCTAGTTTGGCCTAGTGGTTAGGGAGTCAGACACTTACCTGGGAATACTGGGTTTTATTCTGCCGTCCCCCATGAAGCCAGTTGGGTGACCTTGGGCTAGTCACAGGTTTTTTTTGAGCTCTCACAGCCCCACCTACCTCACAGGGTGTTCTGTTGTGGGGAGAAGCTTTGCCAGCTGCTTTGAGTCTCCTTAAATGGGGAGAAAAGTGGGGTAGAAAAGCCAGCTCTTCTTCTTCTTCAGTTCTTTACCTTTCTTCTCTGTGCAGTAGCTTGAGTGCAGTAAAACCAACACATAATGAGGAAGGGGAATGTATACGTCTTCTCCGTACTGTGGTAAAGAAGGTTGGTGAGATTTGCCGCGTTGTTAACCAGGTAACTATGGCATATTCATAATTTTAGCATAATAGGATTATTTCCTTTACAGCTCTGAAGATCACATGCTGCAAACTCAATAACGTAGCAAATTTTACTTTGGTGTTGTGCAAGTTGAAAAATTAAAACCTTTATGACTAAAATGTTAAGCAGATACTTGATATTTAAAATGTTAATAGGAATACTAGTGCACCCCAAGGACTAGAAAGCTGATTTTTGTAAAAAGCTAAGATTCCTGAGTTTGTGTATCAGATGATTTAAATACTGATATGGTTGCAAGTGGGGAGGCAAATAGTAACCTTGGCTGTTTTTGCACTGCCACTTTAGACCCTATTAGGAACCCAATAGGTACCAGTCAGGAAGGCCCTGTCCCCACCCAGTACCCATTTAAGACCCCATTAGGGCACAATCCCAAAGGCCCTGTCCCCACAAGGGCTGGAGAAATCTGGATTTAATAGGTCCTTCAGGCCCTTAAATCCAGATTTTCTGCAGACCCTTTAAAGGTATCCACAATCCAGTCTTCAGGCTTGAAGACCAGATTAAATGACATGCATATGCACAACTTACCTGTGGATGGAGTCCATGGTGGGGCCAGCAAGAGCAATGCTCTGTGTGTGGGTGGTGCCGGTGGATCATGACTGAGAGGTGACAGAGGTGCCGATTGCAGCCACATCTATCAATGCGGCCGCCACTGTCGCCACGTCCTCCACCTCCGCCCCCCCCCCAGGAGGCTGCTTTGTCAGTGGGGCATCAGGGTGGACTTTGGGCGCTTTGAAGGGGGGTGAGCATGCCTGCCAGCCATGTGCACAGCTTCTCTTCTGTGCCCGCCACTCACAGCTACGGAGGCCTGCACGGCCTCCTAAGCTGTTTACAGAGTCCAGCACAAGCTTTGTAGTTGCTGCATGAGCAGCTATGAAGCCGTGCCTCTTTGCCCCACCCTCTGTTGGTGGGAGGATGCTGCAGTTGCTGGTAGCACTGACCAATCACTCTGCTTCACCGGTAGCTTTTCCAGCTCTGGCAAAACAGAGCATTGGAATGGGTACTACACCATCCGCATGGCGCCCGCTGAGCACACATTGCTATTGCGTGCTAGCAGGCTTGTGTGGACATATGGGGTCCTTCCCAAGATCTGGAATCCCAGGGATGATCCCATCTCAAACATCCGTATCTTCTAGATTCAGATCTTTGACCAGCAGTGTAAAAACAGGGCTTGAATCAAGGCAGGCCCAAATTCCTAAGTTGGGAGCAAATTTGTGCCAGCTGCCACAAAAAGGGAGAAAAGTATGGCTAGGGCTGCCAACTAAGTAGACATTAAGTTGATTTTTGATCCTTCCCTCTGCAGAGGCTCCTGCTACAAGATCTTCATGACAGTCATATCTGTAATTCTCTTCTGGTTGCTGAGAGCGAAGAGGATATCTGGAAAAGTGAAACACCATTCACCTACCGACAGCGTACTGGACCCGATGGTAGGAGCTTCAAATAATAGCCATGTGCTGATACAATATTATTTCTGCTTTCTGAACTCCAGAGCAGCTAGTTAGAGCTAAAAGGAGCGGCGGTTCAAAACATCCGTAAGAAGGGTTGGTTGACAAAAGCTGACAGTCTTTGTTTTTACATCAGCCATTTTGGAAATAATCATAATTATGGGTACCTGATCTGTATCATAATTACATGATTGTAGGTTTTCATCAATTACGTAATTTCTCTTTTAATGTGCAACATGTGTACCAGCAGAACTTGAAAATTCTCTTTCCTGTTCAAAATGTGCAGCCATGCTTTTGAGTACAGGGTTGGTTGTTGAGAAAACCTGTGTGGAGAGATGCTGTAGTCTTTGATTTCATAACACAAAGGAGTATGAAGGAGAGTAGGGAGGTATATGACCAGTTGGGCAGTGCTGTAGAGAACTTGTGCAATTGAGTATCATTCTTTTCTCTGCAGACTATCCAGGAGAGGAGAGCTTTCAACCTCGTGACTATCTTGCAGCCACCATGCAGTTCATTCCTGGACATTTTGCATGTGATGCAGTTTGGAGCACCGTCATCCATGTGCACTCCAGACTCAAGATGGGCCCTAATATGGGTGTTTCACGTGGTGGGTATCAGTACACAGGATTCTAGGTCCTGGGCAACGATTTCTTGTACGTGATAATTTCTCCTTTGCTTCAGTCCTCTGTTGAGGTAAATTGTTAGGTTGAAGTGGCATGCACAGAGGTGGTTCACCTGGGGAAATTTCAACAGTACACCAGAATAAGGAAGAGAGCCACTGTGCAGCAGCAAACCACAGACTGCCAAGCTTTTCTCAATGATGTTTACTGGTTAATGCTTCCCAGTTTGTAGCTTCAAAAGCAACCATTTCTTCTTTTCAGTTTTTGTCAGTTTGAGATATGACACACACGAAGTAGTGCCACTGCTTTCCAGGCAAGGTGGCGAAATTTGTAGTATAAAAATGATATGGTGCTCCTTGATATATTCGATGAGATTTGATTGTTTGTGTTGTGGGAAAATGTTGCTTAATATTAAAGCATGTTACACAGAAGCACAACATGATATTCCAGAACCTACCATGGAAGCCAAAATATAGAAATGCCATGCCTGAATATCTGTATCACACAGATGTCATGCAGGCCTGCACACCCAGACGCAAGGTATTTTCACAGACTGCAGTGCTGAAACCACAGATGGCAGGCAAAATACCAAGTCTTATGCGTATCCAGACAACATTTTTTCATAGGCTGCAGTGCTGAACGCACAAATGCCAAGCAAGACGTTACTCCCCAACTCCCAAGCAAGAGTTTATTTAGAGACTACAGTGCTGAAACTCACATATGCTACACTAGTTGCCCACTCACACAAAGTTTAGTGACAAAACTCTGCAGGACCAGTACCAATATCTCCTATCTTGGAGGCTGAAGACAGAAGTCACCCTCCTCCTCTTGACTGCTGCAGAAGTGTCCTATTTGCTGGCAGTGTTTTTTGGAGCAATCTGTTTCAGAAAATATTCCCTCCCCCTGAAATTTTCTATGTGCATCAAAAACTATGTGCAGAGCAACATGTATGCAATAAGTAACATAACAGTAAAGAAGCACAATATACCAGCTGCAATACACACAACTGACAACAGACATTATCAAACAGGCCAAATATGTGCTAACATGCACCAGTGATCCGCTCCATCCCACAGACCACGTATATCATTCAAAAGCAGTCAGAACTCAACAGAACTGTGTGAAGTTACACACTGACCAACTAAATACCTTTCTCGCTGTGTTTATTTATTTAAAACATTGGTATACTGCTTCTTATTAAGGAAATCTTAGGTCAGTTTACAAAAGAAATTAAAAACAAGCAACACAAGTGGCTACTTCAACAGGGAGAAGGTCCCAGTATGGTGATTCTTGAATTTTAGAGGAATGCACATGAATTGCTCCACTTCACTTCTCTAAGTTGCCCTGAGAGGCCAACGGACGTTTCAGCTGGGCTAGTCAACCCAGTGCATGTGTGTGGAAGAACATTGCACAGCGGTGAAGCATAGAATCACATTATAAGTGGAACTGTCGCAATTAGTACATCACGTTATAGCAAAATGCACCCTTTGATATCATATTATAGGAAGTTTCACTGTTTGAAAAACAGGAGTTGGGTTTTTTATTGGAATCACGGAACATTTTTTGTTCATTTCACAAAAAAATTGCCGACTTTTAAATATTGTATATCAGTAGAAGAAAAAGGTTGACAAAATTAATATTCGTGGTATGTAACTGAAGAACTGATCACGAGCCTGGTGTTTGAAAATAAATGTGCATAGCTTTCATAGCCAGATCTTGCAGGTTGTTACCCATCTTTTCTCCTGCAGCCATCCAAGCCCTGCGCTCTGTGCTCAATGCCTTCTCAGTTGTGAACAGGAAAAACATGTTTGTTTACCAGGAGCGCTCAACCAAATCTGTTTTCTATTTAAGGTAAGTTCACAAGGTCATTGAATGCCCCTTGTCTGCTGTTCTCAGATTTTTCTTCTTTCTGCTGCCCCAAAGCCCCAGACCACAAGCGGGCCAGCCAATCTGAGTGCTAGCCCCTTCATCTCCTCTACATTTATCTCCTTTCTACTTTTGGATTGCTCTTCATCCTCTTTGTCACTTTACTCCAGACTATCTGAAACTACTGCCAGCGGGAAGGGTGGAGAAGCTGACAGCCAAAGCCTTGCATGCCGTTCACTTGCGCTTTCGCGCAGCCAGGAACCCATATACATTGAGGACCTAAGTGTGAGTTTTTCCCTTGTAAGAAAATTTCTGCATCCTTTCTGTCAGGAGGATGGAGACATGGGCCCTTTCTGCGCTTGGCCTTATTCTGGAATATATCTCGGGATAGTGGTCTGCTGGCCGCAAGGTAATGCAGACTATGGCTGGCCTCACTTGGGGCCTTCCATAGTCTGTGCTAGCATGCAGATAGCAGGTCCCTATTCTGGGACATATTCCAAAATAAGGCCAAGTGCAGAAAGGCCCGTGAGCTCTCTTTTCCTGGGAATTCTGGGCTACCATTGCATCTTTTTAATATTCTCTCATTCTCCAAAATAGGGCTCCCGATCCTCTTTGGAGACAGCATCTTGTCGAAGTGTGGATTCAGCCCGCCCAGTGAGCCAGGTTGACAGGCATATTCAACTGGTGGTTCATGGAGTGGCTCAGGCAGGTAGGCCACAGAGAGAATAGAGAAGGAATAGAAAAGAAATGTAGGTGCAGTACTTTGTTGTTGCTTGTGAATAGGCTGTTTCTTGGAATTCTTGAAACAAGACAGGCATACATTTTAGTAGCTGTGTACATTTTTCTGCAAAACAAAAATAAGTAGCATCCTTTTGCTTTTTTGTTATTGATTGATCTATTACATGCCCCCTGGAATTTGTTTCAATGTTTTTGTTTTATGCAGACCTGCCTGCCTGCCAGCACTTATTCTGTAGGGAAACATCTGTAGAAAAGCCTTGTTGTGCTCTTAGAGCCTAGTTCATTGTAGCATATACTACTCTTGATTTGAAAATGTGACTATAATGTAATAGGTGCAAAATCAAGAAGTGACTAGTAGAATTTACAGAGGAGATAAAGGTTGATGAACTAAGCATGACTGTTTCCAAGAGACCTATGGGTATGAGAGCAAAACAAAATACGAAGTAGAGGGACAAAAAGTCTGTTCTATAAAGGGACATCACCTCATTCAGTATCTTGTAGCAAATGGAGACTAATTCAAGCCCTTTTCTCTCTTTTTTAAAACGATTTTTATTAAGCATAAAACTTATTACACAAAGACATTGGTTGGTACACTTTATACTTTAATTACTGGTTATTGTTGACTTCCAGTCTTCTTCGGAAAGAATGATTGTGGTCTTCAACCTTCTACTCCTCTTATTTATTTTTTGTCCAACCCAATGTCTTTGTTCCTCCTTATTCTTTGAAACCTGCCATTGGTAATTCTTCCTCTGATAGCTGTAGACAGTAAAAGATTGCCAGTACCAAACAAAAACTGATGTTGTTTTGTCTCTTAATAAATTTGTCAATTTATCCATCTGTGCAAAATCCATCAATTCTATAATCCAGCCCTCCAATAATGGAATTTTTGGTATTTTTCATTGCAGCTTAGTTATCAGCCTAGCTGCGATAACCATATATTACAGTATAACATTATGTCTTTCTAATCCCATACTTATCAATCGCAGTAATTAAATTTCTGCTTTAAAATGTATCTGCATCTTTAATTAAACCTTTTTTTCTTGAAGGACCTGAGATCACAGATGAATTAGTGAAGGTATTGCGCAGACGCCTTGATGAAGCTACCCTTGACATCATCACTGTGATGTTGGTGCGGAACTGCAAGCTCACACCAGCTGATGTGGAGGTAATTGCTTAATCCTTATACAGAACTAATAGGTGTGTTGTCCTAGTTTCACAACTAGTATGATCTGTTGTCTTCTCTTAGGCCAGCTTTTTTGTTCCCTGGCTAAAAATGTCCAAACTTCTAGACTAGATGTGCTCTTTGTATTGCATTACTAACAAGTGATTTCTTTTGCAGTTTATTCAGCCTCCAGGCAGTCCACCCACTGAAGTGCTACAGTTTACTCTTCCCTCCTCCTGTCTGCCCTTGCTCCCAGCTGTGGCCTGCTACCTTCGTCAGAACCTGCTGATCTTTCTGCACACACCCAAGTATACAGACAGCAATGTTGAGAATCACTTTAAGGTGTGTGGGTCTGCTGGGATCTTTTGCACATTTTCTGGTCCTGGTGCTGTATTCCTTGGTGTTAAAAAGAATGTATACAAGTACCAGGGTGGAGATGAACGTCCACAACCACCAAAACATCTTTAGGTTAGGGAAGATGGTATAAACAGAAGTACTAGGAATCAGCTAAACTGTAGTTTGTCCAAAATGTACCTATTAGAGGAGAGAGGAGAGAGAAGGGAGTGAAGAGTGCATCTGAGAAGTTTAGACTAGCATTTATGGCAGTTGCTGCACTTTTTCCAACGCTGGGTGGAATTCAAATGCTCACTTACCTTCTTGAGCAGTTAACATTTGGCAAACTGCAGTTTGGCACTTCCCTAGGAACTTCACTGTTTTTCATCCTGGAACCTTTTGTTGACAGTTCCTGGTATACCAGTGAGGGCTTCCATCCATCTATTGAGGAAGTAAAACTAGGAAAACTAGTATACGCATGTAGAAAGATAGGTTCAGACAGATCTGTACCTGTGAAAAATCTATCACTAAAGTTTCCTAGTTTCAGAAGCAGATATGTCCTAACTGATCATTGGATATCACACTTCTGAATTATAGCTCGTTAAGAACAATTAAAGACCTAGCTGAAAGATGAAGTTGGCTTGGTGTGGTGACTGTTACCTTGGTGAACATCTTCCATCATAGAAATGTAGACACTTCTGTAAAGTCAGTTGTCAGGTCTGGCCAAAAAATTTTAAATACTGTTTTATATATAAATACATCTTCATCATTTATCTCAAAATATTTATGTTTTTAGAACTTGTGAAGTGATTTTATACTAATTAAGTTGTGAGAGCTGGTTCTTATGTTTCATTCCCCAGTCTGTGAGGCCTCTGTGCATAACAAAAACTTGCTTGGGCAAACACTTTTTTTTGTAAACGTGACCTGAAGTTACATCATGACAATGGGATAGGAAGAATTATGTCCAAAGCCCAAGTATAGATGTTTAAAACAACAGAAATGGGTGAGCCAGTGGCAGTTTTTCGTACTGTTTGCTCTTTAAAAAATGTATGAAAAGAGAGAGAATAAAGCACACAGAAATCAGTAATTCAGTCAGCCTCACTAAATTAATAAACTTCTGTCTCTTCATTTGAGGAAAATAACAGAGATATGTATTGATAAGAGAGAATAAACAGCCCTAACAACTTGGAGCTGAAAAAAACCCAGAAAGAAAACTCCACCCAAACCTGATATATAATCAGTACTGGCCCATTAAGTGGAGAAAAAAGATATTTTCCTAAACATCTAGATTTAATGGGGTGTTGAGAAGTTATTAATCTTGAAGAGTGGCATCTTTTTGTACCCGTAAGAAAGCAGGCAACACAAATTGAAAAAGGCTCAACAAGATAGTACTGTTTTGCAAAATGCAAATATAGGTTCTACACTGGCATGAAACATGCTTGATTTGGTGAAAATTCTCTGCTCTTGTGATCTTGCTTTACCCAACCACTTATAGACAGAGTATACAGTTAAGTGTTTGTTTTTACGTGAACTTCTCCTGAACTTGAAAAACTATACCAAAGTTTGGCAACGTTAGGATATGTTTTACTTTGAGAAAACCTGGAAATATATGTAGTTTATGTTATATGGTTTTGTTCCTTAAGGGTCTCCAGTGTCAATCTGTTATCATAATCAGTAAATGTATATTTTATTTATTTGAATTGTGCCCCACCTTTCTATTCATAAGAACACTGAAAGAGATAGAAACTACAACATGAAAAGAATACTGAAATAGCACTGAATGAGGAAAATCTGTTGATATAGTGTTCTCTCCCTTCTTTTATCCACACCTCTTTTAGTACGTAGTTGTAAATTATAGAGATGTGAAATGTTTAAAAAGTCTTAGTAAGCCAATGACTTTCCAAATATTGCTGGCCTTCATCTCCTAATACTGGCTGCTGTGGTTAGTAAGCATCGTGGTACAACCCCCTCTTTGATTTAGGGCTTAACTGATAAAAGCAGCTTTGCTAATAACAGTAGTCTTGGTAATGATACTTGTGTGTGCTTTTACAGCACTATTTCCATCAGAGCAGCAGCAATCCTGACCTGGACCTCTATCTCTACAACAAGCCTGGAGGTCAAGGCACCGGTGGCAAAGGTAATAAGTGTTACTGTTGTGCAGCTTGATCAATCTGTAAGCTTGATCAATCTGTAAGCTTCATCTCCAAGGGCAATGGCAGACTGGGAGCATGTATCACCTAGGTGGGTTCCCCAAGACTTGGAAGATCATATGAAGAGTCTACTTGATCCGCATAAGCCAGACAAAAAAAGCTTCTTAGAAGACGGATGGTGAGAGACACAGAAGTCAGAATATGGCTCCTGCTGTGCCTCGAGCAAGTGTCAGGGGGCACTGCTACACCATTAAAAGATAAGCACAGGAAGTTTCCCCTGTCTCCTCCACCCAGTTTTTCTTCTTATACTTCATCTTGAGAGGATATCTCCTAGACTGACTCAATTCTCTTCACTACTGTTTTGCTAGCTGGACTCCAAGTCAGGTTATCTTTGCAGATCTCCAGAGTCCACTTACTGATGATCAAAGAGTTGCATCTGCAAAACAAGTGCAATAAAGACCCCCTCCTGTTCCTCAGGGGAGGCAGGCTGGGATGAATTCTATACCTGAGCAGCTTTTAAATTGCTTTTCCTCAACAGATAATGGTTTTGGGGTTCTGTAGGCTGTTATCAAATTTATCAAGACTCCCCCCATCATAGATTTCTCCCCATTGCTACCTCAGGGTTGGAGCCACAAGAGATACAGGGGTTTCTGAGATCTCCACTCTCCAGGAAATAGAAGCAATAGAGCCATATCACTATTTTACAAGGAAAAGGGAGTGTACACCATTCTGTTTATTGCATTCAGTATGTTACTGATCCAACACATAAAAGAGGATATTCCTGGGCAAGGTACTAGAGAAGATTGTGTCTGCCCAACTGCAAGCATGCTTGAAGGTAACTGATTATTTAGACTCATTTCAATCTGACTTCAGGCCTGTTATTGCCCTGATTGAAGACCTTTTCTGGATGAAAGATGGGGACAGCACCCTTTTGGTTCTACTGGATCTCTTAGCATCTTTTGACACCATTGGCCGTGGTATATGTCTGGAAAGGCCACAGTGTTTGGGAGCTGAGGCAGTACATTGTGAATGTTCCATTGCTGTTTCCAAAGCTGATGCCAGACAGCGATCATGGGAAATTTCTGCTTGATGCTCTGGGAACTCATTTGTGGGGATTCTTAGAGATCAGTCTTATCTCCTATGCCCTTTAACACTGGGAGGAGTCAGGAGTTTTAGGGTAAGTACTATTAATACACAGATGACACTCATCTCTCCAGAGGCAGTCTGGTCATAGCAACCCATGGTCTGGTAACTTCACATTGGATTATAATGTACTCTACAGTATGTGGGACTGCCCTTGAAGATAGTTCAGAAAGTCCAGCTGGTGTAGAATGCAGCAGCAGAACTTCAAACTGCCACTGATGGCTAGATGCACACCACCCTGAAAGAACTGCTCTAGCTGCCTGTTTACCAACAAGACCAGTTCATTAAACTACAAGGCCCTAAATGGCTTGAACCACAAAGATCTAAAGGAATGCCTTCTCCATTATACACCTGACTATGACTTAAGGTCTGCCAGTGAGACCCTCTTGGTGGTACCATCCTCTCCAGCAGTTAAGGGGATGGAGACACATGGGAGGGTGTTCTCAGTGACAGCCCCCAGACTATGAAATAGCCTCACCTCTGAGATGTGACAGGAACCCTCATTGTATATATTTAGACATCTGATGAAGATGTACCTCTTTATCCTGACCTTTGTTTGAGAGAACACATCCCCAGCTCATGAAGGCACTGCTACTTTTAATTTATAGTGACTTATTGTGACCCGCCCTGAGACATTCTGATTTAGAGCAGGATAGAAATGAATGAATGATCATTTTGTATACAATATCAAAGTTTTAAGTTTGGTTAAAATCTGAGCTGCCATTCTTTCTTCAAGGAAGCTTCCTTCCAATCCACCCCTCCTCTCACTGTTACGTTAATTTTGCTTTCAACAAAGATGACCTGCAACAGAAGGCCTTACCCTTTGACTTCTCTTCTGCCTCAAGGTGTCCAGATTCTAAGTGGCTGCCTGTTCATGTAATTAGATAACATTCTTTTATGGGGCCAGTCCTTGGCTGTTGTCACACTTCAGGTTTAATCCAGCTTCAGTCTACTTTCAGAGCTAGAGAATACATCAGCAAAGCGACAAGCTGTATTCTTTCAGTGTTAAATAACTCAGAAAATTCACCACTGGGATAGATAATGTGGAAAGAAAATTACTGGTCACTTTGTTCATGTGTTGTCTCGCTCTTAAGGTGAACCGAAGCTGTCTTAAATCTTAGGTGTGACCACGGCCCTTTACCATGGCTTTAAAGGATGTGTCTTGTGGCATCCCAGTTTTAAGAGTGTGTGGTTTCATTGTCAACCTTCAGAAGAGCTTCCTAGCACCTTCCCAGGGCTTAATGCATTTGTGTCGAGCTAATGTAACATTAGGTAATTCCAGAGATTGATCATTTTACAAGAGAGCAGAAGGGATCACTATGCTTTTCCACCCTTGGCCCCAGAGTTTCCTCTTTGTCTCCCTTCTCTTCATTCCAGCTTTCCTTCAGAGGAATTGCAGGGAAGAAGAGAAGGTGCTGCTTCTGGTGCCATTCTGGTCCTACAGATTATGGTTCTCATTTCTGAAGGAACTCATCCTAGTGGAAACTTGGAAACTTCCACCCAAACTGTATCTACTTCTCCATCAGAGGATCCAGCACCTGGACGCGGATTGGGACTCAATTGCAGGGCCTGTCTGAGCTAGAATACACGTACCATTTCAGTGGATAGCAAATGGATGACTATAAATTAAAAATTAAATTAAAATTAACATTATTTTAAAAATAGGTATTTTCCCATTGACAGTTCTGCTTCTGCTGTTTCTCACTTTCATGGCAGATAATTCATCAAGGGGACAAAAGCATTTTTCAAACATTTCTCACTGCTACAGTCTGAACACCATCCTAAAAATGCTAACTTTAACATTCCTTTGAGCCAATTCTAGCTATTTCCTTATCTCATCTGTCTCGGAAGACTACATTTTTTGTGGCAGATTTCTTGAGCTTGCAGTGCCTCAGACAGCTGCACAATCACTCATGGCTCAGTAATCCTATGGAATCCTTCTGCCTATATCCCTGAAGTTAATTCATTTTTCATGACAGTGAACAAATACATATGCCTTCATTTTGCCTTAAGCCCAAGCACCAGTTAGAGAAGCTCTGAAACGCTTTGGAAGTCAGAAGCAACATCAGAGCATACCTGGCTAGAACAGAAGTCTTCTGGAAGTTCTTATCTCTATTTGTGTCATTCAGTCCCAGGCAGCAAAGTCTCAGAGCATCTATTAAGGTGCTAGACAGTTGGATAGAAGCCTGCCTTACTGCATCATACTGCACTTCAAGCACCACACCCCTCTCTAATGTAGTGGCTTTCTCCACCAGAATAGCTGCTACTTTAGCTGTCCTTATTGTCAAGATTTCCATAGAGGAAATTTGCTAGCTGAGATGCGGAAGGTATAGAAGGTAGTTGATACTGGCATTTCTCCAACTGGTCAACAGAATCATAATTGAGGACATCCCTGACTCATGTCTCTCACTGTCCACCTTCTGAGAACAGAGCATTGGTTTAGAAAATGGAGGTGAGAGACACAGCTGTATCTCAGTTTGTGGTTATCAGAGGATCTTAGTGTTATGATGATACACAACTAAAATTTATCTGTTTTCATAATTTATGCTTTATAGTTTATTTCTTCCCTGCTTTCACTACTGTGCTTAAGTTTTGTTTTTAGTTGCTTGGAGTTCACAGCTGGAGCATATTGCGTACTTCAGGGCACCTGTGCTCCAAGGTACTCCAGAGGCAAAACCGGGGAGATATTTCTCTTGCTTATTCTTCTATATTGTAAGAGCATCCTGGTCAGTTGTTCAAGGTAGAGCGGGAGCTGTACCCTCACCACTGTATCTTTCACTTCCATATTCTAGAAGGGCTAATTATGCTAAAACCAGCACTCTGTTCTCATGAGGGCATATTCCTTCTGCATTTATACAGTGTTGTGCTTACTATAGTGTGGAAAGAAACAAAGAAGTTTACGAGTTCCTTCCTAAACACACCTTGTGAATTAATCAGTGATCACTTGGTAATCTTAAACTCACTTCGGTCAGCTGCATTAAAGGAGGAGGGGATGGTAATGAGATAGCTATATATGAATAACCCTGATAGGTTTAGCTGGGTTCAGTGTCCAAGGTAAAGATTTCTTCTGTAGCCTATAGACTATTATTGGAAGAGGTCAGTGGCTGATACTACTAGTTTGTGTGGGTTTTTTTTGTATATGTATCAGTGTGTTTTGCCATACATTTGCCTCCCTTTCCGCCTGCACTGTGGACTGTCTGTGCAGGTAACATGTCACCTCAAAGTGTGTCCGAACATTTTTCTATCACATAGGTTCCATGTTGGATCTTGTGCACCACCTGTTTCCACCTTCCCAGTTTCAAGGTAGTTCCCTGTAGATTCCAGTGGTCCACTGAACCTTATTCCACAGCTGCTTCAGTTTTGATTTGTGCTTGCTATGGTTTCGGCTTCTGCTCGTATAGCATCTCCTTCCTCTTCTGTGTTGTCACCACTTTTTTTTTTCTTGCAGAAAATCATCTGTAACTTCCCACTCTTTCTCTTGCCACGTGCTCAGATAGGGTTAGGTTTTTAAAAGTCTAGTGGATGTAGAACAAAATGGTTGTAGAACAATGATTTATTTTTCTGTTGCACATATTTAAACCTGATGTAGATCAATGAGGAACAAGCTGGCAAGGTGAATGAGATTAAAAGCCTTACTGGGCATTTGGGACTCTGCAGTAAATTATCCGTAAATAGGTAGGTGTTTCTGAAAATCTGTGTAACTACCGTGGTTGGCACCAGGCAGATTAAAAAAAAACACATGTTATTCACTAAGGTACAGAGCCACCTAGCATTGTTCTTGACCTAATGTTCGGTCTTCTGGTTAGAGGGTCAGATTCTTACCTGGTAGTTTCCCAGTTCAAGTTCACACTCCTCCACAAAGCCAGCTGGGTGACCTTGGGCTAGTCACAGCTCTCTGAGTTCTCACAGCCCTGCCTACCTCACAGAGTGTCTGTTGTGGAGAGAAGAATAGGAAGCTTTGTCAGCAGCTTCAAGTCCCCTTAAATAGGGCAATAAAAGTTAAATATAAAAGCCAATACTGCTTCTTCTTCTTCATTTATTAGGTTCTCTACTTGAGAATTACCATTAAGCTCAGTGATCATGGAAACGATCTGGACCTTGCTAAACTACAGTATTTGGAAGAAGGGATAGCTGACTGCATGCTGTTTCCATCTTTTTTTCCTCTTAATGTTACTTTCCTCTGTCTTTATCTATCTTCTAAGTCAGAGAGCTAATATTAGGTACCAGAAGTGGGCAACCTATGTATCTCTGGCAAGAAAATTGCATACAGATGCCCATGGAAGTACCCAGGCAGTCAACCAGAGGCCTATTCATATTAGGGCCTCTCGAACATGAGTAGGACACCCTGGGATAGAGCATTCGGTCTGCCGTGCCGGTGGTTCCATTTGGAACCGCCCCAGCCTATCCCATGGCATCTTACTCACATTCCAGGTGTAGAGCATGACTCTGACCCAGTGGCGGCAGGTCTGGGAGGGGCATCCCACCCCCGCGCTGGCCTTTTCGGGCTAGCCCACCTGGGGACAGATTCCCCATGCGCATCTAGACAGGTAGGGATGCATCCCCACACATTCCTAACCTGCCTAGATGTGTATGGGGAATCCGTCCCCGCGTGTCCTACCCTTCGTGCACTACAGCCATTTGGCTATAGTGCGAAAAGGCCTCAGGAGTCACCCACAACTACAGCCATTTGGCTGTAGTGCAAAAAGGCCTCAGGAGTCACCCACAACTACAGGAGATACTTCAGATTCAGCATCTCCTGTAGTAGAGTCTGTTGAGAGCAGAACTATTTGCTGAATTTGAATCCATCTGGATTAGAACTTTCCCCAGGTACGACTTGGTAATCATTGCTCCAGGCATCCCCACCTTTTTTTCCCAATGTCAGTCCTTCTCAGAGCCAATGGAGCTGATAAGCTGAGAGCATGCTGGCAATTGTATGGGAACACAAGGGACCATGCTTCCAGTTGTATCTGTTAGGAAATAATACTTGAAGGAATAGAGGTCCACCCCTTTCTGAGTGGCATTGTATGGTGTACTGTGCAATGTCTGTGCCAGTGGAGTGTCCACCTTCTGCTTAGGATGATGTTCTCTGTTCAAGCCCATGGGTGGCATCAATTTTCCTGATTTGACACTTAAAATCCTATTATTGCCAGTCCACAGACTCACTTTATGTATCCTTGTATCTCCTGCTGAGGAACATTGCCATGGAAGCATCACTTAGAGACTGTGTCAGGCAAAGTGTGATTCTTAGTTCTATCTTATTGCCTTTATCTTGTTTTTTCTACTGATGCTGATTGGCATGGCAGTGCAACAGTCAGTAGGAGAAGTAGAACAGCACTGAGAGTATTTCTCTCATTTCTCCCACAATATTCGATGGACTCTGGACACAAAGCAAGCTTAGACTCTTGCTGGCATCCTGCAAGGGGTGAGCTGCTTGTTTGCTGGTATTTGCTGCCGAAAGAATAGTTGTAATAGCATTAGTAGATCTATGAATCACTTTTCTTCAAAAGGACTCGAGGTGTAATATCCAGCAGAGAGGCAGTCGGACTTCCCTTGATTGTTTCAGGCTTTGGGCCTTGCCTATCCTGTGGCAAATGTACTTTTTCTTCAGGTGAAAGCTTGCAGCCCATCCCTTGCTGGTCTCTTTATTTTTTGTATGTGTACCTGCTAACTTCTCTAGCTATTTTACCCCTGGAACTATCCCTTTGACCTGTATAGTCTTGTTTCCGCATACTGTTCGTTTTACCTTTGTGGCTGGCATTCCCAAGGATGGCTGTTTATCTGTATCGTTATCCCAAGACTGTAGTTTCCTAGAAGTTTCACACCCTTGCAGGATTGGAGCCTTCTGTCTTCAAGCAAGCTTTTTGTTGCAGGCATTGCGTGCATTGCCCTTTCCTTTGTGGATGACCATGGAAAGCCCATTACAATGGCTCACTGGGTGAAGCCCCCTGTTGCCCTGCTGAAGACATCATTCCTTCAGGAGTCAGATTTTGAGACCTTGACTACTGTCAGCAAGCACCAGACTGAGTCCGGAACAGCACAGCCGGGTAGGAAGGAGCGTATATATCTGTGAGCTTGGAGGTTTCCTGTGTTAACTTATGTTGCATGCCATGTGGCTTGCCAGGATATATTTTCTGATTGGCTTTTCCATTATAGCCCTCGGTCCTTTGGTGCGCCTGGATATATGGGAAAAGGGTAACATCAGTTTGCTGCAGCTGTCTGAGAGATTACGCAGCGCTCTGCGCCACGCACTCTGCGATGCCCTTATGGAATTCCGTGTGCTGCCCAGTCCACTGTGTATTGAGCCCCCTGCAGAGCCAGAAGACTCGGGCAACACTGGTAAGAGTCTGCTAAGTACTGTATTTTCTGGCGTATAAGACTACTTTTTAACCCAGGAAAATCTTCCCAAAAGTCAGGGGTCGTCTTATACGCCAGGAGTCGTCTTCGTATACGGCGAGTATATCCCAAACTCTATATTTTATCTGGAAAGTTGGGGGTCGTCTTATACACCCAGTCGTCTTATACGCCGGAAAATACGGTAACTGGCAACCCTTCAGGTTTTCACGTCACCGGTTACAAGATACCACTAACATGTATCACTGTCTCTGCAGCCTGCTTTGTGGGAACACAGGATGCTGCCTTGAACTAAATCAATACATCACAATCAGTAGTGTCCAAACAGGCTGGAAGTAGCCATCCAAAGCCTTTCTTATGTGCAGAATATGCCTTCAGGCACTGAGCTGTAGCCTTTTCTTGAAAGGCCTAGGGACAGTTTTCTGAATCATATTGGAATAAAGCGGCATCCACAAGGCCAAAAAGGCTGGATTGTGAAACTTGTGAAAGCAGAGGAACCCAGTAGAGTCCATAGTAAATGTCATCGTCTCTCGTGGGATTGAGGGAAAGGATAGAAGAGTTTGGTTTGGGCAGCCCATGTCTTAACATTAGTTCTGATGGCCACTGTGCTTTCAGGAAACCTACGCCGGCCAATGTCGGAGACTAAGGGATTGGCTCTGTCTGCTGGAGGCAAAGTGTGTCCACCTTGTCTGCATTTCTCTGTGCCTTCTGCAGTTGCTGGTGAGCCAGTCACACCCACCAACAAGATGGGGAGACGCAGCTTCTGGGATATGCTGGTAAATTACCTGTGGGAAAATGGCGCTGGGATAAGATGTTGGTGTTGTGTTGAGAAGGAGGGACGCAAAACAATATTGAGAAGTGTGGTAGAACAGTGCATTCAACATCTTTGTTATTGCAGTCCCAGGCATATGTGGTTCCTTTCCCACTCCCTTATTTGGCTACTCCCAAGTTTCAGAGAAGCATGTGCTCTTTGAGCAGTCAAGAACTTTGTCAAGAGCTCTGTGAAGTCACTTTGGACAATCTCTCCTATGCAATTCTATCCATGTTATGCATTCCCCTCTTGCAGGCTCTGTTAGGTATGTTTACATAAGCAGCCATAGTCATTAATGCACTACTGTACATCCCATTGCAAATGCATGAGGATGGTTACAGAGGATTTTTTTAAAAAAAGTTTTATATACAACTTAGGAACAGTTTGGGGGGGGAAACTTGGGTAGCAAAAGAAAATCCTTGATAGAACAGAAAATGTTGCTTGAAACCACCTGTGACTGAAAAATCCGAAGTAATCATTGCAGCCCCAGTATTTATTTTAAGGAATTTTCCTTGATTCTCAGAGCAAACCGGAGATGGTGGAGCAGGGAAGTCCTAAGACAACGGATGATATTGTGCTGGAGAGGCCTGAGGAGAGTCGGACCCGTCGCCGCCACAAGACAGAGAGCGTAAAACAGCCCTCTAGCCAGGAGCGTGTTATGGCAGCTGTTGAGCAGGGACAGGCCCAGAGGCAAGCACTGTGTCACTTTTTCCCTACAATTCCTCTACGCACAATCCAATGTTTTCTACCCACGATATTTATGCAAGACTCTTCAGCCTTTTCCCGGTCTCCAGTGGAAAGTCTCCTCTGTGTACTATGACAGTGAAGCTGGTACTGAGGACAGCAGATTGTGAGAAATTGCTTTTGAACTATGAGCATTGTAGTTTTTCAGCATTCTAAGACAGAAACTGCTTTGAGGTCTCTTTTTCCTTTCTACAGACCTCATTGTTCCAGGATTAAACAGATCCAGGGTGCTGTTTTGCCACATTATGTGACTGTGGTACTTAGAATCTATGTTAAAGAAATGTTTAGGGGGAGGTCAGGTTAGCCTGTGCCCAACATCACTTTTTACCTAGCCAGAAGGAGACATGGTTAGTTATACAGTGGCTACTGTCCCTTTCTTCTCTTACTTCCTCAGGCATTCCAATGAGAGGAGTAAAAGAGCCAGGTTATCAAAGAAGTAAATACAGTAAAAAGGAGACCACTAGAAAAAGATGCATGGCTACTTAATTTCTTGAGTTGGTGCCTACATGAAAAGGAAGTTTGTTGAGTCCTGTCTTATTGAACAACCTCTTGGATTTTAGTTTTCAGTAACGGATGTCTTGTTCCTTAGACGCCGGGCCTGTCAGCTAGAAGAGGGGGATGCTGGTATCCTGCATCCAATTTTCAGTCAAACCTGCCAATCCTGGATGGCATTCATGAATCGTTTGGGTATGTTCTTGATTCTGTTGTTTCCCTGCTTATATACAGCTTTGCTAAGCATGGAAAGCTTCCACATTTTCATAGGTGTTTATGAAGAAAATCATAAGCCACTAAGAAAGTGAATGATCTCCAAGCTGTATTTCTCCAGGCAGAAATAGATTGATCTCCAAAACACAAGACTCAAATGTTCTGGTCATAATTTGTGTGCCTTTTTGTATTTTTGGCTCTGTTTTTTCACCACTTGTCTCTGTTCTTGTTAAACAGCTGCAATTTTATCATACTGTATCTTAAACATTCAGCTTATTAAAACTTGTATATTTTACTTCTGTTATTTGGTACTTTTTGTCCCTAGATGGGCAAAGATTAAGTTGTACCAAGGTGGGCTGTGGAGATTACACTAGAAAAATTGCTACACACTTTGGGATCAGACCTTTGTCATTCCCATGGATGTATAAGCATAACTGTTGGTGTTTGTTCACTCATCATGTCTAATTCTGTAACCTTCAATCTTGTTTTGTGCTAAATATTTTAATCAAGAACAGTGAGTGTTTTGTAGGGATATGCAGGAATATTTGTAACATTAGAAATTCGTATGAATTTGGCTGGATTTGGCACATTCAAAGATTGACATTCAAATATGAATTTAATATTTGATACATTTGTAAAGCATTGTATGAGATTCATATGGGAATGAACATTCGTACTGAATTCAAATCCTACGACATTCGAAGGGGATTTATTTGAACAAATACACATTTTCTTGCATTCAATTCAACACAAATTGAGTAAAAAAAAAATTCATGCACATCCCTGGTGTTTTGTGCCTGATTGATAAATAAATAAATGTTATTTTTATACCCATCCCTTTTTGTGAACTGTATGTTACTTTCTCCTCTTCTTCCCACTTTTCTTCTTCTCATGATATTCCTTTTACCCATGCAGGGTGTCCATCTGTCCAACACTGTGCCACAGAAAGCGTGTCCCGTTTCCTGCTCTCCTCTATTATGCTTGAGGTGGTAAACCTCGTCACCACTCTCGCAAACGATACCACTGTAAAAGTGTTTGAAAAAATCAGGTGAGAAATAAGCCTAGACCACCTTGTTGAGAAGCCTTAGGGCAGTGATGGCGAACCTTTTGAGCTCGGTGTGTCAAAATTCGCAAGAAAACCTAGCTTAACTCAGGTGCTGTGTCACATCTAGAAATATCCATAATTTTGTGATATTTGTAGCTCTAGTAAAAAAGTTATATTTTTGATATATGTATTTTATTAAAAGCAAAAACAAATAATTCTTTACATTAGTGACTTTTGTTGCTAAATCTTCAATTGAAAGTTGGTATTTCATACACTTCAAGAACAAGCAAGCACTACATGCCCAGGTGCCAAGGTGACCATGTGTGTCACCCAAAAGGGCTTGGCGTGTCACCTGTGACACGCGTGTCATAGGTTGGCCATCACCGCCTTAGGGGCTTCTACTAGAAAATTTTCAGGGTTTTTTTTTTTTTTTTTTGCAGAATCAGTCTGTTGCAAGTGCAAAGAGAAACTGATGGATTTTGGATGTTTTTCCGCTGTCACTAGAAGTACCCATTAAGTACCCATAATGACATTTTTGTACCCATTAATGGGTACTTAATCGGTACTTCTAGTTGACAGTGGAAAAACACCCATTGTTGAATCCTGACACAGCCACTAATCCTTTTATTGCAGTGGTTCCCGTGGGGTGTCCTTTGTGCCATATTCCCTGACCCCCAGCACCAGCACTCGGCCAGCTGTTATTCGACACTTCATCCTACTTGGGCGTAGCTTTCATCAGTGGCGCTGTAGCACAGAACAAGGTAAGTTGATATCATGGGCTTAAAAATTCACAGGATGCAGGCAAGTTTCTCAAGAGCTGAATTAAGTATTCTGGTGGTATCTGTTTTCCTCCAGCCCTCAAGGGATTCCAGCGTTTTGAAGCTACTGAGTTTGGCTCTGCAGAGAAGGGTTGTGATGTAGCTCCCCGACAAAGATTCCTTCTGATGGAGATCATTGACAAAAAGGTGTGTGCATCAGGGCATGTACCTGTTAGAATTTCAGAACCTCCTAAGTCAGTAGCCTTAGTCAAAATTTATTTTATCTTCCTTTCTTCTCCAGATGGTTCTTTATACCTATAATTGGTCAGTGGACCTGGGCAGTGTCCTAAGCAGCTCCCTCACTCGCCTGCTCCAGTGGCAGAATGCCCGAGCCCATGTGGTACACTGTTTACTCAGTCAAAAGCTTGGGCTTTTTCACCACTACTGCTACATGGACACTCCATGGCATGAAGACAATAAACAGGTACAACCAACTTTGTGCATTCATATATCAAGCTACTGCATCACTTTCTACTCCCAACTGTTTATCACTACTTCCGTTTCAATATGTAGGAGCAAAATCCCTTCCTGAACTCCACCTTGGAGGTGGATGCTCTAATCCGAAGTGCTAGTGTTCCTCCGGATAAAGAGCAGGGACGACTCAGCAGCTCTGCACGTATCTTGCAACCTCTGCACTTTCCTCCTGACATGGTTCCCTTTGATGAAGCCCTTCGTGATGTCTCGGTCAATCGACCTATCCTTCCCAATGCAGAGCAGGGTCTGCTTGACTGTGTGGCCCAGCATGGAGCTCAGTTCCTAGAGATCAAGAACTTAGAACGGAAAGGTAAGTGGACGGACAGAATTAGGATTGGTTGCTCTTGCAGCTGTCGGAAAGAATGAGGTTGTAGCTGAAAGGGCAGTTTTCTCAGCAACTTTCCATGAGATCTGGCTAAGAAAGAACTGGAGCTTCAATATTTTCTTTTTTTGTAAGCCCCTCTAAGACTGCAGTATAGGGCATGGATGGATGGATGGATGGATGGATGGATGGATGGATGGATGGATGGATGGATGGATGGATGGATGGATGGATGGATGGATGGATGGATGGATGGATGGATTCATATAAATTGGCGTAGATACAGATACATGCAACACAGATGATCAAGGAACAACAAAGAAAGTTTTATGAGGAGAGACTGAAAAAACTAGGCATGTTTAACTTTGTGAAGAGAGGAAAAGGAAGGTGTATGGAACAGATAGCTGCCCTCTTTAAATACCTGAAAGGATATTACAGAGAGGACAACCTGTTCTCTGAAGACAGAACCAGGAAGAAATGCCTACAAAATCTTTCCAAAATGCAGAACAACAAATAATAGTCTTAAGTTACACCAAGGCAGATTTTGGTTGAATGTTGGAGAAAAAAATTACCTTATGTGAAGGGTAGTTCAGTGGTTGAAGCTGGATTGCTTTGAAAGGCAGTGACCTGCAAGTGGAGACTAGACCTAAGAATATGCTTGAGTTCTCCTCAACTCCTGCTTCTGTTCCACAGAATTAGAGAAGCAGATGAAGATTGAAAATCTCTTTGTGACGTGGCAACAGCGGTCTGCGCAGTCCAACATGCCCATCAGTGTGAGTTACAGTGAAAGGCACATGGAAGTGCTTAGACAAGGGGGTCAATGCTGATTGCATAAAATGTGAATAGTTTTGACTTGGGAACAGGCTGCTGAAGTTATGGGAGGATTTCTTTCACTAAAAAGAACATGGGGGTTACTGAGGGGATCCAGAAACCCTACTACTTTTGAAACTCTTTTGAAAAGTAAGGAAAGATGCTGCACAGGGTTATCACAACTACCCCACTTAAAAACCTTCAGCTGTACCATGTTCTTGATGCATTGCCTTCTGTGAATACCTCTTATCATGGAAGTCATAGCAGGAACAAGGAGCTCTAGTGGGCACTTCAGTGTTCAGAGATGGCTTGGGGGAGTAGCATAAAGACTATTAACCTTTGGAATGTGTTGGTTCCTGTGCATTGCTAACTTTGGCAGATGGTCACAAACTTTGAAAGCAGCTAATCATAAACTATAAATTAAGAATCCAAGATAGAATTCCATAGATACTATTTTATAATCTGGTTGGGCAGAGTGTGTTATTTATTATGTGAAAGTGTGTTAAAGCCTTATTTGAGGTACAGAAATGAAACTGGAAGGTGTGTAGCTTTTCTTAACAGTCTTCATAATAAATAAAGATAGGTGGGTCTTTCTGTTTAGTAAAGTAACATTTCACTGTTGCTGGAACTTCTTGGTGGTTTACACCAGACCGCAGCTTATCTGGGTGATGCTGGCTTCTTGGCAGAGGAAAAATTAAGAGTTGAGGTTTGTCTGTAAAAGTATCTTTCCTGAGATAAATATTTGGTCCAAAATCTCAGTTGCTTTAGGCATGTGCTAATCCATAATTTGTCAAAGACAAACTGCTGTGAGAGGTCCAGGACTGGAAAGTGCCTCACTAGAGAACTCTGGGCTCTCCTCAGCACCTGCAGTGGCTTGCAAGTAAGTGAACCACATTTAAAAAGTGTGGGAAACTCGCCTTGGCTGAAGCAGGGTCACTGCCATTATCACCCTCTGGATTAGTGGCAACATATGGCATTTACGCATGACTTCATGTGCAGAGAGCTTCAGCATATAATGATGCGCACAAACACAATGCATCCTGCCCACGGAGAGGACAATAATAGGGAGTGGCTATGCTTTTGCAAAGGTTAGTTCCCTGCACGTTTTCAGTGGGGCTCATTTACTCATAAGTTGCTGCAGAAGCCGAGAAGAGCCTGAGGTTGTTGGGTGAGGCTCCTGACGGTCTTGGGTCTCACAGCAGTTTGTGTTTGACAGACTGAGATTCAACACATGCCTGTTATCAGTGTCATCTGTGATATGTTTTCCCTTGGTCAGGAAGATAACATATTAGAAGCAACCCCGTAATACCAGCTCATCTTTGTATACCTCAGATTTTGTGTAGAAAGTGGTGATTTTCAGCAGCAGCGTGTACTATAAATTGAAATTGGCGTCACCTAATGTGATAATTATCCTGTATGTATGTGTGTAGCTTGCAGATTTGGAGACCCTGAAACAGTCATCACGTTTGGTCCATTACTGTGCCACACCACTGCTTTTCGATCCCATCTTCCGGGAGCAGATTCAGGCTGATCAACAGAGCAAGCCAGAGGGGAAGGTGCAGTAAGAAAAAGGGGAAGCAAATCCCCTTTATTTCCATTACTCTTACCTTCGTTTCTCCCAAATTAAGGGTACTCAACTGTGGCCCTCCAGATGTTCCTGAACAACTACTGCCTTCATTCTGTGCCAGCCCAAGGAAAATATTCTGAGAAAAATAACATTGTCTCATTCCTCCTTTGCTATTTAGAAGCGACACCGCTCGAATGATTCCACTGCCTCCAGTAGGGATCGAAGCCACAGCTGTGACTCTGCAGAGGGCTTGCCTTGTCGAACCAAGGAAGAGGCCTGGCTGCTGGAGCTTTGTCACACCTTCCTCCAGCAGTATATCCAATACCTGCAGAGTATGGGCTTCATTTTGGTGCAGGTGCGCCCATCCTCACCCACCCGCAGGTTAGTTGGAATCTGCATTAAGGCAATTTAGAACTCCTAGCAAAAGGTTGACGGCTGTTCTGTGGCAAGATGTGCGGAAAATGGCTTCAGAAATGTTGCTAAGCCAAGGCAGAGATATAGTGGGTGTTCATTCATTGGACAGTTGTATATATCACTGATGTTTCCCTTCCTGTATTGTTTATGTTCTTCTGTAGCACCAACCGCATTAGAGCTCTCGCAGCAATGAGTAATGAGGGGCGGAACTCTTTCTCATTTTCCAGGCCAAAGGGGGATGGAAGCCCAAAGGTGAGGGAGCTGTTAGCATTACTACTTTAGCATTTATCGTATGCCTTCTGACAATGAACAAACAATGTTTCATTCCCCCCCCCCCTTCCCCGCAGAGTACAAGTCCTCCTGTTACCATATACCATTTGCAGAGGGCTCTACCTGGTGGCATTGTGCTAATGGAACTGGCTTTCCAGGTAATTGAGAAATGAGCTTCTGCCTTGTTCTCCTTCTGGGTAAACAGAATAGTTCAGTTCATTGTATTTAAGTAGGATGAGTTGATGTAAGTGTTCATAGGCCAGCAGGGCTCAAATTGACTGTGGACGTGGTGGAACAATGCAAAGGATTTGGCCAAACCTGGATCATTTGGCAGACAGCAATAGGAAAACACTAGGTTAAGGCATTCTGAGTTGAACCAGAGGCAGCTGATCATATGGAACAGTAATTGAGGGATAGCATAGATTCCATTGAATGGCTGTGGAAACTGATGGGTCATCTGTGGTTCTTTTTCTTAGGGCTGTTACTTTTGTGTGAAGCAGTATGCACTGGAGTGCTCCCGAATTCCTATGGGACAGACTGTCAACTCACAGGTAATATTGCTGCCTCTCAGCTTAATCCATGGCACATTTTAAGTGAGTGTAGAAGATGCAAAACTGGAAGAAACAGGTTATCTAGACTCATTTCAGTCTGGGTTCAGGCCTGGTTTGGGGACACAGTCAGCTTTGGTAGCTTTGATGGGTGACCTTCTGAGGATTAGGGACAAAGAGACTACAACTCTGTTGATCCTCCTTGATATTTCAGTGGCCTTCAGTATCATGGACCATGGTGTCCTTTTGGATCATCTCCAGGAGACAGGGGGACATTGACTAACTGTGTCTTGGAGGCTAAGTTGTAGAATGCTGTAGGGTAAAATTCTGTCATGAACTTTTAAAAACTTTTATATGTAACCACTGGAGTGGTAATCGGGAATTTTGGGACAGGATATCATCAGTATGCTGATAACACTGAACTCTATTTTTCCATAAACATTTCAATGTGAATGTCCTTAATCAGTGCCTGGAAACAGTGATGGTTTGTATGAGGGCCAATAAATGGAGGCTGAATCCTGCCCAAATGGAAATTCTTTGGGAAGAAAGTTCCAAAGTCCAGGAATTGGGAATTTTGCCTGTTCTATAGGAGCATATACGTAGGGTGCTTTTGAAGTAATCTCTGTCCACATAGATCCTGCTGACCCCTGTGGCTTGGACTGGTGCATCAGCTGTGCCCTTACCTGGACAAGAATAGCCTGGGTACTGTTGTTTGTGCCCTGGTAATCTCACATTAAATTATTGTAATGTGTTCTGTCCAGGTTATCCTTGGATCTGCTCCAGAGGCTGCAACTAGTACAAAATACAGCAGCCAGATTACTCAGTTAGGTGCTTTTGGGACACGCGTCACACCTGTGCTTACACAATTGCACTGGTTACCAGTTAATTTGCTAAGGTCAAGGTCTTATCCTTGTAATACAATGCCCTAAACAATATGGGGCCATGGGGCCTTAAAGAATGCCTCCCTTCAACCTTGGAAGAGCCCTGGCATTAGAGGTGTTACTGAGGTCTCACAAAATACAGAATGGTATGTGTTTGGCCTTTTTTGTGGTAGCACCTACCTTATGGAATGCCCTCTCCTTTGCTATATCTTTTAAGAACCTGTTGAAGACATGTCTCATTACCTAGGCATTCCCTTTGTGAATACCTTTTCTCTGCCCCATCCAGTTTTTAATTGTTACTGCACATGTGTGGTTTTCACTCCTTGCTTTTAAACTTTCTTGTTAACTAATGGAAGATTTTAAAATAAAAAATGCTGTATAAATGCTTAAAATACAATAAAAAATAAAACTGCGTGCTTAAGTTGGGGTGACCAAATCTCTCTGATTTAGATCAGCCTTAAGTCTCATTCGTTTTAAACAAACCGAAGAAATGCTGAGAGCTGTAATTCAGCAACATTTAAAGGGCTGTAATTGGCCACCTCATTCAGGAAGATGATGTGCCCAAGTTTCAGGTTTGCCTTTTTGGCTGCAGGCAGGACTTGCATCCCCGCCCACCAAGTCTGCTTGCTCACGATGCCCTTCAGCAGAAAGAGATAACGATCACCTTTTGTATTCATTATCCTTAAGAAGCTTCCCTGAAGATCTAGATATGTTTGGTTTCTTACCAGCAAGTATTTTATGCTTTTCTGTATCTGAGAGCCCAAAGCTCTAATTTTGTTCTTTTTTTGTGACCTCTTCAGCTGTATTTTTGCAGCAGACATAATTCACAGATTCCATTTCTGGAGTGGAGTATATTTATGACCTATCTTGGTCCATGCCACATTCTTCAGCATCTGCTCTGCTACCTTTCAGCAAGGTCTTTCAGAAGGGTGCCCAGCTACAGAAAGCATTTGCTATCTCATTACATGAAAAGAAAGACTAAGCGTGGGATGAGAACTTCTCCTTTTGTTTGGGTTGGTTCCAAGCACCTCCGCTTTGTTTACTTGGGCTCTTAGTGCACTTGGGGGATTGGTCCATGACACTGAGCACAGAGAGCTGGTCCTACTGAGTGCCATTCCTCCTTTCAAATCCAGAAAATTGATTTGCGTTCCCCTTAGTGTAGACTGTATCCACCACCTAAAGAAACTCTGATCAACTACTTTTCATTCACGAGGCCAGTTAATTGAAAGTCAGGCCAGTTCGCAGGACTCTTGTCTTAATGCCAGACTCCAACCGTGGTATTAAAGGAGGGAGAATGGGACTTTATTGGATATTAACTGGAAGGAGCGTTGGAACTGGGATCCTTACTGAAAAGTGGAAGTAATTTTCAAGGACATGAAAAGGCACTTTTATCCCGGACATTTTATGGAACTCTCTTAAAGTTCTGTATTCTCTGAGCATTTAAGAGTTGCTGACTTGCCTTTTCAAGCACTTCTTACCTGTCTAGTCAACTAAAACAGTATCTTTAAAAAAGGAAGAGATTATTACAAATTGGATAGAACCACTAATGACAAAAGACATATGAAAAATGCTTACAGTTGGCTGTACAGTTGGCACTGTGTGAAACTGAAACTGAGGTGTCCTGTAATTGGGAGATTCAATTAATTTCTTTGATCTGTTTACTCACACCCATGTTAATAACTTTGTTGAAGCCAAATTGTTTCAGATTTTCTGCTTTTCTCCACCTAAGCATCTGTCATCACTAATGCTTCCTGATTTGAGCTAAACCAGCAACTCCTAAATTGCCTCTTCCTTTTTACACCCTTGTGCATACTGCTTGAACAACTTTGAAGTGGAAGTAGATAATTTGCAAGTTTTTAAGTATCTGTCTACCAGGTTTGCTGGCTGGTTTAAAAAAATCCCAATTCTTTGGTGAGTAGTAGTTTACGATTGCTGCTCATAATACTCTTTTTGACTGAGGGTGAGGAAGGTATCAGGGGAAAGGGACTTGTTAGTTACCCATTTTTTGTTTAATATAGTGAATCACAGTATTTATGTATTATCTTTATTCAATATCTTGCTGACAGTTGTCTTCTTCCAAATTATAGCAGGCAGGAGGGCTCATACCCAGCTATTTGTGCTAGATTGAGCTACTGCTCCTCAGACAGAATAAGGCCCGGCATGATTACCTACTCAAGACATTCTTTCCCTCTTCTTAGCTTTCTATGCTCTTCACAGAAGAGTGTGACAAGGTGCGTGATCTCATGCATGTGCACTCATTCAGCTATGATTTCCACTTGCGCATCGTTCACCAGTACCTTCTTGGATCCCACATGGCGTTGCGACAAGGTTATCATCTCACTAGTTTCCTAGAAGATTTCATTGCCCAGCACCCAGACATCCCCAAGTTTGGGCGTAATCACATTTTCCAAGGTGAGAACTCCAGGGTGCATTTCATGGGGTATAGCTCTCAAACCCATCTGAGCCTAGATACTGGTATTGGTAGGTAGTTTTAGTGTGTATTTATACATTTAAAATTAACTAATTTTTATGGAGTTGTGTTAAATATGGCATTATTTGTTTTGCATGTAAAACTCTGGACAAGTCAGTTCACCACCTATAAGCCTCTTGTAGTATGAAAAACAACAACAAAGAATTCTATTTTTTATCCATGAAGCCTAAAATAATACATAAATAACAAAATATAAGTTCAGAGCTAAGTAAAGCACCTATTTGAGAGCAAATGATACCGCAACAAGAACAAAAGATCCATGAAGAAACTTTAGGACATAACCTAAGAAAACCTGGCTCAGTATCCTTGCTGAATAAGATTTGAGCAGTGAGTGACAAAATAAAAGTATTATACCCACTCATATGCCTACATCAATTAATTTGTGAGGTATCTGGCACCAAGGTCTTTTTGGTTGTAGCCGCTGTTCTCTGGAAATATTTGCCGACTAAGATACAGATGGCTTGAAGGAAAAAAAAAAGCTTTTAAAGCATACTGTAACTCATTTCTAAACTGCATAGAATTTTCTGAAATCTAATGAATCTAAAATCTCCTCTAGGTGCATTGGCTTTGGCTACCAACACCATCACAGCACACCAGCTGTACAACTATATAACCGATCATGCCAGTACTTATCACATGAAGCCCCTGCGCATGTCCAGGCCAGGAACTAGCTCTGAGGGCAAGAAGGGGGCCTCAGGCCCTGAGCAAAATGAATATGCTCTCGTCTCCATTTGGAACAGGTGAGTGTTTTCTGGATTTCAGTAATGAGATTTAGTTGCAGTATCTGCTACAAATGCCTCTGAGTTCTTGACTGAGTTCTTGATTGACGAGTTGCCTTTTCTACCTCCATCATTCAGTGGGGATGCAGTAGTAATAGTATCGGCAGCAACAGCAGGATACTGGTATTAAAATGTGAGCTATTTTCTGTGAACTTTGTAAAATATATATATATGTATAAATGCATTTTTAATTATTCTTAAACCTACAGTTTTGAGGCAAAAATGATAAATGATGCAGTTATGCCTTTAGGCTTGTAGACTGAAATTTTTAATTCTGTTTTCCTTGTATTAACTTGCTAGGTTCAAACTTTACACAGGTATATTTGGGGTGATTGTAACTAGAAGACAGTCCTACCTCCTTTTAAAAAAATTGGAACTGTATAATTGTCAATACATTCTCAAGACCTTCTCTGGCAGAAAAAAATCTTGTATTGTCCTTCAGAAATTTATTATGGCTTTGGTTGACTAGACTCTGTTCCACTAAATCTGGGCGCTCAACTTTCAGCCTTCCAGCTGTGTGCAGAATGCTGAGTTTTGTAGTTCAAAAACCTCAGGAGGGCTGCAAGTTGAACATCCCTGCATTGGATGCATGGTGGCTTGAATCCTGAAGCTGACATTATTTTACAATTGTTTGAATCCTAGTTCCAAGCTAAATTTTACCTACCGGTGTTCCTTCTATGATCTTGCAACGATTAACAACAACAAAGTTCTATCCCACTAATCATATAGGGTTGCTGGTAGTTAAGAAGAGACTGTGGATAAAACATTTGCTTCTAGAGTGTAGCATTGTTAGAAACACAGAAGTGCTGCTTCTTATGTGAAATCCCATGTGAGTAACCTGGCTTTCAGATTACCTATAACTAGGATTTCCCCTCCTTAGAGCCTGCTAGCTTTGGCTCTTTGATTCCACTTTTCCTTATTGCTTCTACTGAAGTCCCATGGGGTGCTTTGTTCTCTTCAAAAGAAATTCAGTTTGGCAGTTCCTTTTACAATAAGATTCAGCTCCACTGGCTCTACAGTAATGGTGTAACTAAGCTGATCTTTTTCCTGTCTGCATATTTGGCTCTCAATTTAAAGCACCAAAGAGCCTCTGCAAACTCCTTAGATCTTATACAGGTGGAAAAAAAGAGCAAAACACTTCCTGGTTGCAATTCTTTCTGTCTAACCCTTTGCAACTCCCATGGAATTTCCAAGTCAGACCTCCTTACTACAAACAACTAGTTGCTTTAATTGCCAGGATTCTCTCCCCCCGCCCCCATATTGGGAAACAAAAATGCCACCTGTGTCAGATGCTGCAGCACCATAGAGATTACAATCGTACAAAAAGAGGGAGCCAAGCCCTAAGTTTAATATTTTTATTAGGGTCACATAGAGGCAACCTAATCTGTGTTTTTGCCTGTGGTGAACTTCTTGCTGCAATGCAAGATCATTTGCCGGCAGTTCAGTAGTCTATAATGGCCAGAAGATGATGGCAGAGGCTTTTTTTTCTTAGCACCCTCTCACCTCACAATGCTTTTACAGCTCAGGCTCCTACAAGGATTCAGAGGGACTACGCCATCATGATGACTTTGACGTGTCCATGCTCGTATACCACAGCGCAGCCCCCTTTGAGGAGCAGAGTGAGGCCGAGCGACACACACTAAGGTAAGGTCAAAGTCAGGGAGGGCAAGCAGGAGATTGGGCAGTCTTCATTATGAAGGCATGGAGTGTAATACCTGAGGAGACTGAAGGAGATTGTGTAGATACTTGGAGTTAAATCTTTGAAGCGGCCACAGTCGCCTGTTGACAAGTGGGATCATGAGGGAGAGACCTGAGCTGCAATGGCAACTGTCTGCTTCCTCTCAGGTTGCATTTCTACGTGATCATGACGAGCCAACGGGAACTGTTTCCAAGACTAACTGCTGACATGAGGCGCTTCAAAAAGCTACCACGCCTCCAGCGGGAGGCACTGGAACCGGTCCTGGGACGCGCAGCCTGGGAGACGGCGGAGGGAAGCTTGCAGCGGAAGGAAATGCCGGAGCCCTGGGAGGAAGTGGAGGACAGTGGTGAATTCTATGCAGGTGGCCCTCAGGTCAAGGTCGGCCCTGGACTCTTCTATACCTCCCCACTCTTTCCACTGCTTGCTTCGGAGGTGGCTGCTGCCCAGAAGCAGCTAAGCAATATGGTTCAGCTTGCCAAGTGTCACTGTCGCCGTGACAACCTTTGGAAGCGACTGTTCCTGCTGGAGCCCCTGGCCTCTGACAAACTCAAGCTGGGCAAACTTTCCCTTGGTGAGCTGGAGGAGCTGCTGGATGCTGTGCATAGGAAATCAATTGCTGACATTGATCCCCAGCTGGTGAGTGGCGTTGTATGTTTGCACACTTCTGGAATTTAGCCAACTGTACAGCAACCTGCTTTGTAAAGACAGAAAATGCATTTGGCCCCTTAGGGTATCCCCGCCTGGCTGGGAAGGGCACCATTTTTACTAGCGTCTAAGGTCCTTTGCTTTCTGCTTCAGGAACCTGTGTTGTCTTAAGAGTATCACCATTTTCTCTTTCCCTGTAGAGCTGCTTCCTCACCATGACAGTCTCATGGTATCAGAGTCTTATCAAGGTGCTGCTGAATCGCTTCCCGCAGTGTTGTCGCCATTTCCAGAACACTGATGCTGGCACCCAGTATCTGGTAAGGCTTTTTTTGTTCTACAAGCCAGGATGTTTCACCTGCAACAAGCTGCTATGTCCCAGAGTGATCGCTGATCACTCAGCCTGCTCTGGTTTGGCATTTTAAAAGTTAAGGTTGAACTTAAGCAGGCTGAATAGTCAGAAATTGTCCTTGGATATAGCAGCTTCTTTGCCAGTGAAACAGCCTCACTGCCACCAAGATGCGTCATTGAAAGGAAATGCTTGGCTGTATCCAGATGTTGCTTATTTGTTCCACTATTTTGATACCCAGAATAAAGCATGCTTCATTCTGGAATACCCAAAAATAGTGGGTATTTTGCAGCCCTAATCTTCCCTTCTTACTTCACGTTCCTTATCAGTATCTTGGTTCATACAGAAAGTGTGAGCCACCAGAAGCTTGCCCATCTTCCATGCAGCAAAATGCTTTGCCTTCAGCCTATCCCTTCCCTTGGCACAGAAATTTGATCTCAAGCCTCCTTATTAGGGAGTGGAATCAGATTCCTTCTTTTGCATATTGCACGTGAGGATTCTCTCCTGATCTGACACTCCTGTTTCTTTTCTGCAGGTCGTGCTGAACCAGAAATTCACAGACTGTTTTGTGCTTGTCTATCTTGACTCCCATTCAGGAAAAACAGTAAGAACCTTTCCCCCGCTGTTGGTCATAAATTCAAGAGGGATAACAGCAGAGATCCAGCCAGGTTGGGGTCTTAGGTTTTGGGCATCAGGGGTTCCCCAGCATTGAGCAAGAGCTTCCTGGCTTTCCTGATCTGAGTATGAATTGCCACGCGTTGAACAGTCTACTGCTCCCTTGATGCACTGAAATGATGAATTACCCATTCCTCCCATTCACCCCTTGTTGTCCTTCTACCCTGGGACTCAGTGCTGCGTATAAAATGTGAACGGTAGACTGGCTGTCATGATGGAAAACTCACCCAAGGTCATTTTAGCCTAAGTGAATTCTATTTGAGACCTTTGCATTTTGCATGGTGGCGAGATGACTATCCTAGCAACTCCTGTATCACTGGTCTGTCTGTCTTTGCAGAGCTTGACAGTGGTTTTTCGGGAATCGTTCCCGGTGCAACCCCAGAACAGCGAGAGTCCCTTGCCGCAGCTTGTATCTACATATCACCATCTGGAATCCGTCATAAATACTGCTTGCTTCAACCTCTGGACAGGACTTCTCTAGCGTTGGCTGAGTCTTTCTGTTGGATATGTTACATGGGCCCATCCGTACTGGGACTGCAATGAAGAGGCCAATGCAGGTGGCAGGTACAGATTAGCCTGTTTGGAAGAGCAGGATACTGCTGGCCAGATGCAAGGGACGGGCATTTTAAAGGATTCTGAGTGGGTTATTTATAAATGAAATCATTGGCGGACAACTCTGGAAACAAGAATGCAGGGTGGCCAATTTGGCTTTAAGGAAGGTACTTCTTTCCTCCCTTGCTGCCTTTAAAAATACCTACTTGATGAGGCCTCAAGATGGCATAACTTCCACTTGGGCTTCTTTGTACCAAAGTTGAAAGGCTACTGGAGTTGCTGACTTGGCTTGTCCTTTTCCAGTGACTCACTGAGTGGGTTTTAGTGGTGGGGAGGGTACTGCACAATGACGGGAATATTTTATATGACATGAATGTACAGTAAATTAAATAAAATTGGTAATTCATTAAAACAGTATGAATACTTCATTTGTACCTAACCACTGAACCTCTGCCAAATTCTTCCTCCTCAGTCTGTGGGTAGTACTGATTTGTTTTCATGGGCAGTTGATTTGGACAAATGACTCGTCTTAGCTCTGCCCAGGTTTTATGGAGCAGTAGATTCTAGGCCTGCCCAAAGTAGTGCTACAAGCCATGTGTTTGTGTATTAGCTTTGTGCTGCACGAGGAAGAAATGAGGTAAAATACTGGAAGCTCGTGACCTTTAGGCAGTCTCATCTGGGTCCGCTAAATGGTACCGAAGAGATCTGAAGGCATGGTGATTTACTTCCTTTGTGACATACCGTTCTTTGATAGCCAGGGCCGTGAGTGTGATCCCAGCATATAAATGGGCAATACAGAACGCTGGCTGACTCCTTATGAAGACAGATGATGTATCCATGCAGTGGCTTTCAATAGGATCACTAAAAACAAGTGCCAGCCTGTAATGAGATGCTGCTACTAGGGCTGAGGGTTGCGCCTTTTCTATGAAAGACAGGCCCAACAGTAAGTCAGTCAGGCCTGTCCTGGAATGATATCACATGGCAACACGGAAGGAGCCAGCATCCCAGCTCATACTCCATACTGAGGTGAAAAGAAAGGAGGCTGGGAAAGAAGCCAATCAGATGGCAAACCTAGCTGGAAGGAAGGATGAGGCTGTGTGTCCTGCTCAAAAAAGATGTCATGTTTTCACATAGTGTTCACTGTACCATTGAGGGGCATCCAAGTTAGCCTGTCTCCACGCTCCTCCACAAAGGGGCTTGGCAGTATATGAGAGGACTTGAGTCTCAAAGGCATAGTGAACTGGTTCCTTGCTGCAGTGAAACGCGTGGTGTTCATGTTGGGCCCTGCTGCACCTCTGTATGGAGGCTTGACAGTCCAGCTAGGCAACAGTAATGGAGTCACCAAGCTATTTGCCAAGGCTATATTAGTCCACTACAGTGGAAATACTTGCCCAAGGCACCTTCTGCCATCACAGTAGAGACACAGCCAGAGATGTATTTGAATTTTTTAATTTGAACAAAATAAAATCGAAGATATGAAGGACTGCCGGCAGAACTCAAAACAACATGCCACACAACCACCAGACGTAGAAATGCGGTACCAGGCTGACTTGTTTTATCCATAAAATGAATCATGCGTGCTTTTACTACTTCATGTGGCTCTTGCAGTCAAGGTTTTTTGGCAAATTTCCGCCTACCTGAACAATAAAAGATCATCACTTTATTAGAATTGTCATTTTATTGGGAAGTAGCACCTGGCTATGGGCATGGGCTCTGAAGGATACCAAGGGATGTTTTATGTAGTTGAATTAATGCCAGAAATGTGGCTTTTTTATTCTGGCAGCATGTAGCAAAAGGCACTGTACGTTATTCCTTCTGTGGTCTTTATTCCAGCTTTTCAAATGCTAAGCTTAACCTCTCAGCTTCAAGGAGTCAGGAGACCATGATTCTTCCAGTATGAGTACAACCAGCTTAGCCCCTTCAATGTGTCTCCTGCAAGAGAACATGCAAGAATATTTTTCAAGCTTGAACGCAATCTACAGCAGGCATCCTCAGCCCCTTGTAAGTGGCTAATATCAAAACAGAAAGAAGGGCTGCTGCTTAGGGGATTACAAAGTCTTAAGCTCACTGACTAAAACACTCAACTTCACAAAGCAAGACCTTCCACTCTTGTGTAGGTTTTAAAAATAAACTTGCCTTCTGGTTTATATTCACATCCTATGTAGCCACTGTAACCTATGGACTCCAGCAGCTGGAAGAGGTAAACGAAGTTCAGTTCTCCAAGGGTGTCAGGCTCATGGCGTGCTGGTACCTGGGCAATCTGAACGTGTCCTGAAAAGGAAGACAATGCTGTAATGATGGGAACAAGAGAGATATCGGTCTTGGGAGTCCTGTCCTCATACCGGTTTCCTTTTTTACACGTTTGTAGCACACTTAGTAGCACAACTAGCACCTCCTCTTTGGCTTCAGATGGTTCCATAAAGAACTAGTGAATGCCAGTACACACAATCGCTCCCTCCACACGCCTGCAGTCTTACTTGCAGTGTGGACGTACGGTCTGGGTGCCGCCATATGTGCCCGACTGCAGAGTCACTGTGCCAGTGCCAGCACCAGCACTGGGACAATGGTGATGCTCCGCACACTCACATTCTCGGTCACCTGACATGCCAGTTTGCCTGTGCAGCACATCAGATGACCCACGCAGCACCACAGGCATGGGAAGGGCTCCTCCAGAGATGAGGCAGGCTATCTCTGGTAAAGTTAAGTCAACTTGGGGAGCACAAAATTGTGCTCGACGCCTAGTTTGCTTCCTGTGTGTCTCTGCATGAAAGGGGTTGTTTCTGATTTGGAAACTGCTCCTTCCAGTGCAGATGCTCCGTCTGGGAGCACACTGGAAGTAAACTACAGAGGCAAGTGCAGAAAGGCCACAGTTTTAAAGCCCTGAATTGGCCATAGATGTGAGAACTTAAAAATCCACAAGGTAGCAAATGTCCTAGCAAGGGTAAAACACCTTTTCTTCCTTACCAATGATAGGGAAATATGTCTCCAGATTCTGTGTTAGATCACCATCCATGATCTGGCAATGGAAAATGTCCTGTGGATCAAGAATCAGAATTTAAAAAGGAACAGGCCTTAACTTGGGATTAGAATTGTCAGCAGTGTGAATAGAGAGTGGAGGTATTCAGCCTCCTTTCTAGTTTCTAATCCAGGCCCACGCACTGCAGCTAAGTCAAGAGACAAGAACCATCTCAGTGAAAAGCAAACTTACCAGCTGCAGCTTCAGGTTAGGACTTCCCACCTTGTTCAGAATGGCAACAGCTGAAGGAACACAAGTTTACAGCAACACAGATGTTTGTGTGCATTCCAGAGACATGTCACCCTTTCTCAATTCCTGAATTAACCTCTAGAACAGGCATGTCAAAGATACGGCCCGCGGGCCGGATGCGGCCCGCAGGCTGTATTAATACGGTCCCCCGCCGCCGCCCGCTGCCGCTGTCCTCCTTGGGCGCGAAGGAGGCGAGGCGAGGCGAGCGAGCGCGCGGCGGAACCCTCCACTGCCCGAGTGCGTGGGCGCCGCCATGGACAGCCAGCCCCTCCTCTGCCCTAGCCATGCCCCAGCCACGCCCCCAGCCCCTACTCTGTGCCCTAGCCATGCCCCCGGCCACGCCCCCTGGCCCTGACAGTTCTTTTTTTTTTTTAATCCGGCCCTCTGCAACATTGAGTTTGACACCTCTGCTCTAGAACAAAGATGGGGGAGCAATGACCCTGTGGCTGTTGATAGACTCCCAATACATTATCAGTTCTGCGAATGGGGACCAAAGATGGCAATCTGAAATCTCAGTTTAAACAACCAGGGAGACATAAACTACCTGCATCTGCCTCAGAATGAAAAGTTCTCTGTGAAGGAAAAGCCTCATATCTAGGATACCTTGTTGGGGAGTAGTCAAGAAGTAGTTCGGATCACTAATCCGATTATTAATGGGCTCCAGTAATCCAATTAGATTTTCCTGCAACACAGGACAGAAAATGAAGAAGTCACTACTTGGTATCTTGTAGTCTACTAGCTAACCTTCTTAAAATTACGAGTTATATGGCTAATTAACCCAACCAGTTGCAGCTAAACTGTGGAAAACCCCAACCTCTCCCACTTTTATGACTATAATCGGCATCCTTCCTCTCCATGTGATGTCCTGGAGCTGGTTACCTAACCTTAATTAGTAATGTGTTCAGAGCGTCTCTGAGCCATCCTGGTGCCCAGGGCTTCTAATGGAGCACCCTCAGAATTCTCACCTGAGCCAGGATGCCTGCAGCGTATCTCAGATTCTCAATGAAGGTGGCTTCCATTTCAGATGAAACTGCACCCCCCTTAGCACCCATGGGAATCCGACCAGCCATCAGATGGATCCTACAAGCACATGGCTAGATCAGGGTTGGAGAAGGAAAGAAATGGAGGCACTGGCAGTCCTTTGCCTTTTGAGTAAGACATTCATGATCCTGCTGCACACAAACTGCAGAGAAAGCTGCCTGATGTCATTTTCTTTTTGCTGTGAGGAGAAGCACTTCAGCCATGAGATGATACTGCAGCATTACATTGCTTCAGTGCACAAGCTCTTGTGTATAGTTTGGAATAGCAGGGGGATGTCATATCAAAATTAAGCAGCGCAGCTGGAGAGAGCTGTGTTCACAAAAACTGTGTTCTGCCATGCTTTGTTCCAAAATTTGATCTTGGTTGTATTCCTCACTGTGGCTGGAATGACCTGACACTCCATTCTCACTCCAATGCCATTAAATGCACACCCCACCTTAAAGGCCATTTCCCCCTGTACGTGACAGGGCAGAACAGCCTTCTGGGCATGTTCTCCTTTCTCTTTGTTTTTAACCTCTCATTTTTTAAAAAAAATCATTTTAAATTCCAAAAATTGTTCTTGCCCATGCTACATACAATATACTGTAAATCTAATATAAACCAAGACTCCAAACAAAGAGGCCTCGTGCTGCAGTAGTAGTAACAGAAATAAAACAAGATGCATTGAACTTGGGTAGGCCCTGATTTAGTTAGTCTAGCCTTCCTCATCTTAGCATTCTAGCCGCCTCTAAATAAGAGCTTGGACACTAAACAAGGAGAATATTGGATGGGAGACCACTGGGAAGCACCATATTCTGTGCTCTGGACTGAGAAATTAGAAGAAGCACCATTTCCATCTCCAGAAGCTGAGTGCAATGTGGCAGCACCCATACTTACTTCCCCAACTTGAGACACCACCCATAGCTGAGGGAGGCTGCAGCACATCTACCTACCTTCTGATTACTGCTTCTACCTGGATCTGTCAGGGGCCACACAGCAACTTATTATGTCCCTTGAACTCTAATAGGCACAAGCACAGGAAATGCAGGGGGAAATGTGTGTTTCCTTAACTGAAATCCAGTATTATGCAACAGTAGTGATGCTGTTTTATGCAAGATGTTGTTGATTTAATATTGGGGTGCTCAGCTGTATGAAGAAAAAAAGAATTGGCCTTTATGCCCCATTTTTCTCACCCATTTAAGGGGACTCAGAGAAGCTGGCAAACTTTCTGTTCTCCCCATCCTGTAAGAGTTCAGAAAGAGAGCTGTGACTAGCCCAAGGTCACCCAGATGACTTCACGGAGGAGTACGGAATCAAACCCAGTGACTACAAGATATGAGTCCAGCACTCAAACCACAACACCAGACAGAAGTGATGGAGCTCATAATTCAAGAATATCTGATTCATCAAAAATAAAATAAAATGCTACCTTGGACAGTTCAAAGTCTTGGCATACTGTACAGCTAAAGCCAGGCCTTCCCGAAATTCAAATTCCCGTCCGGGCACTGCTCCTAAGCCGCTGTCATTTTCCTGATTTCCTATGAAAAGAGCAGTAAATATTCTTCTATAATAAACTGCATGATGGATGAAAAGGCCAGTGTAATAATTCCAAAATAATGCCAATCCTCAGAACAATCAGGAAAGGGATGTACTCCATCTCTGACCCCTGCTGTCCCAATGAATCCTCTGTGTTCATGTACTTTGGGATGAAGAATACATGTCCTTAGCAAGTATCCAGAATCCAATCTTCCCCAACAAGACCTTTCCTGGTGTTTTGAACCACACCTCCTCCTCAATCATCATGACTATGCTGACTGAAACTGATGGACAGCTATGGTCTAGAACTGTAGGAGGGAAGTTGGGCAGCCAATTTCAGTGACACCAAGTAAATTATAAGGATAATAAAAGCAATGGCCTTTCCTGGGGTAATGTATGGTTGTGCAAGTTGAATACTGAGAAAGAAGATGTCTTTGCCTTTGATCTGGAGATGTTTACTAAAAAAAAATGGACTGCAAAAAAAAATTAACTAGGGCTAGATCAAATAAAACCCAATGACTAGCAAGCAAACCTCATGCAGTTTTGATACGTGAGGGAAGGAAACAACTAAATAAGTTACTGTGCTTGGCAAATTTGAGAGGAAGCAGAAGTGGAAACAAGGGACAAGATGGGTGGATGGGATCAAAATGACTACTAGAATGTCCTTGGGAAGCTATGAAACCTGATTACAACCAGGTAAAAATGGTGGGCATTTATCCACACAGTCATGAGGAGACAAACCTGGCCAGATGGCAGGTAACATCAAGGAGTCATCTAAAACCAGTTATCCTTTCTAAATCAGCACCAAGCCAGCAAAGGATTATGGAGCTGAAGCATCCCCATCCCTCAAAAGTAAGGCTTCTAAACGCTGCAATTCTTCCCTCTACACAACTGCTAAAAATGCAGGTAAGCCGGTGTGCCACCCCGGTCCTGAGAAGTCCAGTCGGCAAGACTAAGGCTGTGGCCACACCTAAGGTTTACTCCACCTTCAGAGCAGAGAACACATCAGCAAAGCGACCAGGAATTTCCTTTCCACATTATCTATCCTAAAGGGGTATTTTCCGAGTTATCTAACACTGAAAGAAAAACAGCTTGTCCCTTTGCGGATGTATTCTCTCGCTCTGAAAGCGGACCGAAGCTGGATTCAACTTTATGTGTGACCACCGCGGGGGCCGGGAGCGCAGAGGGGGGCGCAGCCGCCACAGGTGTGTACCTGGAGGGGTGTTGATCAGGACCACTTCCAGCCCGTTCCGCTCTGCCGCCTTTTTTAGCTCCGAGGCTTCGCTCGCGTAGGGGCGGCAAAGCTCCACCGCCCCGAAACCAGCCTTGGCGGCCGCTTCCATCCGCTGGGGCAGCGTCGGGTACTCCAGGAAGAGCCAGTCCAAATTGGCGGCGAAGCGCAGCGGCGCCATGACGGCCAAAGCCCGAGCGGAGGGAGCGCAAAGGCAGAGTCCGGCGTCGTCCGGCCACGACTACCCGTGCGACCCATGGGGAGGCGAGGGGAGGAGTCCGGGCGGGGCAGCGGTGACGCGCCCCTGCACGCGCAGGGAGGAGTCCGAGGTCTCGCGGACGCGGACGCCGCCGCCGCCGCTGCTCCTCCCCAGGAAAAGCCATCGCCGCGCGCCGCCTTGCGAGCCTAGGGCGGAGCGCTTCGGCAAGGGCGAAACGGGAGCGGGCGGGCGGGCAAGCGGTGGGCGACATTCCTACCGCTAGGGGGAGCTCCTCTGGTCGGCGCTTGCCAGCTCACCTTGGACCTCCCCGTGTCTCTCAGCAGGCCAGTGCGAATATATAGCCAGTCCTCCACACCGCCTGGGCACGCAGGAGAGAGCCTTTTCGGTGGTGGCCCCTAGACTTTGAATGGTCTCCCCCTCGAGGTGCGCCATGCCCCTTCCTTGCTTTCATGTAGGAAGGCTGTAAAGACACACCTATTCGCCTTGGCCTTTGGCTGAAGTGATTCGTTCTCCCCTCCGGCTACAGTTATAGTCATTATTAATGCACTATTGAGTGTAAGGCTTAAATTTGTTGAATTTTTAAGGTGTTTTTAACTGTGTGCCTTGTTTTAATTTGTACCTTATTTTAATCTGTTTCTTGTTTTACATTGTATCCTGTTTTGAATCTGTTGTTTAATTCGTTGTTACTTGCCCAGAGGCCTTCGGGTAAATAAATAAAAATAAATAATGCAGTCAGGTGTAACTGTTTAAGGCCACTGGTCGTTGTGCAACGCCGGTGCATCTGAAACGTGGCACTGGGCAAGTGCAATTGTGGCAGTCCCCCTACTGCAGCAACATGCGTGCACAGGGCCACTGCCATGGTGACCATGCAATGTGGCATGCAACCATAGCTGCACCACCCTGCCCTATGCTCCATCTGCCCAGAATAGGTGAAAATAGAGATGCACCAGTATGCACTAGCCGGCAGCTAGTATAGCGGTAAAGCACATTTTAGTGCTCTACATCTAAATGCCCATGGGATGCACTGGCGCATGCAGAGCCCCATCTGGGATAGAAGCAGTCCCACTGACAGCGGATACTCAGTGTGGGGCAAGCTGCTTGCTGTAGGCCCTTTGTGCAATGACTTACTTTATTCTGGATCAGCAGGTCTGGAACAAAGCAATCTGGGATGGATTGCTCTGGGCTGGAACAATGCTGTCTGCACTACAACACCTATTCCAGCCCAGCCCCCATGCTGGCCTTGGAGCCCCCAGGGGACCCATTTCAATAGTGCAATTTAGTGCACCGCAAAATGGGCCTGTATTAATCCAGAACATGGAGTTAAGCACTGTGCGCCTGCCTCTGTGATCTGGAGTTTCACCACTGGGAGAAAACCGGATCTAAGCTCCATCTGTTGAAGTCGGAGGACGCTAGCAAGATGTGAGGCTTCTGATCCATAGGTAAGTGCAGAAGAACCCATAGCCACATAGATGTGTCTGGGAAGCTTACAAGCAACATATACTCCTGCACGTACCTCAGCTACCCCCTTATTCGAAAACTAGAACAGTGTATACCTTCCAGGATTCTCCTGTGGAGCTCACTTGATCTCCAGGCGTCTATTTATCCCTCAATAATTATCCTAAATCAGGCCCACCCGAGAGGCATGTACCTAGAAATTAACCAAAGAAGCTTTTTGCGCTCAATCCTGCAGGAAATAGTACACGGTCTCCACCCATGCACTTTGCAGTGCTTCACAGCTCTGCGGCACTACTGTGCCCGGCCTCTACTTTGTATTTTGCACACGGCTCCTCTGTGGGCCGAAGCACGCTGTTTGTTTGCTTTGAAGTGATGTATAATCTGCGCTGATAATTAAAGAACGTCATTCTAGGGTTAGTATTTATTGATACCAATTTAACTCGCCTCATACATCAAACACAAACCAGCCATTTGAAATCCCTGGTGAATTTCTGCATCCCAGAGACCTTGTTTTCATTATCCAGAACTGATGGAATAGCGTATGGGGCCCTAGTTCTTCTCTTTTGCCTGCGGCTTTGTATTGGCCATCTCTCTCTTTCTTCAAAGCAGACAGAACCACTGCTGATCTGCTTTAAAAAAAAAAAAATAGGGCCTATACTAGGGTGATATGACTTATTTATGATGATTACTTATTGTTTGCCATCAGGTTGCCCAGCTGTCTGGAGTTATGTCATATTGGGCGTTGGGAAGAAAAATGTATACCTATTTCTAGCTAAAAGTGTAATGTTTAGCAATTGGAGCGCTTACTGTCTGTGGGTTTAAACAAGAACTCTGTCAGCCTTGTGTTAGCTCAGATGATAGATTGCGGGATTAGTCTCTTCAGCAAGCGCTGCTGGCACTCCAAACATGGGGGAAGTTTGCACTCCCCGTCCCTTCTGGGGAATGGGAATGGTGAACTTGCGAATGCTAATACACGTCAAATCCCCCCCCACACACACACACGTGTGTCTGGGCACTCTGAGTACAGACGTGTGGTCTGAGTGCTACCAACTTAGGTCCCAATGCTGGCACTGGGATGATGGTGATGTGCCGTCCATGCGCAGTGACATCAGCTCACGCTCCACACGCAGTTTGCGTCCAGCATGCTCCTGCGCAGAAGGGGGTGTTTCTGAGGTGGAAAGGGCCCCTTCTGGTGCAGATGCTTCATCTAGGTTGCACTGCATGCAAAATATGGGGCCAAGTGCAGAAAGGTCTCCCCAGAAATCCTGCTTGCATTTTTGTACCTTTTCCCTCCTTCCAGGTCAGCTTGCTCTACTTCAACAGTTGGTCCCAGTGCCTAGCAGTATAGAAATCTGTCATCAGCTGTGGTTGTGCCTGCCACTATCTGTACCAGGCCACCCGCACTGTACCTATAATGATAAGTCAGCCCATCCCCTAAGTCCATGCGAAGGTGAAGAAGAGTTGGCTTTTCTCCCCTGCTTTTCTCACCCATTTAAGAGGACACAAAGTGGCTGACAAAGCTTTCTTTTCTTCTCCCCACAACAGACACCCTGAGAGGTAGGTGGGGCTGTGACTTGTGAGAGCTCAGAAGAGAGCTGTGACTAGACCAAGGTCACCCAGCTGGCTTCGTGGAGGAGTGTGGAATCAAACCCCGTATTCCCGGATAAGAGTCTGGCTCCCTAACCACTAGACCAAACTGGCTCGCCCTTAATGGCAGTGATAATTTTCTGTGTAAGAACAAAAAATAAGTTCTGCTGAATCTGCATAGCATCCTACTTCTTTGGTCCCTTGGTAGAAGTCATGAGTTTCCCTATCCTATTATCCCTCGCCTATCACTGCCTGGCCCTCTGAACCAATGACATAATCAAAATCACTCTTTCTTTCTGAGATAGCTTTTTTGCTTGCACTTACCTGCTTGAGATCATTAAAAAAAATTTTGCACCCTGCTGTAACCAGTTTGGCATTTCTTATCTCACCTTATGCCTCATGCCCTCTGGAATCTGTGTTTGCATCTTTGAATACAGCATCTGAGTTTAACTAGCCTTTTTCTACTTTGATAACAGTGTTCTCATACTTCATATATTATATGCGTCGTTACATTGGCTTTCCTCATAAGTTCTGTATATATATATTTTAGTTAATACCCCTTTACCAGATGGTGGTCCAAGTTCTTGGGTCTCCAGCGAGAGAACTGATGGTGTGAGACATGTAATTAAATGATGTTCCATTCCAGAGACAGCATGTCACAGTTTTGTACATCAATTTCATACATCAGGTCATAAAAAGGATCACATGTCCCTGATATTCCATATATATAACAGAAGCATCTTAGAACCTAACCCAGATAATGGCCAAGAGCGGTGTTTCGGCTTTTCTGTGAATGCCCACATAACTGCTATTATTGGATGGTCAAGGCTATGCCAGTGGTTCTCAACCTGGGGGTCGGGACCCCTTTGGGGGTCGAA
>MTQE01001134.1:59372683-59433057 GCA_014337955.1 Aspidoscelis marmoratus | reverse complement strand
GAGGAACTCCATTAAGGGGTCATGGCATTAGGAAGGTTGAGAACCGCTGGGCTACGCTCACATGTATTAAACAAAACAGCTCAGAAGCACCTCAGAGATAGTAATGTGTGGCACTCGTGTTCCCATTCTGTCTCTAATCCACCTTTTCTAGCCTAGGATGTTTGTGACAGGGTCATCTATGAACAATTTAACACTGGCTTCCCCACATGTCCACATGTGAACAATCCTGCCTGCAAACCATCTCAGCTGCCTCAAAGGTGCTTATTCTAAAAAAACCCTATATGTGACCGCAGTGCACAGAAAAAAGAGATCAAGACCATTTCTGCACTTACTCTTAATGCAGGTTAAGGACCCCCCACCCTTGCTTGTCCTGCTCCATCTGTACCGGATGGAGCCAAATCCAGATTAAAAAGACCCTTAATCCGGATCTCTTGGGACAATCCACAAGAGGACCAAGGGCGTTCTTCCAGAGCATGGAAGGCATGCAGACAGCATGCCTCTGTGTTCCAGAACTACCAGAGGGTGCTTTTCAGTGGTGCTCCATAGCTTGTCACCAAAACCCACCACGGCCATGCTCCAAGGCTATAAACTTTCATTTCTAGCCTTCAGAGGTGTGTCGGGGAACGACTACAAAGCTTGTGTAAACTTTGTGGCTGCAGAGAGGCATGGGCCAAAGCAGCACCATCGGTGCAGAAGGCAGTGATCTGGCCTATGGCTTGACGTGATCCAGATCAGTGGGTCTGGTTATTCCAGCTCCAATGATCTGGATTTAGGGCTGGTAAGTACAGCAAGGGCTTAGAAGAGTAAGAGGGTTTTTAAAAGGGTTTTCACATACATGTCTTAAACAACTTAGGTCACTGCTTTGGTGGTAAAGACTCTCCAAGAGTTCAAATGTGGCACAAGCAAGTGTGCGTGTATTTACGTTCCCTTTTTACGTTAATTAACCTTGCAAGGAGCCTATATGGCTGTTCTTCATGCCTGGCACTCCAGAGGTCCATTCAGGCTTATGGATAATTGCCTGCTGGCCTAAAAACCTATTTCCCTCCCTTTGCTTTTCCCTCCCTCTCCCTTGGCAGTCAGTTGCCTTGTCTGTTGCCAGTGTGAGCAGCCAGAGAAACAGCTGGGCCTAAAAGCCCTTTCCCAGCATGTAGCAAGGAAAAAGAGGGATTCCTTTATTAGTTCTGGTGTATGCAGAGACAACCAGTACTGTGGGTATGGATAGGTGTTCAACATTTAGAGGCAAACATTACTTAACCTATCACACTTTCTGTACGAAGCCTTATTCCAAATTACACCCCAGAATAGGGACTTGCCATCTACATGCTGGTGCAGACTGTGGCCCTTTCTGCACTTACCTTGTTTAATTCAGATTAACGAGATCCAGGCCCTTACTGCACTGGGACTTATTCTGGATTTTATCTTGGAATGGGGACTTGCCATTTGCATGTTGATGCAGACTCCATCTGAGGGTTGCCATAGTCTGCACTAGCACACAGACAGCAGGTCCCTTTTCCGAGATATAATCCAGAATAAGCCTTAGTGCAGAAAAGTCCTCGTGCTAGCTAGATCCAGATTAACCACAGGCAGAGGAGTGTGCTTTAGAACAGCAAATGTGTGCTAAAGATGTTAGCATGGACTTAGACCACATTTATCTGGTCTACCACTAATCTGGATTAGTGACCCCTTAGCACAGTTCTGATCCGGATCTATTCTACTCTCGTGCAGACAATGTGTTCTTAGTAGCTCTGTGATCCGGATTACTGTGGAGACAACGTGCTCTTAGCAGGTCCTTGATCAAGATTAACAAGTAACTGCAGAGAGGGCCTATGGCAGGCCCCACAGGTCCCTATACCAGGATATAATCAGGAATAAGGCCCAGTGCAGAAAGGGCCTGTGATGGTAAATTAACCATCCCCAAAAGAGAAAAAGGACCAGAGAAAAGGACTAGATAATTGTAGGTAAACATTTCTTTATACAAATATTATGGCCTGTCAGATCAGCCCCAGGCTTGGCCTTCGGCTATCCCATAAGCTAATTAAGGTGCTCACCTTTGCCACATGGCAAGCTTCTGTTTTCACTGCACTTTTCTGTTTCTCAGATGCCCATGGGGAATTAGGACCTCAGATTATTCAAAGGCCTTGTGCTCCTTTTCTTTAGCTATTGTTTTCTCCTAGTTTGAGCTGAGTAAGCACCAACAAACAAGCAATCAACCATTCTTTTGTTCATGCGACTCTCGCAGAGGTTAAAGCAATTTCCTTCTTGACTTTGGGAGGTTCATTGCAAGGCTACATGAGAACCCCCTGCAGTGGTGGGAGAACTGCTGTATAATTATGTAACTAGCATAAAAGCTTGCGGAGATTAGGATATATTGTTTGAACTGATTTAATACAACACTTGCGTTGCTTTCAGAGCCACAAAAGGTTGGGCTATTGTTCTTAGATATTGAGGGAGAGTGCAAAGCTTGTCAATTTACTGCCAACAAAATAACGCAGAAACCTGTAAAATGAAAGCATTCCTTAAAATATACTCTAAGGAGGAATGCAATGGCGAGAAAGAAAGCAAGGCAAAAGGCTCGGGCATTAAATGAAATAATACAGTTTTTCAAAGCTAACAGCCAACTGGGCCATGGAGTGGAGGGGATGCACAGTGAAAGGACACAATCAACCAGAGAAAAAAAGTAAAGTGCAAAGCTATGGGGGGGGGGGGAATACTGATCTAAAGCTGCTTCCAGAAAGCACGGGGAAATTGCGGGATCTTTTTCCGATCTCTCAATTGCCTCTCGGCACTCCTGCCAGGTGGCAAGAGGAATTCCAGGCTCTTACCTCTATCTGCCAGCTCCTTGCATTATTCTTCCTGTTCCAAATACTAAATGCCAGCCAGGCACCCTCCCATTTCCCTTTGTTTTTTAAATCTGCACTTGGCTAGCCTCTGGATATTTAAGAGAGCATAAGAACATAAAAGAAGCCCTGCTGGATCAGGCCACAGCCCATCTAGTTCACCATCCTGTCTCTCTCTGGACATCTCAAGCAGAAGACAAAGGTTGCCACTTGCTCTCATTTCCCTGCAAATGGCCTTGAGAGGCATCCTCCTGCCTGAACAACAAGAACTAGCATGACACTAAGGCTCTTTCTGCATGGAGCCTTTTTCCAGATCATATCTCAGAATAAGGACCTGCCATCCACATGCTAGTGTAGATTACAGTGGGCCTTGCACAGGGCCTGCTGTAGTCTGCACCAGCATACTGATGACAAGTCCCTATTCTGAGATATGATCTAGAACAGTGATCTAGAACCTTTTGAGCTTGGTGTGTCAAAATTCACAATAAAACCTAGCTTAACTCGGGTGCCGTGTCAAGTCTAGAAATATCCATAATTTTGTGATATCTGTAGCTCTAGTAAAAAAAAGTTATATTTTTTGATATACGTATTTATTGAAAGCAAAATCAAATCATTCTTTACATTAGGGACTTTTTTGTTGCTGAATTTCATTTGCTAAATCTTCAATTGAAAGTTGGTATTTCGTACTCTTCAAGCCCAAGCAAGCACTACTAACTTCATCTGTTGGTCAGTTTCTTTTATTGGTTTTAATATTATTTAAGGCTGAGGATAAGGTCTCACAAAAGTACATAGAGGGGAAAATAGTGAGTAAAGCCATCACTGCCACATACAGATCTTCAGTCCTCTAGCTGCCGGGAGCACAGACGCACTGTGCGTGACCTGGCAGCGCAATGACGTGACTCCATCGTGCCTGCTATGCCTGGCACAGGCAGTGCCTCTGTGCTCCCATTATCTTGTAGGCTGCAGGTCAGAAGCAGCCTGTGATCTCCAAGATGCCGAACGACAACAACATGCCCAGGTACCAGGGTGACATTGCATGTCACCCAAAAGGGCTTGGTGTGTCATCTGTGACACGCATGCCATAGGTTCGCCATCACTGATCTAGAATAGGGCTCAGTGCAGAAAGGGCCGAAGCTTCTGATCCTACTTCAAGTTCAACCTGGCTATGTTCACATCTGGCATGACATCTCAGTCTAAAACCTTCCTAACATATGACTAACACACTTTTTGGCCTCAAAGCTGCATTCACTCTTCAGTGTCCTCCTCTGACCACTTGCTATTAGAGGTCACCCTACACAGTAATATCCACCAAGGTATAAAATACACAGGCAACTGGGAGGTGGCTGTAGTTTAGCAGTAGGACAGTGAGCAGGGAGGCAGGCTACAAGCCGAACCCTCAGCATCTCCTTGGAAGACATGTGGCAAACCACTTCTGCATTGCTATCAAGGAGGCAGCAGGAATGTGTCCATGTCATCAATCAAACCTTGGATTCCTTCCACCAGGTAATGGGGCAGGTAATTGCTCCTCCCTGTTCATGAAATGATCAGGCTGTTGACCAGATGGGGACAATTTTGCATTGTCCTCCAGATGATGGACCAAACAAAGATGTAAAGCTGTCTACCCACCCTGGCTGCCTTGAAGGAAAGAACAGATAGTTAGACGCTCTTGCCATAGAGGACTGGCGAAGAGAAGAAGCATCCATCCCCTCAAAGGGATTCCTTGTTTCTGTTCTGCATGGACATAACAGAATCTCATTACAGGAAGATGGAACAGACAAGCCTCTGGTTGCTTTCTAGTACTGCATTTTTGCCCCTCCTATATAGGGCCCTTTCCCGAAGTTCTGCACAAAATTTGTGATTTTTAAACAAAGCTAGGCCTGCTTCTTTGCTGGCAACCATTCAGTACTCCCTTTTTCTTTTTCTTTTTTTTTGCATGCCCAGTTCCTAGATCTGGAAATAAATGACAGGGCCTAAGGCTCTGCTCATTAGTATGGCTAGACCATCACAGCTGCCCCCTGGCGCTAATTATACCACTGTATGTGAGGAAACGCTGTAGCTCAGCCATACCCATCTGAGCTGAGGATTCAAACAGTCCGGCTCACCCTTCTCTGCTCATTACTGTAACACCAGCATGATAGCCAAGTGAGGGGCTAGGGATAGAGACAGTACGATGCTCAACTAGGTCTCCAGGGCATCTGGCTAATCCATGGCATCTAACTCTGTCTCCAGTAATAGGCAGCAACCCATAAATGCCAACACTCCAATTAGTCCTGCCCCCTGACCCCTTCGTGAAGGAGGCTCTCCTTCAAAGCAGAATGAAACAAAGATCTCTTGTACAGAGAAAAATCTCACAGAGCAGACAAGAGTCCCAGAGCCATTTTGTCAGGAACTGGCAGGTAGAACGGGAATCCCCCTTCATGCAGGTCTGAGTCCTGCAGGGGGTTAATATCCTGGAGTTAAAGTAGACTTGGGCTAAAAGGTCTGCTTGTTTTGCACGGAGAAAGATGCTGCTGAATTAACATCAGTGTCTAAAACCAGGCATGAATGTTGTGCAAGAAAGACAAGGCCAAGTCTCTTGCTGGGTAGGCAAAGGAGACTGACTCAAGGAATCTCATTCTATGTTTCAACCAAAATAAATAATTTGTTGCTGGTGAGCATTGGAGCAGTATCTTTGCATGCAAAAGACCCACGTTTCAAGGAGGGTTCCGGGAAGGACCTCCTTCCTGAAACTCTGGAAGGCTGCCACTGACCTATGTAGATTGGGGTAGGCAATTGGATAATCCTGAACTACACCTTCTATTATTCCTTGCCATTGACCTGACTGGTGGAGGGTTATGTGCTTCTGTAGTTCAGCAACATCTAGTTTGTCCACTTAGACGCAACTAAGCTAGATGGATCATGATGCTGAGTCAATATAAAAAGCAGCTTCCTATGTTTCTGCTTCAAAGGGTGAGGCATTGGTGGGATGTCCTGTCTTATGTGGCCTGGGAGCTCTCTGTTATTGGTCTCCTCTAGAGGGGTTTTGGGGTGGCTTGTTGGTTAAGGCAGGTGGACAAGAGAAGGCAAGGTGGAACATTAGCTTCATTCTGGTGGTCAGAAAACCAGAATATGGTTCAGGAAGGTGAAAATGGGACCTATAATTGATGTCATGTGCCACTTCCGCCATCATGCAAGATCTCATCTGGAGATCTGTAGTGCATGCTACTTTTTTGATACTCTGAGGTGCAGGGAATTGTAAATTCCTCTCCTATCTTCTCTCAGTCTTCTGCCTATTACCAGAAAGTTTAGAGTAAGATCTTCAAGAGGTCTTTAAGAGGTCTGAGAAACTCATGCAGCCACCCCACCCCACCCCCATGAACTACTATTGGGAAGTTGGTTTGGAGGACCATTTCCTAGGTTCTCAGCTTCAACAAGTAGCTGCTGCTAGAAAAGGCAGAATATACAACTAACATTATTTGGACATAACTAGCAAAATGTCATTTGTGTGAAATAGGAAATGATTTTGTTCCATTTAGGGATGCTGGATGTATTTCCATAAAAGGTGTTTTTGGTCAGGTGTTGACCAAATCTATTCAGGTAGCTCTATTAATTAGTTTCTCAGGGAACTAGTCCACAACAACAGCTCATTTAGGGGGAAAAGGTTGCTGGTATTTTCCCTCAAATGTTACTATTTTGTTATGAATGAAATGTCTCAAATGATTCAAACTTACACACACACATCAAAATCATGCTGTGCCAAGTAAGCAAACTTCTGGACTGTACCAAATTCTTCATGAAGCAAAATGGAAAGATAACTCTAGACCAAGCTACTGCTCAGCCCTGGGACGCATGGAAGTTGCAGTTCGGTAATTCAGTGGTGGTATAGTTTGCCTAGCCTTAATGCTACTTGTACTGAAGAAAGATATACTGTACCCCAGTGCCAATGGATTTGGTCACTTTTCACAATGGTGTGATTTGTAATAATATAAAATAAGCATCACAATTGATTGAGAAGGATTCAGACCACTATGATGATCTATGAAAAGGAGGACCATGACCTCAAGTAATGTAAACCAGAAAGACTTTTGGCCCTGGTCACACCTTTAGTTTAGGACAACCTCGGAGCATCCTCAGGTTGTGTTACTCACATTATTTTTATTCAATTCGTTTTCCAAGTCAGCCTACCCCCGTTAGATCATTCTAACCGGAGTCCTGTTTTTCAGAGGACTCAGCCCATCCTGGCATTCCAGGCCGTCTTCGCTTCCTCAGTTGTGAGTGGGGGGATGGGCTAAAGGAGGCTGCACTGTGCTGTGGTGGGTAGGTCCAGTCTTTCCTTTCAGCCAATGTCTAGGGGAGGGTTGCACATGTGGAGTTCGTGAGGCACCTCCCCTTCTCTCAGTTTATGAGTATGATTCCTCTATCTAGCATTTTTATGCAAATTTATCTTTTTTAAAAAAAAATTGCGCAGAGAAGAAAAGCACATAAAAAAAGAAGGAGGGATGTGGAGGTGGGTCAGCAGGCTTTAAAAAGAGCCTCAAACACCCCCCCTCACCTCCCTTGAGTGACACAACAGCTTCCAATAAGAAAGGAGATAGATTTGATGCAGCAAAAGGGGTGGAGAGACAAGAGTTCCATGGAGGAGGCTCAGATCGATCACGGAGAACAGTGTGAGCGATGCAGCCCAGAGTGAGGATGGCCTGAGGGACAACCCATAATGATCTACATGTAAACAGAACTGATACAACCTCAGTTCAAATTACTGATAGGTTGTCATGTCTTATATAGGTGTGCCCAGGGCCCTTGTGCCAGGAGCAATGATTCTGCATTCCATTTCATGAATTATTGCTGCTGTGGTGGTTGTAACCTCCACCCAACCACTGTGCTACAGTGGGCAGTTCTGGACTTCAAAGGCAATGTCCAGGAACATAATCTCAGATTGAGAAGGATAATCTATCTAGCTTGAGGTTCCATCATAGCCTTCAATATGTTCTGAAATACAATGTAAACCCCCAGATTCTGGCTGTAGTTGGTGGGAGCTGCTGGTCAAAATATTTGAGGGGAGCCAAGCTGGTGAAAGATGCACGTTCAAAACCACATCAAAGAATCTTTGCCTTCATTATTCATAATAAGATAATTACTAAGTGAAAACAATTCTACAACTGTTTTGATATGGTTTCAGTGTGGCCTTAAAAATGGCATGGATGGGCTTTCCATTGACACGATCTCTCATCCTACTAAATAAATGATTTTATGCCTTCCCCCAGGACAACTTATGCCCAAGACTTGCTTTCAGTCAATGAACTTGGGCACAAGCCAATGTCCCACTTTCCCTATCCTAGCAGTCTATTCAGCTGCATAAGCAGTTTTCTTCAGGTGAGTGACTTGGGTCAATGTGTGCAAGGGATTAAAAAACAAGAACCAGTGGGCTATCCATTAAAGAGCTGCAACTCAATTAAGGCTATTGATTAATCAATGAGAGCAAGCATGACTCCACTCCTCAGCAATAACAGAAATCTTGGGTCAGTGACGGACAGTTGCAAATTAGAGAAAGAGGAGGTGGGTTTCAGGCAGACCATGAATGTTGTAAAAGGGATCTGTTGAAGATCACCAAGGGTGTAGTTAGCAATATATAAACTTGTCAGCCTTACTAGCACTTTGTAAAGCTGAAGCTTAGGGCTCTTATCTCCTTTTCATCCTCGGACTATTTACATATTGCTGCATGAGATAGGGAGCTAGAAATTCAGCCTATTCCTATGAATAGCTGAACAGACATGCAGACAGAACTGGTTCATAGAGTTTTACCTGTTATTGAATCAGTGGGTGGATTGTAGCATGGAAGATCTAAGTCAGAAGTGAAGTCATAGCTATTGGGGATTTTCCCTTCTTGAAGCCATTGAAACCACCTTAACGGGGCCAACAGATCCTTGTAGATCAACCTTCAGTAGGGCACTAGGTTAATTGAAACATGGTCATATTTGCTAATTAACATTGTCATTCACTCAGGTATGCCATATGGTCTTTTGATTATACCCGCGCACATTAAGTAGAAAACAATCCATTGCTATTGATATGTAGAGACTACTAGATTATATGGTGACCTGTACTAATTTAATGGAAGGGGGAAAGTATATCCACCATTTTCACACGTAGTTTGTGTTGTTTCATCAAAGCAGAAATAGGAAAAATTCCATGAGATTTGGGCTTGCTTTAGCCCAAAGTCTACTTCTCTTTAAATTTCTGAAGGCAAACTTCTGCCCAAGGAAACTTTACATCTGCACATTTTTGCTACCTTTGAAAATCTCTACTCATCTACCTTCTCAAATCTAACTCAGAATTAGAGAATGTGGTACTTATGAACAAAACACACATTTCTAGTTAAGTGTAATTATCATTACATCCAGTGTTGTATATGAGATATTTAAACTAAAGAGATGTTAAATAAATCCATTATCTGGATGGAAGGTACCATACCAATAACATTCCAGGCATGAATCCTAACTAAAAGGGGTGAGGGGTAATGCAATATCTGCTGTGACAAATTTGCAAAGCACTTTGAGGGCAAAGTTGCTTAGATTTGTGGTGGATTAGATGTCACACTTGGGAATAGTCCAGAGGTGGTGTCCAGAGAACTGTCTGGTCTGGTTCTTTTGGATCAGCTTCAACTGATGCGTCCTTAGGATGTGGACAAGCTGCTTGTGAGGATTCAGCTGACAACATGCTCTCTGGACCCTTGCCTTTCCTTGCAATATTTTGTATGATGTGCAATTTTTATAATGTATTTTTATTATAATGTTTTGATTATTTCTTTGCATTGAATATTTTCTGTTTGCTGTAAACTACCTTGGGCAAATTTTATTTTGGAAAGGCAGTATGCAAATAAAATGGAAATGAAATGAAATGATAAAAGCTAACTGGCAAGGTATGACTGGGTGTATCCAAGGAGTTGTAAATGCCTCCTTGAGGAATGGGGCAGGCCCACTGGCCCTTAAACAGGTGGTTGTATGCCCCCTCCTGGAGAAGGCCTCCCTGGATCCAGAAGATTTAAACAACTATTGCCCAGTGGCTAACGTACCTTTTTTGGGCAAGGTACTAGAGAGAGCTGTGGCTATTCAACTGCAGACATGCTTGGAAAAGGCTGATTATCGAGACGCATTTCAATCTGGCTTCAGGTCTGGTTATGAGATGGAATTTGCCTTGGTCACCCTGATTGATGACCTTCTCCAGGAGAGAGATAGAGGCAGTGTAACCCTGTTGGTTCTCCTCGGCCTCTCAACGGTTTTTGATACCATTCATCATGGTATGCTTCTGAAAAGGCTACAGAGTCTAGGAGTTGGAGGCAGTGCACTCCATTGGTTCTGTTCCTACCTTCATGGCTGATCTCAGAGACTGGTAGTGGGAGGTTTTGATTTGACATCCTGAGAATTCAATTACGGGGTTCCTCAGAGGTCCATCTTATCTCCTATGTTCTTTACTATCTATATGAAGCCACTGGGAGAGGTCATTGGGAGATCTGGAGTGAGCTGTCATCAATCTCTCTGTGCCATCTGAATCAGGAGAGGCGGTTGAAGTGCTTGACAGGTGCCTGGAGGTGGTAATGGGCTGGAGGAAGGCCAATAAATTAAAGTTGACAGAGGTGCTGTGTGTCACTGGGTCTCGGGTCCATGTAGTTGGGAGACACCTTGTCCTCGATGGGGTTGTAATGCCCTCGAAGGGACAGGTGTACAATTTGGGGAGCGCTCTTGGACTCTGCACTGATGCTTGAAGTTCAGGTGGAGCCCTTGGCCAAGAGTGCCTATTCCCAACTATGGCTGGTGTGCCAGCTGAAACCCTTTTTGGACAGAGATGACTTGGCAACAGTTATCCATCCCCTGATAGCCTCCAGATTGGAGGATTTTAATGTGCTTTACATGGGGCTGCCCTTGAAGATGGTTTGGAAGCTGCAGCTGGTGCAGATTGAAGCTGCAGCTGGTTTATATAGTTCTGTTTTTTTAGGACTTTGCCAACAGCTTCTCTTAATACTGTACATGGCAAGTGTAGAATTCTCCACCCTTGCTGGGCCAGCCAGAGATACTGGTCAATCACACTTCCAGCTAGGGGTTTTCCCATGATTGAAGTATGTACTCCAAACCAATCTGGATTTTTTTTTTTTTTTTTTTTGTGGGGGAAGGAATCTCTCTCTGCAGAGGCCCGTGAAAGTCAAGCGATAGGTGTCTGGAGGGGAAAAGGCCCAATATTAGGCAGTCTTGTCTGGAGTACAGAGGGCATCCTCCTACTTCCCACCTTCGCACAGGAAATCTAAGAAAGGTGGAGAAGTTAACACTGACTCCTATACAATATTAGCAATGGGTTTGTCCAACCTTCATGCTCAGTATAGCTTCCAGAACCATTGGGGTCCTTCCCTGCAGGGTAATTCAGACTGCCTCCAAATGTGGGATGTTACCATGGCCTACCAGAATAGCATGGACATCTCTGACATAGGTTCACTTACCTGCACACCTTGCAATGCATCTGCCACCTTTTGTTGTTGTTGTTTTTCCATGTGCGTGGTGAGCTCTAGGAAGTTCCCAGAAAACTACTGACAAATGGAGCTCACCAAATGTGCTATGGAACTATTCCATGAAGCCTAGTATTGCTGCTAGTTTTCCCAGAATCATATTGAATCATTTCTGCATGTTAGGATCAGCACTGTGTTGGGAAGACAATGTGGCTATCTAGCAGGATTTCGCTGTTTGATTCATGTCTGTAAATAGCTTGATCTTCAGTGAAGTTCCCTTCTTTGTAATTTTAATGGAATTGAACCAAGGAGGGAACCTTCATGAGCCATCTTGCAGAAAAAACACCTTCAGTGGAAAGCCAGTAATTTTCAGCTCATGAGATGACACAGTAGATACTTCTATCTGGAGAAGTCCAGCATTTTCTGGCCTTTAATGTGCATTAGAGTTGGGAAGTGGACACTAGCTGCCATCTCCAAGATGCTTTCAGGACACGTTTTAAATGTTTGTGAAGACAGCCTCAATAGGAGTGCTGGCTGGTGCTGGTGAGGACTTTATTCAAATATACAGTAAATTAGTGAAGGCTTCCTACCACCTCAGTCCTGTATATGTGTTTTCAGCCAGTGTCTCCACATCTGTTCTTCTGCTGATGGAGAGCCCTGGAGGTCTGTGAAGATGCACTTGGTCATGCCTGTAAATTCAGTCAAAATGAGCCAATGGAAGCACCAGGATTCCATTTATCCCATTTCTTCTGTGAGATGTTGGTGTCTTTAATTTTCCATGCTCTTCTTTAACATTCTGCTATAATTGTGTAGCACAGGGGAACAGAGACAAATGAGCTCTTATCCAAGTGTCTGTTGACGTGGCTAAGTCAGCTGCAGTGAACCACAGGGCCAACTTCTGTGCCAACAAATGCCAGATACAAATACTAACGGAAGATGTCAGTGGAAACTGATAAGAATTCCAAGGCACAAGCAATATCTCTTATCTTTAGGTCTTCAGTCATTGGCACACTGTAGCAGATCCTGGGCCTGCAAACTGCATCTGCAGAAATAGCTGAGCCAGGTCTGTTTATAGGTCAGTCTCATTAATTTCAATTTATTCCCAGTTTCAAGTAATGATGTTCAGGCTTGCAGTCCAAGCCTGAATGGTTATTTAGGAACCTAGTTTCCCTGGAGTAGCAAGATCATAACTAAAATAGCAGCAAACGTGGATTCTGTCGAAGAGGCCAAGGGAAGGTGAGCAGATTTAGGGCAATTGATGCTAATGTTCTGGGGCACTATGATAGGTTTCAAATTCCAGATGCCCCATCCTGTTCCTACATTGGTTCTCTGGCTGACCATCTCCTTCCTTACTTGCTCACAAGTTCTCAGTTTGCATGTATTAGTGAAATTGGCTGAATGTAGCCTATCTTGGGGTTTGTTTCTCCACCATCTGGGATATAAATGAAATAAGTTAAGTACTCTCCCCTCTGATATTTCTGAGGCACCTATAATCCTACCTTTCTGGCCCCTATTGAAGACATTCATTTTCTCCCACTCCATCTCCCAAGGCATGCAATCCACCACAGTGACAAAGGCCATCTTAGGCCATGGTCACACCTTCACTTTAAACCTTCTTCAGTCCATCTTCAGGTCAGAATATTCACACCTTTTCACTTCAGTCCATTTTATTTGTGAACTTTCCATTGAGGAAAGTCAAGATGGAAGGTGGAAAGATGTGAGTGGTCAGAGTTGAAGGTGAAGAACGTTTAAAGTGAAGATGTGACCACAGCCTTAGTTCCTTAACCTTGCCTGAAGCCAGACTGAAATAGGTTCAGATAACCCATTCCCTCCAAGCATGGCTGCAGCTGAACAACAACAATTCTCTCCAGCATCTTGCCCGTAAAGGGAATATTGGCAACCGGACAATAGTTATTTAGTTACTCTGGATGTAGCTCTTCTGGACCACATCTTCCTTAAGGGACTTCTATCCCTGCATCAAGAAATTTATCACTCACGACGCACCTGGGATAGACATGGCTAAAGGGAACAATTGGATGATTTAACTCTTGTAAACTGGCTCTCCACTCCCACAGACAATAACTGAAACTGATCCAAAGTAACAGGACCAGTTGGTATTCTGCCCACTTCCACTAAAATACTGTACTATTCCGTTTTGACTTTTGAAGTGCCAAAGAGGGAATGATAAATAGCCTCTTCAGTGAAAGCCCCTTTACCAATGAGAAAACTTTGCCGGATGGCTACACAATGATGCAGTTTTCTGTTGCCACCACTGCCATACGATAGATACAATAATGATGCTCTAACCTGCCTCAGATCAGTTTCATTGGGGTTTATACCACTTGCGCTCTGCAAGGTTATTGTGGACCAGCAGGAGTGATCATATTAACGGTTCTACATACATTACAATTCTCAATTGAGATCAGAGCCTGGGAGTAGAATGTTGGGAAACAACCAGAAGACCACAACTTGAGATCCCTGGTCTTAGCTAATTCAGCTGAAGAGCACCAGGTTGGAGAAGTCTGCCCTGGCTACCTTGCTTGGATCAATAATTGTGCAAGCATTGTTTGAAGTAACGCTGATAGCAATGAAACTGTTTCAAAGGGGATGGTTCCAATTAATATTTGATTTTTTTTAAACCCACATGTTTAAACTGTAGTTAATGCACTTGATTAATCATGCCAATTAATGGAATAATGCTTTTAGCTCTGCTTTCAAGTTTTCTTTTTCTTCTTCTTTTAAACGACACTGGAAAGATAACTTCTAACCATCCACATTTGTAATTTGGAATAGTCTTATCATCTAGAGTTTACGATGTGGCTCTCTTGGCATCGATGCTTCACATCTGGCTGCTTCAGTGAACTTTAATTTTATTATCATAGCCAGCTGCTTCTAAAAAAAGTAGCTTAATATGTAGAACAAGTATCACATGTGTGCACTTATTTAAATATATGCAAATTTGCTGTTTATGCAGAAAAATCTATTGACTCTAATGTTCTATACCCTTGAGTTGTGCTTCTTTCACATTGAGGGGTTCCATGCCCAGCAGCCAGAAAGCGGAACAGCTTCTTACTGTCTGCACTGTCACATGGGAGGGTATGATCAACTATTGCACTACCTTCTGCAAGCACAGAGGCTTCTCCTTCCATTGCATCTGCAAAAGTCCATGACAGATCAGACTTCAATAGAAGACTTAAGACAAAATATACCACTTGGCTATCGAGAGTCAGTGGCCTTTTTTCACTGGATCTTAATCTGGATTATATCCTGGAATAAGGGTTTGGAACCCACATGTTCCACATGGTACAGACTATAGATGGCCCTGGGCATGGAGTTTGCCACAGTCTGCACTAGCATGCAAACAACAGACTCCAATTCCTAGCAGGAATATTAGTATTTCCAAAAAATGTACAGTACTGTTGTATATTCACATTATAGAGTTGGAACGATCTGCTTCCTGCTTTTCACTTTTGTTTCTTATTAAACAGGGTATTTTAATTAGATTTCTATGACAGTCTATCACTGTCTCACGCACACACCATCTGCATGTATTGGAAAGTGAGACTTTTTTAGGCCAGACTTTTAAAAAAAGATTCATTTAGTATCAAGCGTGGGAGAACGATGCACCTTTAAAGGGAGTTTTTTTAAAAATGTGGCACTCACAATCTTTACTCAGTAGTGTGTGCTCCTTTACACTGTTTAGATCTTGCTTTTAGGTGTACAGTGTAAAATGTTTTGAGATCCTTTAAGTGATAAAGCAGTATATAAGTGATTTACTAAATAATAAATAATAATGCAACATGTCTTCCGTTTAGGAAGAGAGAGAAAAAAACCTTAAAAAATGCAAAAATTGTATACAAGCAGTATGCTCACTTTTCAAGCAGTGGGGACATCCCCTAAACACTTGGGGCTAAATTATCTGAAATAACTCCTTAGTCCATAAATCTTAGATAAAGATCTGCAACTGAAGCCTTGCCCTGCTCTGTGTGCCCCTGCCAAAAGAAAAGTGGGGAGTCACTAGGGGAAGGACTTTTTCAGTGGTGGCACCCGGGACCTGGAAGTTTCCTCAGAGAACTTTGCCAGATGCCATCATTATATGCTTTCAGGGCTTAAGTGCTTTTTATCCACCCAGACATTACTGATAACAGTGCCTAATGTCATGATTTTGATTTGTTCTCTTTCATTATTTTGACTTTTTTGGTCTGTTTTTAATCTATTTTAAAATGTTCTTAAGGCTTATTATGTGTGTAAACATTAAATGTTAAACAGTAACATAAGTTTAGTAAATAAATAAACAACATCACATGTACAGAACATAATGCTCCATATAGACATTCAGCCATATTGCAGGTTCTCTATTATCTCGTGCTGCTTGATACACATTAAAAAGTGGTTCAAAACCAGCTTAAGAGGCAGTAGCAAGTGGCAACTGATGTTCCTGTCTCACCACTAATACAGATTTGAATGCACATTTAAAAATCATCTCTAAGCTGCTTTTTAGCTGCCTTAAAAAAAGCAAAACACCCTGCATGCACATTCATTTACAAAATCCCCAACACAGAGAGGCCTCTAACTGCATTCCGCTGAATCCAGATAGTATAGGGAGTTCAAACGGGATATCATGAAGGTAAATCATAAATTGTTTAATGGGTGTGACTCCTTCTGATAGAAGATGTAGTCCTGGGGCAATCGCTAGGGTAGAATGGATCCCTGTTAAAGAAATCAGGATCGGGCCCTCTTATCCTATTGGCTAAGGCCTAAAACATGTGCAGGGTGCAAGATTAAACAAATACCAGCCTCAGCAGCAAAATCACCCCTTTGTTTCCTGGGTTTGCCCAATAATAATTACCTGGAGTGCACAGGTTGGCTCCATCATTCCTGCAAAGTAACGGAATCGGCTAACTGGATGTGAAAGTTTTTTGTTGGAAACTGCATTCCCCTGGCAAAGCAGGAGAGGGCAGCCTCAGCACACAATGAGGCACTTAATGGGCAAAGGGGAAGAAGAACCGGTGTGGTACATTTGTCCCCATTCATCAGTTCGCTTTGAGGTCTGGATTATCTTCCTTGAAACGCTTCCAGGATTGCTGATGACATCCCAAAGGGTTTCTGGCCTCATATTAAAATCTGGCCTTTGTGAGCTCCTAACCTTGCTAATGGGCAGCATCAAAAGACCAACAGCCTCTTTTTGTGGTCAGCCCCTGAAATAAACGTCAAGAATTACAAAGTACCAGAAATCACCAACTCGGTTCACAGAGGCTGTCAGCATCAAGAAGGGGTGCGGAAAAGTAAAGCTAATAATTGAAATCATTAGCCGGAGGAAGACACTGTTGGGTTGTTTCAGCCCTGTCAATTACCCATGTGTTTGAGTCAGGTCTATAGAGAAGTGGATACGTTCTGTACTAGTCACTTCAATGAAGTGATTCTTCTGTCTCCCCACTGTGGCTTTTTATGATACAGTCACAATCAGTGACAGGTACCTAAGTGCCCTGTTTGGAAGACATCTTGCCACGTACCTGACCTCAGCAACTTTAAGGGTCCAGCGGTCATCTAGCAAAGATAGTGCAGTACTTCGAAATAAATAAGCAACAGGTAAACTTCAAAACAGGAATCTGACAAACTACAGTTGGATAAAGTGTGAACTGCGGTTAGAAGATCATGTCTCTCAGATGCTTTAACCCAAGCTCTCTGGAACACCTTTTCATGACTCTCAAGGAGTCCCAGAGGTGTAGGGCTGTGCAAGAATATTCAGAATATTCATTATTCAATCGAATTTGGCTGAATGAATGTCCAGACATTCATTTTTTAATATTCAAACAAATGCAAATATTTTTTGAATCATTCCTACGATAATTCGGTCATTCATATGCGTACAGATACATACTCATTACAAACGTACCTTTACACATCTTATTTGTATCCATATGCATCCGTACAGATACATCCATGGTGAACATGGGATGCGTACAGAATAAAAACGGGACGTGTATAGATGTGTACAGATGCATACAGATACATACGAACGTTGTCGACATTCGTATCATCAAATTCGAATTGAATTTTTGTACAAATAGATACAAATGTATTCAAATTGTTTCAGATTTTAATCCGTTCATTTTTTCTCTGTTTGCACGGATTTGGAAATTCAAATATTTGGTTTTAATAAAATCGAATGACAAAAATTCCATTTGTGCATACCCCTAGTGGGGAGCTTCCTTGCTTCCGAAAGAGTGGGTGCCACCATTATAATCCCGTCTGTGCATGGGACAGTGTGAAGTGTGTCGGCATGCATAGTATGTTGTTCATGTGCAGGCATGCGTGCTGTTCATGTCATTCACAATGTTTTGAAGAAACATTTGGCTTTTCAGGGTCTGACTGACATCATTCTACTGATGCCATTAGAGGTAGGAATTCTGGGTATCTTTCTGCAAAGTCAGCCAGTTGTGACACAGATTTATGATACCCCACTATTCTGGTCTTGTGTCTGGTTAGACTTGTTCATTTATTTACAATGTGTACTTTATATCCCACCCATTCCCTAAAGGGCTTTGGGTGGCATACAAAACACATTATAAAACTATACCATCCCTGCCTATTGGCCATGTTGGGTGCAGTTGATGGGAACAGAAATCTGTTGGCTCCTAGAGATCAACAGGTTCCTCATACTTCTGCTCAACAGCTTTTCGTTTTCAGCAGGGCAAGGTGGAATTGGATGAAAGATACTGAATCCCAATTGGCCACAGTTGGTTGTGTAACAAACTTCTGCATTAGGTTTGCTCCTTTTGGGAGAGACAAACTGAGTTTCTTTAGTCAAATCCTGGTTCCAAAGGTGAAATTTGAAGCAACTAGCTAAGCTTCCATGCCAAGGACTCTCTCTCTTGTTCTCTCTCTCTCTCTCTCTCTCTCTCTCTCACACACACACACACACACCCCTCTCCCCCACCCCCTTAAGTTAGGTCAATCAGACACCCTCTGCAGTGTGACTGCTGTTTCAGAAACACGGCAGCCCCATTATGGGAACACAGAAGCAGAGTCACTATCTTATCTGCAGCATCAGGACTTTGCTGTCACTACCAGAGCAATTAGCATCTCATTTAGAGTCTTTAGCTGCCATAATCTGACTGATTTACTGAGAGCAGGGGATAAGAAGGAGTTAGTAATGGTCCCTAGAGGAAAGAAGGAACCAGCAACCTGGGGAATTTTAGTTCATATAGACCACCAAGGGACTGGAGGAAACCAGTTAACAGAAATCTCCTACTGCTGAATCTAACAATTAGTAGCTTCAAAATTCATTGTATAATGTTGCCAGATTCAGATCTTTTCTTCCTGCTGCAGAGCTGTTGGATCCTGCCTTTTCTAAGATGCAAAAGACAAGGCTCAAAAGGTCCAAATCTATGTGGCCCCAGCTTGGACTGTGGTTGCATCCCCATGCAGTAAGTAACAAAGGATCTCAAAAGTGGCGGTAGCATTCACACACTAGTGCCTCTAAGCTGCATTAAAGGACAGAAAATGTACTTCCAAAGTGCATTCTCTGGGCTTTAATGTGGATTAGCGGTATGATGGGAAAAGTAGCATCCACATGATACCACATCTAAGCTACTTCCAAGCCACCTTCTTATTAGATGCGAGTATAGCCTGCATATTTCATAAATTAAATGGCTTTCCGTGATGTTCCTTCTTTATTAGTCATGACTTTAAGAACACAACCCACAACACTCCAAAAGACCAGACCCCTCCATTTCAGATAATCCTGCACAGTTGCAACATTTATTGTCATTTATTGTCCATATGTATAGAAAAAAGTAAGATCCTCTGCAGGCTATGAAAGCACAGGAAGAGGCTGTTGGTGGACAGCAGGACTACTACCCCAGTCCCCATAGGGGAAGCTCAATAAGAACACAGATGAAGCCTGTAGGACAGCATCTGTTTGCTCCATCAGCCTCTGGGATCCTTGCTGCTGCCATATGCTCACTGGGCAGCGTTATTTTTAGTGCTGCCCTGAAGGACACAGCTAGTTTCTAGCACTGTACAGAAGGAACCAGCTCTTAGCACCAGCCCTTGTGGGGAAAAGGATACAGAACTTTGCCTTCTGTGGCATATCTCTGTTCTGTTCAGCACTACCCGATTCCTCTCCGTAGCGCTGAAGAAATTGTTGGGTTACCTTCTAGAGATTGTTCCTGTTCTCATCCGCGCACTCACACAAGGCACTTTGGCAATCTCATGCCCCAGGAGTCTGCCACTCAGACGGCATCGCCAAGATTTTGGGAAGCCTATGGCAAATTATCCTGTCTGCTGCTTTCTTCTTATAAGCCCACATAGCGAAAGGGAAATGTTTGTCTCCAGGCACTTAGGCTGGCCCTTTTGAGCTGCTGGCGTTTTATTACATTAACTTCCCTGCATCTCATTAGAAGGGCTCTTCTCAGTTTCTGCTCAGTAAATGAAAATCGAAATAGCCTCCCCCATGATTAATAAGCCTTCTTAGGTACAGGAACATTTCCTTGAATGGCAGCTCCAGCTGATGTAAGGAACCAGCTTCTTGGATGGGCAACAGCTTTATGTGAACACTGACAACCACCCACCAACAACACCTTTTTCTTGTTTCTTTTGCAAACTTTATTAAAGCAAATATATAAACAGCAACATAATAAACTCAACGCTAATGTGTTCCACGTGTTGCACACTAAAGTTTATTCATAATTAAGTTGTACATACTGAATCCAATAAGTAGGCTAAATATGGAAGGTCACCAAAAGCTTGGCTGCTTTCAATAGTGGGGTCCATCTGTCCAAAACCCAAGATTGATTGGACACACCCCACACTGCATCCCGCTGAGCAGGGATCAAATCATTAATAACATTGGCCCAAACACGACTAAGCCAAAGGCCTACTCACCACCTTCTTGACCCTCATCCAATAAAAAGAGGTCATGGCTGTGTCTTCCTCCTTAACGGGACAGGCTGCAACATAGACCAACTTCAGATGCTGCTCAAATATCTCCCTAACAAGTGATGTTCTGGAGAAAAGCCCTTTTAGAATAATTGCTTGTTCACTAAATTGTGCAGGGCTGGCGCTGTGTGTGCACGGTATAGTGGAAACACATCTGGGTATTTCGACAGCACTTTGAAATGTGTGATTCCTACCACTGCGCATGCGCAGCCATCTCTTTCAGGCCCCCAGGATGGTAGCTCTGCCTAGATACCGTAGCACTATTTCAGGAAAATGTGCATTCAGAATTGGATTTTCCTGAAATAGGCCATAGCTGGCTTTCACAGTGATCTAGTGGAGCATGGTAGGGCTGCCAAAGAAATGTGTGGCAACCCCAACATAGTCCAGACATAATTACACTATATATCCCCAATCTTGTCAGAGTCTTAGTCATGGAGACCTGTGTTGCATGCAGGAAGTACAAGGTCCTACCCTAGGCAGCTTGCTGGAAGAAAGAAGTGCAATAAACCATCTGCACACACGCAGGCACGCACGCACACGGATTTGGTCCCATTAAGTCAACATTCTCTTTACCCTCAGTGCCAAGTAAATCTAGAAGCTGAGCACATGTGCCTGCCTTCTCAATTGTATTGCTTCAAAACCACAAAAAAGCCTTGCTTTCAGCCTTGCAGGGAACTTTAAACGTTCTTGCCTCTCTCTCTGCGTTTAATGCATGACTTCAATTTCGGTGATTTATGTAGAAATCTAATAATTTTGATTATTGCAACTCTTGAAAGCCTAGGCACTTTAGTCTGTCAATACTATACAGTGGAATAATTTTGCCAAGAGCAAAAACCATGAAAAAGCCTGTTGGTGAAGGCAGCCATTAAGTATTCAGTTATTCAAAGCAGAATATTAGAAATCAGGTTTACCAAATATTGGTGAGACTTCCATCAATGAAAGGGAGCCCAGGACTGAATGTTACATGAAAGAGAAACACTGAAAAATCCGGGGCTTACAATGCTGCAGGAATCGAGTCCAGCAAGTGCTTACTCTTTGCTACTATACTGAGCACAACTCTTTGCTCTCTGCTCCCATTTTCCAGCACAGGTCTGTTTGAAAGCTGTCACATTCCTGTGTGGGGACAATTTGTGTTGGCCCAGTTTGTACACAAAGGCATTGCTTGCTTGTGTCTTGGCTACACAAAGAATGCTAGATTTCTTCCCCCCTCCCCTCCCCTCCCCTTTCTTTGAGGCAACCTTCCAAGAGCCAAGAGGTCACAGCGGCACACCATAGTGGTATTAGCATAAATAAAAGACAGATGCTGTGTCTGCTCAACACGACTGAAGAAACATATGACAAAATTAAGCACACAAAAAGGCAAGACCTTTTCCCCTAGGCGTAAGATTCAATGAGCATAAGAACCCAAGACCCACCACATTAGATTGGGCCAATAACTCATCTAGTTAGCACCTGCTATGTAGGTGCCTCGGGGAAGCCTTCAAGGAAAGAGAAACAAAAATCCCTTTATTTCTCCAGCAGCAGGTAGAATTTGGTGCTTCTGATCCTGGGGACAACACATAGCCATTATGATTAGTAGCCACTGGTGTCTGGGGGAGGGGGGTCCCTACAGGCCTTAGGGGACACGATCCTGTCCCTAGAACTCGCAGGGACCAGGGAAGGGCCCTGCCAGGACTGCCCGCCCCTGGGTTTTCTCTCACCCAATGGCAGACAGGCCTGGGAGGGGCATCCCTGCCCCATCCAGCCTTTTCAGGCTAGGACACTTCAGGGGACTTTTCCCATTCACATGTAGGCAGGTAGGAACGTGTGTAGACACGTTCTTTTCCTGCCTACGTGTGAATGGGGAAAGCATCCCAGAGTGTCATAGCCTAATTGCACTACAGCTGTTCTGCTGTAGTGCGAAAAGGCCTTAGCACTCCCGGAGCAACGAAGAACACAAAGTAGAGGGAGTCAATTACAGACAATATCCACTAGCTATATGGAAATGTTACAGGATAATCGTACGGGCTAGAGATGTACACAATCTCCCGTATTGGCCTGCCCGTGTTTTAAGATCTGGAGGAGAGGCTCTTCTGGTGATCCCTCCGCCTTCAGTAGCTAGGCGGGTGGGCACCCGGGAGAGGGCCTTTTCGGTAGTGGTCCCCAGGTTATGGAATGGTCTCCCCCTCGGGGTGCGTCAGGCCCCTTCTTTGTTCCTATTTAGGAAGGCGGTGAAAATGTTCCTCTTCACGGAGGCCTTTGGTTAAATGTCCCCCACACTTCCCCCATTGAAAATCACTGTTGCTTTTAACTATTTTTGTATTTTTTCTAAAGTTGCATTTTTAAACTTGTTTCTGATTTTATGGTTGATATAATCTTTAAATGTCTGCTTTTAAATGTTGTGAGCCGCCCAGAGACCCTCGGGTATGGGGCGGCATATAAATGTAAATATAAATAAAATAAATAAATAAATAAATAAATTGTGTTTTGGTTCTAGTTTGAACCGGGTTGAACAGGCTCAACCTGATTCAGGATTGAACCTCTTTGTTTTAAAAAATCAGTGGGGGGAAATCCCATTTTTAAGGGCAAATGCAGCTGAATTCAAACTGGTTCACATAGAATTTGGTGCTTTGACCTGTTCAACCACCGATCCCCCAGTTCAATTCAAACAACCTCCTGCCAAACACAGTGGTGGTGATTCAGTTTGATTCAAGCTGGACTGAGCCCAAATCAGTTCAGCACATCTCTTTTATGGGCAGTCGAGGGAAGAACTTCCGTTTCCCCAGCTATAGGATAGTAGGTTTTGTGTTTGCAGAAAATGGGATACTTCTAAAGCAGGAATATTAAAGAGAAAATATTTGGATCCTGCATAGTTTACAAATGAGTTACACATGAAAAAGGCAATTGTGTAGAAAGGTCCTATAATTAGGCTTTTAAACGCTGTTTGCCTCCTGGGGTGCTAGATTGAGAAAGCTAATTAGTCTCAAGCACCTTGACTCCTCAGAGCAAATAAACCACAAAATATTTCTGGGAACTCTCCATAGGTTCTGCAGAAGAGATAAGACAAACTCTGTTGTGGCCCAGAGCTACATATTGCAGGGGTGGCCATGCCTTTAGCTTGTCCTACGTATAAACAGCAGGAATAGCTTTCCTATGGGATGGCAAGAGGACACAAAGGGAGGCAATGAATTTTATTGAAAGGCAAGCAAAGCAAGAATAAGCTATTAAGTGAACCCCCAAAATGAGAAATGCTGGTAGCTGCTTCTCAGAATAAATCACATTGGTTTCTAGCAGCGTACATCAAAAGCACCCATTCGCTCAGGTAGGCTGCTTCCAGAGAGATAAAATTGCAAAAGGATTTGTAAAAACAAAGGCAGTTGTTCCCAGCAGTAAAATAGCATCAGTCCCATAAAAGTAAAAAGTTAGCAAAACACTTGCGCAAGGCTGTACAATGCTACAGTTTAATATCCCAATTCTAAAGGATTATAAATTAGCATATATGTATCCTGGGAAAAGATGGCTTTTCCGAGGGAGGAGCCCCAAGTAAATCTGTCCTTGGAACAACAGATTGTTCCTGTGCAGTAATTTTTCATTCTGTCCGCAAGGAGGAGACCTCATGGAAGGGAGGAATCAGACACACAATGAGTAAAAGAAAACATACATACAATCATAAAAGGCACTAACGGTGCCTCCAGACTGGGATGGAAGCGGTGAAGCAAGTTTGGTGCTTCTGTGCTGCACAGTAAAAGTGCGGCATTCACCCCCATCCTGCGAAGTAAGAAGATGCTGGATAGCCAGCATCTTTTTACTGCGCACTTATCTGCCGTTCCTGTACTCCTGCTGCTGGTGATGCAGCTTTCCATCTGGCCAACAGGAAGCAGCTCCACCAGAAATTCAACCCTTCCAGTCCTCCAATTTGGAGGACCGGAAGCAGCTCTGCCTTAACTATGAGGCTTCTGTTCTTCCAGTTTGGAGGAGCGGAAGGAGATTTGCATTAAAGGCGGAGCAAGGGGCGTGTTTGGAGGCACCCTTGGTAATCACTCTGACTTTGCAAATGTGGTATTAATCTGCTTTGCTAACTTCTGGTCACTTCTTCCTGCTACCAGCTGTCTAAGAGTTCATGTTGCATGCCCTTGAATAAACAAAGGGCCTGTTTGTAGTGACCTTATTGGAGCAGTTCTGTATGCTTCAGAGGAAGTCTGTCTGTGCTCTGTGCCGCCACCACCATCCTAGAGCATCTGGGAACTTCCTCCAGCTGCCCTAATCTTCTGTAGCTGTGGACAAGTAAAAACCTGTCCACAGCTTCACGGGGAGCAGCTGGTGAGCCCCTAGTCTCTCCTGGACGCAGCAATTGCACTCTTTTCTGCGAGGGGTTGATGTGGGACAGGGTAGCTGCAGCTGCCATTGTGGAAAGACTGAGATATAAGAAGCTCACTTTCTTTTTAAGTTGCGGTACTTGGCAGATTTGGTGGACACTGATGGATGGAAGTCAGTCTCTATCATTTTTGAAACTTCATCCACCCTATTATCATCAGGGGTTGTATAAGATACTGTTGCATCATGACTCTTTACCTGTAGAGCTCCATTTATCCTCTTTCCCTTTGTCTCAGACAGCAGAATATATTAGTCTGGCTGACTCTAATTGACAAACTATAACAATACTGATCAGCTAACGGCCCATGAAACGTGTACTTCCCCTGTCTACCTCCGGTGACACATTGTAGGGTTGTTTCAAGGCCTTCAGACTGTAGCCAACCATCTGAGATGCAAATCCTGTCCTCCTGCACCCATAATGGAGAACTTTGTGCAGTCATTTATATGCACAGACTTTCTAGGAGAAGCTGGTAATTAATGGAGCCCCTTTCATTACTATTATGCAAATGTGATTAATTTCAGCTGTTATGAATATGCAAATATTACAATTATGATCTAATTACCAGCACTTGTAATGGGGAACAGGGAAAAGATAAAAAGCAGGCAAAGCCTCCCAGCAGCTCCAGATGGGCACAAGGGTGAGAGGTCAGGGGTCATGTGGTAACTGAGACAGAGCAAAAGCGACGGCAGGACAAATGAGCAGGTAGTGGGTGGCATGAGAATGGCAAGGCTGGTGTGTGGCACAGGGGAGCAGACCTCTGTGTCCTTTGCTGTATGTGTCATCCATGGCAACTTGCAGTTGTATTGAAGCTACTGAAAGGTAGGAAGGAATGAAAGTCAGGTTTGTCAGGAAAAGAGGGTTACACAGAAGGAATGGGGCTTGGGGGCACCTTTTCCTTTCCTGTGTCTGCTGCTTTAATGGCACCCTGAGCTGCAGAAAGGAAGCTCTTTCCATGCCCTTTCCTCTCTCTGTCCCTGCTAAATCTCTGAATATCAGGTTGCTATTAAAAGCCCCATTCAGACTGGAGTGGAGTGATAGCACCTGCTGTGGTGGAGTTGCCTCATGCATTCGGTTGCTGGTTTTCCAACAGTAGCTTGTTTGATTACCTTCTGGATGGTGCGCACATGTATGGAGGCCGAAACAGGCATGTGTGCATGCATGGAGATGACCCTGGGCACATTCGTGCATTCTGGATGCCTAATGCCCTGATGCACATGTTGGTACAATTGCGCAAAGACAGCACTGGCTGCAGCCCCTCCTAACTAGGAGGTGGTAATCATGTGGGGAAGATTTTCCCCATTGTCACTTCCTAATGGCATATCTGGCTGCTGTCTGGAGGTGGCCAAAGGTTGAGAGTAGGCGTGGAAATACCAGTCCACTGAAGAAAAATCTCCATTAGACCAGAAGTTACATCATAATGACCAAATCTACCATGTGGAGTCCCCAAAGGACTTTCCTAGCATCCGCAAAGCACTGCAGTTCCCCATCCCTTTGTATGGGAGAAAGAAGCAACCAGAATGGGTGATGTCTATGGCACACTCTCAAAATCCCTCAACTGTCCACAGGGCCATGAAAGGTTGCAACCCCTGCACTAGCCCTCTGGTCAGGTATAGTCTGGGAGAGCCCAGAGGCAGTTTTTAGTCAAGAGAGCAAGAGCGACTTCTCTGATGTGGCATCCTGTGTGGCCAGCGATGCTGGCTGAATCCTAAGAACCACCTAATTGATTGCCACAAAGAATGATTAAAGTAATTTTGGTAACTAACAGAAAGGACTGAGAGCCAAATGACAAGCTGCAATTGATTCAACTGGCATTTGCTTCAATTGCTTCTTTTTTTTTAAAGGAAATTGTTGGCCCAGGGAGCCCAGTCCAAATCTATAGCAAGAGGGGTGCATAGGACTGCTTTAAATCATTCCATACACCCCCCTCCCAAATACTAACCTGCTATTTGCACTGGGCAGGAGAAACTCTCATTCATTCCATCCAATTATTCTTAATAATGCTGGTGGTGCACTGGCAACTCCCCAAAGCTTTTGGAGATTTTATGGCTCTCCCAAATTGCTCAGCAACAGGCCTCTTCCCTTGAGACCTTCTTTCCAGACCCCTGGAGTTGTGCATGGGCTGGGTGGATGCCTGCAATCATTTGCCTCCTCTGAATTGCCTGGTGTGCAAGCCACACGCGGTTGCAACAGCAGCAGCCCATATTTTATTTATAGATGCATAATTAGTGTTTTCCCTAGGAGAGACAGAAGCTAAACATTGCTCATTAGAAGGGCTGAGCCTGGCACAGGCAAGGAAAGCTACATGCTGGCAGAGCAGTTAGGGGCCAATCAGAGAACTTCTCCCAAAAGACCTTGCCTGGGCAGCAAGGGCAGAAGCCGGACGAGAAAGACGCCGATACCCAGGATGAGCCGCAGGCTATTGTTTTCTCCTTTATGACTAGCAGCTGCGCCAGAAACTGCTTTTCTTCGTATATTATGCACTGTACTGATAACACAGAGAGGTAAAGGACCTGCCAAAGAGATCCATCATTCATTCCCTTTCTCCTGGGCAATACCTAAGGCCATCTTGCAAAGGCGAGGCAACTTCACTGCTGGAAGAATGGACGTGAATGGTAAACATGTTTGCTGAATTCCCATTTTGCATTCTTTGGTGCGTACCATAAACCCTCAAAACACAAGTGTTTCAAACTTGTGAGCTTTATGCATCCACAGCCAACCCTTTGATCCTGCCCTTCGATCTTTGCAATTGCTAATAATGAGGTTCCCTTCATTAAGGGTTTCTGGGAATGGTTATCTGCAAGCCAATGTGTGGAAGGGCAGTCTGAGACTCCTAGGGGAGCTTTCCAGGCAGGAGAAGGACTAAGAACATAAGAACATAAGAGAAGCCTTGCTGGATCAGGCCACAGCCCATCTAGTCCAGCATCCTGTCGCACACAGTGGCCCACCAAATGCTCACGGGCATCTCAAGCAGAGACAAGGACAAACCTTCTCCTGCTCTCAAGTCCCAGCAGATGGCCTTAGAAGTGCCCCAGTTCCTCCCCCCCTCAGCCTGAAGGATGCACCTAGGCATTCGTTCTAGTAGCCATTGATACATCTGTCATCCATAAATTTCTCTAACCCTACCTTAAAGCCATCCAGACTGGTAGCTGTCACCACCTCTTCCGGGAGCACATTCCATAAGCCGATGACCCTCTGGGTGAAGAAATACTTCCCCGTCAGACCTTATTCTCCTACCCATCAGCTTCATAGAGTGCCCCCTGGTTCTAGTGTTGTGCGATAGAAAAAAGAAATTTTCTCTATCCACCCTTTCTATACTGTGCATAATTTTATATACTTCAATCAGGTCCCCTCTCAAATGCCGTCTCTCCAGACTGAAGAGGCCTAGACGTTGCAGCCTGGTTTCGTAAGGGAGGTGTTCCAGACCCTTAATCATTCTGGTTGCCCTTCTCTGCACCTTCTCTAGTTCTACAATATCCTTTTTGAGGTGTGGTGACCAGAATTGTACACAATACTCCAAATGTGGCCTCACCATAGATTTATAAAGGGGCAAAATGACACTTGCTGTCTTATTTTCTATTCCCTTCCTAATTATTCCCAATCTTCTGTGTCTCCAACAGCCATACGATTCTGCACCTGTGAGACACTGTGTATGTTTTACATTGTTTCATGATTTTTATCTCTTTATTATTGTGGCCTGTCCTGGGATGGGTGAAGGGCAGGATATAAATACTCAAATAAATTAAAAGGACTCTCGCAGGTAGAGGGACTGTATTGAAATGTTTACTTATCTACAAACCTTCTGTGCAAGGTTTCTCTTATGGTTACAGTGCTGGAGTCTTATCTGCTAGGCTCCTGGTTCTGCACTCCTACGTGAAGCCAGCTGGGTGAACTTTGGGCTAGTCACAGCTCTTTCTGAGCTCTCACAGCCCCACCTACCTCACAGGATGTCTGTTGTGGAGGAGCCTCCTTAAGGGTGAGAAAAGTGGGGTATAAAAACCAACTCTTCATCTTCTTAAATGACTATGGCTTGGTTCATTCAGGCCATCAAAATATTCTATTGAATTTTACTTGCTGGAACAGAACTGATGATGGTACTTGGAGCTATGGAATGTTCCTCATAACTTTGGAACAAAAGTTAAGTCTTGTACCCTCATTGGCAAGGGACTCTCAAGCCAAAACTGAAGAAAGAAGGTTTGACTACTGTGTATGATCACCTGTCTTTTTATAAGGCTCAATAGAGGTGTGGCCTGATGTAGAAGAAACTTGGACTTCTTCACCTTTTATAGCTGTGTAGAACTGGGCATTACAGCAGCTATTGCTCACACTGCAGGCTACGTTGTTGAAACATCCTCTTCCACATGGGTATTAAAGATATAGAGGTCATGGCCCAATTTCAGTATGTCAATCCTAATCAATGGTCCAGTTGATTGCACTTCTACCAGACCCATCCAGCATGGCCAGGGAAGGAATTATGACATTTCTGAATCAACAACCCTTTTTGCACTGACCTGTCCATGATCAGAATCCGTGGGTCTGGAACAGCCAGACCTGCTGTTCTGCACATGGAAAGGCATGGACATCATGCGAGCTTTGGTTCAGATTCTGAATCCTCCTGGGAGCCACCAGGAAACCCGAAATACAAATAAAATACAAATTGATTTTTTTAAAAAAACATTTGTGCACATCCCTAATGCCCATGGTACAGGTTTGTTTTCATTCATTTCATTTATATTTACAATTTGTACATTACCTTCCTATCTTGTAGCTCTAGATAGGCAGGCAGGCAGATAAAACAATAGCTTCAAGTAAGGCCTTCTCAGGGGTAGCTCCTTCCCTTTGGAATATCCCTCCCTCCTACTGTTCTTGAGGCGCCCATACTTATAGCATACAGGCATCTATTAAAGTCTTATCTTTTTACTCAGCCATTCCCTGTGTGGAAGTCTGTTTCTTCCCTGGGCCACTCACTTTTTAACATGCTTTTAATGTGAGCCAGTTTGGTCTAGTGGTTAGGGAGCTGGACTCTTATCTGGGAATACTGGGTTTGATTCCACACTTCTCCATGAAGCCAGCTGGGTGACCTTGGGCTCTTCACAGCTCCCTTCTGAGCTCTCACACCCCCACCTACCCCACAGGGTGTTCTGTTGTGCGGAGAAGAATAGGAAGCTTTGTCAATTGCTTTGAGTCCGCTTAAATGGGTGAGAAAAGTGGGATAAAAAAGCCAACTCTTCTTTCTGTGTTTTTAATGTTTTCTCTAAACCACTTTGAGATTTTTAAAACTGAAAAACATTATAGGAAGTTGCTGTAAAGGGCCTTTTATGCAGTCTGTTAGTCTGGACCCTAGTCGTCTCCCACACCTTACAGAGCCGCAGATGGAAAAGGCCGCAGTCTCTCAGGGAAAGTAGAGCAGGGGGCAGCAACATCAGCTCTGGTTCTGAGAAGCTTCATCTGGAACGACAATGTTCTTTCCTTTCCTGCTGAATTTCAAAATTTATCTATAAAATCTATCTTTGATGAATCATCAAATTTTGCAGATACTTTTCTATTATATTCTTTATAGCATTCATTCCCTACTTTCCACTGAAATGCTCAAGCAGGGACATATGATTCAACAAGGACTTGAATCCAGAAACTGCTAGGTCTCTGTCCAATGCTCTAGGATTAGGGATGTGCATGAATTTTTTTTGTGTTTGATTCATATTGAATTGAATGCAAGAAAATTCATATTCGTTCAAATAGATCCCTTTCAAATGTGGTAGGATTGATTCAAAATGAACGCTCTATATGAGTCTGATTCAAATCCCTGCTACGAATCACCCATATGTCCCCTACGTATCCCCTACATATCCACTCTGAACACATCAAATCTGCTCTCAATCCACTTTTGAATCCATTGCAGATGTGACTGGGCAGCTGCTTTTCCACTTCCCCCGGTTCACAAATGTAACAAAGCTTCATACGAATGTATAGAAACATTTGATTCATATTCAAACATCAATCTTCGAATTACCAACATTCAAATTTCAATGTCCGAATCTGGACAAATTTGTACGAATTTTGATTGATATTTGTGCAAATCCCTACACTAAATACTACTATCTACTGCACTGGCTTATAAAACATTTAAATCTCAGAATCTGGAATCCCTTTGATTAGAAATAGTAAGGTCCCTGTTAAACAATATTTGTTACTCTTCCCACTTAACCTGAGCCAGCCATAGAGATCCATGCTTAGGAGCAAATTTCTGAATGCGTAGACAGTCAGTATGACTGGAAATGCCTATCACTGTTCACGTTGCTCTTGTTTCAAGAGGCCTCACTGAATAGGCCAAAGGAGTCTTTTGATAGAAACCGTACTTCACTATCCACAAACACTGTTTCTTGCAGTACTAGGACTGACTGGAGACCAATAAATGTATGTGGTTTCTCCTCCATCTACCAATCAGATTCTGGGTGGTCAGTCACGCTCAGCAATTCCTGACAATTGAGACCGTTTCCACACTCACCTTGCTTGGAGTGGCCTAACTATTCTGCTCCAGACTGTTAAGGACCAATCACAGCAGGTGCTCCCCACGTTGTGAAGTTGTTGCCATCCATTCTTGGCCAACACCAGCAGCAATGCAAAGGTGCCATAGCTGGTCTGTTCTACAAAACTGACTCCCCAACCAAGACACCACCCATCCCTGCCAGGGATCGGCCAAGACCATATCACTTGTACACTGTGTCTCGGGGACAAGGAAGGGGTGGAACAGAACACTCTTGGAAGTAGATGCTGACCTTTGTGTTGGGTTTTTGAAAACAATATTTACATGGTGCTGGGACATTTTCCGTGTGTGGAATCCTGGACCAGAACTTGGCGTTAGTATGGCCATCGATATCTTCAAACAGATCTATAGCTAATCCAGAATAGGGTCCTCCTGAGACAGTTCAGGTTGGAATAGCAGTAGCTCCACACAGAGAAAGCCACTTGGCCCAGTCTACTGAAAGTAGCTTATCACAGGCACTTGTTTGCTGCTACAATGATGACATTGGTGGTGATATAATAAATAATAACTCAATAAGGTCAGACCGGTTACACAAGAGGCTACCCAGAAAATTTAAGATGCTGTTGCACAAGTGGGTCAGTAGGTGGCAGTGTTGCTTCAAAGTGTAGAGGTCCAAAGGGCGCTGAAGGGGTACTATGCACCTTATGGATCTCGATTTAGGATGATGCAGGTTTTTTCCACGTCAGCAACTAGGATCTTGTCACACACAGAGATATAAAGTAAGGTTTTAGGTTGTCAAATATTTGCTTCTTCATCATCACTTGCTTGCTAAGGAACCCCACCCACCCCAAATCTGCAGCACTGCCAAATATCCTGTCCCATATCCTATCAGTATGACCCACAGAGCACTGGCAAAGCTGCTGATCACTACCGCTGTCCCATATAAATTTGAGTGCACTCTAGAGCAGGTAGCCACCCTTCCCTGGCTGCACACAGCAGGGTAGGATGTATAAGCAAGCAGCACTTCCAGAAAGCGTGGCTACATTCTGCAGGTTCTCAATAAGGACACCCCAAGAAACAAAGTGAGGGTTGTACTCATGCAAGTGGGCGCAGCATGGCAAATGCAAACTGAGCCAGGATGTAAAGTTCAGCTGAAGGAAGGATTTTGGCCAGGTGGGCTATATAGTAGGGAGTAGAGATTAGAACCTCAGTCTTCTGACCAGTACTATAGGGCTTCACTTTTGAGGGTCCTATGCAACATGAATAGGGTAATGAGAGCTTGGCACATAACTATAGTTTCATGCTTGGCACATGCAGGAGCCAGAACGACGCTTATGCTTGTCCGGCTGGAACGTGAAGGAGAGCAAAAGAGAAAATATCCAAGAGGCATGTGAAAGATGTAGGGATCAAGGCCTTGCTAAAGCTGTTCTAAGTGGACTCACTGATGCTTACTAACTGCCCCCTTATCCTTTCTTTTCTTTCTACCAAAGAGTACCTAATCAAGGAATCAGGGTGTCTCCAGACACGCTCTAGTGCTTTGCTACCCATGTGCAGCTTTTTCCAGCCCATGGCAACAGTGAAGCATTTAGTGAAATAAAAATATGTGGTTGAAACAACATCTTTTTAGTTTGCACTTACTTTTGAATGCTCTGCCGATACTGTGGGCAACAGAACTTCCTGCCTGGCAGATGGGAAGCCACTGAGGAGCGGCACAGTAGCTTCTGATCCTCCAGTCTGGTGAACGGGAAGCCATTACGGTGTCCCTTCGCAGCTTGATCCTCCAGTTTGGGGGACTGGAAGCTGCTACAGCATCCCTTCACAGCATGGAGCATGTCTGGAGTCCCTCTCAGTTGCTTTTGCTGCTTCACAAAGATCTTGTCAAGCAAAAGCTGTTACCTAAGCTTATAGCTGGGTAGAGGAAAGGAAGACGGACCGTAGGGATGTGCATGAATGGTTTTTTTTTTGCATTTGATTACTATTGAATTGAAAGTAAGAAAATTTGTATCCATTCGAATAGATCCCCTTCAAATGTGGTAGGATTCTATTCAATATGCATGTATTTGTACGAATTAGGATGAATATCCAATACGAACACGTACGCACCTGATATGTATCTGATACAGATCCCGTAACGTATCTGCTCTGAAAGCAGCAAGTCCACCCAGAATCCACATTGAATCTGCTCTCAAACCATGTTGAATTCACTCTGGATCCATTGCAGGTGTGATCGGGGCAGCCGCTTTCGTCTCGTGAATGTCCCAAAGCTTCGTAAAAGTGTTCCTAAACATTCGCATTTGAAAGTTAATGTACGAATAATGTAACATTCAGTTCATATACCAGTATCTGAATTCAGATGAATCTGGACAAATAACATATGTTATGAATATTTGTGCACATCCCTAGCGGACTGGCCTTGGTCTGGTACCGTGTGAGCAACAATCTCACAATTAGCCTGCTTAGCCCCCCTGCTTCTTTTCCCGGCCCACAGCCAATCCTGCTCACTTTGTCTTTTTGGCTCTCACAGCTGCCTAGTCCCAGCCAAGAGTCAGCTTCCTTTTCAATGCTGCGTGGTCTGAGCTATCTCTGCTCCAGCGCAAACCATCCATCTCCATTCCAATTAGACATTATAGGGGAATCACACGAGACCCTCCTATCGGTAGCAGCATCTTAGCTCAAGCAGCTCTGCAGAGCTGGGGAATTAGGTAACCAGGCAACAGAGGAAGATGCAGCACCGTGGTGACACAGAGTTAAACCCAGCAGCACAAGGCACAAGGCAGGCCTGCATGTGTCTGCTGCAAACACTTGCGCTGGGACCACTGTGACTAAGCGCTCCTGTATATCATCTTATGAGGACGTAAAGGCAACGTTTTCCTTTTTGCTCCGCACGTGTAGACACAGAGCACATGTGCACGCTAGGCCTCACTCACAGCACTTGGCTTTCACAACACCTGGAGTGTACAATCCAAAGAATAGAAATTGGGGTACTTGGCCATGTAGAGAGTGCCTAGAAATTTGCTTTGTACAACAGAGAAGGAAGGTAGCTTTCCTTTATTTCACGCTTAGAGATGCTTGTAGAACCCAGCCAGGGAAGAGAGTGGCAACAGATCTTGCCCGTAAATGTTTGTGCCCGAGCAGTTCAGCAACGTTTAAAAAGGCTTTTGAAATGACACTCGGTTATCGGCGTCGTGGCTGTTCGGTAACCCTGTGCTCTCTCGCAGGAATGTGGAACTGCAGTTCTGAACCTCACACCATCACGACAAGCAAGGGTGGGGCAAAAGGTACAAGAAACAGTCTGCTCGGTCCACAGGGCCCCTGTAAGTCAACAGAAGAGCAAGCATCTGCTCCGCATTTAGAAGAACCCAGGTTCAATCCTCGGCCTCTTCCCAGAGGAAGACAACGGCAGCTCTTGCCAGGAAAACTGAGTGGATGTGTCCATGTAGCAAAGAGAGATCAAGTTCAGCTCAAAGGCATCTTTACCTTTATGTTACTTTGTCCATAAAGCCATGAAGCCCGTCTATCTCTGTGTGTGATCTTCTCCAATCTGATACCCCTGAGTTGTTTTAGACTACAACTCCCATCAGTTCCAGCTGGTACATTTGCGTCATTGTGTGTTGGGAATCACGACTGCAAAACATGATCTTGAATGCTAATTTATTCACTCATATGCAAATTAAAGGGTTTCTATTGCAAAACAAAAACGAAGCCTGCCTGGCACAGGAGGGGGTGTGGGGACGCAACCTTCCACTGACCTAATGGCTTCTTGTTGCTGTTTTCAGGTTTTTTGCATCACTGCTAGGCTATGGGTTGCCTCCCCACCACCTGCTTTCATTCAGCTCCAATTTGTGCTAATTATTGCCTGCTCTTCTCCCCTCAGGGGGTTGAATGAGAGGATAAACACAGCCATGCAGGTGGGAATTAACAGCTATACGCACTTACTGCCAGCCCCTCCCGCCATCCAGCCAGCTTACATGCAATGAAGAAAGGCCTACCTGCCCAGGGTCACTCTTGTAGGAGTAGTCACCAAAGCAGGGGGTTATTGAAGTCAACAAGAACAGAGATGGTCTCAGTCTCGGAAACCTGGAGTGTGTGTCGTTCTGAGATAGTGCAAGAAAATACACAGCATCTGAAACCGCATTCCACAGTAGGGAGCAATTACGCAGACATCACTGCTATCTCATGTCAGAATGTCTTACATTAATTTCACGAGACACATTATTCTCCCCTCCCATGCCCATTATGTGCATGCAAGCAGCACTTTAGGGCACTATTTTTATGATGCGAAAGAAAGCAAAAGTCTGCAGCCAAGACTAGACAATGTGGACACACAGAACAAGTAGATCCTTGATGTCAACATCACCCCAAGTTTTTGAAAGGAAGGATCCCTTACAGTGTTTTTTTCTCTCCAAATGGCTGATGAATGATTATTTCATAAATATTCTGTATTAGTGAGTGAAAAAATGGTTGCCAGACCTGCAGTCTTTCACATGCTTATATTAGGTCTGCAGAAAACTCATCACAGTTCAGAATCCAGATAGTTTGTCTCAGAAGTGATCTATAGGCTGCATCAGCTTGGATGGAGAGAGGGGGTATGCCAGGGTGGTGACTGGTACATTACCTTTGATTGCACCAAACTGTCCCTTGATCTACAGGGTATCAAAGTGTGTGTGGCCGCCCCCCAAAGCAGATAGCTGTGGAGCACCTGTAGCATTCCTACTGCAGCCCTGCGTGCGGTCTTTAGATTTACTTCTGAGCAAAAGCTGTGTGGGGAGGTGGCAGGAAGGATGGTTGTGACTGTGCATTCACACACCGCATCACCCAATCGCTGTGGCAACAGCTGTTCATGCTTGTCCACCGCTGCAGTGAGCCCCTGCAACAAATTGCATGCTTTGGTTAAGAGGACTGCAACCTCATCTTGGTGTCCTTTAATCATTCTTGGATTAACATCATTTGAGTTCGGCGACCAGCTGATTTCAATGCATCCACAAGGCCTACCACTTCCCTCTTGTCACAGCTATTTGCTATTCATCAGATTCTGTTTCTGAAAATGATCTCAGGCTTAGGGACCTGCTCCAGATTATCTTTGGTAAAAACAGATGCAAAGAATTTATTCAGGCCATCAGTGGTTTCCTTTTCTCCATTTAGCATATTCTTGGTTCCCTCAGGATCCAGGGTTCTCCTTCTAGTTCTAGTATAGTTAAGAGTGGTGTTTGGTTTTTTTTTACTACCTACCTTTACAGTTTTGTCAATGGACTCCTCAAATTTTCTTTTTGCACCTCATATTTCTGCTTCTACTTTCTGAAGGATGTTTTCTTATCACTAATAGCTTCCCTGACATTGCTAGTTAACTTAGCCTAGCCAATGTCTGACCTCCAGCAGCTATCAGACCCGCTTTGATCCCTGCCTAGAAAGCTATCCCAATGCCCCAAAGTCACAGAGTTTTTCCAGCATGGCCATCTGGTAGTTCCTACCTAGTCCCTCACTGTTGCCTTCCCAAGATGCAGGTCTGAATAGCTGTCTGCTGAGCCAGTCACTGAGTTCGGGCTTGCCTGTACCATGTGCTGCTCTCACTGCTGCTGCAGTGGGCCAGCCCAACCAACCAGTTGAAATGGCAACAATCTCAGGAGTAGGTTTTAAGGCCAGAAGAGGGTTTTGTAGCATATAAGAATTGGATAAGAGTAAGGAAAGGCTGATGGCTGGGAGCAGGCAGGAAGTCCTTCTCTTCCCCTTTAATTCCTTGAAGAAAGAATATTAGCTTATTTGTGACAGAAGGATAAAAGATGGGGAAAGGCCTCTGTGAGTATGATCTAGCTAGGGAATCTTAGCTAGATGCCTCAGGGCTCCTTCTGTAGATTTTCTACATACAGAGATCTGCTGAAGCATTACCCATGGGATAAACTATTATCAATTTCCCTTCTGTTTTTGTAACTTACACTCTGGAATGCAATGTGCTGAAATAGTTTTCCAAATGAAGGAAAGACAACTCTCAGGTACCCAAAGATTTGCAGTTATCCTTACCATAGTGAGGGAATTAAAGAGGTCCTTGCTCACTGGAGTTCCAAAAAAGGGGGACTTTTATTTCTGGTGAAGGGGTGATGATGACCTGGGCTTCATCACCTTCCCTGGATAGGTGGTCAGAGGGAAATCCCTGTGTAGAGCCCACAGTGATCTAGGAAAGCAACGTCAAAGTAAGCTGCTGCAGAATACAGGGATACTCACAAATAGGTGTAACATTCAAAATTCATCCGGATTCATCCAAATTCAGCCATTTGAACTTGAACTGAATGATGGCACATTTGAATTGAAGATTGAAATTCTTCAATTTGAATTTGAATCGAATGTTTGATACATTTGTATGAAGCTTTGTATGGGATTCATATGGGATTGAACATATCAAATTCGCATCCTACTACATTCAAAGGGGATCTATTTGAACTAATACAAATTTTCTTGCATCCGATTCATATAAAAAAAAACATTCATGCCCATCCCTAGCAGAATACCATCTAAGGATGCTATTCAAGCCAAGGGTAACAGCCTTTGGTCCATGACAAATATGCATTTCTTGTTTATTACAATGCCTGAAGAACGATTTTTTTTTTGCATGCAGCTGGGTTTGCTTTAGTTCTATGTATGATTTGTTCCTGCAACAGGAAGAGAACTGAGCACAACAGTTGTGAGACAGACAGAAATTTAGCACGTATTGCCATGATGCTAGAAAACAGTCACCTTCTACATTTCTGCTAGTCATGCAGTTGTTAAAGTAGTAGGATCTTCGCCAGGAGGGAAAAAGAAATGTTGGCAACTCTGTTTGCAGTGAGATATTATTTCTGATCCCTTGAGAAAATGAAGGATCTGCATTATTTCAGATCTTATGTTTGAGGTTTGTTTTTGTTTCTCTATGCCTGTCCTCAGGAGGTCTTGTTTGCTGACCAAATCTTGCCATTTCCCAGCTGCTATCACCACTTCAGCGTGTGCCTGGAATTCACCCTCATTTCCTATTTCGTTACGCAGGATCACCTAACACTGCTGGCATGAACACCCTACAAGTTCAGGGATTTGCCCAGAGCCCACAGATACTGGAAACGCTTGCCAAGCCTGAATCTCAGCATGATCCTTAATCCATCTCCCCTGCTGTTCTCCCATTACTTTTGAAATGAAGAAGAGTGCATGTTAAAGAACCAAGGGAGCAGAACACTTCTGGGGAGGGGAGGTTGCTGGTCTCCTGTTTGTGCACTCCTATGGGTAAGGCAGACTCTGAAGATCAGTGTTCCAGAAAGAACTGGGTTTCGTGACTCAGACAGAATTCGGTCATTATCCAAATCATTTTGGCAAAGAAGGCAAAGCAAGATCCAGCTTCTAGCCTCTTTAACAGAAGTCCTTTAGATGAAGGACAATTGTGTTCTTAAGGAGCTATCAAATGACAGCACTCTATTTCTAGCCTTGACTATATGAATTAGCATATATACAAATTTATGCAAAGATGTGCTAGACCTCTACGGGTGAAGCAGCATTTCCCCTTCTTAGCAAGTGTAGATGGCCATCATGGATTGAAGATGTGTTCTTAGGAGCCAGCTAAATAAGGCAGCGGAGAGGCAGCCATTTCTACTGGGATTCACGGTCGCTTTTTGGGTCAGCTGTCAGAATGTTTCATGATGAGTAGGCTGTGAGCTGGCATTCTTCCTATAACAAGCAAATTAGCAAAATACCAGGTCAGACTCTCCATCTTCACTCATCCGTGAGCCATGGTTTATTGGGGATTTTATGATACAGCTGTTATAACAGCTGGGCCTGGTTGCTACCTTCATAGACCACTGCAAGTCATCCTCTTAGTCAAACTATAGCATTTGGTCACTTTTTACCTATTGTGGTTACATTAGCTACCTTTCTAGCCCCCTTTTGGTTTGTCTTTAATGACAGAATAACAGCAGCGCTATGAGTGAAGCTTCCCTATCACCTCACCATGAATGCTTCACGTGCAGAATCTCCAGGCCTTTTTGCACTTCCCCTGCTGTGATCCAGTCTGTGGGTCTGGACCAGCAAGGGCCACTGGTTCAAATCACGGCAAGGCGTGGTCTGGAGCAGTGCTGTCTGCACAATGACGTTGGCCCACACAAGCCCCTGTGTTGACCCCAAAACTTGCAGAGGCATGATTTGGTGTACCACCAAAATGGGTCCTCCAACAGTCTTCATGCTCCCATTATTTAGACTACCTCAAGTTTGTACTACGGTGGACCTGTATAATCAGGTTTACCAATATTCCCAAACAATGGGCATATCAGCAGTGGGAGGGTCTCTGGAATCAGAAGAAACCCTGAAACTGACAAAGAAGAAGAAGAAGAAGAAGAAGAAGAAGAAGAAGAAGAAGAAGAAGAAGAAGAAGAAGAGTTGGCTTTTCTACCCCACCCTTCTCACCCATTTAAGGGGAATCAAAGAAGCTGACAAAGCTTTTTTCTCCCTGTAAGGTAGGTGGGGCTGTGATAGCTCAGAAGAGAGCTGTGACTAGCCCAAGGTCACCCAGCTGACTTCGCAGGAGAGGGCAGAATTGAACCCAGTATTCCCTGATAAGAATCCGACTCCCTAAGCACTAGACCAAACTGGCTCATAAGGTTCCTAATACTGATCACTGACAAGTGAAGAAAAGCTCTCTGGGTTCAGGCTACTGTTAAATGACAAGGCAGATCAGATTTGTCAACTCAAAGGACAATTTGGCCACAGTAATCAATGCTCTGGCAATTTCCAGATTTGTCCATTGGACTTTGGCTCACTGTATCCTCCACAGTTTCAGGCACTGTTGTTGTTTTTAGTCCATTTTAATTTGTTTTTGATGTCTGTAATCTGCCTGGAGACCTTCAGGTATAGGGTGGGATAAACATACAACTAATACATGGGCTGCCCTTAAAGATGGCTCAGAACCTGCAGCTGGTGCGGAATGCAGTGGGAAGACTGACAAATGGCCAACTGGACTTGGTTGGGTAATCGATGTGAGGTGAGCTCTGAGACAGAGCATCTTCATGTGAAGGAGCGGTTTCCTAACCAGAAATGGCTCCTTCTGCACAGAAGCTCACCCTGTATTGACTAGGCATGGTGCAGGCCGAACGTTCACCACTCTTGTACTTACCTTTACCAAGCACCAGAGCTAATAAAGCTCAGCAGGGGGGTCCATTGGAACCTCTTCTGGTGCTGGAGGGGCTTGTGACATGCCTTGTACCCATGCTGGCATGTCACATCACGTGGTTGCCCTGGTGATGGCACAGGGCACATGCACTAGTACTGGCACTGGGGATTCAAAGATGGCGGTGCCTGGAAACCCAGCCACACCTCACGTAAGTTGTGGGTGGGATGGGGAAGGGTTGGGATGCACTAAGCCATTTCTCCGAAAGTTTCCCATGGCCAGGAAGCCAAGTGTGAAAAGGCCCCAAATCTCCATTGGTCAACTGCAACAGATCACTGCTCCAGTCAGCGCACACCCTACACTGAATCAGGCTATCTCTTGGGAAGAACTTAATGTGAAATGAAGGCCAACCACCAGCTAAAGAACTGGCAGGTGTGATATCATACAGCACTGATATCTCAGATTATCCTAGGTCTTTGGGAAGAATCTGATGGCCAGAGTACCCAACTGGTCACAAACATCTACCAGACTGAGTGATGATGATGATGATGATGATATAAATAAATGGCCCAGCCCATATTCAAAACGCACATGCTGTAAATGAACAGAGTGGTCCAGTGCTTAATATAAGTTCTAGGCGATTCCAATGGTATGTGAGCCCTTTCTGCTTTGCTCTGTCTGTATGAACCCTGGGCAGCCGCTCAAGTAACAGGCCTCTGCTCCAATTACTGTCTTCCTACAGGCTGCAGGAAAAGCTGCAGCTGAGAGGCTAAGGCTGCTTCAGAGCTATCTTGGGAACTTCAGTACAGGTTTTACTACTCTGATATTTCTCCCGGAACAGAATTCATCCATAAATCTGCCACTTCCCCTCATTGGTCTCTTTGTGTGCCAGCCTGCTGGGTCAGAAAGTACTAATAGGCAGTGTAATGCAGGCTGACACCACAGCCCCCAGTGCAATGGCATACCTTGCAGAAAAACATGCTTGGAGACCGCAGAGGGAGAATATGTATGGACAGCGCAGCAGTAAAAATGCTTCCTCCACAGAAATACAGAGAGGAAAAATCACAAGTGCATCAAGAGAGCAATATCTAAGAAACAGTAGAAGGTGTCAGCTAGCTCAAGCTTGTCAGCTCTGGCTGGCAGCATTGCTCCCACAGATCTCAGGCATAGGAAGTACTTTGCTGGATCAGACCAACAACTCGCCGTGTCTCACAGTGGCTAAATAAATGCCAGCCTGAAGCCCACAACTTAAAAACATAAGAGGAGTCCCGATGGATCTGTCTCACCCAGTGGCTTCTGGGCATTCTCTAGTAGAAGACAAGGGCAAAACCTTCACCTGCTCTTGAAGGCCTGCAAATACCCTTAACAGGCATCCTACCTGGCTTTCCAGCCTGGAGGTAATGCTTTAGAGACATCAATTATAGTAGCTATTGATGAGCCTGTCCTCTGTGAATTTATCTAACCCTTTCTTAAAGCTATACAAGCTGGTTGCTGTCACCACCTCTTCTGGCAATAAATTCCATGGATGAAAAAATACTTCCCTTTGTTGGTCCTAACTCTCTTGCTCATCAGCTTCATAGAGTGTTCCCTGGTTCTAGCGTGTGGTAGAGAAAATAAATTTCTCTATCCACCTTTTCCACATGACACATGACTTTATATACTGAAATACTGGCTGCCTCCAGGCTTGCAGAACAAACCCACAGTTAAACATAAAAGCGCAGAATACTTATTGCACAGCGATGACCAGCCACCCTGACTCAAAAGGCAGCTCCGTAGCTTCCCCTAACGGAGCAGTGAGAGTTAAGGAGGTGTGCACCTTCATGCAGGTTGTGGCAGTCAATCAGATTTGAGCTCTCGTCTTGATCTTCTCACTGTTCTGTCTTCACTGAGGTAAACTTTGGATTTTGTTTATATTGCACAGCAAGTGTCCTCTTAACAGCATTAAGGTAAGTGCACAGTCCTGATAGGATAACGCAATGCCACAATGATCCATCGATTGTCGTGTGTGATGTCTTGATTGTGCCTGCACATTCTGCTGTGCAGTATAAACATGTCTGGATGCAGCCACCATCTTTCAAGGATGGAGAGGCCTAGACGCTCTAGCCTGATCTTGTAACAGAGATGTTCCCACCACAAGGAAGACATGAGGGTTATAGCGTTCTTCTTGTCATGGTCCCTGACCTCTCATGTTGAAAGGCACTCCACTCCCAGGAATACACATAGCCTTCATGGCTAGTAGCCACTTAAAAGGCCCTGTATTCCAAAAATAAGCCTGGTTTGCTTTTGAACCATCCATGATTGTGACTATTGCTACATCTTGTGGTACTGAAATTGATAGAGATTTTTCACATCCTGATCACTTCAACTGGAAATTCCTGAAATCCGCTACATATAAAGTATATGTTTTGCCACAGTGCTGCAGCTGCTTAGTGAAGGGAGGAAAATAGGTTTCTAGTTTAATTATTAGTCCCTACTACTGAGCTTTTAACAACTGCTTGATTTCCTGAGCTGTGCATTTTTAGGCCTATTAGGGCTTTCCACAGCCCACACCAGTTTCTGAAAGGGCAAACAGTGTTGAAATGAGCTGTCATTTGCCCCTTCGGGAGGGCGGTGTGGGCTTGGAAAAATCACAGTGTCATACAGCACATAAACATCTGGCCACATCTTTAGTCTACAGAAGGCTGAACAACTAAGCAGGAGCAAGTATGCCCAGGGAAAATACTGTGTCTCTCCCATATCAACAGCCCCCTTGTGGAATATGAAAGGCCATTCTGAATGTTTTGAAAAAGCGTTTTGCACACCCTAGTATGTACAGCTAGGGGCTGCTTTTGAATGGTTTTTTTGTCTGTTTGCTTTTTTCAAATCCTGTGTCTAACAAAGCTAGGTAATGTAAGAGACATTTTCATGACTCTGACTGCTACTTAGATAGCTATGTTATTTAGGAAATATGGTAATAATTTACTGTTGTGGTTTTCTGAGGAGATACTGAGGATTGAACTTGTGATCTTCAGCACGGAAAGCATATGCTACACCACTGAGTTACAACAGGTCTTGTAATGAAACAAAATGTCAGGAATCAGACAATTCAGCTTCTAGACTTTCAGACCTCAGGGCCGCAATGAAACCAGGCATATCACAATACAGTAAAATGTCAGTCGATTCAAAAACATTATCATCAGGTTTGTTTATTTCATCATATGTGTTACACTCATCTTTATTTATTAGAGTTCTCCTCCAGGCATACCGGAGTTGTTCTGGTTCAATGTGAAAATGTGATAAACACCTTATGTATTATGGCTCAACTTTGGTCTTGCATAATCCCACTTTATGATTCACCTACATACCACTGATTTCAAGGGTGCATCCCCATTATAAGCTTAATCCAGTTTCCTTAAACTGAAATAATAGAACCGGATGCAAACACGAATTTGCCTGTTCCCATGACTTTCAGCTTAATCGCGTTCGATCCAGATTCTGAGGATCATATGTGGCGTACGTGACTCAAGGGGGGACTCAAGTGGGTACTTTTTAAAAGCCGCTTTTTGGGGCTGCCCTGCCCACTTTCTTCTGGCATGAACGCCACCCATAAGGGACCCCTTCAGGGAGCCTAGCTGGGTGGCTGCTGCTTGCCTGGATGGATGAAAAATGGCACGGGCAGCCAGAGATTCTTTCCCCTCCTCTCCCCATTTCCCAGGGCACACAGCAGCAGCAGCAGCAGCAACTTAAGCCCCCTTCACAGCCTCAGCCTTTAAAACAGAACCAGCTGCTTTCCTTCCCTTTCCCTTTCTAAAGGTCAGAACTTTCAGAATTGCACAAATTTGCAACATTGTTATAAGGTGTGAAGTGGCTAGATCACTACAGTGTAGCTTTAAGGAGTGGATTTTTATAGTGGCTGTTTTGAGGGGTGGATTTTTTCAATGAAATCACTATCTTTGGAAGCAAGCTATTGAGGGGAGGGAAACCCTAAACATGGATTCTCATCCCTTAACACCCTACGGTCCCCACAGTAAAAAATGTAAAATGTTTCAAGCGCACGAACCGGAGTGAGACCTGTTGAAATGAGGATTAACATTTACAACGCTTTGGGGCGATTTAACATGCAGAAAGCATGTTAAGCCAAACTGACGTGGGGTCTGCCAGGATTGAAAACAGTTTGAAATCGAAATAAGGTTTTAAAGGGGATGCGGCCCAATGGAGTTCATTCTCAACTAAGAGTGATCAGCATTGCATCATCTGACCCTTTCCAGACTTGTTTCCCCTCCCTTGGAATTGGCACCACACTGTTATCATTAACACCAGACTCATGGTTCTAAATGTTCCTGGACCTATGTAGGAAAAGTACACGAATATTCACAACATTCAAAATTTCATACAAATTTGGCTGAATTTGGACATTTGTATTCAAATTGAACGTTGACACATTCAAATTCAAATCGGATGTTTCACTACATTCATATGAAGCTTCGTATGGGATTTGTATGGGATTCGCATGGGATTGACCATTCTTATAGCATTTGAATCTCACTACATTCTAAGGGGATCTATTCAAACGAATATGAATTTCCTTGCATTGGATTCAATACAAATCGAATACAAAAAAAACCCATTTGTGCACATCCCTACTTGCCATGTGTTCAGAAGTAGCTCCGGTAACAGGTCCCTGGGCATCTTTGCACAGCATCTTTGTGTAGGGATGGAAAAGATCACCTGTCTCAACCCCTTGAGAGCTGCTGCTGGTTTGAAAAGACTACCTTGACCCAACAGAATCGTTGATTTGACTCAAGGATTCGTTGTTCACATTGATCTTTTTTAAAAAAAGAAAAATTGCTATCTGAGTATTTGTATACTTGAGAAACCTAGTGGGAGAGTACTCAGCTCTGGTTCAGGATATGATGGAAGGTGAATCATTTGGTGTGTATTGCATTTTTGCAATGGTTATATTACAATTAGCTGTTGTGAGGGGGGGGGGGAATGTAATGCATGAATGCTGAGAATAAAATATACCCTGAGGTGCAAATCAAACAAATGAACTCTTAATTCCTTTGCCGAACCATGAGCATGAGTTCGCCTAAGATTTAATCCACCTTCAATCCACCTTCAGAGTGAGATAATGCATCAGCAAGAGGAGCTGTATCTAACCCAAAGGTAGAACTTTCTGGGTTAGGCAACCTGGAAGGAAAACTGTTAGAACTTTTTTTTAATGTGTTCTCTTACTCCAAAGGTGGACAAAATTAGGCGTAGCTAGTTTGGCATTAGCAAACAATGTCAGGATTGTCAGGTGATCGGTCCTGTAAGCCTAATAACAATAAGGAAAGGTGAACAACAGTCTACAAATATTTAAAGGACTGTCATGTGCAGGAGGCCCATTCATTCCCTACTGCCACTGGGGGGGGGGGGTTTGCTAGAAATGAATAGGAAAAAAAAGAGAAAGATTCAAGCTAGGCAGTGGAAAAATTTTTTTCCTGTTAGATCTTGGAATGGAACATTTGTCTCCATTGAGCATGACCCCTCCATGTCCAGGAGTTTTCAGATAGATGTCAACCTCTTAGGATGGATATAGCAAATTTCTGCACTGAGCAGAAAGGTGGACCAGATGACCTCAATGATACCTTTACATTTATGTATCCTACAACCCTCTCTTCGCTAACCTCTTTATCCAGATCAAAGGGCCTCTAATCCATATCCTGGGCCTCCTAATCCACACATTAATTCAGATCAAGGAGGCCTGGCCCCTGTTGCACAAGATGGAGCCAGATCCAGATTAAGAGGCGGTTAATCCAGACACATTGTAAACCCAATATATCACATCTACAGCTGCACAAAAGCCTGTAACCGCAAATCACTACCAAAAATCAGCCCTCCAAGCCTTGAGGCTAGGAGCTTTCATTCCTAGCTTTTGGCAGGTGGGGGGAGGCTGAAAAGCTCACATGAGCTCGCAGCCTTGGGGAGGCTTGAACCAGATTAGTGACGATCCAGCCCTCACCTCCCTGTGATCTAGGGATGTGCACAAATATTCAAAAATCTGAATATTCGATTCGTATCCAATGAATGTCAGCTTTCGAACTCGAAGCAGATTTTTGAAAATCTGAGTTTGCACATGCAAATTTGAATACAGATTTTCAAAAATCCGATACGGATTTTTGAATAATTCAAATGTGTAGATTTGTATCTGTTGTATATGAATCTGCGCAAAAAATATATGTATCTTGCACTTAAAATACAGGATTAAAATGGGATGCATACGGGATAATACGAGATGCATACGGATTTTTACAGAATGCATACAGATACATATAACACATACAAATGTTGTTGACATTCGTATCTTTAAATATGAATCTAACATTCGAATGTACAGATTCGAATGTTATGGATTCAAATTGGATTTTATGACATTTGGATTTCAAATATCTGAACTGAATAGGACTTTATGATATTCGAATCTACTTGGATTCGAATGTCAAAAAGACATTTGTGCACATCCCTACTGTGATCTGGATCAGTAGATCGAGTAAATCCAGATCTACTGCTCTGGATCTACAGTTGCTGAGTGCAGAAAAGGCCTATGGGTGTTTCCGCACTGGCCGCGGAAACCCCATTAAGGACACATACAGGACACATAGAAAATTTACCTTCTGCACTGGGGGACACATCTGGGACCCTTTGAGGTGGCTGCTTCCGCACAGCGGCGTGCCAGATCCGATTCTAATGGGGTCTCGCTGCCAAAAAGTCTGGCCTCCATGATAACCTGGAAAATTAGGATTTCAATCCATCCACTCGCCTCGATCCGTTTGGAAGCAGGACACTCCTGCACATGGAGAGGTGAGGGGATGGATGTGCCAGTGGCCGCCATCTTGAGAAGGGCGGAAGCAGGCTGGTCTGCCTCCAGAGCCCTTCCCCCATGTGGTGACTGGCAGCTGAATGCTCTAGTCCCACGGCTCCAGGGGCGGCATCGGCAGCACGGGAGGCCGGCTGCATTTGAGAATGGGTGCTGCAGTCTCCGCACAGCACCCAGAAGATCCGGCCCTCAGGATCCGTCCTCCCCGCGTATGTGTGGACACGGGAGGCTTCCTTGGATCCATCCCTATTTCGGCCGGATCCTCCGGAGGACGGATTGCCAGGAAACGGATTTTCTTTAATCCATTTCTCGGCAGCCAGTGCAGAAGCTCCCTATGATTCTATCAGTGAAACAGACAAAAAACCCTCAATGCACAACAGACAAAAAATTATATTTTTCCGATAAGCCAATAATATTGAATCATAGAATTCGGGTCTCTGAATCTTCTCTTCTTTCATACAGGAATCCATAGTAAAGAATTTTCCAAGGATGCACTTGAACAAGTCCAGAGAGAAAAAAAGGAACTTATTTAGAATTAGCAAGCTTGCAGGCTCTAGATCATGTCACAGAGTTTCAGTCTGAAATAGAGCATCCAGCTGTAAGTGCAGCAGACTGAATAGCAGGGTGCTTCCAAGATCAGGAATCAAGTTGGCAGTTCATCCAAAAGGAGGTTTATTGCTTGGTTACAGCATAGGTATAAACAAAGTACATATGTCTGTAATAGAAGGAGAAAAGATAGACTGAATACATGTGTGTAAATATGGAAATATGAATCCTATTACACACTGGTGACTTGTCACATCCAACCATGCTGCAGGATTTCTCCTGAAGTCGCATTGACCTTAATCTCAGAAGTTCTCACAACATGGCTGAATCTGACTAGCCATAATAGAGAACTGCAATAACAGAATTACAATAACACAATCTGTTTTCAGCATTTGGCCTTGAGGACAAGAGCACGGGACTTCTGTTCCCACAAGCACAAACATACAGTATTAGCCTTCTCCCATGGAGGAAGTGGTAAGGTGCCTACGGCAGCCCAGAAACCTATCCTGACAACCCAGAATTATGATCCTTACCCAATAACCATGGGAACAGTAATTCTAAAAAGAATTTTATCTAAGAGTAAGTCACCTCCTGTTTCCATGTAGCTCAGTATTGTCTACATCAGGGCTTGCTATTGTGAACCCTTCTGGCCAGGTATAGCTGGATTGTATCTCCTTCAGCTCAAATCAGTCTAGACAAAGGCAAAAAGAGCTTTAGAGACATTTAGCTTCCAGATGCTTCCAGATGTTTTGGTATATCAGGGTGCTCAATTGTGGCATTTTCCTCACTGTTGTCTGCTGTGATCCAGTGCTGCTGGAAGTGACACCAGAAGTAGCAAACTGCCCCAACTGGCCCTCCTGGGAACTTCAAAGGGTCCGCTGCCATTTCTGAGGGCTGGCCCAGGCTTCAGAGTGAGTGGCCTGGCCTGGGGATCAAACTGGCCATCTAAAATGCCAACAGCCCAGTCACACTCCACTGGCAACCCGACCCAGCGCAAGACAGGTTATGAATCTTAGAATCGATCATCTCTCTCTATTACAGGCTACGGAGGGAGGAGTGCGGAAATGGTCTGTGATCTTTCAAGTATTCCAGAACAATAACTCTCAGCATCCTGCCTGACTGGCACAGAATGATGGGGGCTGTAATTCAGGATCAACTGTGTATGCTTACTGGAAGCAGCTTATTGCACTGGAGTCTAAGCCAATCTTGCCTATGTGAATTTCTCCGTGTGACTTACTGCATTAAATCATCTGCCATCAGGCCTTCTCAGTGGTGGCACCTTCTGTCTGGAATGCCTTCCCTGCTGCTGTTCATAAGGCACCCATTAAAGGCTGATCTTTTCAGGCAGGCATTCTTTGTGTGGAAGTTTATCCCCCTACTGGCTCATCAGACCTTAATGTGCAACTGCTCTTTTTACTCTTGTTTTTAATGCTTTGTAAAAACTGCTCTGTTTTTTTTAAAAACAGAAAACAGTATAAAAATGTCTCAAAGGAATAATAAATAATAACAAATAAACTAGGGTTACCGCACGAAACAGAGGGCAGAGTATCTGCTCCTTTAATAGTTGCATAGAAGGAAATTCAGCAGCTGTAGAAGCCCTGTCCTCATTTTCACATGGTAACAGGACACTGAATGTTTTCCCCAAAGAAAGGAATAAAGAGAGGGAATGACTGCAAAAGACAGATGCAAAAAGCTGGGACTTGGGTACCTTTAAGAGCATTGTGATGGGAGATTCTGACAGGTGCAACCTTCATGTCACGCTCAGTTTTGTCCAGCTGTCTTCTAAAAGACTATTTTTTAAAAACATTGTTGTAAGCTTGAGCAGTTGGGATGAATGACCTTCACAGAAGGCATCAACTTGCACACTCCTATTGCCTGAAAAGGACATTCACCATACAGAAAGGATACAAATTCACACAGTTTTAAGATGTGCACTTAACAGGTGCATTTTTTTAAAAAAAAGTTCATACAAATAGAGTAGAAATAAAGTACGTCTCTTTGAGAGAGGGAAGGGGTTGGTTGGATGCAAGTTTAAGAATATTTCTCATAGATCTTTCTCTTTTGAACCTAACATTTACAATTACTTCTGTACGTGCATGAATGTGTCCATGGGGGAACCCTTCATTTCAAGGAAGGGTGAAGAAGTTCCTTTATTTATTTCCATGTTTATCCTTCCTTATACCCTGAAGTCTCAGAGCGGGGAACAACATTAAAACCAAATATAAACATATTAAAATAATAATAGTGATTCCGTGATAAAGAGCTGTCCTCTATAAGGGAAGTAACACGGCCACCTACTGCCGCAATCCTTTCCAAAACGGTGATTCCGTGATTTCTAAGGTTGAGGTTTAGAAAAATAGCCCTGTCCAGACCAGACAAGTTTCTCTCCACTGTTAAGTAAACTAGAGGTAATCTGTTGTCATGGTGACTAAATCATCAGCTTATTACTCTCAATAGTCTGCCTTCTGAATGGCCAACAAATATATGAGAGGGGAAATGCCCCATCTTCTTCCCCATTTCTCCAAAATGAGGTAAAACAGGAAATAATAATAGGATTGCATTTGAAAGTGAGCTGAGTCTGAGCAAGAGATAGTGTGTGAGTTTGCAGAGCATTTGATGGTTCCCTCTCTTTCCCTAGAAGCAGAAGTGTTCACTGTTCATATGTGCTAAAATGTGTCTACCGTGCTTTCATCAAGTCTCAGCTGTAAATACATGAATGCAAAACCATGAATAAGCCTTCAGAGACCAAATCCAAAAGCAACCAAGCATGGCTAAGCACTAGAGCCCCTAAAGGTTCACTATTCAAGAAGTTGGTGTGGAAGAACAGGCTGCTCTTCCTACAAAGACTGCTTTCCTTGCTTCAGGACCATAGCTTCACCATCACAGCATCTGCCTGGGGCTGAAACTGAAACTGGGCCCCAGTGTGAACACCTGGACTGCTGGGGTGGGATCAGGACCGCAGCCATTAGGGGCCCATTTGCAGAGCGGCCTGGGTTTTAAAGGTTTTTAATTCTTGTTTTTTTAATTTGTATTGTTTAATTATCATTTAACTGTTTTTAGAACAGGACAGCTTTTTAGGCTTTGTTTCTTAGATCCCCTGGCTGGCTCTGCTTTTTGTTTCTAGCACTGGGTCACAGGCAGATAAAGAGAGAGTGTAGTGTAAGAGACCCACCCTTCTCCAAATTGGACCACTGACCTGTGTGAGAGGCAGTATTGGTGGTCCAGGTTTGCATTTGCGTCCTGGGTGAGAGCCAGGTTCTCTGGTCCTCCTGTTGCCCCAGTGCTGGTTACCTGAGCAGCAGCTAGGATGTTCTGCCAGAGGGGGTCTGTTAATTAGAGGAAGCTATATGCATGGGTGAGACAGGAGAGGGCAGGGGTCCCATCTCAGTGGTAACTGGTAGGGGGAGATATGGCAATGGGAGGCAAAGAAGAAGCGTTCGGAGGAGTGTTAGATATACTCAGGCTATCACTCCCCCTCCCAACTATCAGTATACAGGGATGCCTGACAACCTTCCCACTAGCTTGGTGGTGCCTACCTACCATGTGGCGGAGGCGAAGAAGGCTTATTTCTCCACTTCCGTTGCATCCTCAAGAGGCCAGCCAGCAGAGTTGTTCCAGGTGGTTAAAAGGCTGCTTTCATCAGGCTATAGGGATGTGCCCATGCCACCTTCAGAAAACTGCTGCAATAAATTTTGCAAGACATTTTGAGGACAATGCTGCACAGATTCACATACAGTTGAAAGTAGTTTGATGGAGGTGTCCAGAGCTCTATCTGGACCGATTATCATGGATCAGTTTCAATTGTTGCGGTCTGAGGAAGTGGACAAGCTGCTTGCAGGGGGTTTGGCCAACTACCTGTCTCCTTTAAACTTACTGTTGAAGGCTGCTATTGAAGGTCCCATGAAATGGTCTTTCAATATTCATATGAAAGGGTTAGACATATTTGCAGAGAACAGGTGTATCAATGGCTACTAAAATGCCCTAGGTACCACCCTCTAGGTTGGAGGGACTGGATACCACTCAAGGCCATTTGCAAGATGTTGAGAACAGGTGAAGGTTTTGACTTTTGGTTGAGATGTCCAGAAGCAACAGGCGGGACACCGTGTGCAACAGGAAGCAGGACTAGATGAGTTGTGGACCGAGCCAGAAGGGCTTCTCTTATATTCTTATGAAAGGCTTGCTGGTGGCATAAAAAAATAATAGTAGCCCACCAGTGAAGACACAAGGTCCATTCTGGTAGTTTTCACACAGCCAGATGAAGCACCTTCAGGACTCCAAACTGTTGCTCTGTTGTTGGAAGAGAAGGAAGCCAGCCATGTTCCTTTTGCTTAGCACCACACACAATTTGCCTGTGTGTCTTTGTGTCACAGAACCCACAGCTCAGAGGTCCACCCAGCTGAAGTATTGCCTTCTCACCTGTTACCACAGCAGGACTCCCTTTACTGAGGCAGCTGTGCTTGTTTCCCTGAGGGTGACAAGTCTCTCTTTCTTGTCAGTGTGTCCTCTTGCAGTTGCCATAGTTACCAGTACTGGGTGTCCTTTATCCCATGGAACTCTCTGTAATGAGGGCCATAATGAAAGGAGCATTTCAAAGGAAAGGGCAGCATCACGTTTGGCAGCTACCTCCTTCTGTCCCTCTGGAGTTAATGTAGTTTTAGCACCCTGCATGGGGAAGAAGGAGCTGCTCGCCTCCTAGATAAGATTCGCACATCAGCTCACTGAGAGACGGCTGCACCATCATGCCAGCGACTGTGTCACCATAGGAAAGCCTGTGCGTAACTACTTTTTCTCTAGTGTTTTCAGCTTGGCAAAGAACAAAAGAACCTTGTCTCTCTCCTCATGCAGGATAGACGCACGGAATCCATGTCAGAGGCCCTGTATTCTTAATTGTTTATTTTACTGTATTTTTATCCTGCCCCTTAGCCTTTATAAGGCTCTCAGTGCAGCTTACAAACTGTTAATATGACAGGTCTCTCCCCTCAAGTTTACAGTCAAAGAAAACAGACATGATAAATACAGCAGTCAATGCAGGAAAGCATTGCCTTTAAAAAGATAAAAAAAATAAAAACATTATTGTTTCCCTATAGCATGGCAAAAGAGGCCATCAGATTTCTGTGGTCTACACTGGCACCCAGGAACTTGCTGCTTTACACTGTTGCTCTTAAGAACGTAAGAGGAGCCCTGCTGGATCAGGCCACAACCCGGTGCCCTATCTCACACAGTGGTCCGCCAGTTGCTTCTGGGCATTCTAAAGCAGAAGACAGAAGGCAAAGGAAAAACCTTCACCTGCTCTGGAATCCCTGCAAATGGCCTTGAGAGGGATGTGCACAGATATTCGTAACATTCAAAATTTGTATGAATTTGCCTGAATTCGGACATTTGAATTCAAATAGAATGTTGCCACATTCAAAGATTGACATTTGAATTTGAATTGAATGTTTTTATGCATCTGTATGAAGCTTTGTGTGGGATTCGTATGGGACTCATATGGGGCCCATATGCTATTCATATGCATGGTATGGGATTTGTGTGGGATTGAACATTCGTAACTAACATGAATCCTACCACATTCAAAGAGGAGCCATTTGAACAAATACAAATTTTCTTGCATTTGATTCAATATGAATTGAATACGGAAAAAAAGCAAAAAACACCATTCGTGCAAATCCTTACCTGAGAGTCATCCATTCTTTTAGCTATTAATACCTCTGTCCTCCATGGATTCATCTCAGTTTTCTTAAAGCCATCCATCCTGGTTGCTGTCATCACTTCTTCTGCTAGTAGATTTCATAAGCTGATGACCCACTGGGTGAAAAAATACTTCCCCTTGCAGGTTCTATCCTGCATAGCACAGAGTGCAAATCCACACACAGCAAAGCACACAGCCTTCCATTTCACAAAGGCAAAAATGGCAGTACTAGTTCTTAATGTTGCCAACTCTTTTCCTAAGGGAGTTAGTGTGCTTTTAAAAATCAAAATTAAAGTAGCTTTAGTGAGGGAAAAGGTAACCTGCTAGATTTCCTTTTATCCCAAAGGTATTAAAGACAAAGTGGTTGCATCAAGAAAAAGTGAAAATGACTCAGGAGATACCTAAACCCTCTCAAGAAACACCGTTGTTGTAGTAATTGCCTTGTTTCACTATGGGACTGGCACAGAACGCTGAGAGTGGAATGCTGGGAACGTCTGGAAAGGTCTAGTTTGAGGTGCCTGTTTTATGATCTTGGCTTCTCCATCTGTTTGTTTCCCTTTTCCACCTGATTTCCTTCTTGCTGTCATCAGGCCAGACCTAAGAGGTGAAGTCTTCTCGTTCATACTGAGGGCTCTTGCACTTTTAACAGCTGCACAGCCTCATCTTTTCGACACGATTACTGCTGGAGTCCTGGCATCTTTCACATCCGGCAGGCATGAGGAGGAACAAAGGTAAAGTGGTGCTAAGCAGCAGGATACTGGATGATCAATCCAGTGAGTAATGGAAGTCTGCACTTGTTGTTGAGATGAAGAAAACAAAAAAGGACCGGCCCTGAATGGAGAGCATATTCACCAAAGTAATTTGAAGAGATGGAGCTCATTTCCTTGCGTCATTCTATCTGTTTGTCCATCCATCCATCCTTACCATCTCATGATGCTTGGCTTAAAGCACAGCCCAGTAATATCACAATGAAACTGGCAACAGATTTATTTGCTGGCGCTTAATGTATGTAAAGCAGAGTGGACCATCCTCAGTTTCCTTTGATTGTGGTCGCAGCACTGGCTAAAGGACTTGCAAAATGGGCACGAGAGATCGATGCTGGTGCCAGCCATCTCTCTGGCATGTCTTGAAACACGAATCAAGGAGAAGGAATTTGTGAGTTAGAGGCTTAACACAAAAAAGCTCCACGGAGCAGTTAAAATGAGAGGTTGTCTATGCCAGCCAAGATGGATGCAAAGAACTGCAGTGCTAATCAGAGAACAGCAGGTCGCCTTGCAAGGACAAATGTTCCCCTTCTATGGCCTTGGTGTTGGCTCAGTGTGCAGGCAGAAATTTCATATATCCATTACCAAACAATATAGGGGCAGTGTGGTGTGTGTGTGTGTTTGTATGTGAAATCATACAGATGAACAATTAGCAGTGTCATTCTTCCTTTTTGCATTGGGCTTTATTCTGGAATATATCCCAGAACATGGGGCTGCTGTCTGCATGCTTCTGTAGACTATAGTGGGCCCCTATTTTGGGATATATTCTGGAATACATCCCAATGCTAAAAGGGCCATTGTCTGTTCAATGGCATGTAATGACATTTGCCACCTCAATGCCACTCATGATTCTAGCTGGCACAGTTTGGCTGTCCAGAGCTAGTGGGAGCTATAGTTCAAAATGCCTGCTGAACATCATGATGACTGGGGTGTCCAGATGGAAAGGAAGGCAAGGATGCTGAACTCCTTGACAGTTACACAAAACAGGGATTTCAGTACTTGTAGCCTGTATTGCAAACAACATCACTCCGCAGCTGGCACCACAGTGGAGCATGAAGTGACAGGTATGGGTGAAATGTAGAGACACTAACATCTCTCTGGCTGCACAGGTAGGTGAAAATAGCCAGTATGATGTCAGGTAAGGAAATAATTATATCCTTTCTTGGTATCTCCCATTCCAAATGACTTCAAAACAATCATAGCTTATAGCAGTTGTGCTATTACTGTGGTGCTAACTGGGACAACTTTGGGTGAATTCCCATTGCAAGCTTAAAACGGTTTCGATCTTCGCAGTCCCCATGTCAGGTTGGCTTAACACGCTTTCCGCGTGTTAAATCGCCCCAAAGTGTTGTAAATGTTAACACTCATTTCAACAGGTCTTGCTCTAGTTCGTGCATTTGAAACGTTTTACATTTCTTACTGTGGGAACAGTACTGTTTTAGTGGGATGAGAATGCATGTTTAGGGTTTCCCTCCCCCAATAGCTTGCTTCCAAAGATAGTGATTTTACTGTCAAAATCCACCCCTTACAGCAGCCGCTACACTGTAGCAATCCACCCACTTCACACCTGATAACAATGTTGCAATTTTGCATAATTCTGAAAGTTTTGACCTTTAGAAAGAGAAAAGAAAGGAAAGCAGCTGCAGGTTCAGGGAGATGTGTGAATGTTTTAAGGCTGTGGCGGTGAGTGGGCAAAGGGGGCTCGAGTTGCTGCTGCTGCTGTGTGCCCTGGGCAATGGGGAGAGGAGGGGAAAGAATCGCTGGCTGCTCGGTGCCGTTTTTCATCCGTCCAGGCAAGCGGCAGCCACCCAGTCACCCAGCTAGGCTCTGTAAAGGGGTCCGTTATGGGTGGCGCATTCACGCCAGGAGGAAGAGGGCAGGGCAGCCCCCAAAAGCAGCTTTTAGAAAGTAGCCACTTGAGTCCCCCCTTGAGTCACGTACGCTCCGTACGATCCTCAGAATCCAGATCAAACGTGATTAAGTTGAAAGTAATGGGATCAGGCAAATTCGCGTTTGCATCCGGTTCTATTATTTTGGTTTAGGGAAACCGTATTAAGCTTGTAATGGGAATGCGGCCTCTGTATTGTAAAACTGCCAGAAGACAGTTCCCTAGGTGTTTATTTTCCAGCATATAAACCTACACAAAGACAATGAACCATTAGCTAAAAGACCAGGAGCAACCTGGAGGTTTCCAGGCAACAACAAACATACCCTGGGTTGCAAAATCAAAGGTCACATAGGCTGCATCCACACACATGAAAAAGTAGTTTGAAAGTGAGTTATTAGTGATAGCATGTAGATAGGAAGAAGAAAAATTGGCTTTTCTACCCCGCTTTCTCACCCATTTAAGAGGACTCAAAGCGGCTGGCAAAGCTTTTCTATTCTTCTCCCCACAACAGAACACCCCGTGAGGTAGGTGCAGCTGTGATAGCTCAGAAGAGAGCTGTGACAAGCCCAAGGTCACCCAGCTGGGTTTGTGGAGATGTGCAGAATCAAACCCAGTATTCCCAGATAAGAGTCTCCTTAACCACTAGACCAAGCTGGAGTGCTTTCAACACACCTCTAATAAACATTAAAGCTCTATAACAGTGCTTTTTCTGTTCTTTAATGTGGATTAGAAACACATGTACCACTTCTAAGCTACTTTCAAGCCACTTATTTCAGCTATAGCCCTCATCTTGTCTATGGGAAGATGTATTTCTACTTAAATTATAGCCAGTACTTCTTAATAAATGTATTCCATTCTTATTCAGATTCATATCCTCTTCTTTGGACATTGTTCACGTGGCGATTATAGTTATGGGCATGGGACCCACCTTGCAGAGGGTCATAATCAGACAGCAAATATTTAATTTTCCAGTGTCTGCCAGCCAAAATGAATATCTTCCAGGAACTGACATATTAGCACAAGTAACAGGATTAGCAAAAGGATGAACAGGAAAAGTGCCTCTTGGCAGGAGGTTAACTGGGAGTATTTAACCCATCAAACAAGGGTTTCTGAATTATACAGGTAATTCATTAGGCAGATGGGCTATTCCTTTACTCAGGAAGAATATTTAGCATTTGGCAAACAGGGAGGCCAACTGGGAACAATTGTTATGTAGAAAGAGAAATTAGTTCAAATTCAGGTATTCTTGAAGAAGGCCTGTTGTGGATGATCACTTTTTAAGTTAATTCTGACTGCCATAGCACTTTACCATAAACAGAATATCCCATGATTCCATGCATGATTTGCACACAGTTTCAATTACAGGTACTCCCCCTTTTGCTTTTCTTTTAGTATTCTGCAGAATTATTGTGGTGGGTCCAGGCCTTTCTACCCTGCTACAAGATTTAATTAACATGAACACGGAGATGGATCCCTAAAGCAGACCCTGCATCAAAAGAGTTGGAAGCGGACTCTGTAATCCACCACGATGGCTTTTGCTACACTGAGCTTTAAAAATATTGCCAGAAAGAAATTACCCAAATATAACTCTTCCTTCTTCCAAATCAAGGCACAGTCTGCTTCCTTTTGTTTCCTTTTTATGAATTAATCTGACTGCTGCTGGCTGTATAAACTGTGCTCAACACAGACCAGAAATCATGGAGTGAGAATTTCAGCCAAGATGCTGGATATGATACACTGAATCAATCCCAGAAAAACCCAAAATACTCGTCATGGGCTGGTGATGTAAGAATCCAGCACCACAACTGTTCGCCCTGGGAAAGGTTCTCTCTCTCTCTCTCCCTCCCTCCTCCTTTCTCCTAGTCTCATTATGGAAATAGATCCTATCCTACTATGAATAATTCAGGAGGCCATCAATCTCTGTGTCCAAATATCAATGTTACAAGGGGAGTCAACGAGCACTTAGGACTAAAAGCTTTACTAAAAGGCCTGGCCAGGTGGGGGTAGGGAGGTGGAATTGAGAAGGAGGGCTCACCCAGGAGTGCAAAACAAAATACCCCCAAAAAGGATCTGGCAAACAAGAGGGTTCCTAGTCTAGCATTTCACAAATAACAGATGTCAAAGGTCTGAAAACTGTGGTTTCAAAAAGAGAGAGAGAGAGAAAGTGAGCGTGTGGAGAGAGAAAGAATGATAAAGACAGTGTCGGGCCCTGTCCCCAAACAATTTAAAGTCTTCTAAAACTCTTGTTTTGCCTCTGAGCACCCCCATGCCAGGGTTTTTAACGAACTTCCAGAGCTACAAAATGAGAAAAACCTGCAACAAAAAAAGTGCCCTTTAAATAAGAGTTTCAGCTGTCTTTTTGGAAGTTGCGGGTTTTCCTCACAACATTTACCTTGGGGACACTCCGTGGCAAAAGGGGGGGGGGAATTGCCACCTTCACACACAGCAGTAACACAAGCAGCTTCCCTTTCTAAAGCTCAGAACTAAAGAGCCAGAATCACGCAGAATTGCAACATTGTTGCAGTCGCTGTGAGGTGTGAAATGGGTGGATTATTGCTAGGGGTGAATTTTGACAGCAATAACAGGGAAAGTGGTGAGTGAACGAGCGATCGTGCGCTGGACAGGGTGGATTTTGACAGCGATAACAGGGGAAAGTGGTGAGAGTGAATGTTTGCCGGCACGAGAAGTCATTTCGGGGGGGCGGAAGATCTGGGAGAAGAACAGAGAACCGATGGCTATTTTTCCTTTGGACTTGTCAGGGACTGTCTTCCTGGTTGCGGCCGCGCCAAGTGCAGTCCCTCCCCATTCCCGCTGGCACCCTATCAACAAGAGCAGGGGCGTGGAGAAAAAGATGCGTGCAAAGAAAACACGGCTCCCATGGGGACGGAAGGTGCGTTAAAAACGCACATTTTGCTGAACCTCATGCAGACGCTTATTCCTGATTTGCATGGCACTTTTAAAGTCCACTTCAACAGAGTGACAGTAGAGAAGTAAATAAGTCTTTTGGGGATGCAGCCTGGGTGAAGAAAAGTGTATCTGGAGTAATAGTTTGGGAAATGCGGACAAGGCAGAAATCACTAATTCTGAAGCAGTTCCTAGAGAAACTCCTGCCTTTGTGACTTATATTACTAAGGTAGGATGAGTGAATTATGGGGAACTGGATGGCAACACTCCCAGGGCATGAACGAGTGAGAAGCCCAGCCCGCATGGAGGCAGAGCATAACACCTGTGAGATCACTGTGGATGTGTGTGCGTGGAATTCTCCAATGCAGTCTGTTAACAGTCCTTGTCTTACCATCTCCCTCTGAATCTCCCTTCTACCTTCTTCCAGCACACAGCACACAGCGCTGACAACTGCTCAAAGGCAAGAACCAGTCCTACACACATGGTTACGTTCACGCCCCAGCCCAGCGTTGCCGCTGTTCAGCCTCTGCAAAGCACCAGGTGATGGAGCTGCAGATACAAGCTTCTCTGGCTGAAGACTCCTGTGCCGCAGGGAACGAATTAATTTGCTTTGTATATCAGTTACCTTGCCTAGCTAAATCTCAGCTATCTAAACCTCAGCCAATCCAACCCAGCTCCCGCAGGCACACCTCTGGTGCTGCTGTTACACTCCAGTGCAAGCAGGGTAAAGAAATACTCACTGGGGGGCTTTGAAAGGGACCAGGGAGTGATGAAGCCATCTGGAATGACCAGATGCTGTCTCAGCTACACACACACACAATTCCATAGAAAGAGGGGGGGAAAGCGCTTGCTGGCTTTCTCCCAGAGGATACAGGGTATAAGCAAAGGGGGAGGCTTGATAGCCTTCCTCTGCTATACTATACCAGTTGGGCTGCCCCACTCAGACTGCCTCTGGACACTGCATTACCTGTTCCACTATTTTTTTATATTTGGTAACAAAGAACTCCCAGGATTATTTTATTTTGCACATTATGTTGATATTCCAGATTTTGGCTGCCTCCAGACCAGCACAATAAATTTGCAGTTAAATCATAAGCGCAGTATACTCACTGCGCAGGGAAGACTGGTCGTCCAGACTGGAAGGCAATTCTATAGTTTGCCCTATCGGAGCTATGAGAGTTGAGGCGCCGCGTGCCGTCACATGGGTTGAGGCAGCCAATTAAGTTTCAAGCTGCACTTCCTGCCTAGCCAGCATTTGTTTCCTTTTTCGTTGTCCTGCCCGCAATGGATTGAAACTTTGGATTTTCTACATACTGTGCAGCGAGTGTCATTGCTCCTGCACTAAGGTAAATATGCGATCCCAATCGTAGAAGGTGGCGCCATGATGGTCAATCAGTCGTTGTGTGTGATGGCTCAATTGGGACTGCACATTCAATGCACAGTATTAAATGTGTCTGGAGGCAGCCTTTATCATGTCACACAGTGTTGCAATATCTTTGTGAGCCAGTTCAGTCTAGTGGTTAGGGAGCCGGACTCTTATCTGGG
>MTQE01001134.1:59355386-59369471 GCA_014337955.1 Aspidoscelis marmoratus | reverse complement strand
GCCCCACCTACCTCACAGGGTGTTCTGTTGTGGGAAGAAGAATAGAAAAAGCTTGTCAGCCACTTTGAGTCCCCTTAAATAGGTGAGAAAAGCAGGATAGAAAAGCAAGGCTGAGGCCTCCTAACCTGACCCAAGGCCACTGATCCTTCCAGATGTTTTGTGGAGGAGAAATAGCTATTCCTTGGAACACCATTTCGAGGGACCCACATGCATTGGAACTCCCTTCAGTTTCAATTCAGCTAAGCTAGAAGCGTGAGGAAAGGGGCTAATTAGCCTATATGAATCAGCACACAGTGCTTCCCTATCCTGTCACTGGGTTCCCTACTGCAGATTGCTGAGCATTTAGGAATCCTGCAGTTAGCCTCTGCTGCCGTATAAAGAGGTCAAGTGAGGAAAACATTTGTGAGTTAGCAAGAGCCACTACCAGCTTCCAGTTGAGTTGCAGAGATTAAGGCCATTCAAGAGTGTATTTTGGCATATATGGTTTGAGTAATGCTTAACCCATATACTGTCCTTGGAAGAGGAACAATGAGCAACTCTGCCGCATCAAACCTCCAGCTCTCAGTTCTGGGGTCTGGCCGGGAAGGAAAAAAGAGAACGGCAGTTATGTTTCCACCCAATGGTGGTGCAAAACAAGATTTAAAACAACAACCCATAATTGATGTGGCTGGCATGATTGGTAAATGTATGTGGCACATGTGTCTGTACTGGGCTGTGAATGCGGGAACATTTATTGGATGTGGATTTGTGTAAATGTTATGCAAATAACTTTCTCTGTACTGTATATATACTTAGCTGTGTAAATTCTTCAGTTCAAATATAAATGTAGAGTTTACTTATTTATAAACAGCATAAATGTTCATGGCCATTTGTAGAGCATAGCAAAAGAACAGCTTTGGCTCTGAGGAAGTTAGTCTTAAGTATCTGTGGCACTCAACAGGAGTTCAGAAACATCCAATTTGCCTAATCCAGGTGATGATTATTAAAACACACACACAAGCTGAATAGGAGCTTAATTTCAAACATCTGCCAGGAGGCAGGTTGGTTTACGGGAAAAGAGAAGGTTTTTAAGGGAGCATGTTGCAGAGCCTGGACAGTGCTGCAGAATGCACCCTGCTGACCCCATGGCCATTCTCTTGCTTGTGGCCATTACACAAGGAGTCACAGAGGGGTAACAGAGTCCTGTTCCTGGTCTATTTCAGCAGTAACTGGGAGGAAAGAACGAGGTTTGTTCCCTATTCCAAAAACATGGTGAGGTGTCCTCCATGAGGCAAAGATTCCTTGTTAGTGTCCTGACGGCGATGTTTCAGGTGGAAATTGTTAATTTGGAGAACACTGTCCTCACAAAGCCAAAGAAAAAGCTCATGATGAGCTTCAGAAGGTACCTGTGCCTTCTCCAGGTCAATATGAACCAGTTTGGTCTAGTGGTTAGGGAGCCAGACTCTCATCTGGGAATACCGGGTTCGATTCCACCCTCCCCCATGAAGCCAGCTGGGTGACCTTGGGCTAGTCACAGCTCTCTTTGGAGCTCTCACAGCCCCACCTACCTCACAGGGTGTTCTGTTGTGGGGAGAAGAACAGAAGCTTTGTCAGCCGCTTTGAGTCCCCTTAAATGGGTGAGAAAAGCGGGGTAGAAAAGCCAACTCTTCTTCTTCTTCTTCTTCTTCACACCATGAAGCAGGAGAGAAAAGGCTTTATGTGGAGCTATAACTCTGGTTATGCAAAGGATCTCTCCACAAAAAGAGGGAAAGAGATAAGAGAACAAGGTGCCCATGAAAGGAGCTAATGAAAGGAGATGGTGCAAAGTCCAGGAGTCTACCCTTAGTAGCTCTTAGCCCTAAGCAGCCACTTATTTTGCCCACTCCCATATCTTACACCACCACGAGAACAAGGCTTTTCTCCACTATTTTTAGATCCAGATTGAAGGGGCTTTAATCAGGTCCTTCAATCAGGTCCACAAGGGGACCGTGGGCCTTGTTCTGGATTATGGGATGATCCTCAGTTCCTTTCTTTCCCTACCTCCCTGCTTTATCACATCAGAAGCCTATTCACACTAGGCCTATGGAACGCAATTAGGGAAGCCCTGGGACAGAGCATTCACTCTGCTGGGCGGGCGGCTCCATCCGGAACCGTCCCATCCCAGGGTGGCCTAATTGCATTCTGGATGTAGAGCACAAAATTGTGCTCTACACCTGTCCCAGGCTGTTCCCAGCCATCCCAGGCTGTTCCACAGCTGTACAGCAGGGAGAGCATTCACACTCTCCTTGCCAGACAGCTGTGGGCTCTGCCTCCCAGCCTCCACCATTGGGCTGATTTTGGTTCAACAGCTGGCAGGCCCTAGAGGGTCCAAAAAGGTAAGTGATCATGCGGCTGCTGGGAGGGCACAACCCCCCTTGGTGCCCGTCGTACTTAGGGGGTCCCTGGCAGCCGACACAGCCCGATTCGGGCTGTGCCGGCTGCCAGGACACTGGGGTGAGACTGGACAGCCCAGTCTTTGGCCTCTGTGGGGCACAGTCACCTCAACTGAAGTGACTGTGCCCTGTGGATGCCCCCTGAGCTCACCCCCCACCCAGGGCTGCACGCCTCCCCATGGACGTGCGAGCGGGCGACTAACCTGCTCGCCACTGCAGACCAAACTGGCAAGCCTGGAGCGGGGCTTGTTGATCTGGTCTGTAGCATTCTGCACCTGCGCGTGCTACTGATCCATCACAGCCCTGCCCCCAGGCTTGCCAGTCCAGACTCTAGTTGCGAGCAGGTAAGATATGCATGCATGTGTGTGTGTGTGGAGGTGTGCGGCCCTGGGTGAGGTGTAGACCCAGGGGGCGTCCACGGGGTGCAGTTGCCTCAATCGGCTGTAGTGCAAAAAGGGCTCAGGAGTTCATAACTACATGTCACCATTGAGTTCTTAGGAACTTTCAACTCTTGCAAACAATACTGGAGAACAGTTGTGGTTGGTGCCCATTGTGGATGGGACCAAGGGCAAGACAATTAACAGAAAGTGTACCAAGGGTCAGAATAGGTGAAAAAAATGTGTAGATATGACAGGATTTAGGCTGCAATTATATTCCAATGCACATGAAAGGTGACTTCTTTAACTATGGTGAACTCAACTGAACTGAAACATGCATGAAGGGAAAGAGTGGATGCAAACTCTTGAGATTCTTGGTGGGGTAGGGTAGTAGCCACTTCTTCTGTATTATATCCTATGAGGAAGAAGGCTGAAGTGATGGGATGTATTGGCAAACCATCTTGGAGGAGACAAGGTGGTGGTGGTGAACACAGATGTGTCTTCTGATCTCTGCCTTAATGACTTTTGTTAGCCAACCTATCACAAGCATTACACTTTAAATTGCATTTTTGCTTGGCTGTTCTTATGCTGGAAGCTGACATTCTTTTTAGTTTACAATTAAAAAAGTAAAGAGCTTACATAAGAATAACCCCCTTCAGCGAGCATAACTTAGATTCAGCCTCCCTGCTTCTGCTTCTCATAATGGGCCTCACTGGAAGTGATTACCAAAAGCTCAATGAACCATCTAAAGAATGGAGGCGCCATGTTAATAGCAGGAACAAGATTCAGTGGCAAAGCATATGCCTTGCAGAGTTAGACTTTGCCATCTCCAAGCAGGACTGGAAGAAACATGTTGAAAGCCACTGCCAATTGATGATACTAGCCCTGGGCCAGTTGGGTCAGTGGTCTGGTTCTGCATAGGGCAGTCTCCCATACAATGAGACTTTTGTCTCTTCAAAAGGTTTCCTGGTCAACCAAGGAACTACATGTGTGCTGCTAGCTTTTTAAGAAGATGGAAGATTATCGGAAGAAAGAGTGAGAAGGACAGAGTTATGGACAACATTTCATTATGCTGACATAAGTCAACACTGAGTGGTCCTGCTGACTATGGTCCTTTCTGCCCGGGGCCTTATTCCAGATTATATTCTGGAACAGGAGCCTGCCATCTGCATGATGGTGCACGCTAAGGGTGTTTTTCCACTGCAGCCCATAGATCCGGATCTAGTAGATCCGGATTAAGGGAAGCACCCAATGTGTTTCCACGGGAGGTGTAGCACCCATTAGCAATGGGTACTAACACCCCTGCTGTGGAAACAGCTTTGCACCCATGTGGGGAATCCGGATCGACCCCCAAGGGGTCGGTCCATTACCCCAGGTGTTTCGGGGGGCAGGGGGGGGCAGTCTTCGAAGCCACTTCAAATTGACTTGGAAGTCATTTCGAAGTCATTTTGAAGTCTGTGCAAAATAGCTCCGGAGTGCCTTTGAAATGACTTCAGAGTCACTTCAGAGTCACTTCGAAGTCACTTCGGAGTCACTTCGAAGTCACTCCAAAGTTCACTTCGAAGATCAGCACAGACTTCAAAGGCACTCCGGAGCTATTTTGCACAGACTTCGAAATGACTTCAAAATGACTTCGAAGTCAATTCAAAGTGGCTTCGAAGTTACTTCAGAGCCTAGGTTTAGGGGAACCCCAATGGGTGCATCCCCTCTTCCTAGCCTCCTTTGGACCCCATTTTTTGGCAGAAAACCCCATTGTAGACTCCATTAATGGGGTCTACAGAAAATCCGGATTAAAAGCCAAAATGTACCCATTAGATCCAGATTTCCCCCATGGCAGTGGAAACAATCAGGTCCCAAATGGGTGCCATGGTGGAAATGGGATCATCCGGCTCACATCCAAATGGGTCCTAAATGGGTGCAAAAATGGGTACTTTTTGACAGTGGAAAAACACCCATAGGCAGGCTCTGGGCAGTACATGGATGGGAAGCTCCAATTCCAGAATATAGTCTGGTATGCCAAGGGCAGAAAGGCCCTATATTTGGGCAGGGAATAAGAAGATGAGCCACTATCCTGATCTCCTAGTCATCTTCCTAGGAGTGTTGCTATGGACTACTGGCGCAATCAGGGCTTTGGGCTAGATGCTCAATCTCTTTTTCCATACGAGTAATTAATGGGCTTCAGGACTCAGTCTGTGTTGCTGCCTTAATTGCTACAAGCTGCAAATGCCAAAGAGACAGCAAGAAACACGGGCGACAAGCAATAGATTAAACAGCATTAAGCGGCAGATCTCCATGACACCTATGCCAAGTGTTTGCTGCCTTATCAAAGTCTCTTCCAGCCATATCATCCTATGTTGGTGGAAATCTGTGTCTCCGTCATAGTGTGTCACACTAAATCCAGTCTATTTTGGGATCAGGGTAGGCAGTGCTCACGTCTGAATGTGCTAGCTCCACATACAAACAAAATGATATCACCACCATTTGTGGTTCCACAAATGTAGAAATCTGAAGCCAGTTCTCACTTGGCCTCTCAGTACACGCCGGGATAGCTTCTGGTGAGGAACATCTGCACTTGCAGGAGGTGTTTTCAACCTAGAAACATCTCCTGCTTTCCCAGAGGCTTTGCCAGCATCTACTAGTGCACACTAATGGGGCTGTGCTATTCCTGACCTGAGGATCAGAAGCAAAATGCAGAAAGGCCCCTGGATTGGAAGGTACATGAAATTTGCACTGAGAACAGAATCCATCTTAGTTATCAGGCAACATGAGGAATGCAATCCAACCTCCCCCTCCCCCACCCCATACCTTGGTCTGCTGGCCTTGGTCTTTGACTTTGCCTGCTTCCTTCCAAAACCTGCTTCTGTTTGGTTGCTTGTGCCACAGGACAGCTTAAGTCCCTCAACCTGCAGCTGACAGACGCCACTTGTACTGGTACCATTCCTGCCTTGGGCAGAGCTGCCAGATCAATATACTCATGTGGGTGCCCAAGCTGAAGGGCAGATTTAATTACTGCAACTTGTTTACCCCCAAATATTTGCCACTATTTCCTAAAGGTATGTTTAAGGAGATAAGTGCAGGACTTCTGCTCCTGCCCAGGGTTCCTCTTCGTTCCTTCATCTTCCAACCCAAGAATTCCATTTCTTTTTCCATAACAGCTCTCACCCCACCAAGATTTGTCTACTAAGCTGATGTGAAAGCTGTGATTACTTTGCTGAAATCACTCCAGGGACAGGGCTCATGGTTGTTCTTTCTTTACTGAAACTAGGTGCACATTAGGAATTGTGACCCCACAATTTCCATTCTACAGAAGCAAGAGCAATTGAGGATCAAGCTTTCATGATGTCCTGGGATGACAGCTGTCTCTGGGGGCCTTTAAGACCAATTACTCAATGAATTCTTGGACCCCATACCTCACTCTGTCAGTAACCATCTGCCAGGGGTTCTTTGAATGCCTGAAAGCCTCCTTCTGCAAGCTTCACAAGTTGCCCAATGGTTTTTGTGTGTTTTAGCAACACTTGTTTTTATGGAAAGATAGTTTGCACCAATCTACTCATAGCAACAAATTCAGATTGGTTGAAAGATTCCCATGCACAACATGCTCAGCCGAGCTCCCCATTTCTATGTCTCCCTTTTAGCCTTGGAACTAATGGGAATTTTTAATTTGTACTCTTTTTGCCATAATTACAGTATAAATTCCTCTGCTGGGAAGCTCGCTCTTTGAGTTGCTGTTGCTATTTGACTAATCCACACAACTTTGAGTACTGTTGCTGCTCACTGTGTCATTGTCGAGACCACCATTTACAAGTCCATATTTTAAGAATGAGGAGACTTGCTTCTGTAACTGCACTTCAGTGTTTATTGAACATGCAGAAAACAACAACAACATTTATTTATATAGCCCCTTGCACCAAAGGGCAGTACAGAATTACAATCCAAAAACTTCAAACTACAAAATTACAAAATTAATAGTAACATACCAATACAGATCATTCTATTCATAGTTCACACAGTACTAAAATCAGTCTAAAAATGCATACAAAAATAAACAACCATATTAGATTTCTGAACATCATTTGCACACTGGCCTCAATAAGCACATATATGCCTCAACAGTTTTCCACCAATGTGTCATGGGTGGCCAATACATCAAACATTCTTGTTCCCATTTTCTCCCAACTCATAGTAACTCGCAGTCAGGCCTTCTCAATGGTTGCACCTTCCTTACAACTTACAGGGGACAATTAAAAACCTATCTTTTTATGCAGGCATTCCCTGTGTGGCTTCTTGCCTTGTCTGCTCAGTTTTTAAAGTGCCTTTAAATGCTGTTTTTATCCTCATTTTTAACGCTTTGATTTTTTTAAAATGTAAGGTGGCATAAAAATGTTTTAAATAAATAAATTCTAGGCCTCTTGCTTTTGCAGAAAACAGAGGTATCTTCTGAGCAGTATGAGTCGGGCAAACAGTCTAGAGTTCTTCCCAAGGCACTGCAAGGACTTTTGCACATCTTTCTGGCATTCTTCATATTTCTTCTAAGCAAGCTAAGCAATAGCAAGTTGTTCCTGAAAGCAATCCCATGCAGTGTTTAAGTCATTTTACGTATAATAGAGGCACCTGGATATTGTGGGAGTACTGCATTACAGGGGACAGTGAAATAAACAAAACCTTCCACGACACCACTGCTCCTGACTGCAGCTTGGGAAATGTGCCAGTATGCACCACCGTGGAACCTAATGGGTAGAGTAAATGGATACTTGCCTGTCTGGGACAAATTACAAATTGCCTTATTATTGGATCAGGTCCAGATCTCTAACATACTAATGGCTCCCTCACTCATATTGGTTGTGGTCACAGCTAAGGTTTACTCCAGCTTCAGTCCACCTTCAGAGCGAGAGAGCACATCAGCAAAGTGGCCAGTCATTTTCTTTCCTCATTATCTATCCTAAAGGTGGATTTTTAAAGCTATTTAACACTGAAAGAAAACAGCTTGTCACTTTGCTGATGTATTCTCTCACTCTGAAAGTGGACTGGAGCTGGATTAAACCTGCCTTAGAACTCAGCCTTAGACACTGACATACCTGTGTATACCCATGTGAGGACTTAAAACTGTCGGATCCTTCTGCTTTCTAATTTGCATAAGGCTAAAAAAGGAGGGTGGAGCTCCTTCCTGTGCACACAAAAGGTAGAACTATATCAGACCATGCTTCTAATTGCCCAAAAACAAAAGACAAAAAAAGAATTGTAGCAATCAGCATCATGATTAGAAAGATAATTACTGGTCTATATAGGAATATTGTGAGGAAACTCACTTCACATGACTTGGATATAGAACACTGTAAAATGGAATTGCCAAATAATGTTTCACATCATCCAATATCAAAAAGAAATGGGGGAGAACACAGCATGGGATGACAAAATTAAGTGAAAGGTAAATGTCACAGGGAAAACTAGAACTTGTAAATGTCTAACTTAGAGAGTACCCTGAAGTTATGCCAACTGACCATGGTTGGTTCATGGCCAAAAAGGTCCTCACTCCAGTGGAACTCATAGATATGGCAGTAGAAGGAGTTTAAATAATTGGACATTACAGTATAAGAACAGTCAAAGCAGTGAAATACATAAAAAATAATTGCCTTGGAGTCATTGGAATAGACAAGCCTCTGGAAGTTTCAAAGGAACATGGAATAGGGTGGTGTAATTTGAACCCATCTTCTTCCTAAGGAAAAAGGGAGATGCATTACAAAGCAGGAAGTGGGCACCAAACTAGTCAAAGGGTGTTTTTCCACTGTCACTAGAAGTACCCATTAAGTACCCATTAATGGATACTTAATGGGTACTTCTAGTGACAGTGGAAAAACACCCAAAGCTACTGTATAGAACTGTCATGCTTCCTTACAAAAGAACAGGAAACATACACTGGCAATTTTGGCTTAGGTGTTCAAGGGATGCAGCCTTTGACCCATGTGAACATCAAGAGTGATTTCACACTGGCTAGTATACTGGACCACCACGTGTACTAGGAACCTTTTTTTCCATGTGCTGGAGCGGTTTGAGGGAGGTCCTTTCCAGGGTCTTCCTTAGATCACACCACGTGCAGAAGGGAGGTTCCTAGTATGCTTGCAAGAACTGCCCAGAAGAAAAGAAGGTGAAGGTATTATTAATGAACATTCTTCATCCCATCTCCCAAATTATCCCAATTGCTCAACACATGTACCTCCTTTAAAAAGATCATAGGGTTCAAATAAACTTCATTTATTGACTAAACAAGCAAAGCCTCTCCATTATATAACATTATATAGGCCTTCTCCCTACTCAGTGCTCCTAGATACCTGCTGCTTTAGCCTACTCCACATGCATAGCCGTCAAAGCCAGGAAAAGTATTTTTGCATCTAATCAGGACATTCCACAAACATCTATTCCCTGTTCTCTGGCCGAAAACTATTTGCTAGTTATTAAGCTTGTGCATAATGCTGCTTCAGATGCTTCTTAAAGCATGTGAATGAGCCACATCACTCTTACATGGGACCAAATCTGGTACTGGGAACATCTAGTAAACTCTGGGCCTTTTCACACCTTACTGAGGTGCACAGACCAGTAAACATCTAGGATATATCAGGCACCCACACCTTGCAATGCCCAATGCCTTCCGAACTTACCCAGTGCTTCCTCAAGTGTTGGGTAAGTGCAATCACTGGGATTGTGTGTGTGCCCAGAAGAGGTGTGAGTGGAGCTGTGCTGGACAATACTAGCCGGTAGCTACTATAGCTGTAGAGTATTTTTTTGTTCTCTATAGCTACAGTACTTGTGCAGAGGACACACCAACATGCACAGAGCTGCTTGTAGAATACACAAATAGTATGCTCCATGTGCATACAGCGTCCAGATGCCCCACTGTGGCTGGTGCAAAAAGGCTCTCTGTCCCCTTAGAAGAGTGTAGACAACTATAGATTTTCTAGGCGAAACGTGGCCCCTGTATAGGAGATTCAAGCGCTGCATTCGAGGCACTGTTATGTCCATCCTTGTTTTTCATAAACTTGCATGGGATTGAAAGTGGGATTGGCTCTGATTCTGGCTGACTCCAGATAGTGAAAGAAAAATGTGTGTCTTCTTTGGATCCTGCAATTGCCTCTTTCGGTCCCTGCTGGATAGTAGGATAACATAGCAGGGAACTGCCAGATAGGGATGTGCACAAATATTCTTAACATTCAAAATTTGCACAAATTCAGACATTCAAATTTGAATCAAGTGTTGGCATATTCAAAGACTGACATTCAAAATCGAATTGAATGTTTCAATACATTTGTATGGACCTTCGCTATGGATTCGTATACGATTCGTATGCGATTTGTGTCTAATATTCATATCAAATTTGTATGGAACATTTGTATTGAATTTGAATCCTACCACATTCAAAGGGATTTATTCAAATGTGAATTTTCTTGCATTCAATTCAATACAATTTTTTTAAAAAAAACAAACCATTCAGGCACATCCCTAATATCTGGACCCTTGCTCCTGTGGTGGTGCAGTGAATATAACTGGAGATTTTCATAGCACAAAATACCTAGAAGTTTGCTATCGCTGCCCCTGAACATACATGGCAACCATTTTCAGTCCAGTTTGGCCCACACATGCATGGTGGCCATTTCCAAGATGGCGGATTCTGGAATCAACCATCCAGACAAGATAACTCCTCTCATTATTTTGGCAAATCCCAAATCAAGAGTTGTTTTTCCTGCAATAGCAGTATTGTGGGATTTTACCCAATATCCCAGAGCTATGTTGGGATTGCCACAGACATCCCAGATACAACCTCCATCTGCTTCTGGAATATCTGCTTTATTTGTGGAGGATCCTGTCTTCAGAATCCCTAGAAGTATTTCTTGTCTGGAAAATTGCTGCCAGTTACCAATAAGCAATACTGCGTTAGCTGGATGAATAGATCAATTTATCAAAAGGCAGCTTCTTATATTCTCATTTCTCCTCAGGGAGTTAGCGACAGGTAATATGGCAAAACAACAGCTGGTAGAAACAGAATTCCAATTCGGCTCTACACATTAAGTATTTTTGTTATACTAATTCAATTTTTATTTTTTTCTTTCTGCATTTATATCCCACCTTTCTTCTGAAGAAAGAACACCATTATCCCCCCACCTGCTTTATCTTCCAGATAACCCTGTGAAGTAGCTTAGCTTGACAAATAGTAACTGGTCCAAGGACACCCAGAGTGCATCCACACAGGTAAAAAGCAGCTCAGAGAGCATAGTGTCCACATACTAGTGCCTTAATCCACATCAAAGATCTGAAAATACACTCCTAAAATGGCCTTTAGTATGGATTGGAGATGAGAGCGGAACACTGGAGCCTGTTTTCTACCACATCTAAACTGCTTTTGAGCTACTTTTTAAATGTGTGGAGGCAGCCCCAGTGTCAACAACACTCCTTGAGGTGATTTTGTTACTTATTTCTTAAAAACATTTATATACCACTTCTTCTAAAACATTCTGAAACAGCCTAATATAAATAAGGTAAAACCACGTGAAAAACACAATCAAAAACAGTGGGTAGAGTAAGGAAGACAAATTAGGAGATTCACACAGGGAAAGTCTGGGTGAAAAAAATAAGTTTCCAAAGAGCCCCCACAGGATGAAACAGGAGGGAGTCCCTAAATGTTATATGGCCCTCGAAAAGTGTGGACCCCGGCTATGGGATAAAAAATAAGTTACATACTTTTCTTCTTTCAGTTACTCTTTCAAACAACACATAATTAGAGGAATTATTTATTTTATCCCTCTGGAAGCAATTGGGCAGTCATCCAAGGTTCACAAGGGGGGGGAATACCCCCTGCCCTATTTCTCTCACCTTACATCATGCAGAAGAAAAGCACAGTCTGAAAGAATAAAATCTCCAGAGGTGTAGCTACCATTGGGCAAGCTAGCTTTGCCTTGTTTGCCTTGTTCTGTTTACTAAAGGCCCAGAAACCACTATAACTAGCTAGCTGAGTACTGGGCTTGGTGTTTATTATTGTACTTTATATGCACGGTTTTGGTCTCCTCCAGCATTGTATGGTGGTGTGGGCACATTTGCTGTCAGGTAGAGTTCTTACTTTGGGGGCCTTTATGTGCTTACCTTAGATCTGGAATAGGATCCCTTGTAATCACCTCCAGAGCCTCATCAGGTTGCACATTCGTGTGGATCAGAGAGGCCCCACTCACTGCTGGTTAGGGATGTGCACAAATATTCATAACATTGGATATTCATGTGAATTCGGGCAAATTCGGACATTCGGACATTGACATTCGTATCTGTATGAATGTTTCGGAACATTTGTGAAATGGGAAGGTGGGAAAGCGGCTGTGGCAGTCACATCTGGAACAGCCCCAGAGTGTATTCTACAAGGTTAAGAGTGGATTCAGGGTGAAATGTTCACTTTCAGAGCAGATATGTTATGGGATACATACTGGATACGTATCAGATATGTATGGATACATATCAGATACATATGCATTCGTATGGGATATTTGTACAAATTCATTCATATCGAATAGACTCCTACCACATTTGAAGGGGATCTATTTGAACAAATATTAATTTTTTTACATTCGATTCAATATGAATCGAATGCAAAAAAAAAAAAAAACACCCAACACCATTTGTGCACATCCCTGCTGCTGGTACAAAGCAAAATCCAGATCAAGGAGAACCTGATCTGGATTACTGGTGGGCCTCAATGCTGAAGATTACCAGCATATCACCTTGGGTCTCCATTTTCCAGGCTATCAAGTAACTCATGTTAGAGCAGTGGTTCTCAACTTGGGGGTCGCCACCCCTTTGGGGGTCGAATTACCCTTTCAGAGGTAATCTGTGGAGAGGTAATCACACTGCCCCTCCCTCCCTCCCCCCCATGTGGCGCCCCTCAGGGAGGCCAGCAACAGGGCTGCCTCTCCGTCCCACCATACTGCCGTAGTAGCTGATCAAGGTGTAGGTAGAGAAGGCAGCGCATAGGCGCAGCAAGATGCAGCTGAACACCTGGGCCCCCGTGACCCCAGCTGCCCCACCCCGGTGGTTGGGGATCTCCACAACATGAGGAACATTAGGAAGGTTGAGAACTGCCGTGTTAGAGGCACACCAAACCATGCTGCCAAAATCTCATGCTAGTACAGGGGCTCATCTGCTGACAGCGCTATTCCAGACCACACCTTTGCCATGGTCTGTATCAGAAGGCCTTGCTGGTCCAGACTCACTGTTTTCAATCACAGCAAGGTAAAAGGAGAAGTGCCCTTTGTTCTTGCTGGAAAGATGCTCAGCAGATATAAATGTAAAGGATCCAGAGTTTCCCAGCATGAAGATATGTGATGAAAGATAAATTTTACTTTTGGTAGTCTCTGCTGCACGTCAGAAACACTAGAATTTTGAGAAAAAAACACACACACATATGCATCTGTCTCTTTTCCTTTGTAATCCTGACAAAATTGATTTCACCACTGTTAAAGTTACAACTAGTTCAGCTGGAAGTGTTCTCATATTTAATGCACTCCTTTATAGTTAACGCACTGTCTGATGTTTTCATGCAGTGTCTCAACTAGTCAATTATGATCTTCCAACTTGATGGCCATAAGGGTCTTTCTCTTCATGTAGTATTACTTAAATACAGGCTGTGCTAAACAAGCTCTCCTGCATTTGAAGGTACAGGGTTGCTACCACTTCTGCTGAGCAGAGGACCTGGGCATGTACCTACAGTCAATGGGAGCTGAGGACTGGTTTTTTGCTTCTGAGAAAACCTAGAATTGCACTATTGGTTGCTTGTGTAGGTACTTGTTTGCTGTTTTCATGACACGCACAAAAGGCCAGCTCAAATTTAATCCTTCCTTCTTTTCTGTGTAGGTAGCTCAAATTCTTGGCCCTTTCTGCACTTACCTTCTGATCCAAATCATGGGGCCTGTGGTCCGGATCCTGAGCCTCCTGATCAGCATCTTAATGTTAGTCCTGTTAGTCTGTCTCTAGCTAGGCAAGACGGAGCCAGATCCAGATTAAGATGTTCTGAATAATCAGGTCTACAACTAGACTAAGGGTGCATCTACATGCCGAAAATACTTCGGATTTAAGCTTCTTTTGCCTCAGAGCATCTCCATGCACAGCTTTACTCTGAGCTACATCAGGCGCAAAGGAGGAAAATCCACGGCAGAAAAAACCCCTTTCAAATAGTACTACATCCAATGTTGGAGGAAACTACAGATTATCCTGGGAGTGTGGAGACGCACATGGATTTCTTTAAAGTGTCTTTCCAGCTACATTAATCT
>MTQE01001134.1:59339737-59350782 GCA_014337955.1 Aspidoscelis marmoratus | reverse complement strand
GGGGGGGGGGGGGGGGGGGGAGAGCCCCACCCCTCTCTCTTTTGTGTCATACCAGGGTATGGGGTGGGGATCCAAACCCTGTAAGCCTGCCCCTGATTAATGTAAGAATGGAGATTCCAACATTTTGCCCAGTAGAATCAGATAAGCAAAAGAGCAAAGCAATTTCACACTCTTCTTTTCAGATGGAATCTCCCTCCCTGCCAATTCTTCTTGTTTGTGCTTCAACAGGAGAACTGACATCACAAATTCTCTTTCAAAACGGAGTCTGACAGCTCTTTCTCTTTCTGTTTCTGTGATGTTTGCAACAATGTATGGCTTGAGGCTTGAGTTTTAAAAACAATTTCTGCTGCTGAGAAAGAATTTCCTTGCTACAATTATAGCTTTTGAGACTGGCTGGTTCTTTCTTTCTCCTCTTGTAATCATGTTCAGAGGAGGCATGGTGAGGAGAGAGGTGGAGACCTTTGCAGCTGTGAAATCTCACCCACATCTGGCAGGCATTGGCCAAAAGGACAGATCCCTGCCCCAAATAACTTAGTAGCATTCCCATTGGGGAAAAATAAAGTGGGCTAGTGACAAAAACAGGAGTGAGAGCTGTTTTTTCAAGGGTTTTATAAAGCAAATTTTGCCTATTTACTCCTTGGAAAATCCAAGAATCAATATTTGAATGGGGCCAAAGGATATCCAAACTGTTTTCAAAGTGTTATAAATTTTGAATGGGAACTCAGCCCTTGTAAACTTTTTTTTCTTGAAATCAGCCTCCATGTGCATTTGGACCTATTGCATGATTTTTACCATAGTGTTTTGTTCTGCTACAAGTACTTAACAACACTTCAGTTTTACATCCCAGTTTGCCAACCTTTACCAGTGCTTCTGATTCTTCTGTCCAAAATTTGACACTTCGCAATTGTCTCTAGTATATTTAAATCAAATATCAAGATCATTTGAATTCTGATTTTGTATTCTAGGCTATCACCCATCCTGCCCACAGTACCCTCACCCCAACAGTACCCTGTGTTAGCATCAAGTTTGCCCTAGTGCTACACATCTCCAAACACACCCCATTGCCAGTATTGTTTGATAGAACTTTATCAGAATGCAGGTGGCGTTGATGTAATCAATAGGGGCGGAGAATTAAAAAGCTGCCTAAAGGTTTTTAAATAACATAAAAGGTATGAGCATAGCAGCCTGAATTGATGACGATCTGAGGACTGGTTATTGGGGATTGGATGTGAACAGGATTAGGATGGCTTCAGTTCAGTTTCTTAACAGGATGACCTAGATCGGCCAGGTGTGAACACAGCCATAGCCAAGGCCTCCCCAGTGTAGTAGCACTGACTGCAATGCACACAAAAAGGTGTGTTGCCTTGGTAAAGGGGCATGATGGTAACATGCTTTTTCTATCAACATGCTACTGCTAGAAAATGGTGGGTAGGATAAATGCCATTGTGCCCATTATTAGTTTCACAGGACTTGGCAGTGACAGGTGTCTTCTAGAAGTCATTGCACTGCAGAAATACTGTGTAAGCAGATCCGCCTTGGTATAGACCAAAGGCTTATCTAGTTTGGCATTTGGTCTCCTACATGCTGCAATATCTAATGCAACATGGAAAAACCCAGTTTCTGACACTATGGCTGCATAGTCCAAATTGAATCTGAATTCGGTAAGGAGCATCCCCATGCAAAGCCCCCTAAGCGGGCTACATGTAACCAAATTGCCCAAATCTGGGCTAAATTTAGTCCTCTAGAAAACTGTTCTTGGCACAGTCCGCATCATTCTGGAGGCCAAGTCCACATATGGGGATGCTCCCAGGCTATTTGGGGACGAGATTGACACTCACGTCATTAGCTGGGCGGGTTTTCACATCTTATGCTCACCATTGTTGTTCTGTGCATTGGGGATCGCAACCGTTTGGGCATTTTTGGCTACAAATGATGATTGAACAGAAACGAGTCTCTTTTCACAACCATTATTCCACCACCACCCTTCCCTGATTGCCAAGCCAGGAGAATATGCAAGACAAATAGCAGCTTCTGAAATGTGTATACAATAACTGAGTGCCCCAGTTTTACAGCAAAAGATGCAATTGCAGTCCCACAAGTCTCTTTCTGTGACCATTATTCCACACCCCCTCCCCGATTGCCATGCCAGGCATGATACAGTATATTCTACGTAGCGTATAAGACAACTTTTTAACCCAGGAAAATCTTCTCAAAAGTTGGGGGTCGCCTTATATGCTGGGGGTTATCTTCTTATATGGCGAGTATATCCCAAACTCCATATTTTAACTGGAAAAGTTGGGGATCGTCTTATATGCCCAGTTGTCTTATACGCCGGAATATACGGTAATTTAAATTGTGCACAAGTGCTAAACTTCCGTACTGGGTGGAGTGGAGGTGCACACCTCCAGTAAACCGCCACCAAACCCTGTAGCAGCTTTGCAAAGTGATCCAGCTTTTTCATTTTATTTTTATTATTTCATATTTTTATTGCCTTTCGGCCCTATGTGCCACAACCGGGGAAGGAGGTTTGGGTGACATTTCCCTGCCATCACTACAGCAGGCGGCACAGGGGTTGGTGATGTCAGCCTGGCTTCCTATCAGGAAAGAGGGAGCAGAGAGAAAAAGATGCTGTTCCCCCATGCAGGGGTTTAGCGCCTTTTGCGTGGGGACACCCATCTTTGAATTGAACTCGCATTATCAGCAAACGCATGGGGACAGCTCAGTTTGAACTCAGCCCTGCATCTGGGCTAAAAATAGTTCAACCTGCATTAAACAGAGTGCATGAGGACATGACCACACAGATACAGAAAGGGAAGAGAGGGGGACAGGCAGTTTCCTGACTGCAGCAGATTTGCTAAGCTCGTGTTTATCTGCTGATTTATATTCAAATCTATTTTATTTTTGCCGTCAACCTAAACGGTGGTTGTTTCCAAAAGAGAATCCCCAGAATCATTTAACCTTTGCCTTGTACAGATAGGGAGGTAGTAGTAAATTTCACTTCTGAAACTTGAGCTACAGACCTTTTTATAGGATTATAAAGAGATTTTTGCTCAATTTTTGTTTAATCTTTTAGGGGCTGATGCTGATTTTTTTAACCTTTTAGGAGCTGGTGCTGTGTTTTTGTTTTGTTTTTTTGCAACAGTTTCACATTTTGCCTCTCAGTAAACCTTTTGTAGTTTCCTTCTGAGATCAGTCTACATGTACATTTGAACCCACCTTATTTTTTAAAAAACCCCAAACTCAGGCTAACACCCCACCTCACCTAGCTTTGCCTTGTGTGTGTGTGTTGAGGGGGGGGGGAAGGTAGCAGCAACTAAGAATGGCCAGCCACTCACACCCGTAGGAAGACAGCAAATAAAACATGAGGGCAAACTCAATTTCCTGGTGTTGTTTCTTAGCAACCGGTATTGAGGGGGAAAAAAACCCTCTGCCCCCCTGTGTGAAGAGAAACTTCTCAGGATCTCCCAACACATTCTGTTCCATGACTGGCTTCCAGAAGCAAAATGCAAGAACCCTGCACATTTTATCTGCATCATGCATAATTTTGTTTCTTTCCATCACACTATCCTTTATTTATCTTTTCATTTTTAACAAACTCAAACTTTAAAGAAAGGAATTCAGGGGAAAAAAACTGAAAAAGAAATTGTCATTAACATTCATTCTCTTCTTTCATTTGCAAATTTTGTTTCAATCCTATTTTCCAGTCCTTCGGATAAATAAAGAAGCTCCTATTATAGCCTTTCCCAGTTCTACAGTATTGAGGTTACACAAGCAATTATTTCATACAGAGATGTCCTGACAGCTCTGATTAAACTCTAAGGAGGCTTTGCCTGGGCTGACTTTTGATTGAGAAAAATGATGTACAATATGTCTCCTAAGTGAAGGGCCAGCTCTCACAGCCTTGTTCCCTAATGCACTCACAAACGGGAACTATTTATTCCAAGCACAGCTCTGGCAAAATTACCTAATCATGCTTCTCATGGAGTTATTGGGAATGCAACAGGACATCTTCATAAGCCAGGTAAGAATATTCTTGCCTTTTTGAGATATAAGCTGAGCCAAGCTCACTGTGCACTTGAGCAGAGCCTCAGAAGGGCTGAAATCTGTATTTCAGAGAAAGGAAATTCAACATTCAGCACCACTGCTGAGTTCTCTGGTGGTCTTTCAGCTTCACTGCAGCCCTCGTCGTCTGTGTGGTCGATGCCTACCCCATAGACTTGTGTTAACTCTGCAGTCGGATGCTGATGTGCAGGCAAGAACAACTATCAGTACTTAGCACCCATCAAAAGCAAACTTGCCACACAGTCTCTGCCAAGGAGGGAACATCCCTCACCTGTAGAGGCTGTAATGGTGAGGCTGCAATCAGATTAGGAAATTCATTCAAGGAAAGGTTTCTAAGAACAATGGAGAAATAAAAGATCCTGAGCATCTGTTTGGAGCTGGTGCTTCCCTTATCCTAATGAAGAAGTTCTTTAGCCATTTGGGCAGGTGTTGTTTAAAGCCATTGGGTTCATAACTGTAAGAAATGTCTTGATTTGATACAATAGGGAGAGAAAGACAGCATGAGACAGAAGCACAGCCATGCTGGAATGGAATGAACACTAAGCTTGTGAAACATTACAGAAGCCCCTCTGCAAAGTCAGGGGTCGGATCTGCACAGCACCACTATGGTGCAATGAGTACACCTTGGGAGCAACAGTGGCCATGGTCACACCTTCACTTTAAACATTCTTCAGTCCATCCTGAGGTCTGACTGTTCACACCTTTTCATTTATGTCCATTTTATTTGTGGATTTTCCATCCCCCATTTGGACTTTCCAGAATGTAAAGTCCATGAATAAAAGGAGAGAAATGAAAAGGTGTGAGCAGTCAGACCTCAAGATGGACTGAAGAAGGTTTAAAGTAATGGTGTGACCAGAGGCACAGTGTCTGCTTGACACTGTGCCTTCATTACACACTCAAAATGGAAAGTGCAGTGTCTGTCCAAGGTCACACTCTTCCCCCCTAATGTGGCTACAAGTGCCCTTAAGGCACTGTAGGGGCCGAGCAGGTTGAAGGTCTCAGACACTTTGACTTGTTTTGTCTGTCTAGTGCCATGGGGCCATTCCCTGTCTTCAAACCTCTCCTTCTTCCTTCTGCTTTGAAACAGGACTTCTTCAATACGGAAGGCAATGGAAGCCCTTCTCCCTTCCTGTCAAATGGCACAAGGGGTTTCCCCTTTGCCATTTGATGGGCAAGAGAAGCTTGCTCCCTCCCTTGATCAGATGTCACAGTGCAGCTGATTGTGTGGAAAGAAGGACTTCTCACCCACCCTGAGAAGACCAGATGTAAAATGGCGTCTGATCCTTAGAGGAGGGCAAACTTCCCTTGCCCATCAGATGGAGACAAGGAAATCCCTCCTGCTACTTGACAGAGGAGACAGACAATTCACCTTAACAGGAAGTGGGCGCTTGCCTTAAAGTGCCTTCTCCACGCTGTCTGGATTCATCCATGCCCTACCCATGCTAGTTACACCCCTAATAGGAAAATGGGACACTGGGGAGTGTTTGGTTTTCTGGCTCTCCAGGCTGGAGTCCCAGCTTAGTTCAGCTCATACACACGTATACACGGGCCTCAATTACAGCTTAGGAAAGGATTACAGACTTCCTCTCAGACGTTAATGCTGCTGGAAGAAGAAGGTAACCATGGGTTGCTAGAACCCTTCTCTTGCTTGAAGTGAGACTATGGCCCTTTTTGCACCAGGCCTTATTCCAGATAATATCTCAGAATGCTTTCGGTTGCACGTATATCATCTCATGATCGGCCCCCATTTCTATATCCTCTCTCATTCAGGGCTTCCAAATCAGTTATCCACTGAGCTCCATCTTCTGAGCTGGAATAACACGAGTGGTGATGACTCATTCCTGTGTGCACCGTGGGCTTGAGACGCTTTGTGTTTTGATTGTTCCTAGAATTACTAGCGAATATTTTATTGTAGGGATCAGGAAACTGTCACATTTCTATTATCACTCTCTATTCATTTGTTCAGCATCCTTGCCAAGCTTCAGAGCCTATCAAAGAATGACAAATGACATTAAGTATAGGGATCACTTCATTGTACCCACCACTGAAATGAAATCCCCTTGGGTGTGGGATGGAGGAGTCACAGAACAATCCATCGCATGCTCCCAGTACATCTTTTAGGCCTATTTTAAACAAATATGGTTGCTTTCCTATTGAAAACCACACAAATGACACATGTTACCCTTTTATGGTGTCAGGGCCAGGGTGGGTTTGTGGGTGCTTAGATCTAAATTTAAGGCCACAAGATGTATATTTTCAGCACAGAATTCCTAGAGTCAGTGAGCAGAAATGGAAGCCTCAGTCTGAAGTGCAGCAGTCCCAAGCTGAATGCAGTGAACAAGCAAACATTCTTGTGATAGGCCCTTTCTGCACTGGGCCTTATTCCGGGATATGTTCCAGAAGAGGGTCCTGCCATTTGCGTGCTAGTGCAGACTATAGCAGGCCCCAGGCAGGAGGCTCCTATTCTGGAATATATCCCAGAATAAGCCTAGTGCAGAAAGGGCCACAGTCTGTGAGATTGAGGCACCAGGCTTAGTCCTTTTGTCTCTTCCCACACATTTTAGCTTTACAACAATCCTAAGGTACACTGGGGAAGAGTCAGTTAGCGTCTGAAGACAAAAATTACTCTCAAGGCTGAGGGGGGATTTAAACCCCCTGGCCTGGGCTCTCTGATCCTGCCTGAATACTCTAGATAGTGAAGCGAACAACTCACTTCCCAACTGCATTATTTCTGTCAGGACTTCCATGTTTTTCAACCTCTTTCCTACTGAACACCCAGCCCTGACAGTAGCATGATTTCCATCTGTTTGTTTTGACCTCTGTTGCCCTGCTCCTTTTCTTTCGTACTGTGCATGCCAAGTGCAGGCCCCTAGGAAGCTGATAGCAAAGTCCTGTATATTTAGCGCAAAACCCAGTTAACTGTTCACACAGTTATGGTGGCACCATAGATAACTATAAGGCTGTATCTACATGAAACCCCTCTACGGAAATTGTGCCCGTTCCCAAGACTTCAGTTTCAAAAAGCCACACTCATCCCTCCCTCCCTCCCTAAAACCTGAAGGTTTCATAGCAGGGCACAATAAAATCAGCTTGCTCCGTTTCAAGCAAGTGCGAGATGCACAGAGAAAGATGCTCTCCGACTTCCTTCCTACCAACACTCTCCAATCCCAAACCTTCAATGTTCACCAAAGTTTTAATACGGAAAACATTGGAGGAATCTTTTGTGAACTGGCAGACTTTTATTCTGTATATTTCTATATGCTTCTGAGGCTTTACCACAATATCTACCCATCAAGTTATGCCTTATGAATACAGACATCTTAATTAGGGTAATCTAGTAATGTTACTGTGTAACAACTTGGTTTTGGATGTGTTGGATTTAACCTTGATGACGGTGCATGTAATTAAAGGGGTGGACGTGTGGGAGGGTGTGATCAGTGATAGCCTCCAAACTGTGGAACCGTCTTACCTCTGAGATGCATTGGGCGCCCTCAGTGTATCTAGTGGAGAACAACTTTGCCCTCCCCATGCAGATACTGCACTGCTGCTTCCAGCTGTTCCCTCCCTCCCTCCCTCCCCTCCCTGCCTCTGTCTCACCTTCTCCTTTGCCCCTGCCACAGAGAGGGGAAGAGGAGAGGGGGAAAGAAGCATGCCATAGTGGAGGGGGAGGAGAAGGCAGAGGTGGGCGAATGAGTGAGCAGGGATGGATGGAGGCAAGGGCTGTTGGGCAGACGCCCTGGCACTTGGAACGATCCCTGTTGGCCCAGCTTGAGTGCCTATGGGGGCTGCTCTTCACCCTGCTTGAGAAAGCCCAGGAAAGGGCCAGGAGAGCAAGTCCACATGCTCTCCCCACTAGCGGCCACACCACAGTGACAAGGTGCCTGGTGGCTCCCTGGCATGGAAGGGATTACTCCAGGTGAGGTGGAGTAGAAAGAGCAAGTGCCGGCTGCGGATGCTGCTGCTCCTGTTCCCACTGCCTTGCTCATCAGCATTTGACAATTTCTCCACTTTCCCCCTCCTCCCCTCTTTCCCCCAGCCTCTGTCGCTGAACTCAGGACACAAGAGCAGGAGTCAAGCCTCTTCTGCTTTCCCCTCTCTCCTCCCCACCTCTTCAAGTATCGTCCATGCCTTGGCTGATTTTGTCTCTTCTTTCTCCTGAGAGAGAAAGGAAAAGAAATTAAAGCCAAAGCAAATGCAAGGCATCAATGTAGCAGGGAGAGGATTCCCCCCTCACTCAAGAAGAAGAAGAAGAAAACGAAGAAGAGTTGGCTTTTCTACCCCACTTTTCTCACCCATTTAAGGGGACTCAGAGCGGCTGACAAGGCTTTCTATTCTTCTCACAACACACACCCTATGAGATAGGATGGGGCTGTGGGAGCTCAGAAGAGATCTGTGACTACTCCAAAGTGACCCAGCTGGCTTTGTGGAGGAGTGCGGAATCAAACCCAGTCTGGCTCCCTAACCACTAGACCAAATTGGCTCACAGAAAACGCCTACCTCCACGATTGCGCTGTTTTGTCTTTGAAAACATAAGCAAATGGAGGCAAATAGATCAAGGAAGACAATGGCAATGGTGCCACCCCTCTAGAATGCCCCCAGGGTCCAGCATTGGGCAAGAGGGAAATGAAACTGTTCCTTTGCCCATCCACACCCTGTCCCAACTAGTCTCCTTTTACCAGACTCAGACCAGGGAGAACAGCAAGTAAATCTTCATGAGACTGACTTCTTTAAGTGTGTGCCCCCCCCAGGTACCCCAAAATGGATGGTGAGCGTTTTTTGGAGGATTGTTTTCTTCCCCTCCCTTCTGTTTCTATCATTTAAACAACCACACTGAACAAAGGTACAAAATGTCTCCTTTCCTTTATTATGAGGCAAAGAAAGAACGGCCTAAAATATGTCCTCATGAACACACTTGTTGATTCTGCTCCCTCTGTGAGCCAAACCTTTCTCCTCAGAGCATGAGGGGAGGTGAATCTGCTGTTAAGTCATACAGTATTGGCATTTGCCTTGTTCCCAGAGGTGAAATTTTACTTTGAAGGATTAAAAGGATAATTGTTGCCATTCCTCTGTTCTGTAATTACATGTATTTATTTGGATTGCTGTGACAATCTGCATGCATTTTATGCAGTTAGTTGGCTTATTGCACTTACACGTTACTTTTCCTCCAAAAAGCTAAAGGTAACTTACACACCATCAACCCCTTCCCCTGTTTTATCTTCACAAGAGTTCAGTGAGTTAGATCAGCCTAAAAATTAGTGGCTTTTCCTTATATTTAAGGAGTCTCTGTGCTGCCTTTTGAAGGCTGTAGTAGCTTTCAAGAAACAAAAGATTAAAATAGATTAAAACACACATTTAAACAACAGACATCATTGCGGCATCTTCTGAAAAGTGTTTTAAGAGCAGAAGGTAACACAAAAAGCCGGGCAAAAAAGAATCTCTTTACAAGCTGAGAGTCATCAAGGAGAGAGAACTACAATCCTTTCCACAGAAGATCATTCTTACTGCCTCAAGGCATTTGCTGTGAAGGCCTTCCAGCCCACTATGGCAATTCCCTCACCATAAAAATATGAATCAGGGCCTGGATTTAGTGACCACTGTTTCATGTATTTGCCAAAATAGTGCCATGAGACATTTGAGTTACTCCTTAAAGTGGCAGATAAGTGAGGGTCAAACCGTGATGTGTTTTGAGTTTTCATAAGTTATTACACAACTTGTCTCCATCTTAAAAAAATAATAATGTTAACAAAAGTAATGTGGACTGGATACAGAGGCACATTAATTCTTAACTTTTTAACTCTAGCACTACTTTAATTTTTAGTAACTATTCTGTTTAATACTGTTTTAATGGGTTATGTATTTAATATTGTTTGTATATGGGTTTTTACTGTAAGCCGGCCACAGATCTTGGGATACAGGGCAGGATATTACAATTAATTAATTAATAGCCTGTGTAACTAGTATGATGCAGGCTATATTGTTGCCTCTCATGCCACTTTATGGCTTGCAAACCACTGGGATACTCAATTCTAGTTCTACATAGCATGGGGGAGATGCTGTGCTTGGATCCTGTAATGGGCTGAATGAAAACTAGTAAAATGGAGTGGAATTTTGAAGCCTGGTTTGAGGCTTGTGGGATTCTCCTGTTTTTGATGAGGTTCCTCAGAAGGAAGAGGTGACGTTCATAGTTGTAAGGTCACCCACCTAATCCCAGGGACCACTTGCTCATGCATTTGCTTTAGAGACTGTGGTTTATGCATTAAGGCTAAGATATACCTTTGCAGAATCGGAAAGTTCTCAACGACCCATACAGTTTATAGTAGGGGCGTGCACAAATGCCATTTTCAGCATTCAATTCGATTCAAATATTCAAAAATTTGAATCAATTTGAATGTTTAAAATACAAATGTATTCACATTCTATTAGATTTGAATATGTTAGAATCTATTCGTACGAATGTTCAGTTCATGTTTGAAGATACACATTTTGACAACATTCATATGTGTCTGTGTGCATCTGTAAACATTCCTACACATCCAGTTTTTATCCCTTATGCATCACGTTTTCGTATCTGTACAAAAGCATAGATACAGATAAGATGTGCATGAATATGTATGTAATGTGCATGTATCTGTACACATATGAGTGTCTGAATAATTTGTATGAATGGTTAAAAACATTTGAAATTCATTCGAATGTTAAAATATGAATGTATAGACATTTTATTTGAATCCGAATGTCCAAATTTGAAAGAATTTGATCAAATTTTGAATATTATGAATATTTGTGCACATCCCTAATTTATAGTACAGAGACCTTTATTATGAAAACTTCATCCTTCTCATTGTCATGGCATCTCCTGTCATGGCCAACTTATCAGAATCCTGAAAATGATTGCCTAAAACAGTGATCATGCCTACATGGACAGGGGATGCTGTTCTCTCAGCCAAAGGCCAGAGGAAAGAAATGTGCCTTCCTCCCCCCCC
>MTQE01001134.1:59302751-59317164 GCA_014337955.1 Aspidoscelis marmoratus | reverse complement strand
TAATGGGTACTTAATGGGTACTTCTAGTGACAGTGGAAAAAAACCCCTAGAGTTCATTTGACATGGATTGAGAGGGTATTAAAAGTGAATTCAGGTCGGATTTGATGCTTTCAGGACGGATTTGTTACGGGATATTTATTGGATACGTATTTATTCGTATTTGATACGTATTTGTTCATATTGGATATTCGTTTGAATTCATGCAAACATATTCATATCAAATAGAATTTTACCACATTCGAAAGCATCTATTCATATGAATATGAATTTTTGAACATTGATTGGTTATGAATTGAATGTCAAAAAACAAATTCATGCACATCCCTAATTAGTAGGCCACCATGTGAGATGGGATGCTGGACCAGATGGGTTGTGGTCCAATCCAGCAAGACTCCTTTTATGTTCTTATAATTGAGAAATCCTGCATGCATTACCCAAAGGCAAATTCAATTAATGCTGTATGATGCCTGAAACTTCTGGCTCTTCCCCCTCTCTTCCCCCCCAACTGGCAGCCTCTTGTGAAATAGAGATAGTTGTGTCTTGTTTGCTCTCTAGTTCTTCTTTTATTCCCTCACAGGTGCAGGTGCCCATTCTCTTTCTCAGTCTCCCCGGGCTATGTGGTCCTTCCAGGAGCATCAGTCACTGTCTCCTTCAGTGGGACGTGGTGGGGCCAGTCAAGGGGAAACTGCCCCCAGACTGACCCTGCTCAAGCCCTCCCTCCCAGCTAAAGAGCAGAGGGCCTCCCCCAAGACTTTAGGCTGGGAATGGCATGCGTAGGAGAGGAGGAGGGAGGGAGGGAGGGAGGGGCAGAGATAAGCACAGTGGAATGTAGACACTCCTGACAAAAGCATCAGCATCCTTCTCGCAGCTTGTGCAAATTCCTGCTGCGCCTTCCCAGGAGGAATGTTTGCAGTACCCATCAAGAGCACTCAAGCAGAGAGGAACCCAAGGGGGAAACAGTCTTCCTGAGATGCTATTGCACCTAAGCGAAGGCGGAAAAAGTGCAGCTGTTCTGTGCCAAAATGGGGAGAAGGCAGATGCCAATCTCATAAGGATATGCTATTTCCTCAAGAGGCAGAAATTGCTTTTCCTAGCCTTGCACCGCCAGCCTCCAGCAACTTGTTTAACTTTCCAGAAGGAGACCTTTTTGGGCTCAATCCTTATTCTCCAACGCAGCTCAGAGTTAGGGGCGAGGTGTGCACAAGGACCAGCAAAACGATTATCATTGCCCGCTTCCTGCTGCTGCAGCAGAAGTTGAAAGGAGCAGTTGCTTAGCATTCTAGGAGTGCCATGTGGAATCTAGCTCAGGGTTACTGTATCTAGAGTGGTTAGAGAGAAAAGGAAATTTCGGCAAGGACTGCCTGCATTGCAATCTATAGTTGTTGAAATCTTCACTTCCACCCAGCTATCAAAGATACAGGTACTCTGACCAAGGATCTTTTTGCACTTACCTGCTGGAACGCTTCTGCCTGCTCACTGGACAGGTGTATCCATGTTGTTCCACCACTGCAGCCACTCTGGAGTGGAATGACTCCTTCCCAGCATTGTCCAGTTGTGTACTGCAATCCACAGTCTGAGCCAGTGAGTTTTTAACTAAAATGGAATGAATGGTAGCTCTATGGTGGAGCAAACTGTCTAGAAAGCAGAGGATCTCAGGTTCTATCTGCAGCAGTCCCTGGAAGTAGGTAACGACCAACCTCTTCTCTATTTCTGCCAAGATGGCACCCCAAAACAACGATCAATGCACCACTGAGCACAATTCAAAATGATGTCAGGGTTACATGATCATCTCTATACATTATTTATTTCAATGGCCTAATTGTTGTTAGTAACCTTCAAAAGGAGTCATATCAGAGCATGTGATGATAAATATTTTTTTACAGGAAGAAAAAACACCTTAGAACTATAACCACCAATTATATGCACACCAGCAACAGCCAGCCACTGTCTCCTCCAATCTGCACCAGAGGATAGTCTTCTGATCTTTTTGCTGACTAAGATGGGATGGTCAGTGACCAAAAACAATAGCGGCAAGTGAGGTTGGAATGGAGTCTGCTGTCTTTCCAGCACTTAGGAAAAATTATTCACAGCTTTTTATTAGGATTCTGCTTTTATTGGTTCTGCAGTTGCAGTGTCTTGAGTGTCTGTTATTTTTCTCTTTATTGCTGATTCTGTTGTTACAGTTTTTAATTTTTATGACATTCTGGAGCAGAGTAGCAACTCTCTAAATAAGCAGGTTTCAAGATGCATGAGATCAGGATATACCAACCTGTATGGATTCAGTAGCAGTTTAAGTACCTTAATTGTGGACTGGGATATTGGTGGATACCTGTCAAGATGCAAACAGAAGACACAATAACAACAGAACCCCAAATGCCAGATATAATGGTCATTTTGTTACAAATATAGCCCCTGATAAAGGCATTTTGGATTCTGCTATCCCTCTCTTTGGTTAGAATATTTTGGTTAGACTGTTTTAGGTGCATGTTGGTTTCTTGTTGTACCAGCCATGATGGTCATATACTCCTTCCAGTCTCAGATGTGCTGGACCTGTACAGTAAATACAAATGGGAGAAGTATTATTGTGTTCTTTAATGCTTACAGGCTTTGGGTAGACTTTTTGTTGGCTCATGGAAAGCCAGGCTGCTGGACAGGACAGGCTATCACATTGCTTCCTAGGTTCTGTTACCCTTGCCAATCTACTGAAGTGTGAAAAACAGTAGCAGTTTCGTGATGGAGAACCTGGCAAAGTGACAAGATGGCACAGATGGATTTTCCAGTATCAGCTAGGGATGTGCATGAATATTTGTACCATTTGAAATTCGTACGAATTTGGCCGAATTCGGACATTTGAATTCAAATCAAACGTTTTGATAAATTCGTATGAAGCTTCGTATGAGACTGATATGGGTTTCGTATGGGATTGAACGTTTGTACTATGAATCTTACCACATTCGAAGGTGATCTATTTGAATGAATACTAATTTTCTTGCATTCTGCCATTGTCACTCTGTCCACTGCACATGCATGGAGGCCAAAACTGATTGCCACGCATGCACAGTAGTGGCAACACTCACTTCTAGGCATTCAGGTATGTTTCACTAAAATGCACAAAGACAGTGGCATGGCATTTGACTAGGAAGCAATAATGGTAGGGAAGCAATACTCCACATTATTGCTTCCTAATGGGTTATATGACCACTATCTGGAGGTGGCCTTCCTCTTACCTAGGAAACTGCCAGTTCGTGGAATACTTGAGACCAGGACAAGGTTTGTATTTTGACCCTGCTTGTGGGCTTCTATGTGCACCTAGCTGCCACTGTGAGAATAAGCTCTTAGGCTAGATGAGCTACTGGTCATTTCTCACATTCAGTCATTATTATATTTTTAATTCCTATGCAGGAGGAAGAATTTTAGCAGATATGGTTTATATAACACCTCCAACTTCACACATATTGTTCTGATGGGGTGGAAATGTAGCTACTAGGGGAAGCAGCCAAGCCCAGTGCAGCAAAACAGACACAGAATTGCTGCAAGTAATAACTTTCTTTGCTGAATGGAGTGGCAGTTTTGCTGATCTGTGCTTCACTCCTTACAGCATGCATACATTTGAACCTGTTCTCAAGAAAGCAGGTAATAAGGCAGTGGCTATTTTGGCCTCATTATACGACTAGGAGTGCCTGCAATACAATGATATCTGCTGAAATTCTTTCTTCTGCCAAATTCTAAAGACCCAGCAATCCTTACCAGGATTCCATGGGCTCTCCTCTTATTGAACACAAACTTTTTAGCAAGAGTCATCAGCATAGTACTCAAAGGTATAATTCTGCCCAAAGGCATTTCCTTGGAGCGCAAACTACTTCTAAGTGACATCGTCAATCACTCACCAGGAGAAAGAAGCAACCAGAAGGAGTGGTGCCCAAATGCACAGATGATCTCAAAAGGATGAGACTCCCGTAATATAAAAATATATGAACTATAAGAGAAATGGACAAGCCTGGGAGTAGGTAAAGTACAAGTTCAGCCACCAGGTTTACCAGCCTCGTGGAAACAGGTGAGCTAGAAGGCTCATGAGATGTCTGCTGCTAGGTAACAATAGGCATTTCTGCAGTTGTCTTACCTGTTCTTCACCAGTGAGTCTGGAACACAGCAAGGAACATAAGAACATAAGAGGAGCCCACTGGATCAGTCTACAGTCCATCTAGTCCACCATCCTCTCTCACACAGTAGCCCACCAATTGTTTCTGGGCACTTCAGGCAGAAGGAAACAAAACCATCACCTGCTCTTGAATTCCTGCAAATGGCCTTTAGAATCATCCTGCCTGTCTTCCCAGGCAGGCATTCTAGTAGACATAGATAAACTTATCATCCATGAATTTGTCTAAACGTTTTTTAAAGCTATCCAGGCTGGTAGCTGTTACCAGGACTTCTGCCAACAATGTTCATAGTGGCAGTGATCCAGACCAGCCACAACATCAGCTTTATGGCTGACCTCTGAGGTCTCCAATGGGCTAGGAATCAAGGTTCCTAGCCTGGGAGTCCCCAGGAATCCTATTTTGGCAGTGTGTTTGGTGCACAGCCAAAATGGGTCCCCAGTAGTTCAGAAAACAGAGGATGGCTTTCTACATGTCTTCATGCTCCAGATCAGGCTGAGCTGGTAATCCAGATAATCTTCCTCCCCCGCCCCGGATTACGCTTCATCCCGTGTGGATGGAACATGTCAGCAGCGGGCGAGGCATCCCATATTTTGCACCCACATATGGAAGTGAGGCCCTTATTGCATTGTCTGGTAAGGATCACTTGTTCTGCACTGCAGCATGGTTTTACTCTTAATATTCTTATTTTCCTATATTTGTTTTTCAGCTTTATGAGTCACCTTGAAAACATATGTTACCAGATGATTCAACACATAAATATAGTTCACAAATTAAGGATAACAGTGGATCTACAATATGTACTTTTTAAAAGGAATCTTCTTCCTCTCATCACGACTCAAGGGAACTTCAATCAAGTTCAATGCTCTAGTGATCTCAGAGTCCCAATTCCTCTACTACCATCCCACAGTCATGGCTAGTTCCATGTTTTTTGGGTTCCATGCAGCAATTGGTGATCACTCTGCTAGAACTGATGTCCTGCAAGGATTGTGGGCTTCATGGAAGGACTGGTTCCACAAGATAAGCCACTGGTGATAATGAAGGAAAGGGAAGCCAGGAAGAGTAGATGCTTGAAATCAGTGTTGGCATCATCTTCCTTTTCCCTGTCTATATTCATGCATCCTCTTGTAAAACTGGCAAGGCACAAATGCCAAAATGAAGCCCTTTATGATTTAACACCCTGCAGTTCTCACAACAGAACATGCCATAGTTATGGACTCTTGTAGGTTACTTGCGTGGTCAAATGAACTTACCCATCATACTGAAGTAAATTACCAGCTGCATATATCTCCTCTGTTATTCTTTCTCTTCTGTTTGCCCAGGAGTCTTCGGCTGTATGAATTGTTCATACCTTTCCCAAACACAATTCACCTGCCTGCTCAGAAGGTAATTCATGTGAAGCCAAATGGATGGCTGTTCTACCATTCTCCCTCCCTCCCTCCCTGTCACAATCCTGTCGTTTGCTTGTCCATGGCTTGAATCTAGGCTAAATGATAAAATTTACGGAACAGACTTGCACTGTTAGCTTACCTTGCTTTGTGCCTTCTGGAACACAGTGCGTGTGTTTTCTCAATATGTATGCTGCCAATCATAAGTCCTGAAGCTGATGATATCTAAAGAGACATAAAGCACTTGGCCTACAGAAAAAATCTTTAGAAATAATTAGGGAAGTAAGAATCACCCAGCTATGACCTCACTGGGAGAAGGCTAAGAGCACAGTGCAAATGTATTTGTGCTTAGCAAAACCTCTCTAAGACAAATGTAGTCCTACTAAGCCAAAATATTTTCACCTAGGAGAGGATGAAGACACGGGGTGTATTATTTATTGTTTCAATTTTCTTCAAGTAGCCCTGGAAATCCTGCCCAATTTTTACCTATACAATGCTGCAACCTGAGAGGTAGTGATTTGCCCAATTTGAGTTTGTGTAGTTCAATTTCACCTATGGCTAAATTGGGATTTGAACATACATTGCTCTAGTCTTGGTCCAAAATGTCGACACTTATACCATGCTGGATGCCAAAGGAAGAAGACATGTTGGACTGAGCAGCATAATTTGCAGCGCAATGGGGAAATTTGAAGTTAGTTTTATTTCAGTTACATCATGTGCAAGCTGCACATAAACAACTGATGTAGAATGCAGTGAACTTGCTGCTCACTCTTATCAGGAGCGTTTTCTTCTTAAGTGGCCATCAAGCAATGCCCTTACATTTTTTCTTGGTGAAAACATGCTTGTAGAAGTGGTAAGGTGGGAGAACCTAATGAGACATTATTTCCTTCGCACATTTTTTGTGCTGAGGTTTTGTGTGATTTTCTAGACAGCCAGCACCAATGGACTCTTCCTCTCTTTGCAAATCGCTGATGTGGTTTGCTCTCCCATCCCAACTGGAAACGATCCAGATACCAGAGGTTGAAGCCTGCCTTTCCTTGCCCTGTAATTTAGCACTTAAGGTAATGCTAAATGTGCCACTGAGCCAAGCTTGACTCCTGGTTACTACACAACAGAGAAATCCATGACATTTGCTTAAGAAACAATACTGAAGTGGTTTGCTGTTGCCTTCTTCTGGGAAAGTTTCCAACTTTACAATCTTAACCTATAGAACCTGATACTGCCAGGCAGACTCCCATCCAAGTACTAAGCCCACCCTGCTTAGCTCCTGATATCAGCACACCAGGGGGATGAAGAGGAAGCTTTCAGGGGGAGGTTTTCCCTTCCCATACCACACTAAGAATCTCCTTCCATGGGGCACAGTTGACAAGGTCCAAAGAAGCAAACTCAGCACTCTAGCAATTTGGATAGATTAGATCCAAAATCAGGCAAGACCTGCAGGCAGACCTATATTTTAATCCAGCTTCGGTCCTTCTGTGGTGTGAGACAGTATATCAACAAAGTGAGTAGTCATTTTCTTTCCACCTAACACAAAGGTGAATTTTCTGAGTTACAGAATGCCAAAAGAAAACAGCTCTTCACTTTGCTGATGTGTTACCTCACTCAGAGAATGGACCGAAACTGAACGCAGCTACTGCCATTCTCAAACTGTGCCCAGTATTCCAGCAAAGCAATGCCAGACAGGGCACCAGGAAAGCTTGTACTGTTTTTGCACATTTCACTGGCCACCAGATGCTCCCAGAAAAGCAACATTTTTTTGCATCTTATCAGATGTGCAAGTAGGCACGGCTATTAAGGGAAACCCAGCACTGCTGCTGAATTTCCCATGAAAGGATCACAAGGCATTTTTGGTGCCTTGTAACCAGCATTACACTGGGAAGGATATGTAGACGTCTGGCAATCCCAAAGTAATGCCAGAACAATCATGGGATTTTGCTGAAATCTGGAGGCAGCCCCAAACTAAATGACTTAAGTAGTAATGTTTCGCTCCTGGTAGAGATCAGCACATGTTTGCAAACTGATTACTCCAAACTTCTCATCTGGTTTCTTCTCAGAGTTTCTCAATTTTTTTCATTAAGGATTTGTTTACACCCCAGTTGTTTAGTCCCCATTTACCCATCATGATGACCCATTCCACAATTCAATTCCTATCCAGATGGGGTATAGAACCGTTATGGGGCTTTTATGCTACAGACCTACAATTTCCGCTCTAAAAAGTGCTAGAAACTACTGTCTGCATGAATATTTGTAACATTCATTATTCGTCCAAATTCATCCAAACTGGGACATTTGTACATAAATCTAATGTTATGACATTTGCACATTAACATTTGTATGAATGTTTCGGACATTCGTACGAATAGTTTGGACATTTGTTCAACTGGGGAGGTAGGAAAGCAGCTGCGCCACACATCCGCAATGGATCCAGACTGCATTTGACATGGATCGAGAGCAGATTAAAAGTGGATTCAGGTCAGATTTGATGCTTTCAGAGCTCAGATTTGTTATGGGATACGTCTCGGATACATATTTGTTCATATCGGATACGTATTTATTCATATCCGATACGCATTGGATATTCATATGAATTCGTATGAATAAATTCGTATCGAATATAATCCTACCCACATTTGAAAGGGATCTATTCGAGCAAATACGAATTATCTAACATTTGATTTGTTACAAATTGAATGTCAAAAAACCCATTCGTGCACATCCCTACTAGAAACTATTGCTAGAAAAGCCAGTGCTGGTTGCAGGTTTTCCAGTAATAGCACTTTTTATCATAGCTCTGTCCACTGTGCATGTATGGAAGCCAAAACAGGCATCCCGTGGAGGTGCCATCTAGGCATTTAGGTCAACCGAATGCCTGGATGCCCACATCTGTAAAAGGCATGAAGACAGTGCCAGCCATGGTGCTCTCTAGATAGGAGGCAATAACTACAGAGGGAGGATTTTCCATATTATCACCTCCTAGCAGGATGTCCAGCCACTATCTGAAGGTGGCCTTGCTAGTTCACACAGAACAAAAAGACATACATCTGCGTCCACACTGGTTACTGTTCCCATTCTCAGTCTGCTGAGGGGCATCCCAAACTCTGCCTGACCTTTTCTGCTCCTCCGTCTCACATCAGATGACTGGAGGTCTCCTTGTCGTACAATTCAAATGCCTCCAGGGGTGAGATCTCACCTCCTCACTTTCCTCTGCTTTTCCAATCCCTCTGTCAATCTACTGCTGAGTGAGAAGGCGGCATTACGTCCCTCCACAATGATCCAAATTCACTCTGTCGCGGGACGGGTAGCTACAGCAACAATTAAGCCACTGGGAGGACAGGAAGTCAGCGGCTTTAACGGCAAAAAGCCCCCACGCAAAAATCCATACACACAGTATAAACTTGACGGGGAGTTATCTCCCTGCTTTGGAAGAAAGCTGCGTCTCCCCATGAACTGTAATCCACGAATACACTCCCATGCACCTTTGAAACTGTGCTGGGGCAAGGCATTTTCTCTCCCTCTCTCAAACATATGCCCAGGGCTGTAACTGGGCTTCCCTCCTCCTTCTTTGCTCACCTTTGCTCTTCCTCCTCTGGGGGCAGAGGGCTTCAAAGGAGGACAGACAAGCATTTGCTTTCTCTTGCTTTGGGGATTACTCCTGCTTAAGCTATTTAAACAAAAAGAAAGGGGGTAATCTCTCATCCATACTTCTTTTGCAGCTTCTTTTGACCAAGTGTCTCTCTCTGCCACCCTCCCAACCAGGAATTTCTGTTTTGCACATGCAGGGACACATGGCCCCGTGACCAACCTTCCCCCCCACCCCCTGCTCCTTCGCTTATGCCCCCTTTTCTTCTTCTGGAGGCAGAGAGCTGCAGTGGATGATGGGAAAGTATTTGCTTCCTCTTGCTTTGGGGCTTACTCCCAAGTAAGCTGACCAAGCAAAAAGCATGTGTGAAAGGGAGGCAGAGAAGCCTACTTGAAGCAACATTTTAAGAAGGGAAAGAAAGGGCAAATATGTGAAACATCTCAGGCTGAAATTTTTACCAGAGGTGCAGAAAAGGCTGCAATAACCCACCTCCAAATGCCACTCCCCCCCCCCGAAATGTCCTCCAAACTGCAGGGCCCTGGTCACACAAGTAGTTTAGGATGACCTCAGGTCGTGTTACTCACATTATTTTACTTTAATTCATTTTGGCCTACCCCTGTTTGATTGTCTTAACCATAGTCCTCATTTCTACAGGACTCAGCCGATCCTGGCATTCCAGGCCATCTTTGCTTCCTAAGTGTGAGTGTAGGTGGGTGTGCTAAAGGAGACTGAACCGTACTGTGGTGGGTGGGATCCAGCCTCTCCTTTCATCAATGTGCACATGTGGAGTTCATGAAGCACTTCCCCTTTTCTCCTCAGTTAATGGGTATGATTCCTCTATCTAGCATTTTTAGGCAAATGTATTAGTATTAGGCTTAAAAAAGAACTGCAAACACACACCATGGCACCCAATAAGAAAGGAGGTAGATTTGACATAGCAAAAGGGGTGGAGAGCCAAGAATTCTCTGTACGAAGCTCAGATAGTTTGCGCAGAAAGGTGTGAGCAATGCAGCCCAAGGCAGGGATGGCCTGAGACGACCTATGCGTGACCAGCACTGGTACGACCTCAGTTCAGATTAATGAATAGGCTGTCCTGTCTTAGATTTGTGTGACCAGGGCTCAGGAAAGGAAAGGTCAATGAGGAAGAATTAATGCCTCCTTCTGCACCCACAGGAAAATGTGGGGACCACTCTCAATATTCTGATGGTGCTGTCCACAGTAAATAACAGAACAGGACTTTTGCGCAAAAGCAGACTTAGAACAGGAAAATTCTGTTTACTATACAGTACAAATGGGGGAGGAAGCTGACCAAGGATGGATTGACATTCAGGGTTGTGGTCCCTGAGAACTAGTGACTCCCTAAGGCCACAGAAAATTAAAGGTATGAATGCAACCTACTGACTCATACAGGAGCTTTGGCATACAATCTCATGCCAAGGAAAGAACATTAGAGCATAAGCAAAAAATACAGATGCAAATTTCCAATGAAATAATGAAAATCTGAAAGCCCCTGAGAAGTCCTCTTAACCCCCAGAGGCTCTACTGACCAATTTGTCACCATCAGAGGCTATTCTTGTCATGCCTGGAAGTTCTCTGTACATGTAATAAGAATATACAGTTAAACCTGGCACTTAAATTGAGGTGTGACAATGCTGCTATCTCTGAAATGCCAAGATCAAGCCCACCCCTTACCATGAAAGAGTAATACAGTATAGCAGTGACTTTAGGTACCACAGACTGCACAGGAAACAACATCTGCCAGCAAAAATGTTGCTGCCACAAAACCATAGCAACAAGAATAAGAAATTGCACACAATTGCGATAGGAATTGCACCTAACATTGGTAGGTATGTAGGGAGGGAGGGAGGAAAGAAAGAAAGAAAGTCCAAATAGTTCCTGCTCAGTCTCCTAGCAAATGGCCTTTAGAGGTGTACTGCCTCCCATGTGACAGGAAGTCATATAGCCATGAGGGCTGCTAGCTATTGATAGCCTTGTCCATCATGAACTGATTCAGTCCTTTCTGGCAGGACTGGTAACGAATTCTGAAGTTTAACTATATGCTGTGTGAAAAAATATTTATTTTCTCTGTCCTCCTGACTTTTCCAAGTTTCACCTTCCTGTTATCTATCGTGTATCTATGTAATGCTTTTCCTGTTCTTACCAAGCCATAAAGGTTCTAATATGGTGGCACACTTGGGGAGTTTTTGCACTTCGCTTCCCGTGGGCGGGAAAGGAGCATGATCACACTTGCGAGCACTAGTCACTAACAGCCCACGCCCCGTGCGATCATTCACTCACCTGTGATTGATCCTGGGGCCAGCCCTCTTCAGGGCACTGCCATCTTAAGTGTGTCACCCTCCGCAACTTGCGTCCATCAGTGCTGTCGCTATGATGATGCTGACTGCAGTCGCATCAGGAGGTTAGCAGAGCTGCCAGCACGCTTGCACAGCAGTTCCATTGACTTCCCCACCCGGTAGAGGTGCAGACGGTCATCACTGGACACAACAGGTAAGTTTCTGGGGAAGGTTAGTAAGCTTGTGGAATACGATTTTGTGCTCCACAGCAAGTGTGCAATTAGGCAACTTCTGGCCAGGCATGTAAACTCCTCCTGCAAGGATGCACCTGCTCAGATGCTGCCTAACTGCATGCTAAGGGCTGAAGTGCAAATTCAGCCTTGATCTTTTCCAAGGCCCCTTCTGCACTTACCCTTACTCTGGAACAAGGGGTGCAGTCGTCCTTTTCTGGTTTTTCAAAGGCCAGATTTATGTCATTCCAAATTTATGGATGACAGATGTATCAATGGCTACTAGAACGAATGCCTAGGTGCATCTTTCAGGCTGGGGGGGGGGAATGGGGCGCTTCTAGGGCCATCTGCTGGGACTCGAGAGCAGGAGAAGGTTTGTCCTTGTCTCTGCTTGAGATGCCCATGAGCATTTGGTGGGCCACTGTGTGCAACAGGATGCTGGACTAGATGGGCTGTGGCCTGATCCAGCAAGGCTTCTCTTATGTTCTTATGTTCTTATGGTCCTCAGAGTTCCCCACCCCTGGTCCATTCTTTCCACAAAGGATGGAGCATGATTGAGATTACCAGTAGAACTCAACACTGAAGTCTATTGGAAGTGTGTAGAAGGCAAGCCCCCCATATTCGGGACCACCAGGGGACCCATTTTGATAGCACCCAAAGAATGCCACCAAAATGGGTCCCTCCCTCCCCCAATATGCCTATCTCGTGTGCACTAAAGAGAAAGGAAAAGGTCATTCACTCCCCAAGAGTTCTGGCTCTTCTGCATCCAGCAAGGCCCTTTTCAATCAGATTTATCTGGAAATTAATTACACAACTCCAGGATACAGGTGCTCACCCATACAGGTGCTTTTCAACTCAAAGTGAAAAAAAGAAATCTCTGGCCTTTGAAAAACCAAGCAGAGTTTGTTCTGAGGCTCTTTGTGCGCACAGAGAATGGTAAGAAAGCCAAAGTGAAAGAAAAGCCCCTCTGAACTACAGCAAATTCAGGTCTCTAAAGGTCTGGAGGGCTCTGTCCATGTCACTCAGTGTTATTCTCTTCTATGCCTGGGGAGGTTTGTTAGGGCCACCCAAGTTTCCAGAACAGAGTTAGCTGTCAGCACTTTAGATAACACTTTGGAAGTCTGCATGGAGCCGCCTGCACAATTGTTTGGGAACATTCAGGATTCGTTAAAGAAATGAATAGCTAACACAGCTTGACGCATCACGAGGAAGCAGCGGAGTCTGTATTGCAGAAAGAGAGGTATTGCTGATTCAGAGGGAGCGGTCAAACATTCAGGCACCAGGTGCCTGGCTGGCAGACCGCCTGCTGAACACATGCTTTCTGCATGTTGCACCCGCTGTCCGTCCCTCCCTCCCTCCCTCCCTCCCTCCCTCCCGGGAACCCTGCATGCCTAATCCTTCACCTTTAATCCACCCTGCAACTGCTGGGGCCTTAAGGCATCAGGTGGTTGCAATCTCTCCAGGTATTAGGGGTTGGGGAAAGCAGTTGTTTCTCCCCCACCCCGCCACCAACACAGCCTTATGCCACATGACAGAGTGAGCATCCTCCGTGCAAACAGGTTGAACGACAAGCAGAGCTCTGCCATTTAAAGTTCTTTCCAGCAGGGAGGGGAGAAGAGCGGGGAAAGAGGCAGCCTAATAGCAGACTCTCGGTTCTCAATCATCTGCTTCTAAAAAGCTGCATTTGCACTCTATTCAAAGTCTCTTGTGGCAGCAGGCTCCAGCTCTTTAAAATCAAATGGTGCTTAAAATTAATTCTGTTAACTGATGAAAGAATTCTGATTGATGAATAATCTCTCAGCTTTTCTAAAGGAACGTCTGCTGAAGGTTTCCCCTGTGTGTCTGCGCTCATCTCATTCTATGACCTCATCATTCATGCTCTTCCTGGGAGCATGCAATGACATCAGGGGAGATCAGATGCAGTAACACTTCCGAGGCAAGGAAGAACAAGTTGCAGGGCACAGAAATTCAACATAGCAGGAAGAGGGAGGACTCATTTCAATGAGGGTTAGAATGCAGATATAATCCCAGACTCAAAGCCTTTCCCTGCTGCTTTTATCAGGACAGAGTGAACATGCAGTGCTTTAAGTGTCCCGGGGGCGGTGCTCGTTCCAGATACATTTATTTATTTACATTTATATGCTACACTTTATTCTGACTCTCAGGGTGGATTACAGCAATTAAAACATATACAAACAGGAATAAGAGCTATTAGAAACAGTTCAGCATCCAGAGAAGGAGACAGGATAACTACAACCAAAGACACAAATTGCATCTTTGCCAACTGCTTCAAGGAACAGACTGATGGTGCTTGGCACAACTCTGAAGGGAGGCAGTTACACAGCTTGGGGGCTACCACAGAGAAGGTCCTTATGGGTCTCTAACTCTTTAATTTCTGCGGATGATAGCACTGCCAAAGGACCTCTCCAGCTGATTTCAGTGAGAGATGTGTCTGTATGGGAGGAAGTGCTCCATTAGGCATTTGAGGCCCAAGCCATTACAGGGCTTTACAAGTCAAAAATTAAAAACTTAAATTGGGTTCAATAGCAAACTAGCAATCACTGCAATCCTTTAAAGATCAGGGAGATAAGCATCCAGCCAGGAGTACCTGTCAACAGATTGAATGCTGCATTTTGTATAGTCACAACTTCCAAATTATCTTAAAGGGTAGACCCAAGAAAGTACATTATGGGCGAGTTCCCATTTAAGGAATAAAATGGAATACACATCAGGATTTACACTGGGATTTACATCGATATGTAAAGCA
>MTQE01001134.1:59282411-59302741 GCA_014337955.1 Aspidoscelis marmoratus | reverse complement strand
TTGAAAGGGGAAAGCTTGTTTTTCAAGGCAAGGCAAGTAAGATCCTTCAAACACACACAGGCCCCGTTCCCATTACAAGGTTAATATGGTTTTCCTAAACCGAAATAAAAGAACCGGATGCAAACACGAGTTTGCCTGATCCCATTACTTTCAACTTTAATCGCGTTCAATCCTGATTCTGAAAGCACTTGAAAGCTTCATTTGGGAAAGCGTATCTTTTTCTCCCCACCCATTGCCAGTCATGGTGCCCACCCCCACTCTCTGATTGGGGTTTCTCCTGCCGCAAAATTTTTGACTTGACAAGGGCGGGGAGTTCCTAGAGTGCTATTGGGGGAGGGAAACCCTAAACACGCATTCTCATCCCACTAAAACGGTACCGTTCCCACAGTAAGAAATGTAAACCATTTAAAATGCAAGAACAGGAGAGAGACCTGTTGAAATGAGTGTTTTATTTACAACGCTTTAGGGCAATTTAGCATGCGGAAAGCATGCTAAGCCCACCTGACGTGGGGACTGTGAGGATCAAAACCGTTTCCAAACTGTTTTAAGTTTGTAATGGGAACAGGCTGACACAGAGCGAGAGAGAGCAGCCCTTTGTCCAAGGCAAAAGAGAAACTTGAAAGGCAGAATCTTTTGATCTCCTTCCCCCCCCCTCTCTCTCTCTCTCTCACACACACACACGCTGTGTCTGCTGCTGCGTCTCCTTCCTCTTGCCTTTCAGGGAAGCCAAAAACTGCTGGCAATGTGGCAACATTGTTATTCGTGTCCCTGGGTGTGAAGGAGTATTGTGTGAACTGTTACTTTGTGATCAGGGAGAAGGAAACAGCTGAAGAAGCCCTGCACTTTAAAAATCTGGCCATGGGCTGTCCTGTCCTGCTGGGAGAAATCCCACCCATTTCATTATGGATTTGCCCCAATAATGCTGTAGCATTCTCACAGCAATAAGAAACGTTTTAAAAGCAAAACTGGGGAAACACCTGAAAAATCAGGTGTTTATTTCCGTTTTAAAGCCAAATAATCCTCAAGATAGCCCTAAAATTATTGTGAATGGGAACGACGAGGATCCAAACCATTTTTAAACCATTTTACTTGATTGGGGGAGGGAATGGCAAGGATCCAAACAGTTTTGAAACCATTTTGAAACAGTTTTAAGTGATAATGGGAACGGGCCCCTTGGGTGCTATTGTCACAGCACGGTTCTTTCTGCGTTGTCTTTTCTCCTCAAGACTGGTTCTGTGAGCATTCTCAAAGGAGGCAGCAGCGTTACGGATGGTGTGTCTCCATGCCCCTCAGTCTGAGGCCAGAGTGGGTCATTGATTGTGATCTATATGGCCAAGGTTGAGGGATTGCTTCAGGGAGTCCTTGTATCTCCTCCTTGGGGCTCCTCTGTTTCAGCAGCTGGTGGTGAGTTCGCCATATAGCACCATCTTAGGAAGGTGATGATCCTTCATCATAGAGATGTGCCCTACCCAGCACAGCTGTGTCCTCAACAGCATGGCCTTGATACTGGTGGCCTCCGCTACTTCAAGGACAACAATGTTTATCACATAGGCAGACTGTGGATGTTTAGGATTGTGTGGAGGCAACGCTAATGGAAATGTTCAAGGAGCCACACATGGTGATGATAGATGACCCATGATTTAGAGAGCAGACAGTACAATGGCTCTGTAGATGCTGATCTTTGTGCTTTTCTTCAAGTGTTTATTACTTCAGACTCTTTTGCATAGTCTTCTGAATGCACTGTATGCCTTTGCTAGTCTGTTGTCTATTTCTTTGTCCATCTTAGCATCTGAGGAGATTATGCTTCCCAGGTAGCTTATTGTGGAGTGGGAGGTGCAAGGAGATAATGCGATCAGAACGCCCTATTGGTAGGTTTTCAAATTTGGAGGCAAAGGAGTTTTTGATCATAACGTCAACTCCTGATAGGTGTCTTTCAGTTCTGGGTTTGCCTGACCAACAGAGTGTGTAACTCTCACTATTTTCTTTAAGGCTGCCTTCTTCCATGGAGACAACTTCACTGAGAGCAGCAATATCTATGTTCAGTTGTGACAGATCGTGGGCCATCAGAGCAGAATAACATTCAGGTCACCCACTGTCTACTGTGTCAAGCATGGTTTTGATGTTCCAACATGCGAGTGTCAGCCTGAGCACACCTTTGGAGGCAGATGTGTGCCTTTGTCTCTTTGATGGACAACAACTGGAGGTGCCCATTGGCCACGGTTAGCCAGCTGGATCGACTGGACAGTTTTTGCAGGTGTGTGTGGATAGCCCTCAGGCCTGTGCGGTGAGGTGAGGTACAGTGTGCGCAAGACCAACCCCACCCCTTAAACCTGAGGTTCATCTGCCAGGGCCTAGCAAGCTTGGATGGTGGCAGTGCAATCCTCAAATCATAGGTTTGGTTAGAGTTTCCTTCTCTTATATGAATGGCCTTACAGGGCTAAACGAGCTCCATCTGCCTAGGCTTGAAATTGGAGTTGTCCTTCTCCTAGAATGGTTGCCCAAGGTTAATGAGCCCATCTTGCCCAAGGCCACACTTTGTCTGACCCTTTCGTTGAGACCTGTCTTGCATGGGAGACCCTACCGGAAGTGTATGCCTCTGCCAGCACAGCTCACAACTTTGCAAAGGCACACAAGCTCCTCCCCCAGGGCAAGGGGGTGCCCATGGAGGTTAAAGCAGGTACTATGTCTTCCTGCGCACTGTGGTCACAATGGAAGATCTTAGTACCAGGAGACAAAAAGAAAAAAAAAGTAGTTCCAAGGTAGGAGCCTGGCAAAGGGGGGGGGGGGGCTCATAGGCCTGAGTGCCTTAAGCAGTCCCTTGAGGACTGCAGCAAAGATGGTTCTACCAAGCGGAGAAGAAAATGGCAGTGTAAGAGGGGTTAACACGCTGCAGGGGCTGGAGAGTTGCAAGACTGTTGCTGAATAAAAATAAAAATTAAAATAATAACAAAGCAGTTATAAATAATAATAATGAAGCAGTGGGAGGAGTGGTAGCGCCCGCAGCGCCCGGATCCCTTGCTTTCGGGTGAGCTGTGCGCCACATGGCAGGCCTCTGCCGTGTTTTGCTGTCTAGTGGACCCAGCTGTCTGGTCCTAGGGGAGCCATGCTGTTGTTGGGGTTGTGATGGCAGTGGCTCGTACCCCCTTCCTCCCTGGAGCTAGTTGAGTGCGGGGAGATAGGTGGTGGATGTAGCGCCCAGCAGCCCGGGCCTTGGGCAAGCTGCACACCATGTGGCATTAAGAGGTAGTAGTCCAATAAAAGGCATTCCCAGGGCATAATCTATTTTATGGGGTTCAGTTTCTTAATGATTCTGTCCACAGCTAGGACGTAAACACATATGCACCCACTCTATCAAATGAAGCGTCACCCAGCAACTTTGCCACACTATGTTATTTGTGTTTAGCTGGGTGTCTCTTGATGTCAGCAGGCTGAGATAAATGGCTGAAGCATGTTCTTTAAGTGCATTTCTGGGATGTGGCTTCTTGGCGATAATCAATCAGGGCATTTCTTTGCACGCCGCAACTCACTGTTCTGGTCAGCAAACATGGGCAAGAGGGGGAAAGCTGTATTTTGAACAGCTTTATTGCATGTGTAGAGACAATGAAATTTGACTTATGGCTTCACTCAAAAATCAAAGAAAATTGATCCTTGCAGTGAGATATATTGAGACACTTGCTAATTTTACCTGGGCTCTTGAGAGGATTGCAGAATCCTTGCTGCCTGTATGTTAGGGCTACTCAACCTAATGGGTTCCAGAAAATCCTGAACTACAACCCCCAGGACTCCATTCCCAGAATTCTGTGGGGTGTTGTTGTTCAGGATCAGCTGGAGAGCCACAAGTTAAGCAGCCCTGCTCCATGGCTGTGGTTACACCCTATATTTAATCCGATTTCAGGCTATCCTTTGATCATCTATCAAAATGCATTTCTGTTTCTTCTCCAGGCTAGTCCACCACAACTCAAACTATTCTGCAACTGAATTACCCCAAGACCAGTCTGTGTCAGCTGCAAGAAGGTAAGAAAAGAACAAGGCATGCCTCCCTCCCACTAAAGCCGAGTTGCACCTGACGGTTAAGTCAGGAGGGGTTTGGGGGTGGGGGAGTCACAGAACACCAGCACATGCTCAGAAGTCCATGAGCTGAGTTCAGATCATGAGGTAAAAGTTGGCATGGAATCCCATTGGGCAGTCCAGGCGAACAGGCTGCTGGAGGACAACCTGCAGGCTCTGGCACCTCAAGCTGGAAGAGGTGACCTAAGCTGGTTTACACAACACACCCTTGTCCATCCACTGCTGTCCAGGGTCTGTCTGTGTCACCCTAGAACTGCCTCATCCCAGGAAGCATGTCCTGTTCCACTTGGCTACAATGTGGAGAGCAGCCTGTGGCTCTGAGCCCTAGAACAATGGGAGTAACCCAAGCTAGCCTGTCCGGTGCACCCTCATCCAGCCACTACTAGCCATGATCTGGCTGCACTGCCCCCACCCCCAAACTGCTCACCTCACCCCAACTGGGTTTGTGTGAACAGGCCAAAAATGGCATCTGTCCCCATTCCATCCTTAAATGGACAACCATGCTGTTGTGTGACCAGGCCCTAGGTCCTGAACATGGAAATGTCAGACCTTTCAGATCACTGAGGCTTTACCACATTCCCAAAGGGTTGTCCTGCCTCAGTGAAGAACATCATGCCCAGCATTTCAGGGAAACTTTATATTATTAAATATCCAGGCAGTTTGTCCAACAGGTTTCCCACAAGAACATACAAAAGAACTTTTAAGTAATGAATAAAACAGTTTAAAAATCAATAAGAACAATGCAAAGGGTATTGGAGCAAGCGGTTTTCCAGTGTTAAAATTAAAACAAACAGATCTGAGCGAGATGAGCAAACAAAACCTCTTCAACTAGGCATCAATAAAGAAAACAAACTTAACATCCAGACAAAGCTGTACAGGGAAAGAGTGCCAAAGCTGAGACACCACAACAGAGCAAGACCACCTCTGGCTGTCAGATGCAACACCTCCACTGGCAGGAGGGCATACTCAAAAACGTCTTCAACTGCCTGGAAAGCAAAGTATTTTTAGTTCAATCCCCAGCCTCTTCCCAGAAGTAGGCAATGGCAAACCACTTCTGTATTCCTGCCAAGAAAACTGCATAGAAGTGTCCATGGAGGCCCCCATGCAATCAACCAGGAGTTGGTTGCAACTCAGTGGTACCCAGCAACAACAAGAGGATCTATCTTGAAATAATAAAGCAAGGTAGAAACCAGTACAACTGCTTTAAAACTAGAGACATCTGCTCCACTTGCTGAATCCCAGTAAGACGTTCTCATAGCCAAAACATCTTCAAAGGCAATTCCCTGGAAAACAGATTAAAAACAAAAGACAAGTCCTGATGGACCAGAGCTCCAGTCCCATACTGAAGTCACAGGAGCAACTCTGAAGTCACAGGAGCACCTCTTTGTATTCGAAGGGCAATACCTGTTCTACTAGGTGCGCCAACCATGTAGTGTTTTGCCTGCGTAAGAGTTTTCTTCTTTGCAAACATATTCCTGTTCAAAATGCTAATTTCCCATAAAAATCATTACAGGTTTCTTAGTTTTCACCTAAAATTTATTGGCATCTGCCCTTCAAAACAGAACATCCCCCTGAAATGTGCAAATTGACCAGATGTGCCTGTCAAAGATATAGACAAACTGACAGATGCCTTTGCATTTCGAATTAGGTGTCACCAAGTGGAGTTGCCCACCCAGTTATGAGTGCCGAGTTGGCATCTTTCTGAAACAGCTCATGATTGACAGAAGTGTGTGTGCAGCTAGCACCTGGAGAGAAGTAAGTTCTCTCTCAGCCAGGCATCAGCTCATGATGTAAGTAACAGGCAGACAGCCGCAGGATATAATAGAAGAGCTATCAAGCCAAAGCCTTGGTCAATCCCCTTATCCTCATAGCCTCCTTGTCACACAAGGAGCTCTGTTCACATCAGCTAATGGCTGCCTAGAATGGCTACAGCCCTGGTGCTCAGCAAGGCCCAATCCTGCCACAGTAAGAAAACATCTTTGTTATAACATGTGGCAGAACTGGAAGAACTGAAGGTGCAGATGGACTGTGCTGGAACACTGTGCTTGTGAAATCAGACTGCAGGGTCCAGCCCTCTTCAGCCTCAAAAGATGGCATTTAGGAGGTGACATGATTGAAGTATATAAAATCATGTATAGGCTGTGTTCCCATTCAAGACTTAAAGAGATTTGAAATCATTTTGAGAGCTCACTGTTGCCAAAGTTTTAAAAGAATCTGCAGTTTCTGAAAATTAAAGGTCCCAAAACACAGATTATCTATATTTGAATCAAAAGAGGTCTTGCTGCTGGATTTTACAGCAATTCCTTTTGCTCTTTCTCCTGCACTATCCATACTTACTGGTTCACAGCAGTCTTTGTTTTGCAGAACACAGGAAAATAGCCAACTCTTGCAGCCATTTCCTGGGTACCGCAAAAAGCCGCAGGTAGAAACACTTAATTGGGGAATGAAAGTTCCTCAGCTTCAAAGTTCCCATTGCCAGGAGCAGTGGTGACATGTGGACAGGTCGCCGCCCCTGGGATGATAGTTAGCGTGGCAAGCAAAGATCACCCCAGAAGCAATCTTCATTTGCTGCACAGGTTCTGTCATTGTGTAGAACCTCCCTCAATCCAGGACCCTCCAGACTTTTAGAAACGCCACCACCTAGCTGAGTAAGGTAGCCCTTCATACATGATGTCTAATTCCAGGTGTATGGCAAAAATGATAATGAAAGACCACTAATGGAGCAAGAATGACACACACACACACTTTCCATGACATTTTGCTTTGTAGTTCCTCACTGGGCGAAGACCTTTTGCTGAGTACCAGGATGATCAACCCATGTTACCCTAAAGCATCAGATCAGAAAATTTGTTCTAATGTTTTCAGTCTGATCTGATGTTTTCACATAAGCCAGACAAAGCTGGTTTTCTGCCCATTTCTATATTGATTAGCATCTGTCAATGTGGGATGTATGGGGAACAAGCTGGAGTTACAATGAGATGAAGTAAAGCTCCAGGATTAGAGAATCATCGTTGTGGAGCAACTCAGTGTGACCACATAGATTCTTTCCTTGCTCACCTCTCTTTTAGCGGTCCACTCTGTTCTGGGATAAGAGGCAAGGCACTGTCTGCATTTATTTATTTATTTATTTATTTCCTGTCCCAAACATGAAGGTCTCAGGACAGGTTATAGTAGAAACAATAAAACAATGAACTGTTTAAAAGTGGAGCGTAAATGGAAGAGAACAAACTCAAGGATTTTCATTACAGTTACTCAGAATTATTATACATGAATCCCAAATACCATTAACGGAATGTAAATTTGTGAATGAAACTTTGTAACTTTGTGCGTTTATTTACAACATTTTAAATATTGTAAGGGCTGTATTCTTAAAGTGTCCCAGAGCTAATATATATGTCAAAACTACCACAAAATTGCAAATGTCCTTCTGAGAAAGAATGAGGAAAGTAATTATTTTTATCATATTGGGATCTAGATTCCTTGACAGAGTGATTGGTGGGATGAGAACAGAACTGAAGCTGCATGGATTATAGCTCAGATTGGTACAATGAGAACAAGGGTTCCAAATGCTGCCTCATTCCTGTACCACTTCATCATCCCGATTTGCTTCTGAGCAGAAAATAAAAATAGAAGAATCAAACTGTTAGGAATACTTTTCATGGAATTGCTTCATGCCTATTATTTTAAAATAAGTTAACTCAAATGTCCATCACTACTCAAGAGGCATTTTCTAACTAAACATAAACATGTCCATGCTTACTCACTGTGAGGGGGAGGACACCATCTGTCCTGGGCTAAACTCGGCAGCAATGGAGTCACACCATAAACATTCTGATCCACACAACTGACTCCTGTCCAAAGCACCACCCGTCCCTCTCCATGATTAGCCCAGGACCTCTCACTAGTATGCTGTGTTTTGTGCACAAGCCAGAGCTAAAGAAAATAGCTTTCAACGGTAGCGTGCTCACTATCCAGGCTGAGGTTTTAAAAATTGTCTTCAGAAGTTTGCATAATCTTTGAAGATGGGGTTGTGGTGTTCTTCTTGTTCTGGACCAGTTGCAGAACGCTGAACTGCAACAAGATGGCTTGGGATTAGGGGTGTGCACAAATATTCAAAGGTATTCAGAATTCGATCAAATTTGTCTGAATTTTGCCATTCAAATTCGAATAAAATGTCCACAAATTCAAATGTAAAAATTCAAATAAATTTTGAATTTCAGATCTATTTGTTCTAATTATCCGGACATTCGCGTGTACAGGGTTGTACACGATGCGTACTTGCATGTATGCATCTTTCCTGCCTTCGTATGCATTTGTAAGGATCCATATGGGATGAAACAGGATTCATACTGGATAAATACGGGATGCATATGGACGCATATGGGATGCATAATGATGCATACAGGCACGTACGAATGTTGTCAGTTCAAATCTGGGTAAATTCAAATTTTAAAAATTTGAATCGAATTGAATTTCCAGATATTCAATTCAAATCAAATCGATTCCCGGAAAATGCATTCATGCACACCCCTACTTGGAATGGTTGTAGACCTCTTCAAATAGGTCTACAGCTAATCTGGGATAGGGACCCCTTGAGATAGCTCTGGACCATGCTAGTCCCATGTGGGTAAAGTACACTAGAGAACTCCTTGTTCAAGAATAAGTAGAGCAGAAATTCCATAGGAGCCGAGGCTACCTTTACTTTTATTTTCTTTATTATTCAGCCTTCCAGTAAGCTCTCAATGTACCATCAAATTAGAGGCTCATTTAGTGGAGACTTAATTAAGAGAGGACTTTTGCAACATCCGCACTGAGGAGCCCTCCGCAATAGAAGACCTTTCTATACCCTGCTCCTTGAGATAACTTGTGAAGGTTTTCCTGTTCAGACAAGCTTGTAACTTCTTGAGGTAATCTGTCAAAATGGGAGTTTTATCATTTGTCAAGTGCAGGGCTGTTTTCAGACTTGCTCTTGCAGGTTTTTTTTTTTTTTTTTTAAAGGGCCTTTATACACAGTTTTGCTTTGTGAGCTTTTTCATATGCCGGTTTAAATTTTATAATTGCATGTTCATGTCGTTAGCGGCCTTGGGCATTTGGGCATGAATCTGGGCAGGGCATGAATTTAATACATAAATAGTACAGGGTGTGACATGTGCAGCACAAACTGTTTCCTTAAAGCAAGGACGAGAAATCTCTGGCTCTCCAGATGTTGGATTCCAACTACCACAAACCTCAACAAGCATAACAAATTGTTAGGAATAACAAGTCCAGGGTACAATGTTGCTCCACACAATTGGGAAATCTTTTTAAGAAGGGATTAAAAGGGGGGGGAAAAAAGATGCTAAAATCATTTCCAAAAATTATCATGAAATTTATTGTAATATGTGTATATCTTCATTAAAATACGGAATCCAAAATTATCCATCTTCATATTCAAGGTGAATATGTACGCTTGACATTTAGTTTATTTAGCATAGAAGAATTACTCTAGATTTTTTTTTCTAAATATTTCCCAATTGCAAGAAATTTCCCCATGGACGGATCATACCACAACAGATTAGATTGTTTTAGGACTCAATGGGGGGCAAGTCCTGTTATTGGCATAATTATACCCACGCCCATCTAATGTTCCCCCTCATCTACTTCCCTTAATTTCACCTTTCTTTTCTTTCCTTGGTTCATTTTTTCTCCCCCTTCTCCCTCCCCATCTCCTCCCATCTTACTTGTTTAGCTTTCTTCCTTATTTTACTTGACTTCCTTGGGCTGGGAGGATCAAAGGGACAGAAAAAATCCACAGAAATATTTACAGTTATGCAAAGCTGCAAATGTGCAGCTACACAATTGTGAAGAACTTGGAGGCGAAATGGGGGCTGAATATCCTTGTAGCGTATTTCCAAAGTATTTTTACTCTAACACCCCTTTTCAATCTGAATTATGACTGCAGAGGGGCAAGGAGGAAGTGGGGGATGACGCTACCACTCCTGGGGAGGAAAAGGGAAACTCTTCCTCTGTCCACTCAGGAAGGTATGGATACTGCCTCCAATATTCCTTTAGCAATCACAACCCGAAGGACCTGAAGAACACTGCTCGAAAAAATTTAAGGAAACAGTTAAATTATACATTGGATCTCTACAAACAAATGATTCAAGTTGAAAAATCTTTACTGATATAAATTGTGTAATTCACTGAGAATAATCATATCAGTGTTCGGTGGAAAACAAAATAATCAACCAATTAAAGCCTGGATTCCAGATCACCCCATCAAACAAAGAAAAGAAAGGTCTAATTTGTGTGAATTTCATCAAGGCAACTCATAATGTGATTCAGTGGCCCCCACATGCCTGTATATACTTCTGACGTGTGGACGTGCTCCTGATGAGACCATGGATGGTGACCTAGGGGATCTCCTTCCAGACCTGGATCAGGGCATCCGTGAGCTTCTGAACAGCCTGTGGTGCTACTTGGCAGTATCATATCCACTGATACATAATGTCATAGAGGTTTTCAATTGGATTCAGGTCTGGGGAACCTGACAGCCAGTCAATGGCATCAAAGCCTTCTTCATCCAGGAACTACCTACACGCTGTTCACATGAGGCCAGGCACTGTCCTGCATCAGGAGAAACCCATTGCACCAATGTAAGGTCTGACAGTGGCTCTAAGGATTTCATCCCAGTACCTAACAGCAGTCAATACCATTGGATATCATATGGAAGTTTGAGAGAACCTCCAAGGATATGCCTCCCCAGATCATCACTGACCTACCACCAGCCCCATCATATTGGATGAAGCTGTAGGCAGCATAATGTGCACCATGGTGTCTCTAGACTCTTTCACATTTGTCACATGTGCTCAGTGTAAATCTGCTCTCACCGGTAAACAGAACATGACACCAATGGTGGACCTGCCAATTCTGGTGCTCTCTGTTGGGCCCTCAGGCTACCCTCATGTTTATGTTTGGTCAGAAACATGCACATCAGTAGCCCACTGAAAGTCATTTTGTAGGGCTCTGACAGTGCTCCTCCTCTTCCTCCTAGCACATAGCAGCATATACCAGCCCTGATGCTGGGTTGATGCCCTTCTACAGCCCTGCCTAATTAGCCTGGGGTAATGGCCTGGAATCTGCTCCATGCTTTTGAAACTGTGCTGGGAGAACATCAAATTTTCTTGAGAAGCACATATGGATGTGCCATCCTGGAGGAGCTGGACTACCTGCGCAACCTGAATGGGCTGCAGATCCCCATGCGAATGGGCTGCAGATCCCCATGCGAGGAGGAATGACTAAGGATATTAGCAAAATGCAGAACTAGAGATGAATCAGTCAGAAATAATAAGGAGAGCATAACTCTTCCCTATTTGGGGTTTGTCTTGCTGTTGCCCATTGTCTCTTTCATTTGCACCAAAGCAGGTGAAACTGATTCAGAATCACTTACGCTTCCTAACTGGACAGACTGATATCCCTGACATTTAAGTGATTTGGGCCGCATCCCCATGCAAGCCAGTTGCTTCGTTTGTGATGCGTGTCATAAAAATCCACGTTGTAACTCACAATAAAACTTCACCATGTGGTTTGGGGCAGTGCGGATTCAAATTGTATGTGCCTGTCCCCATGTAAGCTGCAGCTTGAACCCATATCTTTTTCTCCCCACCCACCCTCTCCCCTGATAGGAAGCTGGGTTTATGGGGACACACACTTGGAGTCATACTGTAATGCTTAAATGCTTCCTTAATTTTTTGGGCGGTATATAACTGGACTGAGGAGTAGAAATGGTCTCATTGCTGGGATAATCCAAGTAGTGGATAGTTTGAACTGTGGGGGAATAGCGCAAAGAAAAATCAGATGTGCATTTTGGGGTGTGATCCCTGGGAATCAGGCAAGTTTCAGACTGCCTTATACATCAGGTGTGACAGCACTCCCAATGTTACAAAGATTGTGTTTTACATTCCTCTCAAAATCTCTGGAAACCTGTTTCATGTATTCTCTGTTCCACGCTACTGCTAGAACAGGAGAATTAATTTTTGGTTGTGGTGGATAAAACAGGAAGCAGTGGAGATGCAATATTAACCAGCACCATAACAACAAAGTTCAACTTTGTTAGAGATTACTTTTCCTACTGATTATTCCTATGACGCCCTGTCCTCCTAATGAACATGAGAAATAGCCAACTGGACTTGCTGTAACAGCCAATTACTGTTCCTTCCCTGTTCCATTTCAATGTTGAAAGCCGTGTGAATGGGACTAAGCCAGAAAAATTAGAAACCTGAGCTATGCCCCATTTTCCTTTGTAGATACCATGTGAAGAATAGGAAAAGAATCCATGAAAAATACATGGACCAGATGGAACAAAACGTTAGCAAAAATGCTTTGAATAGGCCTGTTCATATTAACAATGTCACTAAAATTCACAACTGTTGCATTATGATAAAGAATAAATCTGATAACAATACTGGTTGGGCTGACGTTTGCTTCAGTATTGATCCTACTGTTGCTGGGATGGAATAGGCCCCTAGCAAAGTTAGAAAGTAGAGTGGAATAATAGGTGAACATCATGTTTAGTATCTAGCCCAGCGATGGTGAACCTTTTGAGCTTGGTGTGTCAAAATTCACCAGAAAACATAGCTTAACTTGGGTGCTGTGTCACATCTAGCAATATTCATAATTTTGTGATATTTGTAGCTCTAGTAAAAAAGCTATATTTTTTTATATATGTATTTTATTAAAAGCAAAAACAGATAATTCTTTACATTAGTGACTTTTGTTGCTGAATTTCATTTGCTAAATCTTCAATTGAAAGTTGTTTTTCATACACTTCAAGAACAAGCAAGCACTACACGCCCAGGTGCCAGGGTGACCATGTGTGTCACCCAAAAGGGCTTGGTGTGTCACCTGTGACACGCGTGTCATAGGTTGGCCATCACTGATCTAGCCAGTGGTAGTAGTTACTGGTAGGGATGTGCATGAATATTCCTAACATTAGTTATTCGTACGACTTTGTACACATTTGGACATCCGTATACAAATCAAATGTTATGACATTCGTACAGTGACATTTGTACAAATACAAATGTTTCAGACCATTTGTACAATGCTTTGGAACATACGTGAAACAGGGAGGTGGGAAAGCCGCTGCACCAGTCACATCTGCAACAGATCCAGAGTGAGTTCAACATAGTTTGAGAGCAGATTCAAAGTGGATTCAGGGTTGATTACCTGCTTTCAGAGCGGATGCGTTATGTGATACATATAAGATATGTATCGGATACGTATGGATACGTATCCGAGACATTTGCGTTTGTATACAATATTCATACGAATTCATACAAATACATTCGTATCAAATAGAATCCTACCACATTTGAAGGGGATCAATTTGAACGGATATGAATTTTCTTACATTTGTTTTGATACAAATTGAATGCCAAAAATCCCATTTGTATCCCTAATTACTGGATCTCTACCAATGCCCTGGTAATACTGCTGAACAATAAAACTTCTTTGGAAATGAGTTATATTTTAAAGTTTACTCTGTGCGTGATTAAAAGATGTAGTACGGACACACTTGTAAATCTACTTGCACATGCATGCACACACAGGCATGTGCACGGACACACATGCAGCTTCATTGGTGTGGGGATGCTTTATTCTTTTTCCCCTCATCATGCCCACTATCTACAAAAGAAGGAATATTTAAATTGGCGCTGCTGGGAAGCTTCTTCTGACATTGCAAGAAATTCCAGGTAGGACCTTAGGAATGAGAGTACAATTAAAAACACCCAGCATGTGTCATGATTCCACACTCGCCTGGACTCTCACCCATTCCACAAACTTTTCTCCTACCCTTAACAAGCTATCAACTCAAGACGTGCATAACGTCATGTCTAGTTTAGACCTGACCTTTATAAATTCCTGCTCAGTTATAAAGTTTAATGATTAGCTTTGAGCAAAACATTTACCTCTCCCTCTTTGAGCCTATCACTAACTTATCTCATAAGACTGTTGTAAAAATAACCAAGAGAAGTATGTTGCATTCTACATGCTAAACGGGGTTGTAAACCAATCCCAAATTATACACTGCTATTCTCTACATGTTGATGACTTGATGTAAACATTTTCATGTTCCTTTCATGGGATGGATGAGTGATAACTCATCTTTTACTGCAGAGGTCCCATATATATTAACCTTATTCCGTCTCTGTCATGATTCTAAAGGAATGAAACCTAAAATACATGAAAAAGACAATCCATGTATTACAGATGTGCAGTAATATTCACAACATCAGAAATTTGATCAAGTTCATTCAAATTTGGACATTCGAATTCAAATTGAATGACTATACATGCGTTTTTAAACATGCAAATGAATTCAAATATTTTGAATTATTCAGACTAGGGAAATCCAAATAATAATGGGTCCTTCAAGACCTGTAATCCAGATTTTGTGCAGACCCCATTAAAGGGGTCTACAATGGGGTCTTCAGCCTGAAAATCTGGATTTTATGGAGCCTGTTTCCACTACAATCTGGCAGTGGGGTCTAGAGGAGGCTTAGGGGGGAAGGCACCCATGGGGTGTGCCCCAAAGTCAAGACTTTGGAGTCCCTCCGAAGGCAGCTCCAAAATCCCTCCGAAGTTGCCTTCAGAGATTAGCAAAGTCCCTCTGAAGGCAACTTTGGAGATGAGCAAAGGCTCCACAGAGAAACCCCTTGCGAGAGCAATATGACTGGGAGCTGCCTGTTACCTTCAGGCATGGAAAGAGGTGCATATTAATGAGGCTGACTCATCTGTGCTCACAAGGAGCTAATTAATATGCACCTCTCTTGCATTGCTCTCGAAAGGGGCTTGCCTGCACTTATCTCTGAAGTTGCCTTCAGAGGGACTTTGCTAACCTCAGAAGGCAACTTTGGAGGGATTCTGGAGTCTTTGCTAATCTCTGAAGGCAACTTCGGAGATTGCACCCCCTGTCCCCCAAAACACCTGGGGTGACAGGCAGACCCCTTGTGGGTCAATCCAGATTTGCAAATGGGTGCTCTGGTGTTTCCACAGCAGGTAGGCTAGCATTCATTGCTATTGGGTGCTAGACCACCCATGGAAACACATTGAGTACTAGATCCGGATTAAGGGAAGTACCCATTCCTTAGATTCTTAGATCCGGATTAAAGGAGCACGGTGGAAAAACATCCAATGCCAAAAGAAAATAGCTTGTGACTTTGCTGATGTGTTCTTCCACTCTGAAAGTGGAATGAAGCTGGATTAAACCTTATGCTTGGTTGCACCTGGTGTCATAACTAGGCTGTGATGATTGACTGATCAGTTTACCTAGACTTTAAGGGGTCCCCCCCCCTTTCCACTCACCAATCAGCATGTGCGGTACTTCTACCTTCTTTCATGGCTTTCCCCCTTCCCCTTTCTTTTCTACGCCTAGGTCCCATGATCTTTGTATAATGCAAGCTGTGATAATTGTGAGTTAAAGAATCTTTTTCTTTAATTATCATATCCAGCAGAAGAATTCTTACTTGAGGGATCTTCAGAGTTTGGCTGGCACAACCTTTGGACAAAGTTGTTGGAACACATTGGCCTCATGTTTAAATGGAAACCATTGTAAATGGTGCAATATACTAATGTTGTGTACATAGATGGAACACGCTTTGTTGGACTCTGCTACAACAAAGACATGGTTGTACAGGGATATTAAGAAGAGAGTCCAAGATATCCATGAAGTGGGCTCACATAGCAACTACACTGTCATTTTCAAATCTGTATATCCGTCTCCATGGATCTTTGCATATCAATATGTGTAGGGGCTTTTCCTTTTGAAAAATCCAGATACCTGGATAAATGGATTTTTGCATGCCTATGTGTTTTTATTTTAAAAATCTGTATATCAATACACATGGATCTTTGCATGTCAATATGTTTGGTTTTGTTCTTTAGAAAAATTCAAATATCTAGATCCAGATATCTGGATCTATGGATATTTGTTCTTCCATATTTAGCTCTCTGGATATCCAGATTGGATCAGAGGTTTCAATTAAGTAAACAGGTGACCCTTCTCACTGGAATCCCACAAAGAAAAAGAACACAGCATATTCTGTACAAGCTTGCAGACTGGCAGATCTTTTAAAAGTCTCCTTCTTCTCAACATAAAAAGACATGCAGCCAATAATTCAAGTCTTTGTGTTCATAGGAAGCTTAAAGGTCCATGCAGAAAGATACAGGACTAGCACAAGAATGTTCTGTTAGCATGTCCTCAGAGGGATAGGGGCCCACAGTGGTCAGGGCTCAGGGAGCAACCTTTTGATCCTCTGGTCTCAGTCCCAAGAAAGACGAATCATAGAAAAGAAAAAGGAATTGAAGCTGTGTCATTGGGAGGTCATGGAATGAAGGTATGATGGTGAGGTTTGGCAGGCTACTTATGGGTTGAAAGGCCATGCTTTGTAGCACCATAAGGGGTGGATGCAGCCCTCAGCTCTGTATCCCATGTCCCCACTGACCTGTGTTCTCAAGTACCCAAATATGCTGCAAATATCTTTTTTTAAAGGAAATGGGCAGTGGCCACCATTTTGAAACGTACAGATACTGCATAGCTCACAAACCACATGCTGTGTCCAAGGCAATCCATAGAAAAACAAACACTTACTCCATGCCCTAACCCACACCTTGATAGCACACATCTTCCAGACTAACATGCAGTATGTCATACTTCATGTCCTTTCCAACTCAGAAGATAGTTTAGACTCAGACAATATGCAACACCCAGAGACAAGTTCTCTCCGGGGAGAATTACAATAGCTGGGCCACTCGCCTCGCCTCCATGCGAAACAGCTGTGCCGCCGGGCGCATGACTGCGTCTTACTTAAGAAACACCCAACTCTGTACCGACAACAAACAAACATAGAATGTCCTTGGCAACCCCTGACTTGTGTGGGCTTTGATTCTTGACTCCTGACTGACTTCCCAAACTTACAGTGACTCCCTGGTACCCTGACCATTGGCCTGTTTGACTCCGCATACTCTATATCACCAAGAACTCTGGTAACTGACTTGGCATCTTGCTGTTGCAAGCTGGGCATGTGTAAGTGCTTTGCTGTTACCACCTGCTCTGGACACAACACAGTCCTGATATGATTTTCATTTGGCAGTGTGTGGTCACCAACATGAAAATCCACCTCCTTTTCACTAATTCGACAGCACGTGGAAGTACACTGAATTTTCACTGGCTGTGATGTGGCAAATTTTATTTATTAAGCATTTTCCTGAGAGGTTACGCTTGAATGCCTTTCTGTCTTGTAAGCTACATTGAGGCATAGAGAAAAAGTGAAGGAAATGCCTCTTCACAGCCCCTTACATAAATCTAATGCCTCCCAAGTCAAGTGGCATGGCTTCCAGGTAAACCAGAGAATCTTTTAAAAGGTTAACCACTGATTCATGATGCAAGAATGAAACCGTTGCTTCAAAGGGTCTAATATTACTAGTGGTTATGTTGTTCAAACTGCAAAATGAGGAAAGAGGAGTTCAGTGCAAGATCTTGACACCGCTTAGCAGTGTTTTCCTAGACGCACCTTACTCAATATTTCATTTGTCTTCAGCCTGCCTCCCTAATATTTGCCAATTTTGCTCACTTTCAATTTCAGTAAACAGCCTTCCTCTGCTGCCCTCACTGACTGTGTGGCAAAACCCCAGAGCTATTTATATGGTAATTTATTTGTCCTGCCTGCTTCTGTATCTTGGCTGTAGGGTCAAATTATTATTTGCATTATGCCAGGTGGGACATGACTGAATGCTTATTCTCAGGGCCTCCAAGTGCACGATTTTTAGTCAGTCCCAGCTGACCTCAGCTGCACGGCCATGAACTGAGCTGTTTGTGTGAATGCTCACACCACGCGCAAATTTAGAGCTGATTGGTTTTTATTTCTGCATGCTCCTGCAGGATTAGCTCTGGGGATATTAAAGTAGCACGCACAAGGTAATCTTCATGTTATACTGACACTCATGGGATTGGCTTAGCAGAGCAAAAATTCTACAAGTTGACACATACCTACAAACCTATTATGTATCGACACACACCTGTGTCTATTATGATCCGAGAAAGGCACCAAAGAGAGATGCCAAGTACTCTGGGTGGGATCATGTTCAAATTCAGCAGGGGTGACTGGACTTTTGCAGGATATATTCTTCTTTCTTTCTTTCTTTCTTTCTTTATTATAACCATTAGGCATGCCAATGACAAGCTGGCACAAAAGAAATGCGGTGAATAATAAATAATTCCAAATCCAAGTTTTGTTTGGAATAAGAGAACTGAAATAAGCGTCTATGCAAGCACTTTCCCGAGCTTTTCTTCATTTTGGCAGTATAATTTAGGGGTCTGGGGGATGTCATTCATTATACTATTGTTAGTGGGGACCAGAAATCTTTGTCAATCTGCTCTAAGCCACCCGGAGACGTGGAGTTCCAGATCTACCTTCTTTTCACCTCCGAAAAAAAGGAAGCCAATTCATCTCTTTCACAAGGAGATTCTGCGGTCTCAATATGCGCATGGATGAATGACGTGCTTGAAAGGCACACTAAGTCAAAATGTCCCTGCATGAAACTGGTTACAGAAGAAGCTTTCACCCAGTTTGACATTTTTGCACTTGCTGGGAGCATTTAACATAGGGATGCATTCGAACTTGCAGTTTCCCCATGAGGACATTTCTGCATTCCTTTGGTAAATATTTGAATGGGCTCTTAGCCTCCTCTTTCTACTGTTCCACAGCAGGCAAAATTAAATTAGAACATCAGTATGCAGCACAAGGCCCACAGACACTTTTGTTCTGCCCCTCAAGGGGGTTAACAGATGCTTTTGCAAGCCAGGGGGTTCTTTTCTTCCCTTCCCCCATCCAAATGACAATGTCACGTTGTCCCTCCCTTCCACTATAATCCTCTTCTCTTCTCCCACTCCCACATGCCCAAGCAAATCTCTCTAGACTGAGGAAATTACCTTCTAGTTACAGCAGCAGGAGACATGCAGAAAGGCTTGTGTGCCTGCAGGCACTGAAGGGCAGAAATGGCCGTTGTCTTGGGACTGTGAAAGAATGTGCCAGCAGCTGCTGAAACATCTTCCCTAGGTGTAGAAATGGCACCGGGCCAGGCTGAGAAGCTCAGCAGTCAGCCTTCTCTCCCCCCAATACACATACCTTCAGCATTGCCCCCAGAGCTCTGAGGCAGTGAAGGGAAACTTCATCTCAAGACGAGGAATGCATCACAGGATGGCCAAAGCTGTCAGAGCGATAAGGTTCCTCAGGATACCACAGATTCCCAAGTATAGACGGCAGTAATGGAAACAAAGAACATTTCAACTGCTTGCAAAGGAAGTGTAGGGGAGGCAGTTCAACAGTGAGTGAGGGTCCTTCCAGATGCAGATTATTTATTTATTTACATTTTTATCCCACCCTAAAACCAGAGGTCTACAGGTGGGTAATAACATCTCTAACATCATTTAACATCATTAAAACATTAAAACAATAACAGCATCTTCCAGTGCAAAGAGAAAAGTATCTCCCCATTTAACCAAAGGCCAGGGCAAAGAGGTGCGTCTTCTCTATTATTAAATCCAGCAATGACACCAGGTTTTTCGTAACAGCAATTGCTTACCTAACTCTGCCAGCTTCCTGCGTTATTGTTCCTTTTACAAATACCTGGATGCTAGCCAAGCATGGGGGGCGGGGACTAAAGGAAAGTGGGAGGGCACTTGGCTAGCATCTGGATATTCGGAACATGGAAAATAACAGAGAGACATCAGGAGGAAGTAAGATCCCAGAATTCTCTCCTGCTGTCTGGCAGGGGCAGCAAAAAGTCATTGCAGGATCTAAAGAAGACCTTCCAATTGCCTCCTGCCAACTGGAGGCACCCTGAGTGGCCAGGATTGCAGTTATGGGCGGGGGGAAGAAATGGCGAAGTGGTGAGAAATGCCAGCAATTATTCTTTTGCTGAGTTATCTCTGGCTACATTTATTTATTCCCTTTAGGCATTTTACATCTCCTTTTTCTTCTGAAATGCATATTATTTTCCTCCCATTTTATCTCCACAGCATAGACTGGGAGACTGTGAATCTCCGAAAGTCCCCTAGTGACAGGTAGACTCTAGCTGAACCACACTAGCCGCCAGAATGCTTCTCATAGCCCACTTTTAGTTTTCAATTCAGTTATGTTTTAGCTTCACATAACCTTTCACAGTAGGGCCGCATCCCCATTATAAGCTTAATCCAGTTTCCCTAAACAGAAATAATAGAA
>MTQE01001134.1:59236652-59279849 GCA_014337955.1 Aspidoscelis marmoratus | reverse complement strand
ATTTATTTATTTATTTATTTATTTATTTATTTATTTATTTATTTAGCCTTACAATAGTATATTCTAAGAACAGAGGTGGATTCTTATTCTAGTCAAGGATGGCAATTTATAATTGGAACGAACATTCTTCTCAACAACTAGGGCAGGCTGCTCAGTAGACTTCTTACCTCACATAACTCTAGGAATTAATACGTTTTTAGGGAAACCAGCAATGTCCACCCCTGGAATGTCATTCATTTAAGACAAGCACTTCACTCAGACATGGGGGAGCTGGTGCTCTGGCAGATATAGAAACTAAACAGCTGTTTAGAGGCTTGCTTGTCGTGAGTTTTTGAGAAAAGGAGAAATGGAGCACCTTCAAAAAAGCTGATATCAAACTTTTGGAGTAGGTTCCCCTCACCTTGGTTTCCTGTTTGGTTAAAGTTAGGCTACATGCATGTATAATTCATTTCCTGTATAAGGGTAATCAAGGACCAAAGGTTAATAAAGGATGTGATCAGACACAGCAAAAGAAGGCATCACTGAGGTATTTCTGAGTCAGCTTAGAGAAGGTTTCAAGGTGGGATTGTTCACACACCAATCTGCCCCTCCTCATCTCTGAACATTTTGTGCTAGAAAAGGTGGATTAGAGAAGGGTTGGGAACATGAGGGCCACACACTGTTTCTCAGAGGCACCTCTGAGGCAGCCCTTTTGTTATGTCTGAACACAAAGTCTTCCTTCTCTCCTGTCACCTACCTGCCCTGGGCAACGTTCCTGGTTAGATACGTCTCTGTTCCCCAATTCTCTCTGAAGCCAGAACCTGTCACACAGTCCCAGCTGCTACTTCTATCGCCAGCCAAACAATTTAGCAGTTGCCTCATAGCAAATGTCTCCACACTTGCTGCCAATCAACTGCCTGGGCAATTACTTTGCTACCAGGGCCTGCCTGGTGAGCAGCCTTCCTAGGCGAGGGGATAAGGTGCTAATGAGCCCAACAAGGTACTAATGAGCTGGCACTACCAAAGTATCCCTCTGGTCTTAGGACAGCACTTAACAGTCTGGTCTCTGCAAGAGAATGTCTGCAAGCACTAAATCGGTGGCTGTCCAGCTAGTCAGGTAGGGTCGTCATATGGCCTCACAGCAGGAAAAAAATAAATAAAGACCTAAGGAAAGGATTCAGCTATCTATTTCTAGTGTCCCAGGTGAATTCCTCCTAGGCTGCCACCTGGCCCTTGGAGCAAGTGCCAGCTCAAGCACTTTCTCTCTCCCTTTTTCTTAATCAGCGTCAGGGCATAAAAAGGTAGCCTATCCCTCCTTGGACACTTCATATGTAATTATTTTCCCCCAGACATATTTCAAATGTTGACAAATATGTGTGTTTATGTATAGTTGTATAATTACAAAATGACCTGTTATCCAACACTAGAGCCCCTTCCCACTTAAAACTCTGAAAAAGATGAAATCCATATGGCTAGTAAAACAAATCACATTTTAGACTGCTGTTTGAAAGAGATTCATAGAACCCTGCAGGTAGCTATTAAGGGCTAACCACATAGACTTGTCCTAGGAATGAATACACAGATGTATATTCCCAAGAATTAAATGGTGTGTATTCTCTAAAAGGTGTCCACAGGATACATCTAGAGTCAGCAGGACTGACATTTAACCTTTTTAGATACCATTGATTTGGGGTCAACATCTGTAGCTACATGGGCACATCTATGTAGTTTCCTGACAGAGCCAGAAATGATTTGCCATTGTCTTCTTCTAGGGAGTTGTTGGGAATCAAACCCATGACCCCTGGCTTCCCTGGCAGCTGCTCTACCACTAAGCTACCATTACTCCTTGACCTTTTAGCTAATGACTCCTTAAGTTACATCCCAATTCAGATATTCTCGCTAACCACCAGGGCTGCCTCTTTCTTTTCCTTCTTTAAATTCTTCCTCATTTTAAACCTGATGTACTTGGAGAATCATACCAGAGCAGGGCAATGGGTTTGCCAGGAAGCACAGTTCACCTGACAGTGTTCGTCTGTGACCTGCTCAGTTAGTGGGGCAGAGAAAGGATGAAGATGAGGGAAAGGGGATAAAGGAAAATGTACTTACCCAAGGAAGGAGAAATGCAGGAAATTAGAAGAGACTGCAGGCACAAAGAGAGTCATGACCTGTTCATTAACGTGTCAAGAACAATGCTGCACAGGACAACCCAGAGATCAGCAGGTGATTGTATAGCGCTGGATGGCTGAGATATAATCATAAGCTTCAGCGTGTAACTCTTGAGCTTTCTCCCACTGCATAGCTATGCAACAGCTCTCACTAATTGGCAGTTTATTTGTTTATGTGGATAACATTTCAATTAAAGCAACAGAATGGAGGAAGAGATGATGCTGGAAAGGATGAATCTATGGCAGAAGGAAAAACAGAGCCTTTTAGGATGCCAATAAGCAATTGAGTTTAGTAAATCATTGTTGCTTATTGATAACATGAAGGAAACTCTTACCAAGAGCCAAAATATTATGAGACAGCAGCTGGAGAGGCCAATATCAATGAGGTGAAGATAAAGGTGATAAAATAATGCTCTGTCAAAACTAAGCCAAGACCTTGGCCCCTGTGACAGGAGGCCCAAGATTTTTTTTTAAAAAAAATAACCTTGAAAAGTAACCTTTGGTTTCTCACAACCCCCCTCTGCATACTTAATATAACTCCTGCCCCTGTTTCAGAAGGTGGGAATGGAGAGCTGTACACAACAGAACAGATTAGTCCATTTCTGGACAAAATGGGGACTAGGCCATTATTGACTTGCTCACACCCACCTAATTTAGTGTTCACTCGTTTCGTCTTCCTTTGTCCACACTTATATTCAGTCTGGTGATAGGGTATATTTTTCCTCTCCACTCTTCCCATCCTTCTCTTCCCTGTACCCTATCTGATTGGATACAATCTCATCAGTCAAATTTTGGCCTTTCGGGGAAAAGTAAGGCCACCACCCTCTGTCTCACCCTTGGTTCTTTGGCTGTGTCCCCATGCACTATATAATCTGAATCAAATCTGAATTTGGTAAGGAGTGTCCCCATGCAAAGCCCCCTAACCAGACTATATGCAGACCAAATTACCCAAATCCATGCTAAATTTAGTCCTCTAGAAAACTGTTCTTGGCACGGCTTGGGAGCTGAGTCTGCATCATCTTGGAGGCCAAGTCCACATATGGGGACACTCCCGGGTTATTTGGGGAGGAGTTTGACCCTCACGCCATTAGCAGGTGGGGTTTCACGTCCTGTGCTCGCCATTCCTGTCCTGTGCATTGGGGATCACAACTGTTTAGGCATTTTTGGCAACAAATGGTGACTGAACAGAAAGGATTCTCTTTCCACAACCATTATTCCACCCCCCTTCCCTGATTGCCGAGCCAGGAGAATGTGCAAGACAAATAGCAGCTTCTGAAATGTGCATACAATAACTGAGTGCCCTAGTTTTACAGCAAAAGATGCAATTGCCATCCCACAAGTCTCTTTCTGTGACCATTATTCCACACACCCTCCCCAAGGCATGATAATTTAATTTAAATTGTGCATGAGTGCTAAACTGCTGTACCGGGCGGAGTGGAGGTGCGCACCTCCGGTAAACTGCCACCAAATCCTGTAGCGGCTTTATAAAACAATCTGGCTTTTTCATAATTTTTTTTACTATTATATTTTTATTGTCTTTCAACCCGATATGCTGCAAAAGGGGGGAGTGGCATTGGGTGGCGTTTCCTTGTCATTGCTGCAGTGGGCGGAACCTCTGCTAAACTGTCGTCAAACCCTGTAGTGGCTTTGCAAAGTGATCCAGCTTTTTCATATTATTTTTATTATTATCATTTTATTATTGCCTTTCAGCCCTATGTGCCGCAATCAGGGAAGGAGGCATTGGGTGGCATTTCCCTGTCATCGCTACAGCAAGCGGCACAGGGGGTGGTGACATCAACCCGGCTTCCTATCAGGAGAGAGGGGGTGGGGAGAAAAAGAAGCTGTTTCCCCGTGCACAGGTTTAGTGTGGTTTGCATGGGGACACCCGTATTTGAATTGAGCTTGCATTATCAGCAAACACTTGGGGATGGCTCAATTCGAACTTGGCCCTGCATCCGGACTAAAAATAGTCCAATCCGCACTAAACAAAGTGCATGGGGATGTGGCCTTTGTCCTTTTCAACTGCTTGACCCTTTCTGCCTCCAAATTTAATTCAATAATCACCATCTCTTATGACCATCTATTATCATTTCTCTCTGCTTCTCTGACACCTACACATATGCACAAACAGAGTATGGGCAAGTAATTTACAGAAAGTGACAAATGATTAGAGCATGTGTTAACAATAAGGAACAGCTTTTTATACTACGATGAGAGTCAAGGCCAAAAGAGAAACCAAAGGGCAGGTTGGAGGACAGAAATTAAGGGCCAGTTCACACTTGGCAGTATTCTGGAATATATCTCAGGATAGGACGTTGTTGTCCACCCACCCACTAATGCAAACTCTGACAGGTCTCACTTGGAGCCTGCTGTAGCCTGCAGGAGCATGTGGTTAGCAGGCCCTATTCCAAGATATATTCCAAAATAAAATCAAGTGTGAACAAACCCTAAATCAGAAGAATACTCTTGTAGTTAGGGAAGAAGTGAAAAGATAACCAACTTGCAAGGTTTGCCTCATAGCCACCTGCTCTAGTACTATGTCATCACTTAAGCTGGAGGGGGGTGTCACATGTGTCCTGGGGTATCACATGTGTCCCTGCAGCAGCAGAAGAAGGTACCGGTGTCTGTGGATGTCAGGAACAGCAGGGATTGTGGCACCAGTATCGGCCCTAGGAGTGAGGGCTACAGCACCAGAAACAGAGAAGCTACCACAGATGAAGGAGGAAAGGGGAAACATTGGTTGCTGAGATGGAGCTTTTTCTAATAATGATGAAGCTGGCCCAGCCCTGACTCCAGACATTGCCACCTCGAAGGCGCTTGGCATCAAGAGCATTTCTCCAGACAAAAATTCATCAAGCCACTCCACTGCTGTTACCACTTCCTGTGTGCATATGAGAGAAGCAGAAACAAAGAATGCCCACAAGGCCAGGCATTGGCTATAAAGGTAAAAGTAAACTCTCAGTCTGCCCATCCAGGAAAGTATGGGTACCACCCTCCAACAGTCCTCTTGCATGATCAAACCCTAAAAATATAACTGGGCAAAGGAGCAGAAATTATTTCAGTGCTGAGATCATCCAAATACCAGATAGTTTAGATCGGGGGCTGGAATAGAAAAGTCAAAAGGGTATTTTGGGCTGTGATCCCTCCAAATCAGGGACTGCCTCATTCTTCCTTAAACATTGGGTGTGACCTGACGCACTCATACCAGGGGCCAATTTGCGCTTGGCCCTGTAGTACATGATAAGGTAATACCTGGTTTATTAGTTCTGCATTCTAAACCTTTCCCACTGCAAGCCGCTGAAGATTCCTGGTGCTTCCAGAAACCTGTGGAGTGGCCAGAAGAAGTTTAAAAAGAAAACAAATTGTCTTTCCCTTGAGATATTAAAATAAAGGATTAATACAATCATTTGTGAGCTCTGAGAATATCATTCCCAAAATGTTTTCATTCGTAACCTCTGTCTCTCTCCAGCTTTCTTTCTACTGAATCTTTTGGTGTTCTAATTTAAAGTTGTCAGCTTCAGTACTGCCAATTCTGAGAGGGAGGGCATAGACCTGGCCATCTTTGCCCCACTTCACTGATGCTGCATCCATCCTCCATCTGTTAATAATGCTCTTCTTGACAGCTTCTCTGCTGCTGAGCTTCCTATTTCCCACACACACACACTTCTGTTTCTTTCCAAGGCTTTATCTCTACACCTCTTGCCACCATGCCTCCCAGTAATTTTCCTATCTGATGCTATATTTGGGCCCTTGTTTCCATACAGACATGTATTTTACACTTTTGTACTTTGTACTTCAACAAAAAATGCAGCCCAGGAGAAGACTCCAGAAGAAGATTCTGCAGGTTCCCAGAGGAGCTTCCAAGCACGAAGCCACTCTAGGAAGTTTCCTATTTAGGAAGGAGGAAGGGAATTAAAGTGAGTATTTTTCCCACCATTTAAAAAAAGTAAATGGAAGAAGAAGGAGTAGGATATTTAGGTCCAACTGGATGGATGGAGGTGGGAACTCCAGCCAAGACATTGCTGGATAACGGCACCATTGGTTTTGTCTAGGACTTGTTTTAAGCACCATGGATGCAATCCAGTACACTGCTGTTTCTCTGTATGCATCATGGCCAATGCTTGGAAAGAGGTGGCTGGTGATTTTTTTAAAAAACAGTTGATAAAAACACAATGTCTTTAAAAACAACAACTGAGTACCACAATATGATGTTTTGTTACTCTAATATTAAATCAGTGCAGTTGCAAGTAGCACTGCTGGTTGCTGCCTTGGGAAGGCATCAGCCCTTTTAACAGCAACACTGCAAGCAAAACTTAAGAGAATACTGTTCTCTCATATAACTAAATTAAAGGAAGGGAAAAGCTGATTATGCTTCAAGGTTTCTCAGGATAACAGTATGTATTATCTCTGGGTGGTATGCTTCCCAAACGTGCACCAAACTTAATGCACTTTCATCATAGATGGTGATAGTATGGAGTCTCAGGACATTCCCAACAATATGTTGAGTGTGAAGACTTGGTAGTCCTAGCAATAGATACTGAGGTGTGGTACCACCCATATAGTATTTCTGTATATATTTCTTTTATCCCAATTGAGGATTGTCATTATAGAAGCCAATACTTAGGAGGTGGGCAGTGATTTGAGTTTTGTACTAAAGTTATCAGTGTGTTACCTTGGCATCAGTGAAGAAGAATGAACTCAGGAGTGCAGGATTGTGAGTAAGAGGAGAAGGAAGATAAAAAGGAGTAACACCAGGAGTGAAAACAGGTACAGTTAATGGTAGCTGTGATGCTAACATTTGGCAGTGCATGACACTTGATCCCATAGTGGATCACTGACACACATCATTCAACCATGAAGAAAGGAGGGATACTGCCCACCTTGGCCTTGGCCTCCAATCTTTGTGGCCCTCTAGACATGAGGGTTTCTGAGAAAGTGCTACAGGCATTAACTTCCTCTTGTAGACACCAAGGAAAGCTCTGGCAGGCTTCACTCTGAAAACTCAAGACCCTTTTCCTGTCTTATGATGTTAGTAGCTGAAAGGCTGAGCTAGGAACTAGGAAGCCTCCAATTCAAATCTTCCTTACCATCAATTTATGAGGTGGCCCTTGAGAGGCCCCTCCTTCATACCTTCAGCTCCTTCCCAGCACCATATATGGAGCACTATAATAACAATTTGTATCATTTAAACAGATCCTCTTTGAATGGGGTAGGATTTGTATTCAATCCGAATGTTCAGTCCCATATGAATCCATACGAATCCCATTCATACGAACGTATCAAAACATTTTATTCAAATTTGAATGTCTGAATTGGGCCAAATTCATACTAATTTTGAATGTTACGAATATTTGTTCACATCCCTACGAAGCAGTGGCAGTTTGGCACTTGGTTAAGCCACATTTGTGCACGCAGATAGTTGCTGGATGCTGATACCCTCCCTTGGACAACAGTTGACTATAGTTGTAATAGAAATTTTTAATTTACTTTTATTGCTGATTGGATGTTTTATTGTGGTTTCCCTGATTGCATTGTGATCACTTGGGATTTTTAAAAAATGAAGAAGTGGTACATAACTAACTAAGCTAATAAGCTCCAGCTCATTAGGCATTTGACTGAGTTGCAGCTTGTTCAAGGGAGTTTCACTTAAAAAGCTGGATAGCAACTAAGTAGGTACAAATATCTCAATGATCTCAGATTGTCTCAGTCATGCTGACAATCCAGGAATGTGGAAAGGAAGCCAAACCATTAGCAGCAAAACTCCCCTAAGAGGGCGGCATTCTAATGAAGATACTGGGAGAGTTAGTGTGGAGCACGATCTAAATTTTCGTAAGATGATGAAAGATGTGCTGTCCAACAGTTCCTTCCCCTGCATACTTGGAGCAGCTGTGTGAGTCAGAAGGCAATGAGGAATCTAGGCAGGAAGATACTATTCTGAGCTGATAACAGTAAATAATCCACAAACCAAATTAGAAAAAAAGAAGAAGAAAAGTTCTGGGAAGGGGAATGGTGAGACTTTCTCTGCACATTTCCTTTCTGCTATGTTGATGTGATAAGAAGCAGATGCCATGGGCAAGAAGTGGTCTAGTTAGTGGGTGAGTGGCCCTCTGCCAAGACTGCCTCCACAGCTTTTTAGACCCAGGGCGTACAACCATAATTCATTACTCCCCGATCCCAGAACTGACAAAGTGGAGAGCCTTTTCTGCTATAACAAAGAGGCTCTTCCTCACATGTGGAATGCTAGCTGTTGCGCTTTTGGTATTTGTTTCTGTATTCAGGCATTTCCTGAACAGTATTGTTCCTTCATTGACTGCTTAAGGCCACGATCTCATTCTCTCACAGGAGAATTGCATTGTGATAGACACGTCTTCCATACTGTGTGTCTAAACACTGAGATCACAAAATGAGGCCCTCGAAGGTGCAAGGGGCTGCAGCATGTGAGGTAGCCTTCTCTGTGGTGGCCCCTCAGCTTTGGAATGGCCTCCCAGTGAAGGTATGCCAGGCACTAGCTCTGTATAGTTTTCAGTGCCTGGTTAAAACATACATCTTCACCCTTTGATTTGTAATTCTTCTGAACGAAGTCCTGCCAGATGTTGTGAGCCACCCTGGGACTTCCTGGTGAAGGGTGGGATACAGTAAAAGACTGGTGCGAGACCGCATCTTGCTCTTCTGACAGGTTGGCAGACGGTCCCTTCAGCCTGTTGGGTGCTACCCAGTAAAGAGAAATCCCTCCCCATGAAGCACACCTACTCCCAAACCGGATCCCACCATCCCACTGTGGCTTCCTACAGGAGATCTAGTCCTACGTACCAGGTGGCCAAAGATGAAGCCAGTACAGCTTCTGCTACAAACATGCAATGCCTTTCTCTGTGTTTTCCTGGGAGAGGTGTGGATGAGAAGAAAGGAAGGAGGAGGGGAAAGAAAGCTGAGTTATCAAACCCCGTGGTATGTCTTCCCTCCATCCTTAAAGTGCAACAACAGCTAAAGTCCGGCAAAGGTCTGAACAAGGGATGGGTGGGAAAGGAGAGCCAGATGTGCTTCCATCATGTTCATTGCACAAACTGGTTTGCAATTTAATTGATTTATTCATTTATCCTTTCATTCCTGTAAAATTTCCTAGCGATTCATAATAAAAGTTTCAAAAATAGTTCAAATAAAACAATCTAGTAGCGTCATCCCATCCTGACAGTGAGAGATGCTAGATCTTGAGATCGTCTCACCATCTGCCTAAAAAGCTCTGTCCGCATTCCAAGAGATGCACAAAGGGGAGTTTATAAGGAGAAAAATGGCAGAATGAACTGTGGACATACTTGGATGTGCTTTACAGCTAAACGGACTGGTACACAGCAAATCCTGTGGAACTGGAATACTAAGTATTATCAGGAACTAGTGTGTCACTTGAGTGTTCCTCCTTCCTCTGACGGGGTGCATTTTGATAACCAGGGCAACAGCTATCAGGCAAAATGCAAATTGTGTGACAGGAGATTGCAGCTGTAGCAACCTTAGAAGTCGTCGTCATCATTCCAAAAAACTGGGATGACTTTCCCTCCCCCATCACCATGTTCTATGTCCATTTCAGTTCATATTGTTGGAAATGCATTCATGGGAGGCATTTCAAACACTTCTGCAATAGTTGGTGCTTCTGTAGTGGACATACTGGACTTCTTAGCAGAAAGTGACAAACAAATAAGTACCAAAGAAGTATGAAACTTCAAGGAAGGAGATGCCAGGTTGGACCTTAGAAAAAACTTCCTGGCACTAAAAGCTGTCAAACAGTTCCCCTTCACTGGAGGTCTTCAAGCAGATGCTAAATAGCTATCTAGTTGTCTAGGGAACCTTACATCAGGCAGGGGGTAGACTTGATGACCTTGGAGGTCTCTTCCAACTCTGTGATTCTATGATTCTATAACTCTTTCCCTCTGTCCTTCATATAGTGTTTCTGCCTTTCTGGTATGGTAAGCACAGTTGTCCACATGTTACAGGTAGTAACATTATGCAAACTCGGAGTAAGCCCAATTGAACACAGTAGTAGAATTTACTTTATTAGATATGCCTGATCACAACGCCTAATTTGGTACCTTTTATTGCATCAATAATAAGAAAGAGTGACTAATAATGTTAGTCTGCTCTGATTGCCACCCCACTTAACTATGATAACTTTTTCAAAATGAATTTCAATTCTGTTCCTTTCATTTCTGTTTGTTTTAATTCTGTAGAGAATGAACTCTCATCTCATTGTACCACTCAAGAATCAGAAGTGCTCATGCGGTCTTATAATCAAATACTAGATGACACTAAGATAATCCTCCCTTTCTAAAGGTATATATGCCATAATTCTGAGTACTCTTTATTTTGGACAAATAACCCTCCCACCAATTCCAGCACACATTCGGTAACTTGTTTTGCCTAAAGATGGATTTTTTTCATTCCCAATTCACATAGTTGATATGGAGCCTAGAATGTGAAAAAAGATCTTTTCGGTACTTAGTGTGTTGTAATCAGGATTACTTGGAGACCCACTGATCCAGATTACCTGGAGATCTCCTCGTGGCTCCATAGCTTGTGTGAGCTTTGCAGACACCTCCACCTGTCTCTGAAGGCTAGGACAACAGATCCTAGCCTCAGAACCATCTGCATACTTCCCATGATCTAGACCAAGTCATTTGGTCTGATTGTAGACCCAATTAAACAGGTCTACAACAGATCTGGATTAAGGGCCTTCTCAATCCAGATCTGGTTCCATCCAGTGCAGACTGAGCTGGACCTGTGGGGGGGGGGGCTCCCTTGATCACCATTAATGAATTGATCAGGAGATCCCTGATCCAGATCTTTTATCCAGATTACCAACAAGTATCGGAAGGGCCTAAGACTCCTGCAGTTCTGGAGATCCAAGTTGCAAAATTCCCTCAAATAGTTTTTGAAGCATTTGAAGCCACTACATATCTCTGCAAAGAGACCGGGTTTATTTCAGCTTAAGAACAAGTTGAACACACACTTGAGCTCACTTTGGGTGCTTCCGCATTTACCGCTGGAAATCCGGATCGACTACATCCAGATTTAGTATATCCATTTCAGAGTAGATCTGGATTTACTAAATCCGGATGCAGTGTAGATCCGGATTTCAGAAGGTAGATCTGTATCTATTAGATAAGGATCTACCGCCACCCCTTCCATCCACACACGGGACGGAAGGACGATTTAGATCGGTATCTGGCCAGGCCCGCGCACCTGCGCAGAGAGCCTCCTGATGGCAGGTGCTGCAAGGTGCTGCCCTGGCCAGTCAGGAGGCACGCAAGACGCAGGGGCGGAGCCTCCTGGGACCTCACGGCCAGAATTGGGGTGACTGTGTGCAGGTAAGTAGGGGATCGCTCGTGCTTTCCCCAAGATGGGCTAGGGGAGGTTTTGGTAAAGCTTCCCCTGGCTCCAGAAGCAGTGAGCCGCGAAATCGGAGTCCCCCAGCTCGCCATGCTCGGCTCCAGTGGAGCCAATCATGGCGGGCCAGGGGAAGGCCCAGGTTAAGCACCTTTTCGCTGTGTGGACGCATCCTAATGGATGTGTCCTAACAGCAAAAAAACACCCATTAAGACTACATTGTATGTAGTCTTCTGGAAAACCCCATTAAGCACACATTAGAGACAGATAGGTGCAGAAGCGGCTTCCCCAATCTGTCTCTAATGGGTGCTGCTGGGCGGATGCGGTTTTCCGGAAGTGTCCTCAGTGGGTGCTGCTGTGCAGACACGGCTTTCCCATTGTGTTCTTAATGGGTGCCGCTGTGCAGACGCGGTTTCCCAGATGTGTTCTTAATGGGTATTAAAGGGCCTGTGCGGAAGCACCCTTTGTTCCTGGATGATCCTGCTAGCTGTCTTGGAGCTTGGGCACAGCGCTACTGATCACCCTGTTAACCATACAATGATGTCATTGTGTGGTCTGGTGAAATGTTGGGCCCATTGCAGCTTCCTCTGGCCTCTGCCAGGCCAACAGGTCTATTGTCAGCTTGCACAATAATGTTGCCTTATGTGTCAGCACTGGAACTTGTCCACTATACTGACATCGTTGTCCCTTTCTGCTAGCTTTAATAACAGATACTGCTTTCCCATTGTGTTGTGGTTAATCTCTGCATAAGCTGCTGATAGGGCTGCCTGGAACTGCTAGTTGTTCTGCGAACTCAAGGTTATACTGGTCTGAGCATAACTTGGGAGTGTGGGAACAAAATGGCAATGGAATGCTGAATATATACTCTGAGTTACACTAGACTCTTTGTAATCTGTTACTGAAAAAAGCTTCAGAGCATAGTTAAGCTACTCTTTGCTTTTGTTTCTGGGGTGATGGTTCTAACAACAACATGGTCCTTTGAAGTGGTGGATAGCCCCACCTACTGAGACTCCACCTAGGAAACCTGGTGCCCATGTAGAGGTGTATGATCATCTCAGATGCTTTGAAAAGCACACAAGACAGCATTCCGCACATTCCTTCCAGGTTCACGCAATTCATTTGGTGATCTTTGGTAATGGTTATCTCTCAACCTAGCTTTTATCTTGACAACATAGAAAAACTGGTTGGACACCTCAAAAGAAAGTGGGGTTGAAACCAGTACAGTAAGCAAAGGTACAATGGTTTCCAAATGAAGCTCAGCTTCTGGTGATTGCAGCAATGCATCCTTGCCGTTTTCTTGGCAACAGGAGAAATTTGGTTTGTCATTGCCTTCTTTTGGAGAGATGCCAGGGACTGAATCTGGGACCTTGTATATGCAAAGCAGAAATTCTACCATTGGAGCTACAGTGACTAAACTAACAGACACACTTGAAAGAAAGGGAATTTATAGCCACAGCTACCATCCCCCTTTGTTCCCTGGCCTGCTTCTCACCTGGAAATTTGCTTGCCACAAGAATCAAAGGCAGAGAAAATGTAGTAGTAGTAGAAGAGTTGCATTTTTACCCTGCTTTTCTCACCCATTTAAGGGGACCAGGGATGTGCATGAATGTTTTCTGCATCTGATTCATATCGAATCGAACACAAGAAAATTCATACCCATTCGAACAGATCCCCTTCAAATATGGTAGGATTCAATTCAATATGAATGTTTGATACGAATGTTCAATATGAATCGCATACAAATCTCATACGTATCCCCTACATATCTGCTATGAAAGCATCTAATCCGCCCAGAATCTACTTTGAATCTGATCTCAATCCATTTTGAATCCACTCTGGATCCATTGCAGATATTCCAGGGACAGCCACTTTCCCACCTCCACAGGTTCACAAATGTAATGAAATGAGCTTGCAAAAGAGAACGGAAATAAGTTGATGGCCACAAAAAAACATGCAGAGTCCTGTTGCCTGAGCCAATAGTGCAGCTGCAGAGTTCATCTCTTGATTCTATTTGGGAAGTGTGTCCAGTGAGACTGTATACATCTCTCTCTAACTAAACTGACCTAATTTAGAGCACTTAAGTTAAGCTCTTATTCTCAAAGACACCGAAAATACTGGAGAGAGCGGTGACAGTGGTGGTGGGGAGAGGCATTCAGAGAGTGGATGATAAGTAAAGAGAGACTTGAAGGATCTACTTTCATAATTTAGCAGAGAAAGAATTCAGAGGAGACAGCCTCACTGTCTATAAATACCTTCAAGGTAACTATATAAATGAAGGAAGGGAATTAATTCACAGGCTTTGGAGATGTCAGAACAAAAAGAGTATTCTCCTGGAACTGAGCAGAAATCATTTAGGATAAGGGTTAGATTTTCCTATTGATACAGGGTATCAAAAGGAGAAGGCTCCAACACCTTGGACAGAAAGGGGACATTTCAACAAACAAGGTTCAAAAGTCAAGCTACATATGGGCCTTGCTATCTTTGGCTTTTGGCCATCAGACCTGGGGGCCACAATGATTTCTTTTGAGGCTCTAAGAACAAGGGGCTACAATCTAGATGAAAAGGCCTTGACTTTGATCAGTCTTTCGTAGCATGGCATCCTTCAGATAGTTGCATTGGCTGCAGCTAGCAAGATAGTTCTGAATGTGCTTGATGGGAGTTGTAGATCAAAAATCTGCAAGATATTAGGTTGGAAAAGTGATTTCTAAACTGTAGATATAGCCTTCTAATTTGAAAGCATCCGGTATAGTTCTCAAGGCATATAGGTTTGTTGTGCGAACCCTCACTGCAGACTGAAGAAATGCCCTTATTTTATAACTTCATTAGTCCCCAAGTATGTGTTTGTACTCAGCAGTATGAATACAAAGGAGGAACGTATTTCGTGTCCCTTTAATAATTAGGTGGCCACAGGCACTGAAAGTTGCAACGGATGTAGTTTCCTCTTCTTGGTCATGTCCCAAGTGAGCATGATTTCTGAGCAAAATGGATTTTCTGATTTGCTTGTTCCCACTCTTCATTCTTCCTGTGCTGGGCATGTCATTCTCTCTTCCCCTCGACCAAACCCTTCCCCATGCAGTGAGCATTTTGATACCAGCCCATCCTTCAAACCGTGACATCATGGGGAAGGAAACTCAAATGAAAGAGAGAAATTAGAGAGAAAAAAGATGATGAAAAAGAGATTTTTTCCTGAGGCATTCCTTTCATCTGTCTCAACAACCTCATGTGTGATAAAACAGGGAGAGGGACCAGGTCTCATTGTCTTTCATTCATTTGTTCCTTTGCAAGAGTACAAATCACTACCTGGTGAATGAAAAGCTGGCTCTGTGTGTGTGAGAGAGAGAGGGAGAGAGGAGTGAGAACGGAAACAGAGGATATTTTGTTCTTCCTTTGAGGAATTTGAGAGAAGAGGCAGATAAAACTTCTGCCATGTCTGCTCTTCTGTTCCTCTCCCTCCCCCCTTCCTAACAGTGACATTCTCAGCCTTCTGAGTACAATGCTTACAATTGGCTAAAAGGAAGTAAGAATGCCCCCAAAAGTACTGTTCCATCCTAAAAAGTTCACTTCTTCGTTCCTATTTTGCAAAATAGAATGATCTAATCATCTGAACGGGACTGAGAACTCATTTAATCTACCTTGAAAGAGTCCACTTTTATTTCACTTTTGGGAGCTTTAGGATGTTGAAGTTTCAAGCCAGTCTCTAAGCTGTGTCAGAACACACCCCTTCATTACTTTTTAAAGCACAGAGAGATCTATTCATAGATGGTAGCAATTGAGGTAAACCCTATTGTGGGAAGATCTACATGAGGATGATATTGCAGTTTGACACACAGGATGATTTACCCTAGGATTTACATCTATTTATGGACAGCTTTTGGTAGAGAAGTCCTATTATTTATCACACTGCGTAAAAGAAGTAGGAAGGATAGTAAGTCCAAATATTTGTGTTCTCAGAAACACTTCTCTCAAATGCAGAGAAAGAACTAGGGATATGCATGAATATTTGAAGACATTCAAAATTTGAATTTGAATTTGAATTTGTCTGAATTTTGACATTCAAATTCAAATCGAATGTCCATAAATTTGAATTTAAACATTCAAATGAACTTTGAATGTTTAAATCTATTTGTTCAAATTATTTGAATATTTGTATGTGTACAGGTTCGTACACGATCCATATGGGACAAAAACGGGTTGATATGGGATAAATACGGGATGTATATGAACATGTACAGATGCATACAGGATGCATAATGATGGGTACAGGTACATACAAAAATTCAAACAAATAGATTAAAATTTGCTTAATTTGAATCGAATTTGGATAAATTCAAATTTTAAAGATTTGAATTGAATTGAAATTGTTTGATATTCATTTAGAATCAAATCAAATTCCAAAAATTGCATTCATGCACACCCCTAGAAAGAACCTCTTTCCAATTTTTTTTAAAAAATACTCTCTCCTCCCCGCCAAAAGTTTGCAGATACACTTACAACACAAATAAGTTTTCCTAACATTAAAAAAATCCCAGTTTTGTAACCTCTATTAATCAAACATCCAAGCATCTGGATTTTCTGAAAACTTAAAAGGTATTAAGGCCTGCTGTTATTACAGAGTGCTACTGCCTAAAAGAATTGATTAACCAAGAAGTGTTATTCTTTCCCTTCCCCGCCTTTGAAAGTTTGGCTCCAGGATTCCTATTTCAATACATATTGCAAAGAGATTTGCATCACTGAAACAATGTTTTCAGGCAGCAATTCTCCTTTTTTATGGGCTAAAAGGGAACTCATTTTCATTTGGATTTCTGTGTGTCTACATGTGCATTGGAAGAGAGGCAGAAATGAAGGAGGTATATATAAATAAAATCCTGCTACGCACTTCTTGTATGATAGGATCTCAGTATCTAGATTTGCTGAAATGAGTTTTTTAAAAATAAAGTCTGCCATGTGTGGGATGGAAGGAGTGGGCTCATTGATTGGTGGGAACGGAGAGCCCTAATACCTGTCAAATTTCATTACCCAATAACACAGCAGCCCTGGCATGGCCCCATCACCCAGTTATACCTCTGAACCCAGTTATTAAACTAAATGCAATTTCGGAAGAGGGAACCTATCTGGCACCTGCACCTGCATTTCCCACTTTTTTAGTGTGTGTTTGCCTCGCAAATGTGATCAGGGAAAAAACACAGCAAGAGCTTCCAAAGGTAAACTCGATTCTATTCCACCTGTCTGTAACTGCTCCCTTACTCATTTTTCCTGTCCTCTTAATGGCACTGGCTCAACTTACACCTAGGTGAATAAATGCAGAGCCTCAACAAGGCAGCAGTTGGTTTAGCCGACAGCCACAGATTGCTGGGAAATAAATGTAGAAGGGAGGAGGTGGTGGGGTTTTTTTTGCTAGCTAAGAATTCATAATGTAGAGCGAGTCAGGCTCTACTGCCCCTGGCAGGTTTATTTGTTTTATTTATTGCTACTGAAAGGTGCTCTCTTGGCAGACCCCAAAACCTCTTTGGTGGAACGGAAGCTGCCCAGGCAGCAGAGGTGGACGCAGGCTTGCTAGGGAGTCTGCAGTAGAGGGTGATACAATTTCTGCTCATGTTCACAACTTGCTCACTCTGCAAAAATATAATAAATATGTGCTAGAGTCTCCACCTGGATAACCCTATGAGTCAGTGGGGCCTAGTGGAAATACAGGCTATTCTTGAGGTCTGTTCCTCAGCTGTGGATAATGCTGGGGCATCCAGTATTCACACTGTTCTCTGGAAAACCAGATCAGCCTCTCCTAATCTTTATGGAACATTATTCTTTCTTAGAAAAAGAGGGAGCTTATAGGCCTGTGTGCATGTCTCCACAATGTGCAGCTGTGGCAGCCCTACCGTTCTTTGGATAGGATAATTGCAGGCCTTTTAAAAGCGAAATCCCTACCATTCTATTTTTGGGATGGATAGTTTGATTTTTGTTGTTGTTGTTGTTTTTGTTCTTTCTTCTCAGGCTCTTCTCTAGAAAACTAAGTCAAGAAATCAAACATCCAGAGAATCTGTTTATGCTGCAACTGCATCAAATGTGTTAGCACCTATTTGGGCAAATGGACTTGGATGTGAATGCACTCGTGTTTATTATGTCATTGTCATTAGTGTGAAGATCTAGAGGTTTTCAGTTGTTTGACCTGGGGAGATCAGGAACATTTTCTAGGTCTTTTACTTATATATACCTCTTTCATTTCCTGCAATTCAGGATTGGGGGGGGGGGTCGATTACCAGTATTGTTTGTTAGCTTTTGGGTTGACCATGGCTCCTCATGTTTTTTCGAAACTGTTAGCACTTGCTATGCAACATATTTGACTTCAGGGCATACAGGCTTATGCCTATTTAGATGATATTCTTATTATTAATAGGTCCCCCAACACAGGCCCCTCAGTTGTGGCCCAGGCCGTTTCCCTATTGCAGAGTTTGGGTTTCCTCATCAATAAAGATAAAAGTTCAGTGGTTCCCACTTCTTCCCTGATACATTTGGGGGGCTTGATTGGCACCCAAAGGGACTTAAGTGCACCTTACCCTGATAGGGTAGATGCCCTGGTATCCATGTCCCAGTTGGTCCTCAGGCTTCCCAGAGCCAACTTTCTCACATTGGCCTCCTTATTGGGAAAAATAATTTCTATTATAGATACAGTAGTTCTCCCTGGGCCCAGTTTCACTCCTGTGATCTCCAGTAGTTTTTATTGCCTCATCGCTACATCTAAGGATTTAATAGTTTGTTTCCCTGGTTCGGTCCGGGATTCCCTGCGGTGGTGGTCCCAAAGGGAAAACTTAATGGTGGGGGTTCCTATTGGTTCTCCGAAAAGGATTCTCATCACCACAGACTCCAGTTTACTCACCTGGGGGCCCCACAGCACAGGGGGTTTGGTCAGCAGTGGGGTGCTCTGCTTCCATTAATTGGCTTGAGCTGAGGGCTGTGTTTTTAGCCTTGCAGGCCTTCAAACATTTGATCTCTGGACAGCATGTCCTTATTGCTACCGATAACATCACTAGAAAAGCACACATAAACAGACACGGGGACACCAGATCTCGGAGTTTAATGGTACTGACAAGAAGATTATTTTCCTGGGCAGAATCTAATTTCCTCTCTATCTCCTCCATTCATGTTAAGGGGCAGCAGAATATGGTGGCAGACAGGCTTTCAAGGGTCCTCCTACCACACTCAGAGGGGCAGTTGAAGCCAGAGGTGTTTCAGCTCATGGTCTCGCACTGGGGACTGCCAGTGGTAGATCTATTTGCCACCAGAGACAATTCCCAGCTTCCAGTCTTCATGTCTCGATACAAGGAACCAGGAGCCTCGGCAGTGGATGCGCTATCCACACCTTGGCCCAAGGGCTTGCTATATGCGTTCCCCCCTCTGTCCCAGATACCCAGGGTGACACACCAGGTGAAGCTAGAAGGTGCAAAAATGCTGCTTGTAGCACCATATTGGCCACGACGTCCTTGGTTCCCTCTCTTAGTGGCAATGAGTCTGGAGCCTCCTTTTTGCCTTCCTCTGTCCCCGGACCTACTGTCTCAGAAAGGGGTGTGTCACCCAGACCCTTTCTGGTTGGTCCTGATGGCATGGCGAATCAGTGGGTCTTCTTACAAGCAATGGGACTTAAAAGCAATGCCATTGACACTATCTTAGCATCCAGATGTGCCTCTACGAACAGATTGTATAATGTGGCCTGGAAGGCTTTGTGGACTTGGTACAAGGGAAACAAGGTTTCACCGGATAAGCCTTCTCCTACTCAGGTGGTGGCTTTTTTACAGGTGGGCTTTGCTAAAGGCCTCACACTGAACACATTCCGGAAACAGGTCTCGGACCTCTAAGGCATTGTAGAGTTTGCAGGCATTCCCAGGTTGTCTGAGTACCCCTTAATTAAGAGATTCCTATCTGGCGTCAAGGCAAGAGTTCCTCTTGTTATGCATTGTTACCCATGCTGGGACTTGCATGTAGTGCTCCCTGTCCTTTTGAGCCCCTACAAGAGGTCTCTCTGCGATACCTGACTTGCAAGGTTGCCTTCTTTGTGGCCATGACTTCTGCCAGATGAGTGTCCAAGCTTGCTGCCATGTCTATGGAGGAGCACCTGTGTCAATCATTCTGAGGCTTGACCCCACCTTTCCACAGAGACCAACAAATCCATCTACCCTCCTTGTGCCACAATTCACAACATCCCAGGGAAGTGGACTGGAACAAACTGGACACAAAAAGGGCCATGCAGATCCATCTGGACAGAACTGCATAGATTTGAAAAACCTCTTGTTTGTTTGTTTGTTTCACCCCTGCTCACTTGGCACGAAGACTTCTGCGAAGGTCATAGCTTCTTGGCTGCGGGCTGCATCTCTCTAGCCTACCAGACCAAGAAGCTTGAAGTTCCATTCGACAAGATCACAGGCTACAACTGCTGCTTTTGGAAGGGAACCTTCCATGGATGAGATTTGTTGGGCAGAGACCTGGAAGGCACCATCTATCTTCACCAGGCACTACAAACTGGACACATACTGGTCTGCAGAAGCTGCCTTTGGCAGGCACATGCTTCAGCATGCGGTAGCATAGTGGTAAGAACGTGATTAGTGCTAACTGAATTTAGCCTGCATGGAGGGTTGTTTTTTCCTCACCCACCCACCTTGTTATGCTAAAGTTTGGATATGTCCCAATTTCTCTGACAGACAGAGCCGGAAGAGAATGGGACGATGTACCTTCAGATGTGATCGTCCATTCTGTCCAGCTCTTCAGTCTGGAAGAACTAATCTTGTGCTTTATGTTTTAGATTCTTTGTTCCTGTCTGCAGATCTCCCTCGCGAAAACTGGCTAACCACGTGTGAGTGGGTCCTTATATAGAGCCTAAAAACTTGCCATCTAGTGGTCGACTGTAGGAATGAGCAGTAGCGTCATCCCAATTTCTCTGACTGAAGAGCTAGACGATCACATCCGAAGGTACATCATCCCATTCCTGCTCTTCATTCTCCTATGCTCAACACAGATAAACCCCATTTTCTCGCCTCCCCTTTCACCAGAACCCCTCCTCATGCAGTCAGCAATTGAAAACCGGGCTATTCTTCAAAACGTGACTTCACTGGGGCAGGAGATTCAAACCCCACCCTCTATATTTATCTACTGTCACAGCAGAACATGGAGTCCTTTGTTAGCAGTGTTCATTCACTGTTTGTTCCCCTTCCGTAGCACAACTCCCCCCCCCCCCAGGTGTATAGGACTATAGAGCTTTTTTACAGACCAGTCATTTTTGTTATAAAGGTGGTTATGCACTACTTTGCAAATCCAAAACAGTGTGTAATGATAGACAGTGCAGCAAAAAGAGGAAAATGACAGAGGAGATCTATATTTGTGCTGTTGAGGCTAGAGTTCAGCAAATCACCTCCGCTTCACAAGCCCCCACCAAGAAACCCACGAAGACATAGGAAACAGCCCAGTTTCCCTTTGTTTTTTCATTATAATAGGGTGAAACAGGGGCAACAAAAGAGTAAATTAATATTCATGGTAGCAAATAAAAGGAAACATTTGTCCTCTTACAATGTCCTTCTACTTGCAAGGATGCAACAGAAAGGAAATGGAGGATTTATTGTCCTCCTTGCAGGAATTGTCCCTCCCCAATAGTGATTTTCTTCTGAGTATGCTTAAAATTGGGATAGGAGGAAACAGAGAGAACGCCCCCCCGCCCAAAGTACAGTTCCCTCCAAAAAAAAGTCCACTTCTTTGTTCTGACTTTGCAAAATAAGATGAGCTAATCTTCTGAACAGGAATGAGAACTCATTTAATTCACGTTCAATTAAGTTTGCTTTCCAGGAATTTAGTCCACAAAAGGTATGGAATCTCTTAACACTGTGGGGACGTTAAAGGTTCAAGCCAGTCTCTAAGCTGATTATATACTGTGTCAGAATCCACCCAAGGTCTGGACATTTTAATTGTCCACAGCTAGTGAAGACCCGGGCAGCTTTAGGGAACTCTGGGATGGTGGTGGTGGAAGCAGCAGAAGCCATGTGTGGATGGGTCTCCCCAGGAGCAGCAAGTACATGTGAACAGGCTCTAAGTGTTTTTAGTGTACTTCTCTGAAGTGAATTTGATCCATCATCCCAGAGGATTCCATTTTACAGCACAAAGTAAGGCTCCAGTGTCGCAAGGCCCTCAGCCTTGGAACTGAGATAAACATCAAAAACTGGAACAAGACCCATGCTGCATAAAGTATGCAGTGTACAAAATATCAAAAGGTTTCTTTTTCAGACTTGTATTTCTGCACATGGAAAATGCTTGTACATATTGCATTGTAAGTTTCATTCCTGACAACCAGAGACTTACTTCTTCCATTACTTTTTTAAAAATGAAAATGGCACATGGATCCAGTTTGGCATATAACAATGGTGGCTGGGACTGTCAGACAGCAGGCAATGGTATGATTGAAAGTCTTATCTTCGTCATCCTAAAGCAGGCCAGCTTGTTGCATGCTTGGGCTTAGTTCAGATGGACAAAAACAAAACATCTGGTCATATTGCTGCCCATGGTTTCATTCTTCAGTCTCTTGTGAGGACTGTGTATATAGACGTACATTAGCTTTCCCTCACTTTCAGGCACTGTATTGTTTTTAGTGAGTTCTTTTTCATTTGTTTTTACTGCTGGAATCCATCCTGAGACTTTCAGGCATAGGGTGGGGACATACATACATACATACATACATACATACATACATACATACATACATACATACATACATACATACATACATACATACATACATACATACATACATACATACATACATACATACATACATACATACATACATACATACATACATACTGTTGGGAAACAGCAGGGCGATATGGAAGGGAATTGGAGAGCAAAAAATTTGAAGCATAGTTAGTTAGGGAAAATCTGGTCTTTGTACTTAATTCTGTGGAAGGCTGCATAGCTTACCAAAAAAAGGGTGCTTGGTGAACTAGAGCGGATTTACCCTTTTAAAATGTGCACCTTCACATTTAGCAGAAGACTGTCAACTTTTTAAATAGTTGCACATCAGTTGCACATTTCTGCAGATTATTATTCTGTTAAGCATGCAAGAGCAAAACATCTTGGCTTGTGTGATAAGTGGTCAATTTGGGATAATAATGTACCCCTTACTGCATGCTTTTTTTCATCCCAGCTTTTAAAGCATTTTTTGAAAGAAAGTGTTTTGCCCTCAAATTGAGAATTAAATAGCTGTTAACTACACAATACTGTAAGATGGGGGTGGGGATTATTTGTTTTTAATGAAAGACATGGTTAAATATCTTGTTTGGATTTTTAGAACCACGATTAAGAGCTGTGGCACAAATCTTGACTGTGAGCCTGAGCATCTTTTAAAAAAACATCCAGCACAGAAATTTAGTACATTGTTTGGTACAACTATAATTTTAAAGCACTTGATCTAGGATCCTTACTGTTACATTAATGGTAGCTTCTGGCATAGTATTAGTGTACTAAATAATATATTGGCATTCATATTTCTCTAGATGTTGCAATTAGCACTCATCCTACTGTGTAAGCAGGTTCCCTTAAGGTGTGCAATTGAGCTTGCAGATTCAGCTGGGAAGTGATAAATGGGAAGGTGAGCCTAGAAAATCAAACAGACTTACAAGAGTTGACTTCTACCATTATTTAAGATGGGATATCAGTTTAATGACCATATTAAGACAGAGTTATTAATTAATTAGGGTTATTTATATGCCTCTAGTAAACCTAGGCTGTTTCAGACATAGCACAGAGTATTTTCACCCTAGGTGAAAACAGGAACTCTCAGTTTGCCCCAGCATGGGGCATATGCACTGTGCAGAGTCGCTTCTATACCAGAAGCAGCTGTATCAAATGCTGGGGTAGATGCTCTGCACCTATGCTAGCAGTCTGCTGGAACAGTCTGGTTCTGCTTCAGTCACACCTCTTCCAGGCGAACGGAGCCTGCCGCAAGCCAGTGCAGGCACAGTTGCACGCCATGTTGCCCAGTCACAATGTGCCTGAAGTGTCCCAAGCTAATCTTGAACCTTACCTGCTATGGACAATTTTAAAGCTGTTGGCAATGTTTTGGAAGCAGTGTGTTCACAACCACCAAGGCTTTGGACCTTCCAGGACTCACGCCACCCTTGTGCACTGGACGTGACGTCCCATTGCACAATTGCAGCAGGGAATGGGAGGGAAACCCAACATCCATACGCTAGACTGGAAATGAACCAGGAGGCTGTCAATTCACAGCGCTAACAGGGCAGTACTGTGCTGACAACTCGCTCAACTGTCATGTTGGAGAGGCGCTACCAACAACACCTGGAAGAGCAGCAGCCCAGAGGGGGAGAAGCTGACATGCTCCACCTCGCCTCCCCTAGGCATGTAGACTTGAGGAGGAGGAACTCGCTTCACTTTCACCTATTCCAGTGAGGAAAGTCCTCAGAAAAAAAAACAGATGCCCACTTTGGTGACTGGTCTCCAAGCACTGAAGATGACTTCAGTCCTCTCTAAAAGTGAAGTATGAGTTCTTCTGAGCAAGGTTTCCATTGATAGGAAGAAGACCTGGTGTTTGCTATCTCTGCCTCTGCCCTGCCCTCCCACAAGGTGTAAGAAGTGTGGCTAGGCATGGCTGGGAGAAGGAAGGAAACTGGCATTTGTTGGTTCTGCTCTGTCCTCACTCAAGGTTCTGTATTATTTTGTATTGTATGTAATTTTATAATCTATTATGTATTATAATGTCTTATTTTATATCACTTGTTGTTGTTGTTGTCAACTGCCTTGAACAATTCTTTGGAAAGGCAGTATATAAATGAAAATGGGAATGTTCCAGTGCTTAACACGCAAATAGGCCAAACCATCCTTGATGTTAACTGGCCTAGAATTGTCTAAATATTCAATTACAGTCAGGTAAGTGCAAATCTAGACTGATGCTGAAATACTTTTGCTACATCATGGCTGCATGCCCAGTCAAGAAAAAATCCATTTCCGGACCATTTGGGGAATTGTCCCTTCCCATTTAAATTTTTATTCCCAGACTTTACAAGGACTAAATTGTTAAAATCCACAGGGAAAAAAAAACTCAGAAAAACAGTTCTCGGTCTCATTTTGGCATCTAGACTGCTTTATTTTTTTCCAGTGGGAACGGCCCTGGACTACTTAGGGAGTTCATGCCTTTAGGGCTGTCCCCTCCCCAAATCCTTCTGTCCAATCCTTGGCGCCATTGTGGTTGCGGCATTAAATGGGTAGGATTTCATTGTCAGGAAGGGCAGCCCCTGGTTCTTGCCATCCATCCTGCCCGTTCCCCTCCTCTGAGCACCAAGCATGGTTCCCCACCACTGACCACCAAGCATGTACATGATCTTGGCTTTGTGTGTGTTCTGCACATGAGCGCTGCACCCTGACATTGAGGCGCAGGGCCATGGGGCACAGATGATTTTGATGCTTTTCGACCCACCCCTCTGTTCCCTGGATGGGGATTCCAAGTGGCTGCCAACGCTTTCTTTGTCCACCCACACCCGATCGGGCACTGTTTTGTGGTGAGTGCAGGCCGAGAGGTGACTCGACAGCCAAATTTGAGCATGTGGATCCAAACTCCAGAAGACCTCAGCATATGCACCGTCAACTGTCCCAGTCCTCCACAACAATTCTGGTCACTGTCGCAAGCTGAGATCTGTCCACAGCCGTGTCCTGGGCACTGCAGTGAGGCAAAGATTCACCCTCCCAATGGCTCATGCTGTGTCTTCCCTGAAGTGGGGTGTGGTATGGGTGGTACCCATGAGATCATTTAAATGTCAAATACCAAGACAGCCCTTTAAAACTGATGGGTGGAACTTTCTTCTTTAAACAAGACACCTTTTCTTTTACCAGAACATTTGCATCTTTTCTTAAGTACTGTACAGAATGGCAGGTGAACATTCAAGTGATCTCATTTTTCTGTTGCTGTAACACTGCTCTGATGGATCTCTGCCTTCCATGGAGCTATTAAAGATGCCCTGAAAGAGACAGACCATGCATAAAAATCTTCACGGCTATTACTGCGAGGTCTTAAACATATACAAAACAACAACAAAAACAAGATGATATCCCTTAAGCTAAAGGTAGAATCAGCCAGATTTTATTCTCCTCATTTCTGTCAGCATATTACATAACTGATATGATTTAAGGAGACAGTGCAAAGGTCATAAAGGTGGCCACATTTCCCTAGACTGTCGCTTGACAGCTTGTGAGTTTTTCTTGGATTCTTTTTTGCCACATGTCTCAGTGTCGTCGTTTTTGTTTTACAGTTGACGGTGCATATGCTAAGGTCTGAGGAATCGGTAGACCCTGGCCAGCCCATCAACAGCTAGCACATCTGCACATCTTGAACTGTTTCCATTGAAGTGCTATGTGCTGTTTGATCATCAGCCTCCAACCGATGAACGAGCATCAAAGCCTAAATCTCATGGCACGACCATCCATGCATATGCCTAAGCGTGGTCTGGTGGAATAAAAATAAGGTTTGTGATCACAACCTTACCCTGCCCTCACAGTCCCAATCCACAAGCTGACGCAAATTCTCCCTCCCTCTATCTCTCCCTCTCACATACACAGGCTCTTTCTGCACTAGGCTTTATTCTGGATTATATCCCAGAATTAGGACCTGCTATCTGCATGCAGACTCCCTGTCATAGTCTGCACTAGCATGCAGGTTGAGGGAGAAGGAAAAGGAGAAAAAGAAAAAGGAGGAGGAGGAGGAGGAGGAGGAGTTGGCTTTTCTACCCTGCTTTTCTCACCCTTAAGGAGACCCATAGCAACTGACAAACCTTCTGTTCTTCTCCCCACAACAGATACCCTGGGAGGTAGGTGGGGCTGTGAAAGCTCAGAAGGAGAACTGTGACTACAGCTGGCTTCATGTGGGAATGCAGAATCAAACCAGGAGAGTATCTAACAAGAATCTGACACTCTAACCACAAGATCAAGCTGGCTCAGAATAAAGCCCAGTGCAAAAAGGGGCGGCACAGTTACCTTTACTTTTTTTCTAAATATCAGCCTTGACTTTCCCCAATACTGGAATAGTTTTGCCATGTAGAAAAATGGCAATCTGGAAGCTACTTTGCCTGAGCAAGCTAATTGATTTCAGGCTTTCTCCTCACAAGCTACTACAGTCAGCATCACTGCTCTGTGAAAAGACAGCATCCTCAAACACAAATCTATAAAGGATTAGATTTGGACATATGTGCTGTAATTTAATTGCATGCAGTGGCTCTACTTGCTTGGATGCAATTAAACACCCTGGTAAGCCAATGCATGCTTTACATTTAATCTCTGATATACAGTGTAGTAAATAGGGAGAAATATAGCTCCAGAATTAATCCCCCTAGATGATGCCTTTTCTGATGCTATTCTCTTATATCTTTTATGGTTGTCGATGGTGTTTTGTTTTATTTAAATGGTTACACAGCTTGCTGTTGGTTTTGCTCCCTTGATTAAACATAAGTATAAGCAAAATTTTCGATATGCATTTGCATGCCAAGGTGCCTCTAAAGACACTTCTGTCAGGTAAACACATAATTAACATGTTTGCAAATAAATTGATTATGCACATGATTGAAGCTGGTTCTTCTGACTGCTGTATAAATCTCATGGTTTTCAAAAGTTGCATAATGAGTTATTTACCCATTAAGTCCTTTTGTCTGCTAGTTTTCTATTTACACACAAATACTGCTGATATCCCGTTGTTCTCAGGTGGCTCTTTCACACTGGCTATAATACAGCTTGCTACAAATGCATGACCTATCTAGAACTCATGATAACATTCCCCTTCCAAAATGTTGTTGTTTTGCTATAATCCAAGTCTTTTTCATCTCTTTGGCTTTTATTTTGTTTAGTGGTGACAGCAACTAGCCTTGACAGCTTTAAAAAAGGATTAAACAAATTCACGGAGGACAGGTGCATCAATGGCTACTAGAATGGATGGCTAGATACTGCCTCCAGGTTGGAGAGACAGGAAGAATGCCTTTAAGGCCATTTGCAGGGAACAGAGAGCACGTGAAGCTATTGCCTCTGTTGCATGTTTTTCTGCTTGAGAATGCCCAGAAGCAACTGCTGGGCCACTGTGTGAGACAGGATGCTGGACTTGATGGGCTGTGATGCAATTCACCTGGGCCCTCTCACATTCTTATGACTTTTCTGTGTTACTGTTTTAACTGTCTGTGCTTTAAAATCAAGATAGTAAAATTATGTTCATTGAAAACCATCACGGATTTGCCTTTATGTATTTAGATTGTGTAAATACTTTTATTTCTTTTGCCTTGGGCTATATTTTGGCACACCTCCAGACCAACAATAACAACAACAGAAGATTTAAATTGTAAGATGCATTGGATGGCAAATCTGACCATATCCCCAAAATAAGCAGCTATAAAAATAGAAGATATTAATTTAGAAAAGGGATTTCAGTAGGTGACCCCATGATATAGTGCGAAAAAAAAACATATAATTTTCTAACCTTCCCTTCCCAATAGCTATTAAAATCAACAGAGTTCTGTTTTATCTGCCAAGGTGATTGGCCCATAAGGACAAAATGGGCAGCACTCACCATACCCAGTTCAGAGCCTGAGGCTGCATTCACAACCAATTGAAAAGCACCTCTGGGGGAGCTTAAAGGTAGCCTGGAGATGGTTTCCGGTTGGGATTGTTCAATGCCAGTCTTTCCCTCTCCCCATGAACATTCTAGGTTAGAAAAGGTAGATGAGAAGTGGGATGAGAACAGCAGGGTCACATATTACCATAATAAGGCATCTTCTTAAAGCGCATACTTTCATTTCAATTTTCAGCCACTTTGGAGAAAGGAAATGTGAATCCTTCTGGGGCTACACATTTGTAAAGAAAGCCAAACTGATCTCTGGGAAATGGCCAGATAAACCAGAGGGGAGAAATGGCCAGCTATTGTGGCCTGAACTCCACAAGTTCGGAAACAATGCATCCCACTGAGCTCTGCCCACAAGAGAGACAAAACACACCATTGACTGTAAAAGGCATGCTGTCCATGCTCAGAAACTCTATGTTTCTTGGCTCAAGCATCACAGAGCCCTGGGAGAAGGCAAGTCAGGGCCAAGAAGGAGGCACTAGCCAGCCAGTTCAGGGGCGAGACACTGGTCAAGAAGCAGCAGAGTGAGACAAGCTGCTGCTGCTGCTGCTGCTGCTGCTGCTGCATCAGAGCCAGGCTGGAGCCATCTGGAGCAAATGGATGAGAGTACACCATCAGCCTTCTTTGTTGCTTTGTTGTTTCACCATTCTTCTCCTTCCACATTGGCACTTTCCTTCCTCACAGCTTCTGCACGATGTCTCTTTTCTCACACTTTAACCAGGGACTGCCGGAAAACATGTGAAACCTCAGGTGTGACTGCAGCCTTATTTGTACCTCTTAATTTATTTGATGTTTAATTGTACATTTATTTTGGTTAATTCTTGCATATTATTACACTGTTCTAGCTGGTTTCCCCATGTTTTAGTATGCTTACATGCTGGGGTTTTTTTTGGGGGGGGGAGTTCTTTAGAGCAGTATACAAATTTAATAAACAAGTAAGAACAAGGGCCACCTCCTGATGATGGCCAGATATCCTACTAGAATGCAATAATGAGGGAAATTCTCACCCTGCAAGTACCACCTGCTAGCTAGACGTCGCTGAAACCAGTACTATACTCACATGTTTTACTGCCATACGCATCTGTGCGTTCACCCATCCCAAATGCATACCAGTGTATGCTGGCACCTCCGCACATCTGTAGAAGCCTGCTTTGGCTTCATGCATCCACAATGGATGGAGCGATGATGGTAGCTTTGTCCAGAATTAAGTAACAAAATACTATTGCTGGAAAACCTGTAACCTACACTGGGTTTTCCAACAATAGTTTCTAGCACTCTTTAGGGGGTAAATAATGAGGCTAGGGTCAGGTTGCTTCTGGTATGCAAGACAATCTCACCATAGTAGCACTGTAATAGCGCTCTATTCCCTCCTTCTGAATGGGGCCAAATTGCAAACAATATAAAGCTGCAGATACAACAATTCAAAAAGAACAGTATAGAACTGATTGCAAAACCAACATAAAACTAATGGGGAAAATATCGTTTGGAGCAAGAAATTAAAAACTCCATGTCTGTCTGTTGTAATGTGAAAAGCATGAGAGAACTTAAGCAGCTTGCATATTTAACATTTGAAAGAACACGCCTTTCTGGTGGGGGGGGTTTCATATCATAAAAAGTATTTTTATTATCCACCTATCAAACATGAAAGGATCTTCAAGGACAGCTTCAAGGTCCCTGAACACGTTTCCTTGTCCAGCTTCCTTATATTTCATTGGGAATCCCTTGCACAGATTATTTAGACAAGAAAAACAATGCGCTCAATGGCAAAGAATATAATAAACCACATATAATTTGGCCTTAAGATAAGCTGCTGTAGTGAGCAAGCATGGTTAGACTACAGGCCATCTGCCAGAAACACGATGCTGCTACTTCAGCATTATCGCTGCAAAAATGGTTTGACTGAATTAACCTGTAAGCCATCCTCAACAAATTATTTCCCAGTTTTGTCCAGTGTAAGCCACTTTTGTAATAAGCACATGTGGATAACAAGTGAAATATACTGTGTTAGATCACTCTAATGTGACAGCGAGATATCTACAGAGTCATAAATGGTAATGCTTAATACCATCTGAAAAAGCGATGCAGTCAGAATCATAAAGAGTACAACACTGTATGTACTCCATTACAGAGCATCCTTCATATAGAATGTCCCAAAATACATCACAGAGAATTCATCACAAACTAGACAGGCGGAGACAAATAAGGTCTGAGGGTGACATTTTGGGAGAAGCAGTAACAGAAAGATTAATATACAGAATAAGCCCAAAAGATGTGAAGGAGAGACAACGCCAGCAACACATGCATACACAGATCCTTCTCCATCCCTTTAAGTGAGAGGATGGAGAAAAGGTCCAAATTTTGGAGTTTTGATCAGAATGAGAGGGTGGTCATTTCAATGTAGGTTAGAATCAACTGCCATAGTGTAGCAGTGTAGCACTGGTGTAGCACTGTCAAATCTAGACAGCCAAAGTGTAGATCCCTGGGGGTTTGTTTGCTCTCATGTAAGGGTTCACAATATCCCCATGCCTTCCAGGTTAAAACGAGTTCAGTTAATAGCAATTTTTAAAAATAATCTGCACAGCAATTTCAAACATCCAAATATCCTTGGGCAAAGTATCAAGAAACAAGAATGGCTCTGAGTATGAAACACACAGTAACTACAGACTATCCAGAAATAAATAGCTGGTAAGTAGGGTTGCTTCATAAAAATGCAGGAACGTGCCCTCTTGCCGACAGAAGAGAAATAATATTACTCAAATAAGGGCAGCAAGGATGAATTGAAAGTGAAGGAGAGAGGAAGGAGAAACAGGACTGTGGTGCTCTCTGATAGTGTGTTCCCAGTCATGCTAAAAATCGATTTCAAAGTGATTCGAACGTTTTTGTCCCCATTACCAATTCGGTTCAGGTGTTTTTTGAGGAGTATATTGCTCAAAACTGCAATAAAAAAATTGTTTTTTCAGGTGTTTCCCCCCATTTTTGCTTTTAAAACGCTTCTTCTTTATTCCTTTGGGAACGCTACAGCAGTATTGGGGCAGATACATCATGAAACAGGTGGGGTTTCACCCTGCAGAGGACAGCCCTTGCCAGATTTATTAAAGTGCCGGAAAGTCTTTTTTCCTTTCAGTTAAGAAGTAACAATTCAGCCTGATAAGAAGTAACAATTCACTCACTCCACTTCACACTGATAACAAAGTTTCATTTTCCACTTCCCTCGCTTTCTCCTTTTTCTGCTGGGCTGCCAGGTGGGTGGGTGATAGTTCTCCTTCAAAAGACAACTTGGCAGGACAGAGAAGGGGAAGGGGGAAGGGAAGGTGAGGTGGGGGGATCGCTTGGTGTTATCAAACTCGGAGACAGACCTCTCAATCCACCAGCCAACCTGCCGGAAAGGAGACTTCCTAGACAGGGTGGCAGGAAGAAAAGGCAAAGCCAATTTCCTCATCTGTCAAGGCTGAGGCACTCGCTCGCTTGCTCGGGTGGAGGAAGAGGCAGTGAGGGAAAGGAAGGAGCAAAGGAAATAGCTTATGGGGCTGCTGCTCTAGTCGCCACCCCAGTAGCCTCTTTTCTCCGGGCAGAGAGAATAAGGAACTGGAAGGGGAAGGAGCAGCAGATTGCCTGCTTCTGGCCATCTGTTAAGGCGCCGTCCCATCACCAGCAGCACTGGCTGGTATACACACGCACACACACACACTGTAAACTCCTTGAGCAGCAGGACTAGTGGGAGCACACACTGGAGGTGCCTCCTTTGCCTTGCTGAGCCCAGCAGATTGCCTGCTTCTGGCCATCAGTTAAGGCGGCGTCCCATCACCAACAGCACTGGCTGGTATACACACACGATCTGCCGGGCTCAGCAAGGCAAAGGAGGCACCTCCAGTGTGTGCTCCCGCCAGTCCTGCCTCTAGATGAGTTTATGGTGTGTGAGTGCGCATGCGCGTGCATGTGTGTATACCAGCCGGTGCTGCTGGTAATGGGATGGCGCCTTGACAGAAGCAGGTGATTCTACTCCCGAAGTGAACTCAAGCCTCATTCCTGTCAGCTGAGATCCCCCCCTTTTTTTAATATATAAATCATGATTCCATGGAGGTCTGTGGGAATCAAACAGGGGCAGCAAAAGCAGGAGAGAGGGGGCTGGGATTCCCCACCCTTGGCCACGCCATCAGATCAAACCCAATGGGGAGAGAGGAATGGGCAAAGGGTGGGGAGAAAGAATCGCTTTTCCCAATGTGTTTTTTTGAAAGTGTTGTTGTTCCATTTTTACAACTGTTTTAAACAGCTCAGGTGGTTGACTACGATTGCCAGATATGCGTTTGCAATGTTTTTTGTTGTTTCGTTTTTACAACCGTTTTAAACAGCTCAGGTGGGAACACACCCTGAGTGTTTCTGAACACCTTCTGTCATGTCACTCCCAGCATGCTGTGCAACTCCTGGAGGATTGCTGCCCTACTGGATATCCTGTGCAATGGTCACATCTTAAAGATGTCATCTGTCTCAGGCCAGGCACAGAAGTCAAGCCATTTCTGGGATGGAATGGCTTGGTCACAGCTGTAACACACTAGGTAAGTTGTCTGTGGTGATGATAGAGTTGAAGGATTGACAGTAGCGGGTAAGGGGTATTGGAGTGTCCACAGGGTGAGGCAGAGGGTTGTCCTAGTGGATGTGGGAGGGTGGTGGCAATGGCATAGGGGTGTCAGCAGTGGAAGTAGGGGGGGTATCAGGAGGGCAGCAGGAGTACCTGGGTTCCAATGGTGATGGCAGCAGCTGTGGGATAATGGGGGTGCTGACAGCCCTTTTCCCGGCTGGGCCTATTTCTAGCTGAAACAGACTCAGTGCTGGAACTATCTAATTTCTGCATAGTCCAATTCCAGGCAAGAAAGCCCCTGGGAAATCCAGAAATGTACTTTGGCATCTGGGCTTTGAGGACTCAAGATGGCCTCCATCCTCCTAAAAGTTAAAATGAAACCGCAGCCCAAGAGCCTGGCAGGTGAACAATGCTGGGATAGGAGAAACCATTTTTGGACTCTTTCAGTGTTCCCAGTGTCAGCTATCCGCCTCAGTTATCACACAGTTTGTTTCTTGATTCTTCATTCAGTGAAGGATGTTGTGTCCTTCCTGTTGTTGAAATACAGTTCACAAACTAATGCACTTAGCTTCTGTAAGTAGAAGGTGGAGAAGGGGCTCCATTCTGCCCTTCTACTCAGGCAACAAAGTGCTTTAGACTGATCCTGAGTGCAGCAAGTAAATCAGCATTTTTTTTTTCTGACAATGCATCCAACTCCTTTTTTCTTGGTACTGAATACCAACCAACCCTTGCATATCAGCAGGGACTTCCACGGCAGAGTGCATGCCAGCTTGCTCAGCCAAATCAAAGTCCCGATTCTTTTCATTTCAGAAAGAAGGCTCTGAGTCTACAGATTAGGTGCAAGCATTGTTTGCAGGCTTAGTCGGGGGAAACCTCCCTTTTTAAACGGGCTTCAGAGATAGCCATCTTTTTAGGGACAGAGAAGAAGAGTTCTCTTATGCATGTGTCTTTTAGTAGCTCTGCACCATCAAACAAAGGCATATTAACATGAAGCATCCTCTTCGACACATATTCATGGTGCATTGCTTAACATGTCTCTAGAGTGCTCATTTGTTGCAAGATGTGCTCAAGCTTGCCTCTCATTTTCATGTAACCTTTAAGGTAGACTTTAACTGAAATATAGCCCAAAATCCAATACCAGAATAATGTGGGAAGGCATTCATATGACCATTAAATAAGTCAAGAGGTGTACAGACACAATACCAAGTTAGGACTCCACTGTATGCACATACATACATGTTGATATTAGGCCTGAGGCCTCAAATGAGTACAATAGATCCTTTTAATGCAGATATCATCATGGGGAACATTTAAGAAAATGTGACCTGTTGGCATAGACTGGGATTGCCATCTGTTGAACTTATCTGTGGATGCCAGGAATTTTAATAAATTCATGGAGGACAGGATTAGCAAAGTCTTTGTATAGCCTCCAACACTAAAGCTGGAATGTTTCTAAAGGCCCAGCTGGCAAGACCCACAAGCAAGCAGAATCCTATTGTGCTCATGCCCTCTATATTGCAGGACCAGATGGACCATCAGTAACATTAGCTTTAGGACAGTGCAAGTAATGCTGTCTCAGCAGGTACAGAGCTCAGAGGACCCTGGAATGCTTGGCCCATCCATAGGCATTGTGCTGTGCTGTGCTGTTCCCAGCACCCCAACAAATAGGCAGCTGGGTGTGTCATTTGCTCAGCTTGGCCAATGAAGTTGTGTCCTGCTCATAGACCACCCAGAACACTGGATTGCCCCACACCACCTCCTTAAGGTAGTGTGGGGCAAAGTGAACCAGTTTGGACTTGTGGTTAGGGTACTGGGCTTATATCTCCTACTCAGAGACTTTGATTCCACACTCTTCCATGAAACCAGCTGGGTTATCTTGGGCTAGTCACAGCTCTCTTCTGAGCTCTCACAGCTCATTGGGTGTTTGTTGTGAGGAGAAGAACAGAAAGCTTTGTCAGCCACTTTGAGTCCCCTTAAGGGTGAGAATAGCCAAGTAGAAAAGCCAACTCTTCTTTTTCTTCTAAACCTGAGAAGCAGTGAGGAGAGTGCATAGCTTGCCTGGTTTGCCCTCCATAGGATGCTCTGTGCTCTATGGTTCACTTTCTATACCTCACCCTATGCCCTCCTGTACTCCCACCCTTAGGGGTTTAGATTCTAGGCACACGAACTACTAAGAGCTGGTTCTGGTCACTTGTTTGATTCAGCAGCACACTTCTTGTGCTCTTAGATCTTGAGATCATATACTTCCTGTTGTTAGGTACCCTCAAGTCAGGGCCAAGCTCTGATGACTCCATGTACATATCCATCTAATTTTCTTGGCAAAGGTAGAAGTGTCTTGTCATTATGCCCTTCTGGGGAGATGCAGCTCTCGGTTTTCCAGGAAGTTATTCCACTCTTAATTCATTGCCAGTGTCCCTGTGGTTTAAAACTTGACACAACATTTACTTCTGCTCATGTTTGTTCCCATAGAGTCACCTGATGGTATAACTATTTAGTTCCCATCCCCGCAGTGGGAGGAGCACACTGACATTGCACAGATATACCTTTTATACCATGAAACTGATGTTATGGGAAAATAATGCAGACTGCACATGTGCCTGCACTGGTCTGTCCAAGTCGCTTCCCCAGGTCTCTTAACTGTGTTTGCCAGCTTTATTTGATAAAAGATCACAAAGGCTACTATTCAGCACAGAGCTTTCTGTTCCCACCTACACCCCACAGCCTATGCTAAGCTCACGCCATCATGGCCTTGAGTTTTCAAATCATCCAGCAGTTCCCAGCAGAATGCTACCAGCACAAAAAGAGATTAGCCACTACACAGGGGAAAGGCTGCTTCTATGATGAAAACCAACAGTGGTGGCCGAGTCTGGAAAGAGTGAAAGATGGCAGCACGTGGATCACAGAAAAAACTGCACAAACAGCAAGATGTGGCTTCCAAAATTCCATTTGCAACCCAGGAGGACAAATTATGGGTCCCATACAATGTTTCATGCTCCACACCAGAATGGTTGAATGGGTATAAACTAGGGATGTACACAAATATTCAAAACATTTGAAATTCAATCGAATTTGATCGAATTCGGACATTTGAATTCAAATAGAATGTATATACATTCAAATTTAACATTTGAACGAATTTTTCAATCTCTTGAATGATTTGTACAAATTATTAGAACATGTATTAGATTTGAATACATTCACATTTTAAACATTTGAATTGATTTGAATCTTCAGATATTCGATTCAAATTGAATGGAATCCCAAATATTGCATTTGTGCACAACCCTAGTATAAACAGGAGGCCTTTTTCCACTTACCTGATCAGGCTGCCGTGAATTAAGGCCGGTAAAATTCAGGTACAGGCGAACCATTTGCATTTGCCTGGAGGAAAGCTTACCCAAAGCATCCCTTACTGGACAGAAATGCGAATGGTCCTCCCATTTACCAGCCCGTACCACCTCCTCCAAAGCCAGAAGTCCAGCATCCTCGCTACCACGACTGGCTGCCATGAGCTGAGTGTTCAAGCACAGTGATGTGTGGTGACCGATCACGTCAGCACCTGTGACTGAACACTCAGCACCCACTGCTCCATTACCAATGAAACATCAGTCTCTTGTGACCCTACAATTGATCACATCTTCCACCCCCACCATCATGTCTGCGCGGATGCTGCCTCCCCTGCCCATCACACTCAGCGAGCCGGAAGAAGAGTGAATGGTCACACTGCCAGATGCTCCAGGTAAGCGTCTAGTTAACACTGGTAAATTAGTGCACTTCTAGTGAGGGCAGACCCACTTCTAGGCTGCAGCAGCCTAGTGGACGTGCGTATGCTCTTCACTAGAGCTGCACTAATTGTTGACTAGAGGCCTAAGTGCGAGTTGGCCTTAGGTTGTATTAAGATTATACATGTGCCATTTTTTCACATTTTCATCAACATTTTCTTAATCCATTAAGTACCTCCACAGAAAATATTTGTCTTACTTAAATTAGGGTTAGCTTTTGTATGTTGGTATAAAAATATGTTTGTTTAAAGGAAAGGTCTGTACATATGGCACTGCAAAGTTTTACTTGCACTCTCACCCACAGAAATTGATTCAATAAAGAGTTATCAACTTTCTCTGGATCGGCTTCCTTGCTCTCTGCCAGCACTACAGCAACATTCCAAACAAATAAAAAGCTTACGAGTTAACAAAAGCCAAAGACTTTTATTAGTGGCACTGCTATAAACACAACAGCACTCTGAGCACCTCGCTTGGCATCCTGGTGAAACTGCAAAAGCTCCCCGGTGCCTTATAATTGGGAAAATACAGATTGCACCCCGTGTCTCCGAGATTGTTAGTGTTATGGAGGGATTTGCTGCTGCCCGCCTAGCCAAAGCAATTTGCCTCTCATGTGACACAATCAGCTAACAAATTCATGACATGGATACAGATGTTTAGGAACAGCTGTTTTGAGAGGAGTGCAGGAATCCAAAAGCAAACATGGGTGAAATTGCAATTATGCTTTCTTCCTCAGCTGATATTTCATATTTTGAACATTTCAGTGGGAATGTTTTTATATTCTGAACTCTGTGGACAGCAGTGGATTCAATGCAGACAGCTTGTTGGCATCTTTCATCTCTAAAGCAAGCATTGTTAATTTGCATTTTCCAGATGTTGCTGAACTCCCATCAACCCCCATCTGCATGGCCAAAAAAAAAAGGGAATAATGGGTGTCCTAACTCAACATCTAGAGAGCTGCATATTAGTCTACCTTATGATACCAGGCCACAATGTCTAAGCTTTTCCAGCTTTGAAAGATGGCATTTAAGAGGTTTTAAGGTGATTGAAGTTTATAAAATTATGCATAGAGTGGAAAGGGTGAATAGAGAAAAAATATTTTCTCTATTGCACAGCACTAGAACTAGGGACAAATCTATGAAGCTGATGGACAAAAAAGTTAAGAGAGATAAGGGGAAGTATTTTGGCCTATGGAATTTTCTACCACAGAGAATGGTGACAGCCAATAGCCAGAATAGCTCTAAGAAAGAGTTGGACAGGTGAACTGGAGAAGCAGGTTGCCTCTATAGGCCGTTCTCAGGGATCTGAGAGCAGGTGAGGATTCACCTTCATCTATTGCTTGTGATGCTCTGAAGGAAATGGTGGACCATTGTGCAAAACACGATACCGGACTGAATTGGCTGTGACCAAATCCACTTATGTTCTTATGTTCACTGCTGCTTTGAAACATGGTTGTTTTCAAGTCTGTCTGGCCCACACTGCAGTTGGTGGGGTGGAAAACAAGGGCTATAAAGTAAGTAATAGAAAGAGGCAGAAATAGAAAGAACTATTGATTGATAAGGGAGTGTCTGCAGCTCAGAGATAGATCAAACTGCCTGGAAAGCAGCAAGTTTGAAGTAGGCAATAGCAAACCACTTCTGTATGTCTGCCAAGAAAACTGTATAGACATTCCCTTGGAGGCACCCATGCAGTCAAGTACGAGTCAGACACAACATACTGGTAACTAACAAAAATGAATCAGGTAGTGAGACACCATGAGGCTGCAATTTTAAGCAAACTCTTTTGAAAATGACGCAACTGAATAAGTGGATTATGTGCATGTCAGCCAAACCTGAACTGAAATATGCATGAAGAAGAAATGGAGAATGGATAAATGTTTGACCTGCTGGCTGTAGTGGGGTGCTGCCCTCTCTCTGATCTTTTGGAACAATCACCTCAAGTTATTTGGGTGGAATCCCACCATCTTTGCAGGCACTGGAAAGCTCCGCCACAAAGACACTGTATTAAAGATCTCCACGGTAAGATAGGGTGGGAGGACAGGGAAGGACAACCTTTTTCAAGAGCAAAGGTAATTAAAAACTTCAGTGATGGCATGAAAATATACTGGCAGCTCTAGGTCTGTGTTCAGCGGATGGCTGTGTTCCTTTCAGTCTCAACCTAAGTTCAGTTCCAGCTCATTTTCATTCACAAAGTAGCAGGAACGTGAACAGATGGGGGAAAGACACGTCGGTTTCCTTGGTGCCAACACCCCATGTTTAGAAGCCCTCATAACCAAGCCTGGATTGCTTTCTGGAAGCATTTATAATCTGCTTTCAGAAGTGTAATACATTTTACAAGTACCAAGTAGGGAATAGTTATTTTCAGAAAGAGAATTGCATTTCATCAGAGGCTGTGACCCAGTGGAAGATGGGCTGCAGGCAAGATGACTTTTCCTGTCTGTGGTTCTTTGTTTTTAGGCATGAAGAAACCACACCTATACCTCTCAGCAAGGAAAATAAGGAGCATGTTTACAGCTCAAAGACACTCTCCAGGCAAGCCTAAACGCTCCATGTACTTTCAGAGAAAGACTGATGAGAAACTGCTAGGAATTCAGACCTGAGGTCCCTTATCTGCCCTTAGGATGTGTATCTGACAGCCATGGTGGGACAGTTAGCATCTCCATGGGGTATTTGTCAGGGGCTTCCCCGTGTATCCATGTATGGTGCAGGAGAGCACCAAAAGAAGGGGTAGGTGAGATGCATGCCTTGAGATAACATTTTCACCCCGTTGCTACCAGGTGCCTTGGGCAGGCTTCCTACTCTCCAGCGGGCATCTTTTGTAGTAAAAAATAAAGCTAGAAATGCTACAATGGAGTGTCTGAATCTGGAAGTGGAGTCCAAAAATTCAAAGAGTACTAGTGTGGGTGAGAACAACCTGCTATACACTGTCAATAAGTGAAGGGTAATACTATCCAAATTATATTTGCATTTCTATGCTGTCTTTCTTCCATAGAACCCATGCTGGAAAACATCAGTGTCCTGTATTCTCTTTAATATGATTGGTTTGGCTTGGTTAGGCTTAGGAATGTGCACAAATGCATTTTTTGCATTTAAATTTGAGTTAGAATATTTTATTCGATTCAAAATTCAAAAATCCAAATTTTCAAAAATCCAATTCGAATCCGGATTATCTGAATCTGTATTTTTGAAAATCCAATTTGAATCGAATGATATAAATGTCAGGAATATTCGTATCCGATTTTCAAATGTGTGCGCATCCCATTTTCATCCCATTATCATCCCATATTATAACCACAAATAGACCCAATATTCGGATGTGATATACGATGTCCTATTCAGTTGAATTATTCAAAAATCCAAAACTTGATCAAATTCGGAAATTCAGATTTTTGAAAATCCGATTCAAATTTAAATATCAATATTCATTGAATTCCAATTGGATTTTTGAATTTTTGAATATCCATGCACATCCCTAGGCTGAGAGGTAATGACTCACTCAAGGTCAACCAGTGTTTCATGGCAGAATGAGTGTTCAGACTGAGCAACTCCTAGTCACTACACTAGAGACCTTTTAGGTACTACACTACTACAGAGACCCTTTCAGTACTTACCAGTATCCCAACACAGTGCACAGAGTGGTCCACTTCCAGATCTCTCTCTTCTGCACTCTGGTACAAACCAGAGAGACCATCCCCACCCCACGAGTATGCCTTTGTCTGCACTGGATGGAGCGTAGCCCAATCTAGGTGGCCCAAAATGGCTGCCTACACAAGGATAGGCAGTGGTAGACATTTTACCTCCACAGACTAGATTAGCAGGGGAACCCATTTCAGTGGCACACAAAATTGTTTCTTGCCATTGGAGGACACAGAAGCTGGCTCTTAAGATCACACAATCTTTAGGGATGATGTGGCAGCTGTACCAGAAGAGCTACCCAAAGCGAGCTGGCCTGTTCCTGAACAGGAGGAACAGCTGCTAGATGGGAAACTCTGAGGCAAGCCTAAACTTCTTGGCTTCAGCAATGGTAATGCTGTGCAAGCCATTTTGGAACTAAGGGAAGACCTAGATGGAACTGGGTAAGACGTCTGGGCCAGAATACTTGCTCTAACCCTGAAGATGGGAAGTATGACAGATCCTGCCTCTGAGCTTCATTTCAGTGATGGACTGTTGTGGAAGCCATTTTAGAGGAATTAAGGTCTCACAGACTTCAAAGTATCCCTCTGGAGGCCAGCTGCCAGGGGACTGCAAGCAGAGCAAACTGTGTTCAAGTCCTGTTGGTGGGCTTCCTTGTGCAGCTGAATGACCACTGCAAGAGCAGATTACTAGACTAGATGGGTCACAGGTCCAATCTATGGGGGCATTTCATATGTTCTCAGTCTCTTAGCTTCAATGGTTCTGCCTGGTCACATTGAAGAAATGAGAAAATGACCCTTTCCATGTAGTCTTTTTCAGCTGTGTGGGTACAGCCTAAGAGGGACTGGGTGTGATATGCCAGGAAGTACACCTGAGAACGAATTACTAACTTGAATGGGGAATGTATCCAAGTCCTTGAAATATGTAGCAGTACTGCTTGAGAGATTAGTCCCACTAAAGACAGAGATATATCTGCTCAGAAAAGTATTCCTATGGTGGTATGAGGGCCCCAGTGAGTAACAGAAATGCCAAGCAATCAGTGGAACATATTGGATTCTTTCTTTCAAATATATAATTATTTATCATTTTACTAAAATTACATTTAAACAAACTATCCCATAGCTCCTAGTTAACTGATTAACACTAGATTACTTTTCACTTCCACCTTCCCTCCTTTTTATTTAATATTTTCACTTATCTTCCTCTTTAAGATTTTATTGTTCATTTTTCTATGGAGGATTGATGGGAAGAGCAACATGTAGATGGTTCGAACCAGTTTTACATCAGATAATTGCATTGTTTCCTTTCAATAACTTTTTATCATGGAATTCCTATTGTAATTAAAGCATACAGGGAAACGAAGAAAAGGCCCAGATGCTGCCTTCATGCATATACCTCATATAATTAAAAATGGGGGGAGACAAACAAATAGAAAATGTAGGACAGACCAGTTTCCATCATGAATACTAATTTCAGTACAAGGGTATGATAAGGATGCATTCATTAGTCCTGAAGAAGTAGCAAGAACAAGGTTATATTAACTGTGAAGCTAAATAATGTATAACATAGGGTCCCAGCCAAATTTGTTTCATGAAGGCATATTTAAGGGATAATTGTCTGGGAATTCTTAAATTGCAGAGATTTTTTTATTTTCCTGATTTTTTCACTGGAGCTTATTTTAAAATCTCTCAGTCCACACACTATGATAATTGCTCCACTATTGATAGGTCAGCAGGAAAGGTGTGATCGGGCAGGTTTTTTAACTTGCTCCTTTAAGAAAAAGTGACCTTTTTGTAGATGCACAAAAAAAGGCATTCAAACAGTTAAATATATGTGCCCACCTCATTCTTCCAGATGTTGTTCTCCATTTGTTCTCAAAGTATGGCAACACCTTCCTGTGATTTGCCACTCATCTGCCCAGCTTTCTTTGGATCTGGTTGGTCACTTGCTGGCAACATTTATTCTCATTCTGTGATTGGCTACATTTCTCTCCTCAGTGCTTACAAAGCTCCTTGCTCAATGCAACTAAAAGAAAGAGTCAACCTCAGTGTTATTTAGCTCTGGATATGGAAGGACACCTTTTCCAAGTTTCAGGATAGGGTAAGGAGATTTAAGAGATTTTACATTTGCTCTTATAGCCTCACATTTGCCCAGAAAGTATCTTACTCATTTGTTTATAAAATTTTATAACACCAAATAGTTGAAAATCCCGATTCACAAAAAAATGAACAACAAATAATACAGATAAAGAAAATCAAATGCAATGGAATCATAAAACAACTAGTAATAACAGGGCAATGCATAGGAGCAAAGAACGAAGAAAGGTTGCATAAACAAATAGCTAAACAAATAACTACCACCTCTTTCACAGAATTCTGCTCAACATTCCCCGCAACAGAGGCTGCCAAACTAGTGCACACTGTATTGGCATAGCAGCAGACTGCTCTTCCAGGAACTTGCTGCACCAACCCCTTTTCTTTTCTTTTTTTATTTTTCATGCATACACAGAGCTCCCAGATGTTTTATCTGGCACTGTGACAGCACAGCGCATTCCAGACGCCCAGTCTTCTGGCAAGATGTCAGCAATTTAAAGATAGTGTGGGAAATCTTTAACCCAGGTTTGGGGGTGGTGTGCCAGCCGCAGCACAACTTGGCATGGGGTTTGTCTGCCAGCTCCATGTCCACATTTTAAGAAGGACGCATGCCCTTAGAATAACCCCATAAGTAGGCCTATAATATCATCAGTGTGTTTCAAATCAAGACTGGTAAGTCACTATAGATTATATTAGAGATTTGTGATTCCTTACCCCCACCCTCTTTTATGTTTTCTGCTCTGAAGCAACCATGGATTGTAAATTTGATCAGAGCAGCAACTCTGACATTATTAATTGAATTTTAAAGGTAACTCTGCTGTAATTAGATTTTGCATTTTATTCTTTTTAACATAAAGTTTGTAATGTGCCTTGAGATCTCATGGTATGAGTGCAAACTAGCAATTTTTAAAAAAGGAATTAAAAGAAATAGGCATCTGGACAGGTTGCCCCAGAGGTCCTGGCTTTTT
>MTQE01001134.1:59171595-59229344 GCA_014337955.1 Aspidoscelis marmoratus | reverse complement strand
GGTGCCAGGGTGACCATGTGTGTCACCCAAAAGAGCTTGGCATGTCACCTCTGACATGCGTGTCATAGGTTGGCCATCACTGTTCTAGTATCTCTTTGGCTATCTGCCTACCATTCCCAACCTTTCCCTCTGTCACTTAGTGTTTTCACATATTCCCCACTATTCAATTGTATTTTATTTTTTAGAACCCCTTCTTCACTGCACTACTGAACACTTTCTGGCTGTTTCTAAAGTATCTCCACTCCTTTCTCCTCTCCTGGCTTGCCCTGTTAAGTAAGGGCTATTGGTTTGCAAGGAAACACAAAACCAAATGTCATACTCCACCTTACCCCTGCTCCCACTACCACCACAGCCACCACTGCTGCCGCCACCACCATCAAATGCAGCATTCATAATTTGCTGACCTTCCTCTTCCTCGTACTCAGGTAAAATCACCCATGTATGCATGCCGTCTCATACACATGTATACAGAGAGAGATGGAGTGAGTCTCTCTATCTTTATACTTTTAATTGTTGCTTCATCTTACCATGAAGGTTGTGTTCTGTTGGATCGTACACTTTTCAGGGAACAGTTGCCAGTCACAGGTGCTAATCCCAAAGCCTAACAATGAGTAAAGTCTTTCCAGCACTACAAGGAGCAAAGAAACTTTATGAGAAAAGGGAAACAATGCATGGGGAAAAAAATATTAAAATCAAAGCCCAGAGCTTAATGATACTAAATGTGTCTTGGAGCAGCAACAGGGTTATGAGTATATCTCCATCTGTTTATGTTTGTGTTCTTATTGGGATTTTTTACATAGAAAGAATGAGAAGAACAGTTGAATAAATACAAGCTGCCAACTGTAGGCTCCTTTTGTGCTTTTCTGGGGGGTTGAAATTGCCCCTCTCAAAAGCTATGCTGCAAATACTTGAAGGCTCAACACATACAAAGAGCTTATAATTTTCCTCCTCATTCCCTACTTCCTCTACCCCATCATAACATCAGAATATAAGAAAACATAAGAGGAACCCTACTGGATCACATAGTGGTCCACCAATTTCTTCTAAGCATTACAAGCAGAAGACAAAGGCAAAACCATCACTTGTTCTCAGTTCCCTGCCAATGGCCATGAGAAGCATCCTGCCTTTCCAGTCCAGAGGCAGTACCTAGAGATCCATCTAATCCTTTCTTAAAACTGTTCAGGTCGGTTGATATCACTACCTCTTCTGATAGTAAATTTTCAAGGGGCAGAGCCAGAGTCCAGAGTCCAGAAGCCAGAAAGTATGGATCAGCAGCCAGAGATAAAGGAAGAGGAAACAGAACTTTTCCAAATTCTGTTTAAGTGTGTAGTTTGTGCTGGTTGGATTTGCAATCTACATAGAGTTTTCAGCCTGGGTTAATTAGCTGGCCTGTTCTTGTTTTTGGATAGCCAGGTGGCAGCCTAGTGGCTAGAGTGCATTCTGCCAGTTGAAGTGAGGATGCCAGCTGTGCTCTTTCTTGGAAAGGAAGGATCTGGTAACCTTGATGACTTTCAGATTACACTGTTACAATATGCTGTGCAGAAGGCTGACCTTGAGCAAGGCTTGGAAATTGCAACTGGCACAAAACATGGTCACCAGGCTGTTTACGGGAAACAAAACATAGCATGCACATAACACCAACATTAAAGCTGCTTCAGTGCCCCCAAGCTGGGCTTTCATTCTGGATAGAGATGCTCGTCTTGAGCTGTGGAGACCCAAACTATCTGGGACCTGGGCTGATTTGCAGATATTATATTCTTCTCTGAGTTGTCTTATGTACCTACCATCTATGGTGGAGCATGGTATAAAACAATATTTTCTCTTGGTTGGAGGTATGGATAGCAGCTACACAGACTAGAGTCTTTACAATAGCAGCACTATGGCCAAAGACTTCAGTCTCCAAAGTCCCTTGCTACTCTTTGAAACAGTCAATAACAGCATTGAGATTTTAACTCTCTTGACCAAGGTGAAAAAAAAATACAATTATATGGGGTAAATTTCTATTCCAGACTTGGTCTTGTTCGTACTTACCTGACTTGTATTGTACAATAATATCATACCAGTCAAGTTAATGCCCAGCATAGTGGTGGCCATCCACACTTCAAGTTCTAGATAAGCCCCCTGTACTAGGTTAGCCAGCAGTATTTGGAAGTATGAATGGCGAGGGCAGGGTAGGCTGGATTACCATGGCAACATCCAGTGTGCACCTGGATGTTGCCATGGCAATTTGGACTGTAGTCATGCCATCATACTCATTTGCAATGGTGCACTCTGAAGAGGGTGCAGATGCTGCTGTCTGTGAGGTTAGCCTCTCACAGTCAAGGTGTGGACTGTTTTTTTAGCAGTGCACAGGTAGATTTCTCTGGGGAGGGGTTAGGTAACTTGGGAGTGGCAGCAATAGTGCCATGTGGACGCACTTCACTAATGAGTGGACTATGGCTCACTAGCAGGTAAGTGCGAACAGGCCCTTGTTGTTCACTCATTCAGTTGCTCACTCATGGACCATAACATGCCAGGAGCTTCTTTTCCCCACTGTCTCTTGAAGCTTGTTTGAACTTCCATCATCTATTCATCTTATCCTCTACCATCCCTTTCTCCTTTTGCCTTCAGTTCTTCCCAGCATCAGGGTTTTTTCTCTGCTGGAGGCCAAATATATACATATCCAAAATATGACTTTTGCAGGATTTATTCTTGAGAGAGCTCTATCCTGACAATGTCTTAAATTCATAGAATTGTGGGATTAAAGAGCACAATCAGCTTTCCAGACAGTCTGGGGTAGGAATGAAGGTTTAAAAGCCTTTGGGATCAACTGAGCAAAGAAAGCAGAGTTTACTTGTAGTTTGCTTTGACGTTTTCCGATTCCATTATTTTTGTTTGCTTTAGTTAACATTCTTTATTATCATTCATGTTCTTAACCTTTTGTGAACCAATCTGAGAACTCATTCCAGGTGGAAACAGCTAAAACATTTGTAATATCCTAAATAAATAAGGACTTGTGATATGATAGAGGAAAAACTGTGCCACCTGAAAGTATAAGTGCAGACAGTTAGTGATTCAGACAGACTGTTGTGCTCAGGGATCATATGCTCCAAACCTATTGCCAACTGCTTGGATTTGCTAGTTGTTTGCAACTTGGAACTAAGCTTAAACTATAAATTCTAGCCAGTTGAAATCATTAGCTTCCTCTGAAAGCTCAGAGTAAGTAAAATCATGGTTGGTAAGGTTAAGGGTCCTTCTAGATAGTGCAGCGGAAAGAAGTTTGGCATTATCCCACAATTGAGGTCTAAAGTTTAATCCAGCTTCAGTCCACCTTCAGAGCAAGATAACACATCAGCAAAGTGACCAATACTTTTCTTTCCACATTATTATCCCAAAGGTTAATATTCTGAGTTATTTAACACTGAATAGAAAACAGCTTGTCACTTTGCTGATGTATTTGTTCACTCTAAGGCCTCATTCCAACTGGTCAAAAAGTCCAGGTTTTAACCCAGATTTTATTTTATTTTTTACTAGCACTGGGGCAGCAGGAAAGTGGCAGTGGTGTCACTCTCCACAGCGGGACAGAGACAATGACAGACACGCCAATCTGAAGAATACAATGACCAGTTACCCAGCTTGCAAGAATCCAATAATCACAATTAAAAAGAATCTAATCTTGAGTTGCTTCTTCCTTAAGATACAGTGTGTTCTGAGTAAAAATCACTACATAAGGCGCCATTTAGCCTGTGTCCCACATTTGTTATTTAGGTTAATGGAAAACAAGAGCCTAAGAAACAGCAGATTTAAATTGTCCATTAATAAAACTACGTTGGGACTCCCACAATGTTTTTAATCAACAAAGGAGTAAAATTCTACAATTGTCTCCACATTGCAGTTGTGAAAGCAAGCTAAGCTGGATAAATGCAGGAGTGGTACCACTTAATCAGTTTTAATCTTATGCCTTAACAGTGGTTTGTTAGGCTCATGCAAAAGTTTCATCTTTTGACTTCTTTATGTCATATTTCTCATCCATACAGAATTTGCAGTTCTTTCCTCCTTTATTTAAAACATTTATATGTGCTTTCCTATAAAATATTTCAAAATCTTCTACAATGTAATATAAAAAATAAGGTACACAAATATCCATAACATTTGAAATTCATACGAATTCATATGAATTTAGATATTTGAATTTGAATCGAATGATGGCACATTCAAAGACTGACTTTCAATTTTTAACCAGAAGCTTTGGAATGTTTGTACGAAGCTCCATGACATTAGTAAACCCGAGGAGGTGGAAAAGTGGCTGCACCAGTCACATCTGCAATAGAACCAGAGTGGATTCGAAGTAGATTGAGAGCAGATGGTAAGTGGATTCAGGGTGGATTTGATGCATTCAAAGTGGATACATAGGGGATTTGTAGAGGATACTTAGGTGATTCGTAGGTGATTCATATTGAACATTCATGTTGAACTGTTATCAAACATTCTTATCAAAATCGAATCCTACCACATTCGAAGGGGATCTGTTTGAACCAATATGAATTTTCTTACATTCAATATGATACGAGTCAAACCCTCCAAAAAATTCGTGCACATCCCTAAAATAAGGTTATAACTGTTTAAAACTCCATTAGAACTATTAAAACCAAGGTCTGATTAAAAAGGCATGTTTTCCCTAACTTGTAAATCACTTAGCCTATTGGTACAATTTTCAGATTTTGAGTCATGTCTCCTTGCACCATGTGTGGGGCATCTGGGAGAGGACACCTCCAGGGAAACACTTGGCCTTTTGCATTACCAGGAGCTTTGTTATATCCACTTAGAGTCTTTCTTTGCTGACCTCTTGCAGTCCAGTTCAAGTAGGCCTGGAACAAACAAGAGGAAGAGTTGGTTTTTATACCCTACTTTGCTCACCCTTAAAGGGACTCAAAGTGGTTGACAATCCTTCTGTTCTTCTCTCCACAACAGATAACCACTGAGATAGGTGGGGCTGTATGGTTTTTGTACCCTACTTTGCTCACCCTTAAGGGGACTCAAAGTGGTTGACAAACCTTCTGTTCTTCTCTCCACAACAGATAACCACTGAGATAGGTGGGGCTGTATGAGTTCAGAAAGAGACCTGTGACTAGCTCAAGATGGCTTTGTGTGGGAGAGTGGACTCAAACCGGGAAACTACCAGAAAGAGTCCAACAATCTAACCACAAAACCTATTTTGCACTTACTGTGTCTGCCAACAGCCATAAACTGTCCAATTTCTGAATTCAAATGCTGTTGTAAAAGCCAAATGCAATATCTGGACATAAAAAGTTGTTTTCACTGTCTTCCAAGTTGACTTTATATAGTGTGTCACAGGGTCCTAGCACTGTATATACCCAGGTGTATGGGAAGATGCCAGGACAATATCTGCATGCCACTGTCTGATGCCATTTAATTCATGTGTCATGACAAAGTACTATGTCTTCATGGCATTGGTAAGCAAAGGGAAGCTGGTTTTCTGTTTTCCTATCCTCAGGAATCCTAAGGCTCATTTGCACTTGGCCTCTTAGGGTGCTTCCGCACTTGCCCTAATAAATCCGGATCTACCTCATCCGGATTTAGTAAAACCAGTCTACTGGAACCCACCCCCGTCCTTCCGCATACGTGGTGGAAGGACGGATTAAACCCGGATTTGAGGTGGGTGCTTTGCCTCACACCCGTGCTCCGGGGCCCCTCTCCCGGCCTGCCATGATTGGCTCCTTGGAACAAGCATGGCGAGCCGGGGGACCCCGCTGCTGCTGCTCACCCTCGCCCCAGGAGCAGTGGATCGCCACTTCTGGAGCCAGGGGGAGCTTCTCCGAAGCCCTCCCTAGCCCACCCGGGGGGCGGGGGGAGTGCGCAAAATCCCCTCCTTACCTGCTCATGGTCACCCTCATTCTGACCGCAGGGACCCAGGATGCAGCGTGCCTGCGTCCTGTGCGCCTCCTGATTGGCCGGGGAAGAGATGGATGTAAGATTTTTCAGGTCTTACATTTAATCCAGATTTCGGCGGCAAAACTAGTTTTAAAAACTGGTCTTGCGCACCGAAATGCAGAAGCAGCCTCCACCAAGGGTCGCAGAAGAGGACTCCAATGCGGAAACCATTTAAGGTAAGTGTCTTTAATATGTTTTTTTTGGGGGGGGGTAAACCGGTTTTTCAGCTTGTGCAGAAACACCCATAATTGCTATAAACTGTATCTGGATTCAAATTTATGATAATTCACGCTTTCTGCTTTTTCACATAACATCCTTTTAAAGAATTCACTCCTGTAAGTTATGGTAATGGTAAAAAGCTCAAAGTTTTGTGTTGTAAAAAAATGAAACAAATTATGTTATATTGTGAACCACTGATGGATACTGGTCCCCCTACAACATGCTGATTGCTCAAGGGGGGCATTAAATATCCATCTGTAAGATGACAGCTCTAGATTGGTCTTTTCTGACCACTGGAACCAAACTGTGGCCAGAATTCTTGCTGTGAGAGCCAAAACTCTGGTCATCTTCTTTGAACCAGCATAGTGCATCATATGCTGGGCTAGAGACAATCCTTTCAGAAAGATTTCCTCTTCTCTTGTCAGCATACTCTTTCCAAGAGCACAAGCATTTGTTTACATGGCCCTCTGGGCAGCTACAACTTACCATTTTAGCTGTATATAGACACAACCACAATTAGCAATCCCCAAAATGTGTTTTCACTAGTTACTGCACATACAACAAAAGAGCAACATACTTAGATATCTCAGTGGTACCAAATTTTAGTACCATTATGTTTTTAAATATGTTTAGGTCTAGAGAGAGAGAGAGAGAGAGAGATTTCCAGAAATAGGGGAGAAAGAGATAAACAGGGAAAAAAAATTATACCTACTGAAAATTAGTAACACCATATTAAAAGAAACATGAATGGGTCCAATCCTTACATATTCCTCTTAACAATATCAAAATGTACAGGGTTAAAATAAAAGGAAAAAATTTTGGATTCTTAAGAGTTGGTTAGAACTGCATACACTAAATATGGATGAAATTTCCATATGAATTACACTGAGAGAATGGCATACACAATTAAGGGAAAATAGCTGTACAATATCGATGGGCAAATGGGATCCTACAGAACAGATCCATTCCTTTTCTGACAGCAAGGCTGAAGGTGTGGAGGGTAGCATCCCAAAATGCAGAGGGCATGGAAAAGAATGTGAAAGTTGAATCCGAATTGAATTGTTCCTCCTATCTCATTAGCAAGAAAAAAAAAGGGGAACTGTTCTGTTTAGTAAGTAGATAGCCATATTTACAAATTGTGCAGAAACCAGTGAGAGGACCAGCTGTAAGCACAGAAACCATAAAACGATCTCTAGTTGGCCATTTTGTTTCCATAGGCTGACATCCTCTTATGGGTGGTCCTGGTATGGGCATGCATAGATGCCATGTCCGGAATCCACATGTAGAACCTGGAAACTTACTTTTCTTTAATATTCTACACTTATATTTGTTTCATTATCGTTCTGTACAATGTGTCCATTGGCTGCAATTTATGCTATTATGGGTGGGAAAATAGTAAGAAAAAAACTTTTTAAGATAAAGGAGGGAATAAATTTGAACAAAATATTCTTATGTACTTTTATCTATATTCTGTCCTATAACCTCACAACACTCAGAGCCGTGCACCTATCTTGAAATACAATAAATTCACAACAGAAGCAACAATAATAAAATGGTTGAAATATATGGAAAGGGGAGAATGGCTGTGACATGATGCCTACAGGCTGGAGCAGCATAGTTCTTTTTGGTACAGGCTGAAGGCAAGCAACATGGGATGGTCCAACTTTCAAGGTCATCAAAGACCACTAGCCTTGGTGCTTAGTTACATCCAGGATTTTCCTAAACTATATTTGCTGGGGTTCTACAGGACTCTCACAAAACCAATATAGGATTAGATGGGGTTTCTTCTGAGGCAGCACTTGTGTGAGATAATATATTCCATAAATTTCCATGCTTATGTCAAAAGAATCTTGTTCTGCAGGTAGTTATTGTTGTGGCTAGAATCAATGAATACCAAACATCTCCGGCATATTATATGCTTTGGAGAAGGGTGGTCTTGCTTTTTATCAGTGTTAAATGTATCAAAGTTAATTTCATCGGGAAGGAAAGGAAAAATTCTCATGAATATAAAGAAGAAGGTTTTTCTCCACACAACAAATGAAGGTGTTCCTGTAGTCACCAAAGTTGGGCTCCATTCACAGGCTCCATCCTTTTGGTCTCTCCTCACACGATGCCCCTGCCCACCCTGCCACCCATCCTTCAGTTCCTTTGCGTCTCCCTCTGAGCAGAATCACATTAAAGCCTACATGTCTGGGGCTTCGGTGACCTTTCTAGCCTGAGCACAAACAGCTATATAGCCATTGTGGAATTCAAGAAAAGATGTCTGCATACAAGAAGTCTGGGACACGGTTACTGTGGGAACAGCAACTTAAGTTCTCTTCTCCGATGTAGTCCAACCGTCAGCAAGGGAGCGGGGGGCAGGAAAGAAACTCTAAGCAAACTGATTCTGGTAAGAGGCCTTTGCAAACATTTTGTATATTCTGTGCTTTTTATGCCTCCAGAATTTCAGAGTCGTATTTCCTTAGCTTTTATTAACCAGCTCAAGCTGTATTAGTCTCCAACTGTCCTGTGGGCATGAGAAACTAGTAAACCCCGGAGCCATTAGTCTTTCTGTCTTAGCTTACCACTTTGTTTTCCCCTAAAGAACCAGCTTTCACCCTGCACATTCTTTCCCTTGAGTATCTTGTCTCTTTTCTTTTTTTCCTTTCTTTTCTTGCAAACCAAATGATAAGTCTTATTTATGCACAAGGAGCCACTTTGGTAGGAGGATAAGAGAAATGCATACTACTTACTGCTACTTTTATCAGGAGTTGCACCTACTGATTAAAGAGCACATGCCTGAAACTCTGACACAACCAGAAGCCAAAATTAGAGCTGTTTTATTGATGCCTGGAAAAGAATAGAGTTCTAACAGTATGTACTGAGCAGAAGGTATGCAAATCTTCTTTTTGTTAGGAATGTCAGCAAGATGACTCCAACACAGGCAGGTCATGGACAAAGTCTGTGTGAATAGTAGATATTTCATCAGACTCATTTTTCAACACAAGATGCCATGTAAAAGTTACTTTTTTGTTAATAATGTCTTGATGCCACATTTTGTGCTGCTGCAAGGCTCATAATATTTAACAGGAGGTTTTAATTGTGGGTTGGGGACCTGGCAAACTGTTCAAGGCTGTGAAATTCTGAATCCATGGATTATTTTAAAATTAATTTGGAATAAGGGAAAAGCAATGGACTAACCATTCTTGAGTGTTCTAAGATCTTTTTACTCTTACCTCTAACCAGAATTGGGATCCCTTGTGGCATTCTTCAGGGTCCCTTCTGTCTGCATGTTAGTTCAAATAAGACTGGCCCTGTCTACCACTGATATATTCTGTCTACACAGGATGGAGAATGACCCAGATCAGGAGGCCCTTGACCTCAAGGTCTACCAGGATACCAGCAGGGCTGAATCTGGAACATGGAGCCACATGGAAGGTGCACAACTCTGTGTACTTGTTTACAGAAAATGATTTCAGTGGCACATTTTATTGTGCCACAGAAATAGGTTCCCCAGGGTTTCTAAGGGAAAGAACATCTTCTAGGCTAGTATGGGGAAAGGATGGTACAGAATCACCATGCAGATGGCATTGTTCCAGGCTGAGCCTTGCCATGGACCAGACCAGAGGGCCTCATGTGGTTCAGACCCACTGGGCCAGATAATAGCAAGGTAAGTGTAGAAAGCCCCTTACTCACTCAGTTGCCCACAGAGAATTCATAGAAAGTGAGAAGGTGGCAATTATTCATCTTGGCTTTGCTTCCATGTAGACAGCAACAGGGGTGGGATTTCTACTTTTGTGGCAAGAATGTTTCAAGCAAGTCCGCACTGACTAATAATTTGAGGACTCTAAGCTGTGGCTTAACAATTAACTTGGCCTTTACTGAGAACAAGTATTTAAAAAGCCAGTCTGCTCTCACCGGGTGTTTCCACCAGACTCTCTCTCTCTCTGTGCATATTCTTTTCTTTGGAAGTTCTGTACAGGCAATGAGAAGCAGGTCTGGAAAGTAATAAAAAATACAAATACAAATATTCTTATTATTATCACATCCTTATCACAAAGGAGCAAGAAAGGTGTTTGTAAGGGTTTTTTGGTTTGTTTTTTTGCCTCAGATGCCAAAAGAACTTTGCCCGGCTGTGAGAAATATATGCACATATGTGGGTGTGTACACACACATGTGCCTTATTTGTCACTCTGCCTTGGCTATCAAAATGTTTAGACAGCCTTGCTGCTACAGCCAGAAAATATTGTAGCGCATTCACTTTAGAAAAATGATTATCAAGCCACTGAATCTAGTGCAGTATAATTTGTAAAAGTAACCCCTATATTTATTTTTTGACTGAAAGCTTTAAATGAAACATATGCCTTAATTATTTCTATTTTTTCCTTTGCTACACCCTTCTGAAAAACAAAATATATTAGAATTCAACTGGATTTTGTGGTATGATACTTAAATTTAACAGGGGAAATCTGGAGGCCAATTCACACTTGGTGAACATCTGGGCAGGTGCATTTGTACCTGCAGGAGGCTCTTACAACCTGCAAGCGTCCCCTGCCTCTCCAGATGTTCACTAATGATGACCTAGCAGTGGAGCATGAAGTCATGTTCCACAAACAACTGAGCGCGACTACAACTTTACCTGTTGTGTCCAGCGGCAACCATCTGCACCTCTGCTAGCTGGAGAGGTCATCGGAGCTGCTTCGCAAACACGCTGGCAGCTCTACTGACCCCCTGACGTGACTGTGCAGAGTGTCAGCGTCATAGTGATGGCAAACATTTTGCCATTGTCTAGCCATGTAATGCAGATGCTTCTGCCTGCAGCTAATCCAGTTTCACTAATCTGGGTTAAGGGAAGTAAGTGCAAGGTAAACTCCACAATACTCTCAGCACTACATTGAAAATGCAGCTGTACCTGAAGCATTCCCAATGCAGTGGTGATTACAATGCACAAAAATTGTGTTGCAATGCTATTATAGGAAATCCAGCATCAACACTGGGTCTCCCATAAGAGCCCCACTTATCTGTATGTCTGGCCAGCAACATATATAATTAACTTGTTAGGGATTTCCAGAAGCCACCCAAGTGTGCAAAGAACAACAAAAGGGCACTACTTGGCTGGCTTCCAGTAGTGCCCGGTGTCCAGATCATATATGCCACTTGCCAGATGTGCTTCTGATATGCCATGGCAGCAAGAAAATTGTGCTGTTTTACCAACTGCTTAACGACAAAGCGGAAACCTGTATTCATCTTTTCTGTCTCTGGGACTCCAACATTTATTGCCCTAGCTACCATGGTTATTGAGCAGGAATGATATAGGTTATTATAAATTCAGCAGCATCTCAGGACATATGGTTTTTCCATACCTGGCTTAAAATACTGATTTATTTATTAATATGGTGTACTTTTGTGCTGCTGTCAAGCCTATAAGAGGCTCCCAGTGGCTGACAAAATGTAATATTGGACAAGCTGTTGTCTCCTTCAGGTTTGTCATCTAAAAAGGCAAAGCACAGGAAGAAAAGAAAATTGGAAGGGAAAAGGCAAGGAAGAGGGGAAGGCCTTGCACCTCCATCCTCCATCTCTTCCTGCAGTCAGTGGCAGCTGAAGGAAGATGCTGGCGTTATTGGTCTCTGGATGAGATAGCTCCAGAGACTGAAGATTTTAGGGTGAGCTTGCCCTTGACACTACTGAATCCTGGGGTGGGAGTGGGGGATGGGGAAATACCAATCTGAGGCTGGTAGATCCATGTTACTAGTCAATGGCTGCATCCCCATTACAACCTTATTTCGGTTTCAAACAGTTTTCAATCCTCGCAGACCCCACGTCAGTTTGGCTTAACACGCTTTCCGCGTGTTAAATCGCCCGAAAGCATTGTAAATGTTAATCCTCATTTCAACAGGTCTCACTCCGGTTCGTGTGCTTGAAACGCTTTACATTTTTTACTGTGGGAACCCTTCCGTGTTAAGGGATGAGAGTTTCCCTCCCCCAATAGCTTGCTTCCAGAGCAAGCTGTAAAATCCACCCCTTAAAGCAGCAGCCGCTACACTGTAGCAATCCAAGCACTCCACACCTGGTAACGATCTTGCCATTTTGAAAGTTCTGACCTTTAAAAAAGGGAAAAGAAAGAAAAGCAGCTGTAGGTTTGGGGAGATGGGTGTTTTAAAGGCTGTGATGGTGACAAGCGAAAGGGGCTTGAGTTGCTGCTGCTGTGTGCCCTGAGCAATGAGGAGAGGAGGGGAAAGAATTGCTGGCTGCCCGCTGCGGTTTTTCCTCCATCCAGGCAAGCGGCAGCCATCCAGCCACCGAGCTAGGCTCCGTGAAGGCATCCCTTATGGGTGGCGTGTTCATGCCAGGAGGAAGAGGACAGGGTAGACCCAAAAAGCGGTTTTTAAAAAGTAGCCACTGGAGTCCCCCTTTGAGTCACATACATCCTCAGAATCCGGATTGAATGCAATTCTGGCTGAAAGTAATGGGATCAGGCAAATTCGTATTTGCATCTGGTTCTGTTATTTCAGTTTAGGGAAACTGGATTAAGCTTATAATGGGGATGCGGCCAATGGGTGCTCTTTGTCAAAGTGCAACATCTGGAGAAGTTCATTCAGGAAATACTCTTTGATTCTGTGCTTAAGATCACCACAGTGCATTCTATGCATACCTCACAGCACTCCAAATATCACAGTTAAATATCACAGTTAAATTGTCTGCAGGATTTCTGTCATCAACACATCAAACTCAGTACAATTGTTATCATCATTCAGTATTCGTACAATAAAGATGCAAAGCATGTGCAAGATTCTGTTGTCCTATGCAAATTTTACACAATATTGTGCAGCCAGGTCTGTTATAGAAACTAGTTAATTAAGAACTATTTGTAGATATTCAGAAGTACAGTGCAACCTATTCCTGCAGCACACACAACTTATTGCCTGGTGTGTCCTTCAAATCTGCCTTCTGGCAAGTCATGTTTGACTTTCCAAGTTCCAGTGCAGGTTGCTACAAGTCAGATAAGCTCCCCTAACTCCTCCGCAAAAGCCATATTTCAAATCAAATCTAATTCTTTCTGCCATTGCCTCAGGAGGCTAATGGAGAACAATCCTTTGTCAGGAAGTACTAAACTGCCCCCACTAGTATTTGTAGAATCATAAGGTTGGAAGGCACCCCAGAGGTTATTTTCTTCAGTTCTTCATCTCAAAAAAGATGCTTGCGTGGATGATTTTTAGAAATACTGATTTAAAAAAGGAAATTCTACACAATTCCTCATTGACTCTGTGAGAAAGGTTGCTAATGTTTGGTTGAAATTGGCATTGCTACTTAGACCTGTGGTAGTTACTGGGCAATTATACACAGCTTTTCCTGGTGGTGACTGTCTTGCCATCGGAGAATTTAACAGCACCACCATTGACCCCAACAGAATTGTTGCAGCTATAAATACTGTTCTACAGGCCCATGTTATTCTGTGATTCACTGTTGGCCTGTTCACACTTACTCATTTCATTATGCCATCACTTTTGGGGGAAGCTCAGGCATAGAGGACACAGAGCATTATGCGCTGTCTGTCCCATTTTTACTCAAGCAGCATCTACGTTAAACTTGGTACCGCATTCCACTGACTGAATACGTATGGGATGGTTTGTGCAGTGTGCACCCCAACAATTTCAAGTTCAGGGGTCAGATTTCTAGAACCACACAAATTGTACCAGGCATCCGATTTCAATTATTTGGGAGATAATTGAAGTTGCTGTCAGAATCAAACTATATCAAGGAGGGAAATGCAAAAAGCTTGACTGCAGAGCCTTTTCATTTACCAGTGACTTTATCCCTTTTATTTGCATTTAGCATTTAATTACTGGTATACTTAGCAATATAATTTTTCACTGAGTTGTATTTTGTTTTGTGCTCACTTTCCAATGTATCATTTTTAAAAAAAGAATTCTAATCCTATCCTTCAACTGCATGCAGTTCACCCAGTTTTGTCTCATCACCATATTTATAAATATATACCATAATCCTTTAAAAAAATGCATTAAAGAGGAAAATGATGCATACATCAAAGTTCCATTTTGCAGCACTAAATCATCATTTGCATACTGTTTATAAAGGCAAATCTGGGACAAAGATTCGCAGAAACATTATTGTTGCTGGTTAATATAGATTCAAATGTTTAGGTTTCATTTTACAAACCTCTCACTTCTCTGGAATCCAAGGATCAAACATTAACTTCACAAGGCCTTTTAATGGTACCCAAGAGAGGCAAAGAGATTTCCCAAAGTCTTGTTTGCAGCAGGAGGTAGGAGAGGTGCAGGAAAATATTGGAAAGGTAGCTGAAATGCCAAGCACAGCCATATGGTCCTCAAGATGTACTGCAAAAGGAAGCTGCAGATGGAGATATTCCCTCGCATCAGCATGAATGAGTTCAAACATTGGATCAGAAACTTGTGACTCAGCCCAGAAAACTTCAGCAACCATCCTAAGAGCTGTTTAAAAATGCTAATTAACTACTCCTGGCAGATTTCAATCACTAGGAAAAAAACGTTTTAGAAGACAGGATACCACTGCACTTAGAAATCCTATTTCATATTCTTTTAGCATTCAGCCTCATACTGTGTTCCAAAATATGAGTAATAATTGTTTAGTAATTTTAGCAGCAATACCATGAATGGCTTGGGAACAAGTTCAGTTCTAAGCAGTCATATCAATTAAAAATATTTTATATAGTCATCCATTATACAACATAGATTACTATGTATACTTTTGCTTTAACACAGTTGTTCAAATATGACTTTGATTGTTTAATGCAATCAGTAATGTGATTTGGTCTCTGAAATGTCATCAACTTGCACTGGTAGACTGGGTCGTATCTCCACAGCAACAATGATGCTCTGGTCAACTGGGTCTCCTGTTTGGAGCAGCTGGATAGCTACTTGAGGATGCGACAGTAGAAGAGAAGTAACATTTCCTGCATGCCAGTCTTAAAAGTGTCTGGTCAGATGCATTCTGGGATTTGTGCCTCTCTGCTGTGTCTTTCAACCTATATGTTTCTTTGCACAGAAGTCAACTAGTGACTGTGTTGGTCTGTGTGCTCCCTTGGACTGTCAAAGGCATTCAGGAGCCATCTTCTTGATAGTCAAAATCTCTTGGTTCCAGAATGCTGCCAGGATCTTACTGGCAGCACTGTTCCCGCCAGCCAGAAAATCCCCTAGAATATTCAGGTACCTAGCAAGCTCCATAAGTCTTCAAAGAAGGACCACAGAAATAGGTGTTCTACCCTTACAGTGTTATCACCAACCATAAGTTCATCTATCAGCAGACCAGCACCCAGAGCCCCCAAAACAAACACCAGGTCAAGGATATGCTCTTAACAGGAGCAATTAGTCCAGGGAACTTAAGCTTCAGCCTGCCAAAGATCAGACTGCAACCTGCCATGGAATGCTGAAGTAGAATGCTAGGAGATGTAGACCATCTAGTTCACAGTTGAACAGAGAGTTTTATATGGAAGCAGATACTAGTTTAACATAGTTTAACATGAATCAAATATATTAGAAGACATCCATGGATTAATCTTTTTTAAAAAATATAAATAACACGATTCTGCTTGTATAACCTAATACTGCTGAAATTGCATTCATATGCCAATTGTAGAGGGAAAGCCATATTAGTACACTGAAATGAAAATAACAAAGAATCTGGTAGCATCCTAAAGACCAATAAATTCATAATGTTATGAGAGTCCTTTTCTGCATGTTAAGAAAAACCTAGTGAAACAATACACAATGCATTTCTTTGTCCTTAAAATGTCAAGTACACTTCTAATGAATGAATAGCATCCATGCGATCTACTAGAATGGGGAACCAATAGCTCTAACGGCTTTTCTCCACTTGTTGAGATTCCCTACCAGAACATGCACTAGCAGCCTCCTTTCTGCATATTGGAGTGGAATATGGGAGGTCCTGCCCATATCCATGAAGGATACAGCATAATCCAGATCTGAGTTACTGGTAGACCTCAATATCACAATCTACCAGCAAACTAGCTGAACTTAGTCCAGAACATGGAGGCCTGACTCTGTTTTTCAGACTATTACCCATTTCAGAAGCACACCAGAGCACATTCCCATGATGGGTTCCTTGGGGCTCTGAAGCTAGGAACTTTCATTCCTAGTTCTTCAGTGCCCTCAGAGGCGAGCTCTGAAGCTCATGCAAGTTTCTGGGGCCAGTGCAGGGGCTGGGCTGGTCTAGTGTTATTGTGTAGACAGTGTTGTTCCAGACCATACTGTGCCATGTTTTCCTCCAATCACTGCGCCACCCCTTCCCACACCTCCCAGTTCTGTTTCATCATTTGCTCCTACTGCCTGTACTCTGGTAGCACCTGCCCACAATTTCAGCTGCAATTGGAGATGTTGAAATTTGCATATAAAGCATTTGTTATACCACTGAGCTAGACCTTAGCCCATTTTAAGAGGAGCCCTACTGGATCAGGCCACAGCCCATCTACTCCAGCATCCTGTCTCACACAGTCACCCACCCATGGGCATTTCAAGCAGAGACAACAGCAAACCTTCTCTTGGTCTTGAATCCCAGCAAATGGCCTTAGAAGCATCCTGTCTGTCCCCCCAGCCTGAAAGATGTACTCTTGCATCCATTCTAGTATCCACTGATACATCTGTCACCATAAATTTGTCCAATCCTTCCTTAAAACCATCTAGGCTGGTAGCTGTTACCACCTCTTCCGGCAGCAAATTCCATAAACTGATGACCCTCTGGGTGAAGAAATACTTCCCCTTGTTGGATCTGACTCTCCTACCCATCAGCTTCATAGAATGCTCCCTGGTTCTAGTGCTGTGTGATAAAAGAAAAGAAATGTTCTCTACCCGCCTTTTCTATACCATGCATGATTTTATATATTTCAGTCAGGTCCCTTCTTAAACGCCGTCTTTCCAGGCTTAAGAAGCCTAGACTCTGGTTTTGAAAAGAGGGATCCTAACAATCTCTAATATAATTTATAATAGGCCAAGGGTCACCAAGATTGGAAACGGTGGTGGTCAAACCCATCCTTGCTGACCTGTTTAGAGTGACTGTTTTCAAATGATCCAGGTTAAAGGAGTTTCAGGAACAGGCATCCTGCCAAAGCAAAAGTGCAGGAAGAGGTAATTTTAATGACAACATCATGAATTTACTTTTTTAGTTGTGGGAGAGTCTCTAATTGTGCTCCCAGTTGTCTCTTGATAACTTGTCCATCTTGTTCCACTGTTCTTATTATCCTGTATAACTGCTACCATATATTTGTTACTATCCCTGACCCATGACAGTTTTAAGGACGCTAAAAATTCTACCAACCAGGCTTACTCCTTTGGACCAGGTGTGTTGTGAAACCTCATACTCAGAAAGCAATGTCACTTCTTCAATTGTGTCAACTTGCAAGACAAAAAGCTCAGTGTTCCCTCTCTTTCTGCTGGCCCACTGTTAATTACTTTTTCTCTGTGAACATTTATTTCGATAAATGTAGCAGAAGAGGCAGGAAACAAATCTAGCCAATCTCATCTCTATGCACAAAACACATTGCTAAAAACAAGAACTTGGATGAGAAACTTGACAGTTGAAGGTGGTACTGCAAAAAATAGTTTTTAAACTAAAAATACACAATCAGCTCCAGTTCTCGTTCCGAAATGCAAGCCAGAAGGAAAAGGAAAGTAGCTCCAAGGATGGGTACAAACTGGAACACGAATTTGGTTTTACCGTTTGACAGGATGCGGTATTACCAGCTCTGCAATCCTGTTTGTCCCTGTGGTCTAGCAAGGGCCAGCATGAATAAATGAGGGAATTAAAATCTGTAATTGAAATGGCTGCTTTGTTGCGATGATCATCAAAGAAGTACAATTATCCCTTGTATAATATGACTTTGCATTCATATATTTTTCCTTTTACTTGAGAGGTAAAATGTAATCCCCCAAAATTTCAATACCGTGATTAAGCCTCTGAGACACCATTACTTTATACTGGCAGACAAAGGGCAATTTTGGACCTTCACTTCCCCAGGAAAACATCCCAAGAAAAGCTCTTAAACAATGTTGCAACTGCATCTGCAGTCACTGCATCTCAAAAAGGTTAAGAGGAGAGCAGCTACGATAATCAGGGGTCTAGAGGAGCTTCCATACTTGGAAAGGTTACAAAGTTTAAGACCTTTCAAGTCTAGAGAGGAGGCAAATAAAAATGTATATAAAAAAGGGTATATAAAATTATGCATGCTGTATATCAACAAAGTCAACAGGGAGAAGTGTTTCTCCCTCTCCAAAATACTAGAGCCAAAGGTTAGCCAATGAAGTTGAATTCTGCAGAATCAGACTATACAAAAGGATTCACACACACACACACACCACACAATGTATACCTAAACCACTGAGAGATGTGGTGTTGGCCACAGTTTGGATGGTCTTGAGCAATTCATGGAGGTCAGGGCTACCAAAGGCTACCATGCCTGAAGGCATGATTGCATCTGGTCATAAGGGATAGGATACACCAGCAAATTTGGGCCTGTTTGCACTTATGCTGCTGTTGCCACTGCCCCAGAACTAACCCCTCCCTGGAGTCCATAGCTTGACAGGGAGAGGCTAGCTCTTTCCAGCAGAATTCCTGGTATGGTGCTGTGACTGTGGTGGGGTGAGGTGCCTGCCAGATGTTGCCACGGAGATTTCCATGGTGATCTGGCCTGGCCTGAAAATCCACACTTTGGCTGCTGCTGACCCAGAATAATCAAATACAGAGGTATAAAATAACTGATGCCTAGATGCAACAAAAGAGAAAAAAATACTTCCCCTTGTTGGGTCCTAACTCAACCTTCCAACTGGTCGGCTGTCCCTGGGGGAAGGCCATAGCATGAAAAGCAGAAAGTTACAATTTTAATCCCCAGCGTCTGTCTGTCTGTCTGTCTGTCTGTCTGTCTGATTTATTTATTTATTTATTTATTTATTTATTTATTTATTTATTTATTTATTTATTTATTTATTTATTTATTTATTTATTTATTTATTTATTTATTTATTTATTTATCCATCCCACCCTGATACCTGAAGGTCTCAGGGTGGGTAATAACCTTAAAATTCAGCATTAAAAAAAACTATATTAAAACAAGAATAACCATCACAACATTTAAAATCCAACATGTTAAAACCCCCACAATATCAGTTAAAACAGTAGTGTTTGCACTGGGGGGAAACCTAACCAATATTTAGCTAAAGGCCTGAGTGAAGAGGTGCGTTTTCACCACTTTCCTGAACATAGTAAGAGAAGGAGCCTGATGCAACTCCAGGGGGAGACTATTCCATAGCCTGGGGGCCATTACTGAGAAGGCCCTCTTCCGGGTGCCCATACGCCTCACTGCTGAAGGCTGTGAAGAAGAATGGGAAACTACTTTTATTTCCTTGCTAAAGAAACTTCAGTAGACCAACATTCACTTATGAGGATGGTTGAAGTTACTTTTCTTCCATTGGGAGAAACTAAAGCTGCAAAGAAAGTCAATGACTGGCAGAAAACTTTTACAGATGATACAAAATTTTAGAGATGATACAAAAGCAAGGAACATAGAAGAACAGTTTCTCCTATAATATCCAAGCAATGTGATTCATCCTGTTTCTAAGAGAAGGGCTTTTAAATATGTAGACATCAGTCTCCCTAAACCCTGCTGTCATCTATCTTCCATATAAAATGTCCAGAGTTGTTCCCACAGTACAGTATGTGAATATTTCCTCATTAAGAATTTGGATGAACTCACAGCCTCATTCATTATACATGTGTAACCTACTCATCAGAGAGCAATAGCTCTTGGTTACTGCTGACCTGAGACAGGGCCAAACCAACAGCCTCCTCACTATTCCCACTTCCTCAAAGCCATCTACATATATTATTCAATTTTCAAACTGTTATGCTGTTAATATTTAGGAATTGAATCCCGAGCACGCGTGAAGACTTCTGTGCTGTCCATTTATTTGGATTAAAAATCAGGTAGGTCCATGTTATGGATCTACGACAGGATAAATAGGGTGTCCATGATCAAGTGTGCTACTTTCCAAAAACTAAATTAAAGAGTGCTCTGACATTAATTAACATAAAGACATTTCCTCTCTCCCTGCCCTGCTTCTCTCATACAGAAAGCAGCAGCAAATCTTTAAACATCAGACTATAGCCAGGCAGAGGATATGCTGAGCCAGGCTGCTGCTGGCCTATCGGTACTAATAAACTGTTTTCTTGTGCTCCAGATCATCTGTCATCTCGGTCCACTGGCTTTTATTTATAGGGCGAGATCTTTAGTGGTGGTTAAGAAATATATTCAGAGAGAACTTTGACCACGGCTAAGAGTCTCAGATACAGTATTACCTTCATAAAGTAATTTATTAAGATTCTGTCTGTGACACTAAGGGCCGTCCTGCACTAACTTTAGCTGATGGTGAACTGCTGATCCGGAACACACAATACATCCCACAGTTGGGACTGATTGCCCTTAGATAGAAACAACACCACGTGCATGGTGATAGCTGCTCCTATCTAGCCTCCGTACCAGTCCCAGAGCTTGCATGAGCTTCAGAGCTGGCCGCCAAAGGGTCTGACAACCAAGAATGAAAATTCCTGGCCTCAGAACACTGGGGGGGGGGATGGGCATTTTGGTGGCCCAATTTGGTGCACCACCAAAATGGTTTCCCCAGTAATCTAGAACCCAGAGGTGTGCACCTTCTGCACACCTCCATGATCTGGATTGCCCTTGCTAGTATGCCAGTGAACCTGTAATCTAGAGCAGGAGGCTCCTGATCTGGATCACACTCCATCTGGTGCAGACAAAGTAAAAGGTGGTAAGGCCTCCTGTATTTTCCACTATTATGCAGAAGGGAGGGTCTTGCTGCAGAAATCCCTTAACTCACTAGCAGACTAAAGGTTTATGGTACAAAAGATACGATTTTCAAGCTGAATACGTATTGGGCTGGGATCTAAGTGGCAATGCAAAGTATCAATCCCAGGGGTGGTGGACACAAAACAGCTGCAGAAAAGGCACAGGTGGTGGAACATTGCTATTAGGAATGCCCAAAATGATTGGAATTATTGCCAAAGACAGGAAGTGATGGGGGAGAGGGAATCCACCTGTTCTTTTGGTCCCCTGCAATGATTATGGGGATGTTTTAAGCTCTTGAGCCAGGTCCTGACTTCTGCATGTGTTTGCACAGTGGTCAGCAAGTGGCACACCTTGGTAAAGTGACCTCTGAGCAATTAAAACTGGATTAAAGCTTGGTCACTTTTGTTCAGAGGTTTGGGCCATGTTGGTCGCTGAACAGGGGCAGCCAAATTTGTCCACCTGGCCCTGCGGGAACCCAGAAGACTCTAAAAGGAAGCCCAGGGCAATGGTTCCTTAGATAGAAGCTTTCATATATAGGCGAGGCATTTTTTCTATGTAGACCCTACTAAACTTTCTTTTGCTTCTCTTTTTTGCCTTTAGCTCTTGAACAAGACAGAAGGCAGGCAGCCTGGCTAACAGAAGAATTCCACATGAGTAAAGATGCATTTGTGAATAGAAATCCCAAAGCTAATTTGAGCCTTACTGAACCTGCATGAATAGGTAAATGCCAACACTGAACCTTATTGCCCTGAAATACAGATAAATTGTAATATCAATATAAAGAGAGTTAAAGTGTGACACTCAGTTCCCCATGAAAGTATAACATGAATTATTAAGTCCATTGCGTTCCATAAAAAGCCTCAAAGTGACTTATATTACCAGCAAAAACGAAAAACAGGCAATGAAGATCCTAGGCTAAAATCAGAAACAAACACAAATTAAAAACACAGCCTCAATTGTCCCCCCTAAAAATAAAGACAAAAATAGCCTCACACTTTCCATGCACAGAGGATGAATGAAGTTCAGCTTATTGTGTGAAGTTACTTAGCTAGAGTCACAGAATCCTGGTACACTCATTATTTTGTTTTCCCATTAGCATCATTACATCCTACTTATCAAATGACCCTGCTTACATCATCTTTGTTTTAACATAGTTTTTAAACATATTTTAATTTCACAGCCAGGTTTCTCGTACTGTTTATCCCAAACTAAAGGGGGGTGTTTTTGCAACCGTTTGGATCTCTTGTCTGTGTGAGAGACATTAAGTTGTAATATTTCTATCACTATTAAAACATCACATTTTAATATTTCCCCCTTTTCCCTTTTAATGAGCAGATAGTTTGCAGTGCATGATCCTGTTTTCCATTTGCTGATGTGACCAGCTACCTTTGCAAATGTCGGGACTAGACTAATTAATAGAAAATAGAAATAGCAACAGCTGTTAGCTAAGGGCCACTTCACACACTGTTATTTTCCTACATGTAGATAATCTTTGCAAAAGAAAGGGAAATGACCACTTGGCCCTTTTAAAACTGATGTGCAATATATAATGACTGTAGGCCAACCTAGCACAGAAGTGCTTTTGCAGTGATCCGATAACTACAAACATAAGTGCTAACCTGAAAGCACTGAAAAATATTTACATGGCACCTTTGATCTCTGTGATCTCTCCCAACCTGTGAGATTTCCTTGCTGTCACATGTTGAGCTATGCAGGAAATGTACTAATCAAACTATGGGTGACAACACCATGCCATCACTCATCCCAGTACTTACATTCTCTGCTCAGAATTCACAGTCAGCCAAGGGAGGAAGCCACTGTGTTTTTGTCTAATGCAGTGCATAATACTGCAAATAAGAGGAATATAATAAATGACATTTATAAATACCAGGACTCGATGCAGAAAAGGATTTGAATGTCCTGGTAACCCAAGCATGTCCAGCCAGCAAACACCTATGGCCTATTGGGGAAAGAAACAAGCTTTTTTTCCAAAGGAGAAAGCCATATTTACAAAGAAAAGAAGAAATAGTAATAAACTTATTTACAGGAATAAGCACATCTACATGGTTTCAGTGAAGAAGAGTGTTTCAGTGAACCTAAGAGACAGGAATTGTCCTTTTACAGTAGTGGAAAACTGTCAATGGTCAGGGAAAATGAAAGGTGTCGTTCAGAAATGCTTGACAGGCCATAACTTTCCCTTCCCTCTACTACAGGGACATACTGAAATTATCACTTTAATCCATATAGTCATTCTGCAACTGGTAATACAAAACAGAGAGCAGCAGAAGTCCAAGATCATAGATCAACTTCTTAACAATACAGCCATGTGTCACATTTTTATGGTATAACTAGCAAAGCCAGGAACCAGACAATCATGGTCTAGCTTCCTTTTCCCTATCCAACACAGACATAAAGAGCAGAACTATATGCTGGATTGTAATCCAGTACAAAAGCATTTGCTTATGTGTAAAGTCTGAGAATCAATACTTGATTCTGGAAAAGCACTAGGAAAAACTTTAAGGCAATGCCATGAAAGCAGATGGGCAAAGATTAATATCACCAGGTACCTGCTTTGAGATTCCTTCTATTTTGTTCATCTCTTCATTCTATCCAGCCACACAGAGTGTTTACATTCTTTAGAAATCATGGCATCCATTCTCCATAGTACAGTCCATGATCAGAAGTTGTAGAAGAGGGTATAGTGTTTCGACTCTAGTAACATAAGAAACATCCTGATGAATCAAACCATGGCCCATCTAATCCAGTATCCAGTGCTCACCGTTGTGATAACAAATGATAAGGAACCCTTTATTAAAGCAAAGCACCTATGTCTCCTATAAGATAGAATAGTAAAAATAAAGGGCTTAGAAATAGAAGAATGTGCAATAGCTGATTATGTAATAAGCCACATGCAAATAGAAGAACAGAAAAAGGGGAGTACGCTTTGCTAAACGTAAGAAAAGCACATAAAAGCAAATGAGAACCTAGGAAGTATTCATATATCAGTGTTAAAGCATATTATCATAGGCTGATTCAATACATTTGCTCAACCGTATTAGCACACTTGAACTTGACTTGCTGTAGAATAAACAGGTATCACATGACTGAGAAAATGGAATAGTATACGTATCCATAGAATTTTGTAAGAATTAAGACACTAACATTTGCCTGCTGCTTCTTTATATGGTTGTATCTTCTTTTTGTGCACAAAAGAAAAATAAATGATACTCTGGGCAAAGCTGACCTGTCTTAGTAATTTCTTTCACACTTGTCACAAGAAACCCCCTAAGCAGGACACAAGCACACAGCTTGTCTTCCACACGGTTTCCTAGCGGGTACTTTGAGGTACACTTCCTTGCAACTCATGATAATATCTGATGTTCTAAATAGCAAGGTCTTGGGTGAAATGCATAATCTCAGACTTGATAGGGCATTATGGTGAAGAAGCCACTGTGTTGATGTTCATTAGGAAGATACATGAAGTACAAGGAAGAGGTCCTGTATTTGCCAAATGTTATAAGTCCAGCAGCACAAATTATAACAGTCACAGCATTAATTGTGGAAGACTGATAGAATCAGAGTTGGACAGAACTATTTAGATAATCAAGTCTCACCCTCTGTGCCATGAAAAAAATCAAATTCAAACACCTATGACGCATGACTTTCTTGTCTCTTGCTGAACACATCCAGTGAAAAAAGATACCACCAGGTAGAAGTAGCCAGTCTTTCTGCTCTTGAAGCAGTTGTATGGCCATAATAATTTAAGACCAGATAAATGCCTGTTTAAAAACTCATAAAAGCACAGGAGTCTGTAAGGGTGCAGTTACATGTATGTGGGATAAAACTGAGTTTACTTGTTTTCCCCACCCATGTTCCAAGGCAAATGCATGTTAAATGTGTGATAAACGCTGATTTCAATCTACTTAGTCTTTTTAAAAAATCTGTTTCTCTTGGTTTTATCTCTTGTAACCTGCTCTGAGGCACTTGGTATACAGCAAGTCACAAATGGCAGTAAATAAATATAAATAAATTCATCCAGAATAGTAACTGAAATAAGATATGCAGAGGATAAGGGTCAAGGAGCGGGAAAGGATATTAACCCTGCATTCTTACTTGCCTCCTACGTTTTCATACAAATGAACCTGATTCACACAGCAGGTTTTAATGCCCTTTACACAAAATCCAAGTCCTAGGCCCATTAGATTTTCAGAAAATCCAGGTCCTCAGACCTTTAGGTCTCCAGAAAATCAAGATTCTCATGCCTTTTGAGAAAATCCCGGTTCTTGGATATTTTGGCTTACAGAAAATCCAGATCCTCAGTTCTTTGATTTGAATGTCCAAATGGTGTGTGGAAACTCCGTAAATAATACAGATAGAAATAAAAAGGTGTGAACATTGTGATCAGAAGATGGACTGAAGAAGATTTAAAGTGAAGGTGTGGCCACAGACGAGGAGGAAAATACAAAAATCACACAGAACAACTGATTTCCTATTTACTGGTGTTGTTACAAGGGCTTGCTGATGGGCCTTTAGGGTAGAACTCAGGAACATCAATTCCTTTCTGGGCATTGAAGGTTACTTATATAAACTCTGTATGTGTGTAGTTCTATCCAGATTTCCCATTTTATCAGTGAATCCTATGTAAATAGAAGTGTAAATATTGTTTTCATTGGCTTTTCTGCTCTATATCCCTGGAGCCATATATTGCAAGAAGGACAATGTAATGATTCTTGGATAGCAGTACAATTAAGTGAAGGGAGTGAGAGACATTCATTAACAAAGATGGTTGTACCATCCATGACCTTAATTAGGAAGTCAAAAAAGCTTGCCTGAACTTGGGATTCTGTTGTCAATAAGACATTTTGCTCACACCTATATGATACTCTTTCACCACTGTGTAGGAGACCCTGATACTACATGTACTATAGGAAAGGATGTAAATGACAGTACTATTTTCATACTGCATGGATGTTTGAATGCTTTGGTGCGCTGGAATGTTGGATTCTGCCCTGTAGTGTAAAGAGATTTCCTCTCCATTCCTTTTTAGTTGAGATAGTACTATTTTACCTCTAGGCTTCTCTCCCACACGTGGACATAAGAAGTACTCCACTTGATTGGACCCCCCTAACCTCCAGCATTCTGTTTCTTGCCCAATGGCCAACCAACTGCACAAGGAAGCCCATAAGCAGGATATGAGCTCACCGCTTGCCCTGCTCACAGTTTTCTAGAAGCTGCTTTTCAGAGATAAACCTACTCCCACTGCAGGGGCATCCACCCTGCCATTAGGCCTAACAGTCTTGGATTGCCCGGACTTCCGTGAATACATCCCAACCCTGTTTAGACCCTCCTACACTGACAGACAGTACAGCATCTTGTGGTGGTTGCTTTCAAAGTTTGACTATGCATTGTGTAAAAATGTATTTCCTTATGTATGTCCTGCTAGATTCTAATTTCACTGGGTATTTCATGGAAGGACAAAAAAACAATTCTTTATTCACACTTTCTAAGCCATGCCCATTTTAAATACCTCTATGATGTTTCTTCTCACACAAAGACATGGCCAAATCAGAGTGCTGAAACTCCATGAGGCAGATCTTTGTAAATGAAATGGATAGATTATGCATACAGTACATGCTTAGCTGGAATCCTCCTTCCCACCAGCAGAAATGGAGACTGATGAAGAAAGTAATCCCAGGTAATTCATAAATTTCAAGTGGAGTAAAAAAAAAGGAATAGATCATGCCTTTTCAGACATAATATTATGCTGTCCTATAATAGTATGTAAGCTATCCTAAAGCAAAGAACATGTCCCAAGAAAGAAGGGGGTTCAACTCCACCCATAATATTGCTCTGCAGATATAAGGCTTTCACTGGTAGTAGCCTCCTGCTGGTAAAAGATTATTGCTACATTGATGCATTTTCTTCCAGCCACACAGCATTTATTTTACTGCAGAAGAAGATGCTATATGAGTGCTTTTTTGGCACTGGGTATGTGCTTGTTTTACAAATCCATTGCAGTTCCACTAGTATACTCACAGTCCAAAAACATTTAAAGAATATGTCACACCATACCTTATGTTTTATGCCTGTACAAAAAACAATTTATTTCCATTCAGGAAGACCATGTGTCGCCAAGAATGCGAAGGGGACATAGCCCAAAGTTCAGTTTGCCTAGTCAGAGGTTCCTAAAAGTCTGTGACTGACAAGAAATAAAGTAAATCATAGCCCAAAGATAGTGTTGAAACATTTGTTCTTACTTCTGGATAAAGATTTGTGATGACCATTGGTTGTGAAAAAGTATAATTAATTTGTGGATAGAAGTGATCCAGTGTCTGCAACATACTTGGGATTCAAAGTACGTTTGACAAGAACCCACATCAAAGGCTTCACCAAGATAAAATAGTATGACGGAGAAGAATCAGTGGTTAGTTAAAATGTAGCAAACAAAGGGAAGACATAATTAGTACCTTTTGGGGCAAGGTATTGTGAGAGAGTGGTGTTAGCGTGCTGCACACATGCTCAGAAGAAATTATCTTGATCCATCTTGTTATGGCTTTAGGCAGATATATAATACTGAGACTGTCTTGATCACCTTGATGGATGACCTTCATCATAAGAGGGACAGGGACAATGCAACGTTGTGAATACTCCTTGATCACTCAGTAGCTTTTAATATTGTCAGTAATAGGGTATTTTCCACTAGCACTAGAGTACCCATTAAGGACTCATTAAGGACCTTAATGGGTCCTTAATGGGTTCTCTAGTGCTAAGTGGAAAAACACCCATAGTATCTTATAGGAGCAACTTCAGGGATTGGGAATTGGAGGTACTGTTCTGCAATAGTTTTCTTCCTATCCCTGAGACAGACTTCAAAAAGCAGTTATGGAGAAGCTTATGTTTTAAATATGTTTTAGTGCTTTGCATTTTTATTATATTCTGTGACCCACCCTGGGATCTTTGGGTGAAGGATGGGATACAAACATAATACAATGGTACCTTGACATACGAGTTTAATTCATTCCGTAACCTTGCTCTTATGTCAAATCGCTCGTATCTCAAAGCAATTTTCCCATTAATCCATTCCAGCTCCCAAAACACCACCTCAGTTGTTTTTGTTATGTACTGTACTGTATTTACATACTCATATCTCAGATCTTGCTCTCATCTCAAAGCAAAATATCACTCGCTCGGTGGCTTGTATCTCAAAACACTTGTATGTCAGGGCACTTGTATGTCGAGGTACCACTGTAAATAAAAATACAACTTAGCAGATGGGCTCCTGTTGAACTAGTCTGTACCACATTTGGCAAACATAATGTGATTGGCAACTGTATATCCCTAAATGTTTGTGAAAGGGATGTGCACAACATTGTTTCATCATTTTGTTTAGAACATAAAACAAGTGGTGCTACACTGAACATTTAAAGTATCCCAGCTGGAGAAAATGGTGGCAAAAAACTCATTATTCCCCAAAGTAGTTTAAGTAACAGAACATGATGGGTATACTGGTGGTGGCTGGTGTGGATGAGAACAGGCAGAATCTTCTCCCCTTCCTCAGGACCAGTTCATGAATGGTTTTCTTTTCAAGTCCACACGGCACCAGCCAATCTTCCTTTGATCTGACCCAATATTTTTTTGCAAATAATGTTAGACTGCATATTGAGCTACTCTTATTTCAGGGATTCTTTTAGCTGTACAGTATTGTATATCGGACTCTGAAGTTTTGTTATTGGTAAGCCTTTTCTTGTTTCTTGTTAATAAATGAATAGGCATCAAAATCCACAGGCATTTTTGCACAACACAAACTTCAGATGTAATGTATGATGAAACAACAGAGTCAGTATGTCTGACGTTAAGTCTACTGTATTAATATTATTTTATGTATTATTCTTCTACAATTATGCAACTCAAGGCAGTGTAAATACAGTGCAACAGAATGTTATATGGCATGATTTCATATTTTACTAATTGTGACTATACCTCATATTATGTAATCTTTTTTTCTCACTTTTTGAGAATTTTCCAAGAAGCCAAAAGTTCATCCCTGCAGTATGCTAAGACCTTCTTCCTCATCCAGCAGCAATTTCCCCAAATATCTTTGTGAGATGAGCAAGTTTGGCCTAGTGGTTAGGGAGCCGGTTAGGGAGCCAGACTCTCACCTCGGAATACTGGGTTTGATTCCGCCCTTCCCCATGAAGCTAGCTGGGTGACCTTGGGCTAGCCACAGCTTGGTCAGCCACTTTGGGTCCCCTTAAATGTGTGAGAAAAGCAGGGTAGAAAAGCCAGCTCTTCTTCTTAAAGTGTCTGTCTTTAAAACAAAAAGTTCTGAGTGGGGATTTGTGAGCTTTGTGAGTTTTGTCTGAGCTTTGGTGACTTTTTGGAGCTTGTGCGTGCTTTTGTGTGCCTTTAGTGCTTTTAAATGTGAAGTAGGATATGTAGAACAAAATGAGTCACTGACTTACATGTTCTGTATTTGGCTGTTTTGGTGGGTGTTAACCCCTTTTTGTCTGCATTTGTGTGCTTTAGCTTGTGTACTGTAGCGTATTGGTGCTGTGACTCAGTTCCTGAGTGAATGCAGAGTACTTTTAGATGCACCTGTATATGTGATTGAGTTCCTGAGTAAATGCAGAGTGCTTTTTGGTATACTGGTGTGTATGATGGAAGTCTGCTTTTTTTCCTTTCCCAAACAGTTTTTGAGTGTAGGGTGGTGGTTGTTTGCTGGAAACAATGACACCAAAGCACCCTTGTAGTAAGGCATCACTCTTGCAAAGGCAAGGGCAAAAAGAATTTGGATCACCATGTCCCTTTGAGGACACAATCAAAGTCCAGGACACAATCAAAGAAAACACACTTGACAGAAGGCAAAAAGTTAATCATTGCAGGAAGACTCTTTAAGATCAGGGAGTCAGGGCCTCACCTCACTTAGGCCTACACACACAAATGACTGTTGCTATTTAGCCAGTAATGCTGTAGCTTCCAATATGCAATGATGTGAGGATGAAGAAGGCTTTGAACATCTTGGTGGATGACCAGGCTCTGAAAAAGGTGCCCCCTTGTCCTCCCATATGATATGCAGAAAGGCCAAGTAGATCTTCAAGTATCTGGTTCAGCGCATAGGAGAACAGAACTTAGATGTCACATTTATAACCAGACCAGATTCAGATGCACTTTTTCTGAGGAAGCTATTAGGTGTCCTCGGGCCCTTCCGCACTTGGCCCACTGGTTGTCATGTACTGCAGTACAGAGCATCTGCACTTGAAATAACCATTTCCGAATCAGAAAGGGAAGTGCGAATTTGCGCCTTCTTTGCTTCCTTTGCAGGAAGCATAAGCTAGGAGTATTGAATGGTAGTTAAGAATCTGGAATCAATATACATCATGTGTATGCACAATTCTGGGCAAAAATTGGGAAACAGATGATAAAATGTGATGTAACATCCTTTCTTTGTAGTACCTTTCCCATTCAGAACAGGTTATAAGTGCAAAGATGCTAGCTTTTATACAAACGTATTTAAAATAAAGTTCAGTTGAAATCTATGGGACTTGTTCCCAAGTGAGCTTAGATTTTAAACACATTTTATTCTATTTTTCTCAGTCTTTTGGTTTAGCGTAAGAATAAAAGATTGGTGAAGAGAGTATACCATTCTGTAATCCTTGAAAGATCTGTGGAATGTAAATGTCATGTGTATCTCCAGATTTACTTCTGCCAATGCAACTTTATGGATATTTCCTAGGCAACCTTGTAAGCAGAGAAACCGCAGTGGGTCAGACACACAAGAGAAGTGTTGATGTGGAATAAACATATACCAATAACCATGAAAGCACATTGAAAACAATTGCCTTTCTGGAGCCTAACTTGCATTCATCCTTCATCCTTGTATTCTCAAACCGCAAACCCATTCTAACAACTGGGAATACAACTAGGGATTGTATACAAATAAGCTGGTGCTACAAATATCTCCATCACCCCTTGCTTTCTCTCTCTCTCTCATCACAACTACACTATATTTTTTCTGCAGACTCTATCCAGCCTCTATAAGTTGAGACAGCATAAAAATATATGCAAGTCTTCTTGTGTTCCTGGCATTGTCTTCTGTTTTTGCAGAGTGGATTTTATCCACATGTAGTCCTTTTTTCCCTTGTTAGTCCAGTTTCCTATTTTAGTATGAATACCAGCCTGGATTATCCGTGGCTGGAAAACGTACCTGGGGAACACTTTTTTTAAAAAAAAAATTACTGCTTCACCTAGGCCATTGATACAGTTTTCTATGATAGTAGTCCTGCCAAAGAATTTTTACTGTGTGTTTTTATTGTGTGTTGAGACTTGTCCAGTGAAGAGTGAGACACCAATGTTATAAATAAACATTTATCTGTGCAGCACCGCCACTGAGGGAGGCCTCTGCAGTGTTGATTTTATGAAATAAAGACTAAAAAAGAGTCTAGAATCCCTTCCAGCATCTTTTCTCTGCTTTATTTTACATCTGTTAGGGCTTACCCTCTCACATTGTGGAAAACCCATCCTGGTCTAGCTTTGAAGGCCAGGAATGAAAGTTGCTGGCAGGAGCTGGCCAGGAGCAGACCACTTTTGGTGCTGCTTCTGGGTGCCCTGTCAAAATGGGACTGGGTTTGGTATACCACCCACAGCAGCATGTTCACAAGCTGCTCATATTTAAACACTTGTGAACAACTTCAGAAGGTTCTTCCAGTGGAGTGGGATACAGTATAATGTTGGTACTGTATCCTACTCCATAGCTTTGCTCTGTGTGAATGGAAGATTCCAACATGGAGGCATAGAATAGAAGATATCTAGTGTGATCTGAGCACCACCAGCACCGGCTCTTCTGCACCTTAAAATGGCCCTTGCTCAAATTCATTTATGGACTGAAGAACAAGAAAACTGGTTCTGAACGCCTTCCGATTTTCACATGGAAAATAATCAGTTTACCCATAGGCATAAGCTGTTCAGCAAAAATCTTCTTAAGTAGTTTTTAGGTAGGGGGAGAATAATAATGTAATATATAAAATGAAACAGGTCAGGCAGAAAAAAAACTGGTATCTCTGTAGAACGTTAACTCAGTTGAAAAGCAGTTTGCTTGAAAACTAATTTGGTTGAGAAGCAGTGTGCTACCATCTGAAATGTTGCTTCTTCCTTACCATAGGTGGAGGGTTAACTTCCTGCCACAACATAGTTAGCTTAGAGTGGAACGTTAGAAGCACAAAAAGTGGCACCAAAGCACCTCCCCCCCCCATCGTTTGTTTTTGCTCCCTCCTTCATTTTATCTCTCTCTGTCTTCCTCCCATTGGAGAAACTAGGGAGAAGAAAAGGAAGTGTTTAAAGTTTCAAACTTGGGCAAATTAGTCAAACAGAAAAGCAAGATTTACCATATAACTAAAGCAGTAACTTGCAGCAAGCAAAAATGTTTTAACTATAACCATGGCAAAGAGAGACATAAGACAGATTTGGAACAAAGTCACCAGCTGTACTATCTGATGCAGAGCAAAGATGCCACCATGGATAGGAAAACCAGAGGATCTTTAGAACCAGCTGCAAATTTCAGGGAGGCAGATTACAGGGAAGGTTTCAATGTAAAAATGAAAAGAGTGAAAGAAAAGAGAAATAGGTTTAGGAAAAAAGAGGGATTATACCTGACTCGGGGCCTTCGCTTGATCGTTAATGAGATAGATTTATAGTACAAAAAGGGGGGTTGTGTTGCCAAAAGAAAAACATACTCATCCAGCAGTTAGGATGGAAGAGGCAGCTCAGCCTCCTTCCTCATCCAATAGTGACTTCAGCAGCAATTCAGCAAAAGCTTTCACGAACCCACAAGGTTCAGCTTCTTGCAGGGATGGAGCAGAGTTCAGCTCTTGCTTCAGGAAGGAGGTAATGGATCCTGGCACAAGAGTTCAGCTCTTGTAGAAAAGATGAAGTGGACTTTGTTGTGCCAAAGACTAGAGTTCAACTTTTGCAGCAATGGAGTAGACCTAAACAAGCCAAGGACAATGGATTTTAGTAGAGTCAAAGATGCTGGATGGAAAAGGGTCTTTGCTCTTACTTCCAAGCTGTTTGGCAGCCAGATGAAAGGAGGAAACAGGGCTAAACAAAAGATTTCTAAAGGTTCAGGTTTTCCGGATTAGTTAAACAATCACAGTAATTAAATCAACTGTCTCTTTGGGTACCCACACTAGGATATCCTTGAAGCTCACAAGATCACTGTCTTATATAAGCAAGATCTTTCTGTTAGTAGTTGATGAGATTAAGCCATCCTGTGGCCTCAAAAATGTCTTTAGTGGAAGGCAATGTTGAAGAATACTCAGAGAGTCAAGATGTGTGTTTGTGTGAGCCTGCATTTGTCCTGTATCTAAAATGGATCCTAGTCTGAGGTTTGTCCTATGCTCTCCAGTGGCCCCTTACCTATTTTGATTTGGACTCCATGCACTGTGGCTATACGTCTGGCGATTAAAAAAATATATAACAATTTCCATGCAAGCCAGCATAGTTAATTGCATGGAAATATACGAACACATCATGTCTGTACCTTGCACAGACTTGCTCAGAAATGATTTTTTGTTTCTGCTTTAAAAAATCCAGGGTGGTTTTTTTTTTTTTTTTGCCTGTCTTTCTCTCTGGGAGGGTTTAGAAGACAAGAACAAGATAGGGGAAGAAGAAAATATAAAATGTGGGTCCTTTAACAGCTCAGGAAGGCTGCTGGCAGAAAGGAGTGAAAGCAAGATAGCAGCTGTGTCCATATGCCCTCCAAGAACCCGCCTTGAAAATCACAGCTCTTGGTACTAACCCACAGCTTCCAACACAAGTCTCACAATCTTCTCTTGATTGAGAAAAGCCATCACAGGTGGTACATACCCGCTCAGCTTCAGAGATGGTGTTCTGTGCAGGTGAAAACTACCTCTCCCAATCTTTCTTGGAGATCTACAGAAAGTACCAATGAGCTCCCAGAGCAAGGAGGAGCTGAGCAATATGGCTGGTGACAGGATATACTATGCAGAACCAGCTTCAGCACTGGAAAATTGAAGAGTGTGGTCAAGATACTGTACACTAAGTATACAGTGTGGTTAAAGACAACCATTTAGCACATTGAACACTGCTTATGTTTTAAAGTGGTTCCTCAAACTTGTGTGTAGGCCTGTCCTTAGTCTTCCACATTTTTGCCAGAAGTGTCACCTCTGCCTTAACCATATAGGGCAGAGGTGTCAAACTCAATTTTGCAGAGGGCCATATATTAAATTGAGAATGTGTAGGCGGGCCGGGTTCAAATAAAAAAAAACTGAATTATTATAACATTTTATTTATTTATATAGTATATAATATACGGTTGTTCTTCTCCTCACAACAAGCACCTTGTGAGGCAGGTGGGGCTGTGAAAGCTCAGAAAGAGAGCTGTGACTCGCCCAGGTCCCCCGGCTGGCTTCATGGAGGAAGAAGAATTGGCTTTTCTACTCTGCTTTTCTCACCCATTTAAGGGGGCTCAAGGCTGCTGACAAAGCCTTCTATTCTTCTCCCCACAACAGAATGCTGGCAGCTAGAGCCCGTGGTGGGGGGGGGAGGGAGGCATGGCAGGAGGGGAGGATTGGGGGCTCCCACCTAGCCACAGACACTGAAGAGATGCTGAAGATGGCTCTGGGCCCTGCTGGGTCACCCGCTCGCCCACCTGCCCACTCGCTCCGGGCCCCGCTGGGTCACCCGCCCGCTTGCCCGCCAGCGGTCTCCTTCCCTCACCTGCTGGCAAAGGAAGATAGATAACAGCGGCCGACCAGGTGAGTGGGCGGATTTCCCGCGCTTGTCGCTGCCTTCGCTGATGCCGCTTCCACTCAGCACTGGCAGGAGCCGCTGTGAGGGAAGCGCGCGCGTGCACACGCGAGGATGGAATGGGCGGGGGGAGGGGGCGGTGACAGGAAACCATGCTGGGGAGAGGCTGGGGAGGCGGCGGCGGTGAGGGGCGTGGCGGGGGGGCCTGCAGGAGACACATTGGGATCGCGGGCCGTATTGATTTGTCCTGCGGGCCAGATGCGGCCCGCGGGCCGTATCTTTGACATGACTGATATAGGGGATATATGTCTCCAGTGGTCATGAAGGTGTACTAGCAGATAGGATGGGGTACATATGTATGCATCCCATTGCATTCAGAAGTTTGTGGTTCTCCACTGACAGAGGCGGCTGAAGAAATTCTATAAGCTCTCTCCCACGCTGTTCAGGTTCAGCAGGTCCTGTATAAAGGTCCAACAACCCCAGGATCACAATGGGGTGCCATGATATCATTGCAGGGAGGCTGGGGAGGGAAGGCAACAAAAGTAGCTGAGTTTTGTCTGATGTCTCAATAAAGACTCACCTACCCTACACCTTAGTAGAAGGCTGGGCTTTCAAGGAGTCACCTGCCCCACTCTGAAAGACTAGTGTGCTCCAAACGGTGAAATGAATTCATTCATGCAGATCTCTGGTAGATGCACTTAAGTTTTCATGATTAGTGGAGGTGTAGCTAGCATTCTTAGGCTGTTTCTACACAGGAAGGGAAAGGGCACTTCAACCCCAGTATCCGTCTTCTTCCCTTTAAGGCCCCATCCCCATTCAAGATTTAAAGAGCTTCAAAATTGTTTTGAGAGCTGACCATTCCCAAAGGTCCAAAATAATCCACAGATTCTGAGGATTTAAGGTTCCGAAACGTGGATTATCTATATTCGAATCAAAAGAAGTCTCACTGCTGGATTTAGAAATACTCCACTTTATTTAGCAAAATGGGAATGCAAGTAGTATTTTTGGAGAGGGAACCATACTTTAGGGGTATGCGCTTCAGTTTGTCCTGATCCAATGATAAGTAGTAATTTCCTCCCCTTTCTCCCCTCTCCCCATTACATGCTAAGGTTCAGGCTTGGCTGAAAGTGTGAGAGTTAGCAGCTTACAATGTAAGGAGAAATCAGACATTATAATGTAACAAGATATTGGACCACAGTGGGAAGTGAGTCAAAAGTGTCTGGATTTTACTTAAAGAGGCAGAGGAAAGACTTTGGCTTCAATGCCTGCCATTTTGTGCTCAGCTACTGTGCCAATGTGGTGCAAAGCTGGCAGCTCCCCCCCTCCTTTCCCCACCTGGCTTGAGTATGCATACCCAGCCGCAGCAGCCAGGGAGCAGCCTCCTCTCCACCCCTTGAGGAGCAGCCAGAAGCTGAACACCACCCAGTGGGCAGAGAACAGGAGCACCGGGCCAACAGGCACCTAGCCACCACCAGCCAGTTAGCAGCCATCCATCTGTCTAGGGCACAAAAGCAAAGAAGGTGGCCAGGAAAGAGGAAGCAGGTTGCACTTTTTTGAGCCTCTTTCTTATGCCCAAGCAGCAATTTCTCCCTTTTGGTAATGTTCAAACACAGAAGAGATCAGACAAAAGTGTCTGATTTTTTACAAAGAGGGACTCCATGATCTGATGCAGGGGCTATTTTATACAGAGGGTGGAGTTTGAATTGCCTGCCCCTATGAAGTCGGGGGAGGGGGTTTCTCCCCATGAGTCCTTATTATAAGCTACCAATGAGAACACCCCCCAAAAAAACCCCAGACCTCACAGCTGATTTTAAATCACAGCTTGATTTAAATCTGAATTAAATTGCCTAGTGGGAACTTGGTATAAGAGAAGCAGTCACTTCTCTTAAATCTGCAGCATAGTGTCTGCATTTTAAAGGTTGTTCCTGCCTGTCAAATAGTGGTGAGGAAATTTGCAACTGCCATTTGATGAGCTGGGGGATTTGCTCTCCCATGGCAAAATTGGGTATAATTTTATTTATTTATTTGCATTTTTATCCCATGCTATACCTGAAGTTCTCATAGTGAATAACAGCAAAATCAGAATCAGTTGGGGTCCTCAGCTTAGAATCTGAAGGTGGGGGACTTGAAGACCGTGGGGGCTTCAAATACACAAACACCACTGGGGGAACCAATAAGTCCCCTCAAGCAACGGTGGTGGCAGCATTAGTGGTGTTGTGTGCACACTCTCAGGGATCTTCAAGCTGCTCTGCCTCAGCAGTGCTTAAAGTGCCATAACAGGGGAAGGGTGTGGTGTTTGTGTGGATGCCACACTCTCCCTCCATTTTGAATGTACAATGAAGGACACCTCCTCTGTGCATTCAAGGTGTCATAAAGGCACTGTGCAGATTCTACCATACTGTTTTTTTAAGAATGTTTTCCACCAGTCAGTTTTGTTTGAGTGAAACTACACTGGCAGTTGTATGACAAACAAGTGGCCTCACACTTTATCTGAACACAATGGGACAGCATAGCCTTTGTTTTGTTTAGATTTCAGTTGCCCCTCAGAGTCACTGCCTCTTCCCTGCCTCCTTCCATAATTCTTGTCCTCAGCTCTTTCATTTCCAAAGACAGTTTGTAATGTGGATCTCCAGGTGTATGCTTGCCAATATCTTTTCGACTCAAGGCTACGCATGCCCCGGCAAGCATAAACGTGTATAACACAGTTAAGGAGAAGCACAGATTTTAAAGACTTGCTGGAAAATGCACAACGCTGCAATTTTCATTAATGATGGATGTTTTATTTGTACAGCAGAAGATCGTAGGGGGAGGTCAGAAAGGTGTACTAAGAGGAGAGGCAGAAACTATGCGGTAAATAACATTTCAGGGGAGTTCACTGCTTCTTCTCTCCCTGAGAACATCAAAGGAATCTGATTCTGTAGGTGGGGCCCAAGAGTTCAGGGAGCAAACAGTGGGAAAACCGCCCCATCTCCCGCCTATTTTGTGAAGGAGGAGGAGCAGCAGCTGAGCTGTGGAGTCTGTGAGAGACTAGCTCACACGGAAAGGTAGTGCTAGGTGTGTCTGACTGGTTCCTGTTACCGATTTGCCAACCTTTAGCCCCGAGGCCCCCAAGCAGTTCACACCTATGGTGTGACTCAGTGGAGTAGGGCGGGGAATGACCCACTGGCGAGAGAGAAATTAGGCCACATGTTTGCAAGCGTGTCGGAGAGACCGTTTACATTTCTAAACAATCTTCTTTGGGCAATTGTCCGAGATCTTTTGCCCTATGGTACACAAATAATCCTCCCTGGTCTCCGTCCTTCCTTAGCTGGGGTGGGTGGGGGGCAATAGCAAAACAGAGAAGAGACGGGGAAGTAAAGCGGGGAGACTGAAGAGGGTGGAGTGGGAGGCAGCTCTCTCGGGTGGGGGAGCCGCAACGGGAAGAATTGTATAGAAGCAATGGGGGGGGGTGCCTTGATACTGAGCAGCAAGAGAAATTGGGGGGGGGAATGAATTTGTGCGAGACATTGAGAGACGGTGGGAAGCGTTTTGAAGGAGAAACCCAAGAAATGGAGGAGGGGAGGGACGGTGCAAAGTGTGCGTTCCTTGGACGTGCGTGTGTTTGTGCATCGTCTCCTGAACCCACGAAAGGACCCAGACCCTTTCCGAGGCAGATTTGCTCTGGTTCGAAGGCAGCGTCCCACGAATTTCGGTGGTTTTGTGAAACGAACCCAGGGCTGCAGCTGGAAGGGAGACAGTTTCGGGACGCGACCCGTCGGTGAAAGGCGAGGGTTCTTTTGGGTGTCCACACGCACTGGCGGTCTTATCGTGCCACGGTTTCAGAACGAATGTGTGACTGACGGACGGACGGACGGACGGGGGGAGGCGGAACGTGAGAGCCGCTCACTGTGCAGGAGTACAGGGCACCCATAACTCTGGCTGAGTGGCACCAGCAGAGGCAAAGCTCCGTGTAGAATGCGAGTAGTGACGGCGGGCGGGCGGGTGACTGAAGCGCTTTTACTGAGGCGTCGAGAGGGTTGCGTGTGAGGAAGGCGAAGGGCGAAGACGGGGAGTGGGGGGGGAAGCACGAAGAGGAAGAGAAACGGAGCGGAAGGGGGGGCGCCGGTTGCGCGCGAGAGTAGGAGGGGTCGATAGGCGGGGGGCGGGAGCGAGCGCGGCACTCTTGGACTCTGCGGGCGCGCTGGCTGGCTGGCTGGGGCTGCTGGGCACGCGCGGCGCGGGCCCTGCTGAGGCGGCGGGTTGCGCCTGTGTGTCGGCGACTCCTCCAGCGGGGGCGCGCGAAAGCAAGCGAGAAGCTCGCGCGCTCGCGGCGGTGGTTGTGCGTGTGCGTGTGTGTGTGGCTGAGGCTGTGTATGTGGAGGAGAGGGGAGAGGTAACGGAGGGACTCTGGGAACTGCCGGGCGGGCGCCACCGCCGGTGTGTGTGTGCGTGCGTGCACGGAGAGAAAAGCGGGAGCGAGGCAGCGCGACCGAGGAGGAGGAGGAGGAAGGGGAGGAAGGCTGTGCCGGAGCCCGGCGCCAGCGGCCGGTTGGCGGGTCGGAGCGAGGCAGCATGCGGGTGGCGGCGCCCCGGGCTCGTGTGGTGAGTAGTTTTCGTGGCGGTCTTGCCGGTCGGTCGGTCGCCCGCCCGCCCGCCTCCTGTTGAGCCAGGCGGCGGCGGCGGCGACGGCGGCGGGGGGGGGGAGCTTTTGCGAAAACTAAGTCACCCCCCACCTCGGCTGCTCTGCAAACGGCGGGCTTCCCTCGACGGGAGTTTCGACTCGGAAGGCTCCCCGTAGGAGCAGCCTCGATCCGTGCCGTCCCCGGGGGCAGCGGGAGGGGTGCCTCCGCCGCTGCCGCCGCCTCTTCCCGGGGGGACCTGCCGCCTCTCCTGCCGCCGCGGCGGGAACTCGCCCTCCCGGGAGAGACGGACAGACGGAGCCCTTCGGACCCGACCCGCCCTCGGGCGCTGGAGGAGCTCCGAGGGCAGGTGGAAGCGGGGAGGGACAGATCCTTACCCAGCTCGCCCGCCCCTTACCTGCCGTCGCCATTCTCGGTGCGGGGTTCTTTCAGTCCATCCGGATTCCAGCTAAGGGTCGTTTCCCTCCCCACCTGGGCTGACTTTGGGTTGGCTTCCCCTCCCTGTGCGTGCCTTTTTTTTTTTTTTGCTTTTTAAGTTGCTTTTTTTGATGGCGTGGGCATTTGGGAACTGTTGCATGATGAGGCGTTTGCATTTCTCCTTTGTGCTCCCCTGCTCCGCGATTTGTACTTTAGACTTACGTTTATGGTAGGGAAAAAACAACCCAGAAACCCATCTACAACTGCCTTGAGAAAAGAAAAGTCCAATGGTGGCTTGGACTGCAGAGCAGATACTGCCCTTAAATAAATAAATAAATATGTAAATAAAATAAATAAATAAATAAATACTTTTCCTCCTTGATTGGGCGCTTAAAAAGGGTTTGCTTGTTAAAAAAGAATTTCCTTCAACGCTGGAAAGGAGTAAGGATGAAAGCCATCGAGTGTCCAAATATTCCAACCTAGAAAGATAAAACGCATTTCCCATATTAATGAAAAGTGGCCCAGTGACCTTTCCTACTTGAAGACGTAATATTACCGGAGTCATCGACATTGCCTGTAAGAAAACCAGCCTCACTGTCTTGCCCCCCCATGGCGATCTGCAAAGGTGAAGAATAGACATGGATCAGCCTACCTGACTTCACCTGCGGTGCCTACAACCTGAGACTTTCACAGTCAGGAATGTTGCCTTGCCTGCTTCTCCACCCTGATACAAATGCTTAGAAACAAAATCTTTGGATTTCTCCCAGATCTACCGTGCAGTCTGGAAAGAAGAAGCTGTGATACCACTCCAGGAAAAGCCTAGAAACTAGATGCTTGCATAATGCCAGCTTTATCCTTTCAAATGGCAACCGAGTGTTGGGCTTTTTATTTCTTTGCTTTGTTCTTTTTGATGGCAGATTGATGGTAAGAAACAAGAAACAATGAGTTTCCTGGCTTTGGTCGGACTGGTTTGTGGTTTTGCACTCTCAGGCAGCTATAGAAAGGTGCTTTTCTGCTGCAAAGTCTGCGCTTAATGCTCTAAGCTAAATGTGAGGTAATCAGAAAACTACCTGAAATACGGTTTTTGTTCTGACGGCTATTAGCATTTATCATTATGTTTCCTTCAAAGCAAGAATTGCATAAAATTAAGAAAATTAAGAAGTGTTTCTATGATGTAGGTAGGATTTTGTTTCTATAATAAATTGGTGGATAAAAATGAGGCAATAGGAATTAAGTAGCATGGTGTGCAATGCTTGGTTGGAGTGCAAAAGACCACACAGAAGTTCCTCTGCGTGTCAGTAGGGTTAGGAAGTAGTAGTAGGGTCAAGTCAACTGTAATATCTTGAAGCCCTTGATATAGAATGGATGCAGTGCCAGGGTTCCCCTTGGAGTTAGCTGAGTGAACATCCTGCCTCTGTCGATTCCTTTTTTATTTCCATTTTTTGCTAGTCATTCACAGAGGTGCTTTAAAATGCTTGTGTGGAAGATTTAAACTTTTGCCCCCTGTTGGACTAGCAGAAGTACTTTAGCTGAGAAGAAAAGGACCCTTTTAGAATGCAAATAGTTACAGGCACTTTGTAACCCCAGCTACCTCTCAACCTGTTGGTTTCTTTTTAGCTGAAGCAGTGATTGGCAGATTATCCCAAGACTACTTTTGAATCTCAGAAGTGAAAGCAACATTTTCCTCTTTGCACTTTCCAGTATTCTGCTCTTGCCATAGTGTATTTTTATGGCTATTTGGAAAGCTGGACTTTGAAATTACGGTGCTGAATAGTGATCTTTAGTAGTGTGCAAACTAACATGGCTGGTTCAGATGTGAATAGAAAATGTGAAAGTGAATGCAGGAATGACCTCTCCCATTCTGCTGCTTATACAAAGTAGGAAGCTCTTGGAAGAAACAGCCTGCAGTGTTTTAATCTCAAGGGTGATATTTATATCCTATAATTTCACTTGAGTAAACATATTTATTTAGACATAAAAGCTTGTGGACTACAAAAATTGCTTGGAAATGTATTTTTCAAGTCCTTAATTTTGGCTTTTGTAGATGTTACCAGTTGTAATTGTGTTATTGGCTATGAAAATGGCCACTTGTCAAACAGATCTGAATTATATAGTGTCTCGTTCTAGTCATGCAATTGTTTTCTGTAACATTTGCAGTGTTTTGAAATTTGAGAAGTTACAGTATTTTTTGCCATATAAGACCCTTATTTTTTCTGAAATACTTTTTCCTAAAATCGTCCTGCATCTTATTTTTTATCTTTCTTAATTATTATTTACACATTATAGTTGCTTCTTATGGCAGTGCCTTTTATACAGCTTAAAATATAGTACCTCAGCCCCATAGTTCACACAGTGCTCCATTCATCAGGTCCTGTCTCCTTCACACTCCACCCCCTCCCACATTCTACTTTGCCATTTTTTTTCAAGAAGGTGAGGATGGAGCTAGGATAAGAAACTGTTTCCAAGCCAGTTGTGCTAATTGGGGCTGCTCTCTACACCTGGAAAAAGATATTAAAGATCCTGCACAGCTCCTGTAAAATAGATCTCCGATAAGTATGGTTGTGCTACTGAGTCCTTGCTTAGGGCAGACTTTGTCTTCTGTGTAACTTTGAAGAGCTTGCATGGTTTCCTGGAGGCAGTTCTTGCTCACCACCAGTGAACGAGAGAGTATCTAATTACAAGTGTAAATTCAGTTCACCATGGAAATAATGAATTGATAGGGATTAATTCACCAGGAATGCCTCCTGCTGAAAACTCATTCAAAAGAGTAGTAATGCAGGAACATATGTAACATTATTTATGTAACTCTGGTTAGATATCGAGAGGCCTAGGCATGAACCAGGTTCTGGTTGCTATTCTTGCATTTGCTTCTGTTAATGCATGCTGATCTTCAGAAATGGAGATGCTGTATGACAGTTTTGGATTGGCAACACTGGTCTTCTGTTGCTAAAGAGCTAAGGTGACAGTACTTTCATATAAAAACCACTTTAGAAATACACTGGTTATCTCAATGCATGATTTATAGTGGACATTTTTATGTTGCTGTCTGTGTACTTTAATCCTTGGTTAATTTTGTTGCAATGATGTCATTGCTTTACCTAGGAATCTAACTAGCTGTTTGAATTTCAAGTGCTATAAGCAACCTCAACTCTTAAAAAATAAAAGTAACTTGTTATCATAACAGTCAGCCTTGTTATTTAAATAATTTGTAAAATAGAAATTGTGTAGCTGAGCGTACTTAATTTATAAACAAAGAACTATACCTCCCTGGGTCTTTGGTGTTGTGTAGTAGAAAAATAAATAAATCCCTTTTATTATTCATTTCAGTTATAAACTACTGCTGTCTGACCTTTTAATGTGTTTTATCTTTTATATAGTAGTTTAAAAATATTAAATAAGAAACATTAAGAAAACCATATAACTTTCCCTTTCTGCTGAAATTTAGAGAAGTTGGAACATTTTAGGATTTATTCTGTTGGTTTACCCTGACTGAAGAACTGTTTGGGTTATTTTTTATCTCTGTTTCCTTTTTGTAGTGTTCATAGAAAGGTCTTGTCAATATGTTTTATAAATAGTTCTTTGCCCTTTCTGCTCTGGGCCTTATTCCACATTATAACCTGGAATAGGGACCTGCTATCTGTATGCTAGTGCAGGCTTTGGCAACACACCCTGAGGTCCTGCAATAGTCTGCACTAGCGTACAGATGGCAGACAGACCCCTATACCAGGATGTAATCCAGAGTAAGGCTCTGTACAGAAAGGACCCTTGTTTTGGTGCATGGTTGTCTTTGGAATCTATATACAGTATTTAAGTCTGCCAATGGAGTTATTAAGTTTGGTAATAACATACTGTCAATGAAACATGCAAGCCTATTTAGTATCTATCTGTATCACATTAACGAACCCTACAAAAGCAAAGGGCATGCCATTCAGTTAACCAAACTTATCAACAATCTAAACCTCAAGTGAAATGCACAAGGCTTTCCTGTGATTGGATGGGTGGCCCATGGGAGATCAGAGAGAGGCTTTTGATTGAACACTGGGTGTACACATAGAGACCAAAAGCTTTGTGTGTGTGTGTGGGGGGGGAGTTAGGTTAGTTTAGTTGCTGCCTGATTTTTTCCCCTAACAATTTACTTAGATTGTTTCTTTTTTTAAAGATTGCTCTGTTCACTGCCCTGTGACTTGTGAAGAATGATATATATTTATTGAAATAAATATAATCTCACCAGTAGTTTTCAAAGACACAGAGCAATTTCTGTTACTGCTTACTGGCTCAGATTGTATCTTAAGTACATAATTTATTATTATTATTATTAGTTTATTTCTATAGTGCTGTCCATGTACTCAGCACTTTACAGATTTAGTTTGCTCCTGCATTAATGTAACTGTGGACTTTGAGTGAGAAGACCCTACTTAGATGTTCCCCTAAAATAAATTGATTCACTGAATACTAGTAAAAGATACTTGAATAAGAAAGTTATCTAAACCACGCTGGCAGAGTCTGATGACATTTGTAGTGCACGATTTGTAATTGACACCTCCATATAATACAGCATGCATTATTATGAAAGGTTGAGATGTATATTTTTGCATGGTAATAGGATTGTAAACTTAGAAACCCATCAGGTATTTGTCGGATCAGCTAAATATCACTAGACAGCGGTTTCTGGACTTGTTAGTGCATTATGAAGGACAAACCTTCTTGCATTCCAGTTTTACAATGGTTTCTAAAGTGCTTTTCAGCAGAGGCTAAGAGTTAAACTACTTAGTTCCCATTATAGAACACAATAACAGTAGTAGAGAAAAAAAGCTGTATGTAAAATGCTGTGTAATGCTAATCCTAGACAAAAATATCACTTATACATTGTAGGTAAGAGGATCATATTATTTATTTGAAGCAATGTAATAGTTTGCCAGATAAACTCAAAATTATATTCATTTAAATTGCGCAAAAACGGCAGTTTTTAATATTATTTCAGAGATCTGCATAGGCATAATTTTAATAGTGTGTTAGTTTATACTGCTGTCTCTCAATTTGCTCTTTAATTTTTGTAGCCCTTGTACCTTTGGATAACATGGGTCAACGTTAAATGTTCAGAAGGCAAAAAAGCAAATAGAGATTTCTTATCATTTCAAACAATTTCTTGTGCTTTCCAAGCATGGCACAGTTTTAAGCATCTAAAATGGTAGTGTGTCTTAAGGACTAGTTTTAACTGGGCTTTTGGTAGTCCCATTTTATAGAAAGCTATCGTATTTGTAAGAATTGATTTTTATAACTGCATTCCTCCAATAAGGTTCACTTTAATAGGCCTTCCCATAATTTTAAAGTATGACCCTTATTTGGGTAGGATACTATCTCTTGCTCTCATGGACACTTAAGTATTTTAAACACTGTACCTTATTTTTAATTGTTCATTTATTGTTCAGTCTAGAATTTCTAAAGGGAATGTACTAAGGATTTTTACGCAGTGCAGGTTTCTATGTTTATTATTATTATTAATAAATGTATTTAAGAATTTCTGTCCTGCACGTCATCTAAAGGTCCCAGCATGGATCACAACAACAATATATGTATATAACTTAGAATAACTTATAATCCTCCCTCCCTGTCAGGACAGTGCTCAGAGGAAGCTAACCATCAAAGACCTGGATGAAGAGATATGGTTTAATCAGACTCCAAAAACCTTTTAATGTAGGGGTTTGGCAAGAGATGCTGTTTGAGATTCTGGGATCATCCACAGAAAAGGCCTCTTGCACCTCTGATAGAAGTGGAACCAGAAGAAGAATTGATTTTCATACGCTGCTGTTCTTACACTTAAGGGGACTCAAAGTTGCTGAAAATCTGTTCCTCTCCCCACAACAGACACCCTGGAGGGAGGTGGGGCTGTGAGAGCTAAGAAAAAAATCTGTAACTAGCTCAAGGGCACACAGGTGGCTTCATGTAGAAGTGCAGAATTGAACCAGGGACTACAAGATGATAGCCCAGCACTAACCACAAGACCAAACTGGCTCACAAGAAGTCTCCTACGCTGAGACCGTAGTACTTGGACAGATCTCTATGAGAGAAGGTGCCCCTTCAGATAACACGGGTTCAAGCTATTGAGGGCTTTATTTGCTAACATCAACACCTTGTATTGGACTCAGTAGCAAATAAGCATTCAGATATTTTAAGATTGGCATGATGTGCTTTTGGCCAGAAAGCCCCATCAGCTGTGAAGCTACTTCATTCTGCCCTGATTCCAACTTCTGGACTGTGTTAAGGTTGTGGATCCAGAGTTTGGTCACTGTGACCCAGGAAAGGCCAAACCTGGTGAACCAGTCAGAGATGGAAGTAGGCAAAGCTACTTCTCCCACATGGGTCTCAAAACGACAGTGACAAATTCAGGAGTATCCACAGCTTAGACATGTATTCTTTCTGGGCAAAATAAGTCCACCCAGAATCTAGTGCCCCTGACTTCCTGGGCTCATTACTTAACTCCTTTTGCTAAGGAGAAAACTTGACTAACCTAATATTGAATATGTGAAGAACAGGGTTGTAAAGCATTTGAGTGCACAATGAACCTGTTCACAATGCTGTACTGACATTGGGTGACCCTTTCTAAGGGAAAGTGGTCATCTGAGCTGTCCTTTATTGCAGAAAGATGCGTGGGCATAAATGGAAAGGTGGTAGGATAGCAACCATGTAAGAAGGAAGGAACAAAATATCATTGTGGTCTGCTAGAGAAATTTATGATGAACTTGTACTGTCTGTTTATTTTTGGACTGGCCACATTATTGTTAAATATTTACTTCAGATTTATTCATAGGATTCTTGTTTCAGAATACTTTGGGGAGGACCAGTTTAAACAATTCATGTTCCCTTATTACAGTGTCTTAAAATACTATATTTGATTATTGTTGCTTTCCTATTCCTATTCACTTCTTTTAAAACATCTATTTCATTATTAACAACTTCAGCTGAAAAATACAGTTACTGCCTTTCCCTCTGTTGCATGCAATCAATGATTCAGATAATATAGTCTGAGACCTATATGCAGAAAAAGAAATCTGGATAATACTTTAAATAGCAAAGACCATAAATATTTGAGCTAAAGGGAAATAACTGAAATTTACAGAAAAGTGATGCTTATTTCAATGAATTCTAATTTTAATCTGTTCATTAATGCAACATGGGTGGTAGTTTCAGCAAAATACTGCATTGTTGAATGCTTTAGGTTTTTAACCATGCATCCTCTGAGGAGAAGCTCTGTTTCCTGTTGTGTACAGAGAGTATTGTGTGGGCACAGAGCATGTGTGCCTCATGGAATCCCTTTTTTCCTTTTGAGAGGGACTCTGTATTTTGGATTCCCCCAAATCCTCTCTCCTGCATGCAACTGGATTTCTCTTAGCTCAGTGATTCCCAACCTGAGGTAATGGCAGAAAAAGGTACGTGGCATCAATTATATTAATTACAAACATTTTGCTAATATGAAGGGGTACGACTCATGGAATTAGACTGCCAAGGGATACATAAGTGGAAAAAAGCTGGGAACCAGTGTCTTAGCTATAAAAGAATATATTCTGCATTTTTCCCTCCTAAAAAGCATAGCTTCCCATGAAGATAGAACATAACCTAAGAGGAGCCCTGTTGGATTGGGCCACAGCCCCTCTAATCCAGCAACCTGTCTCTCACAGTAGCCCACCAATTCCTTCCGGGCATTTTCAAACAGAAGTCAAAGGCAAAACCACGATGCAAATGGCCTTTAGAGGCATCCTGTCTCTCCAACCTGGAGGAAGTACCTAGGTGTCCATTCTAGTAGCCATTAATACACTGATAGCTGTTATGGTACTTCACAGCACTGAGGGCTGTATAAAAGCTTTATTTGTGTTTCTGCTTTTTGTGTGGAGTACCCTTGTCCATACTTGCAGAAATGTCATCCTTCAAGATGCCCCATTCCATTTTTCTTTAGCTTTCCATATTCAATTAGCGTTCTGTTATCTCCAAGTATGCTTAGTCCTTATTGGTTTCTGTTTCTCTGCTTCTTACAAGCTTGCGGATAACTCCCTCTTTGACATAAATGTAGAATTTTGGCTACACTTGCATTGACAGTTGCAGAATAAACGTTGGAGTGCATTGGTGATTTGTTAAAGCTTTCACTGAGTTGTGTTAGATTTGAAACTAAGAGACAGTGGCAGATGCAGTGAATTTGGCAATTGAACGGGGATTTGAATCTCTGCTTTCAAAATTAAATTATTCTTGCGTCTGATAAGAGTTAACTTGGTCTTTCTTATTTGGTAAATGTGGATTCTGTCACTTGCTTGTCATATCTTTTGATTAATGTGTGTGTGGTAGCCATATCTGTAGAAATTGTTTCAGCTGCTGTTTCAGGTTTTTGTTCTGCATTGTAGTATTTGTGTGACCCCACCCTGCTTTTTAGTGATAATTTTATTGCTGTAGAGAGCTGGTGGCAAATTAATTAAGAAGTCCTTTGTTTCAAATAGTGCTTTTTGCTATAAATGGCTTTATGATTATCTTTCAGCCTGCAACTGCCTTAAATATTGGGGTGATAATACTTTTTTAATTTACAGAGTGGTTGAAAGCTTTGTTGAGGGAAGTATTTTAAGCACTCCGAAGTGCTATATAGGTGTATATTTTTATTTTTAGTATTTTTATTTCTGTTTGAAGACTTGTAGTTCTCATCAAATAAGAATTGTGATCTTAGATATAAGGGCAGGAGTTATTATTGGAGTTTTCTTTCTGTAGGTCACTCAAGCTATCTTGTTGCGCAGATTATTTCTTCGAGTCTCACCTTATTTAATGTAGGCGTTTTAGAGTTCATATGCATGATCAAATAGCACCTGTGTAATTGAACACCACAGGACTTATATGGTTATAATTACAATTCCTCAGCAGGAATGAAGTGTGCCTGCATCCGTGCAGCTAAACCCTCATTCGGGGGTCCACATGTTTGCCCTTGCTCGCTAACCAGCCATTATACTCATCCTCCTCAAGTGGAATGAAGCAAGGGTTCCCACCCCCAAGAAGTGGTCTGCTGTATTTGCTTGTGATATTTCAGAGAGGGTAGAAAGAGAGAAATCTTGTTCAGCACTTGAGATAATTTTATTTTTTCTTAGTGTCAATGGTGGTTGAAGACTTAATGGTTGAAGAGTCAGTTGCAGTCTTGAAGTTGCAGTATGGGTGTTTTTCCACTGTCAATTGTACCCATTTTTGTACCTTTTGGCTGTGAGCCGGATGATCCCATTTCCACTATGGCACCCATTTTGAACCCGATTGTTTCCACTGCCGTGGGGGAAATCCAGATCTTTTTGGCCTTTAATCTGGATTTTCTGTAGACCCCATGAATGGGGTCTACAATGGGGTCTTCTGCCAGAAAATCCGGATTAAAGGGAACCTGTTTCCACTGGAAACAGGCAATGGGGTCCTGAGGAGGCTAGGGGGAGGGGATGCACCTTTGACACCCCCCCCCAAAATTGGCTTCGAAGTCACTTCGAAGTTGCTTCGAAGACTGCCCCCCCCCTGCCCCCCAGGTCACCCAGCTGGCTTCATGGAGGAGTGCGGAACTGAACCTGGCATTCCCAGCTCTCTTCTGAGCTCTCTTTACCCCACCTACCTCACAGGGTGTTATGTTGTGGGGAGAAGAATAGAAAGCTTTGTCAGCTGCTTTGAGTCCCCTTAAATGGGTGAGAAAAACATGGTAGAAAAGCCAACTCTTCTTCTTTTGTCCACAAATTCTGCATATGCAGTAAGATTGAGGGGTAGGGTAATTTTACATGATACTCATTTACTGTGAATTAAGAGAGTTCTTTGTTTGTCCCTGCTTTTTTTCTTTTTTCTTTTTTTGAAGTTTTTAACAGGGTTGTATCTACCACTAGCAAACTAGGAGATATTTATCTTTGTTATGTTTATATTTGCCTATTTGAATCCTGGGAGTTGAGCAGGTGTGGTAGGTTACTTCCTTCTCAAAATTAAGAATGGGGAAATGCCCCTTCTGTTATATTAGAATTATTAGTTAAGAAAGGGGTCTTATTTAGCTGATACAGTGATATCATAGATGTCAGCATGCAGTACTTTTTAAATTTGCCTAATTAGAGTGTCATTTTCACAATCAACAAAAACGGCATGTAGCATTATTCATTATGAGCTTTGTACCAGTTTTGAATACATGGAGTGTACTCTGTATGTGAATTGACTTAATTGAAAGCCCCACTGTGGATCTATAGGAAGAAGCACAGTGAATGTCTTTCAGCATAAACCCTCAAAGAGGAAAATAGTAAAATAGAGAAGTGAAGTAGATAGTGTCATCGTAGTTCTTTTTTTTAAAAAATGTTGAGCAGCTAAATATTATAGATTTGTTTCTAGCTAATATTAACTTGAATACATCCGTAATGTAGTACATCTATGTATGGACATGTCATAACAAGGTGTTTATGCTATGGAAGTCTTCAAAGCCTCCAGAGTCAAAGCTGAATCTTATGGTAGTCCTGAGCAGAAACATACCTGAGCGACTCTGTCACGGGCCTAGCACAACTTTGCCAGAATTTGTAGATAAGAATGGTTATTTATGCGTTATTGAGCATGCATTATGCACCTCTTACTCAGCTGTGTAGCTCAAGGGTTGCCTACTTTTCTGGGCACATTTCAGATTTTGAGGCTATGTCTTTGTTTTTCTACCATCTGCTTGCTATATCTTGGCAGAAGAGGAAGATCACTAGACAAGAGTCTCTTTGCCTTCTGTAGGTTCAAAGTTCTAGCCAGTAAAATTAAAATGGAAAGCTCTTCAGGCTCCTTGGCCAACTTTATGTACTTTTCAAGAAGAAAAAAGTAACTACTCTTGCCATCTAATGATAGCAAGGTAGGGAGTGCAGGGAGGGCTCAGAAATCAAATAGAAAAAAAAACCATTCGTGCACATCCCTAGAAGGAAGAATACAAGTAGGAGAAGATCTGTGAAAAGGGACTAAATAAGATAGATGGGGAGGTCTTCTTCCTCACTAGAGCCAGCCCTGTTCCTGACACATTTAAGATACTTTCCAGCGTGCCAGCCATCCCAGTCAAGATATCAGGTTTACAGCAGATAATTCTTGAGGCACTTTAAGCAGAAATCTTCTGCTTCCATGTCCATGTCCCCAAGAGTACTGGGCCCCATTAGCACTGCATTCCTGTGTATATCAGTCCTCAGACAGGTGTCCATTCATAGATGGGTTTGTTTGTTTGTTGTCACTCACTCACTCACTCACTCACTCACTCACTCACTCACTCACTCACTCACTCACTCACTCACTCACTCACTCACTCACTCACTTGGTCTCCCCATCTTCTAACTTATTTGTTTGTTTAAAAATATACAGTATATTCTGCTCTTCACCAACATTTAAAAGGCTCTGTTATCTGTCACTATCCTTCCTTACTTGCATTGATATTGGCAGGTGGCATCGCAAGGAGGTAGGCAGAAGCAAACAACCAGAGAGCTGCAGTTGTGGCTAACCTTGCCTCTAGCAGACACAGTCATACTAGACTGCTATGAAGGAGAAACTCATATGGGCTCATTTAGTCACCTGACAGTATATGTGTGTTCACCTCATGTGACCTGTGAGGTGCAGTTATGGGCACCTATGGCCTGTGCAGTTGTGTGGTTCATCTTTCTTACTTAGTTTGTAACGATGAAGTTAAAATTGCCCTTATACTTGTTTGTTTGTTTTGTTCACCTGCATTTTATTTTGTTTTTGAGGTGTATTTTAAACTTGGCAATACTGAGTGGTCTTTAATAGTTTGTTTTTTCCTCTTACGCCAGAAGAATGTAGTTGCTAATTCTGTCTTCTTGTTCTGGTCATGTTCTTGGGCAAGTTTCAATTATGTAGTGTTAGGTACTAAGGAGAATTAAGTCCACAAAAACAGGTATTTTGTTTCCATACTACTTGTTAAAAGAAAATAATGAACTTCTGAGGGAAAGTATTATTGCCTGTTGGAGATCAAAAAAACTCAAATGGATACCTAATATGCTTTTGTTTCTTTTGGGCCTTACTTAGTCCTACAGTTGTGTCCCTAGCTAGAAGAAATGTAACTATTTATGGCTTATTTATTGAATGTAGTAGCTGATGTAGTGAACATCAGGGACCAGGAAGATTTTAAATGGGGAGCTGTAGAAAGATGCGAACATTTTAATAAATCTAATGAATTCCCCATTTTCGGTACTTCCAGATATGTTAGATATCCACATCCATTAGTCCTAGCGGATCTAAAATATCTGGAAAGCTTGATGTGTGACACCTTTTCTTTTCATGGCCATTTTTTGTTCCTGTCCCTAAACAGTGAAGCTATCTGATTATAAAAGCTTGTCTATAAAAGATCAAGAGTGAAGAGTGTGATTGTATGCATCTTTTCTTTCCTAGCCTCAAGAATAGAGGGCAGTATGCTAAAAAAATAAGAAGCCCTGTTTGATCAGGCCATAGCCCATTTAGTCCAGCATCCTGTCTCACATGGTGACTCAACTCTTGTTTTTGGACATTCTCAGGCAGAACGTTACCTGCTCTCAACTCCACAGGAGTGGACTTTAGAGGCATCCCACTTGGAGCCACCCAGTCTAGTAGCCAGTGATTTATCTGACGTCCATGAATTTGTCTAACACTTTTTAAATTACCGAGGCTAGTGGCAATCACTGCCTCCTCCAATAATTTAATAGATCAATAATCTCATTGCCATTCCTAACTTTCCTGCCCAAGACCTTCATAGAGTGACTCTTGGTTCTAGTGTTATGCAATAGGGGGGAAATTTTTTTTTAAATCCACCTTTTCCCACGATGTATGATTTTATGAGCTTCAGTTGGGTCCCTTCTTTTAAGGCTGAATGAGTGTAGGCATTACAGTCTCGTCTCTTAGGGGAGGTGTTCTCATCCACTGATCAATTGAATGCTTTTTTCTGAACTTCCAGTTATACTATATTCTTTCTGCGGTGTGGTGATCAGAATTGTATACAATATTCCAAATGTAGCTGCATCATAGATTTATAAAAAAGGCACAATGATACTTGCTGATTTATTTTCTATTTCCTCCCTAATTACCCCAGCATTGCATTTGCTTTTTTTTATTGCTGTTGTATACTCTGAGCTGTCCACCAGAACCCCAAGTCCGCTTTCTTGCCCCAGCATGCATCACCTTGCACATATTAACATTGAAACTCATTTGCCACTTGGTTGCCTGCTCGCCTGATATCAAGAGGTCTTTTTCAAGCGCTGCACAGTCTCTTTCAGTTTCCACTACTCTGAATAATTTGGTGTTGTCAGTAAACTCTTATCTCCTACTTCTAGATAATTTATGAATAAATTAAAAAGCACAAGTTCCAATACTGAACCTTATAACTACTTTGTGTTTCTTGTCATTTAGCCAGTTACCAATCTAGGACAGAACCTGACCTCTTATTCCATGACTGATGAATTTATTTAAGATGAGGGACTTTGTCAAAAGTCTTCTGAAAGTTCAGATAGACATTGTCAACTGGACCACCTTTATCCATACACTTGTTGGCATTTGTAAAGAATTCTAGCAAGTTAGTATGACATGACTTACCATTGAGAAAGCCATGGTGATTTTCCTTCAGCAGTGTTTGCTGTTCTTTGTGCACATTAATTTTATATTTAATTATAATTTCCATCCCTTTACGTGGAACTGATTGAAAACTAACTGATACGACTCTTAGGTGAATGCCACGTGAACCTAGAGATTTGTTAGCATTCAGTTTATCCAGACATGTGACAGTTGAAGAGGTGAGTTTTCAACAAGTGAAGAAAAGTGCTGAGTGAGCATGTGGGTGAATTTTTAAAGTAGGGGTGTTCAACCTCTGGGCTGCAATTGTAAATTTACTTAAACATTATGAAATTATGCAGAGACTTTTTTTAGTCATCAATTTTCTTTAGTGTTTGTGTTTTTCATGTGTGGCTCAAGACGACAACTCTTCTTTTACTGTGGCCCAGAGACGCCAAAAGGTTGGACACACCTGCTCTAAAAGGAGGCAGTTCTGAAGCTTGGGAGACACAATATAAAATACAATACAAAATGCTCTTTATGGTTACTGCCTCATGGACATCATCCAGGAATGAAATCCACAGGAAGGCCTCACAGAATGAACTTAATGGACATGCAGGCCTGTAGGGGCTGAAGCTCTTTAAAGATCATTACAGTCAATATCTGAATTGGACCCTGAAGTGAAGCAGTAATCAGTGCAGATGTTTATGAATTGGAGTAATACGTGTCTTGGCTTTAACACTGGTTAGGAACTGAATTATTTTAATTCTTGACAGTCTCCATGTATTGGATCTAACTAGTGTGCAGCCATAATAGATGTGTAAGTATTTATGTGTCTCGTCTGCTCTGGTGTGACAGTGGAAAAGAAGCTACCAAGGGAGGTGATGTCCATGGCATGTTCTCAGACTTCCAGGCTTCCTTTTGGGACCCAAAAGCTCGATAGTCTTTGTTAAGCGGCTCCCTGTAAACACAATAAGTTTTTGAGCTGCGTTTTATCTTTCTGCTTCATACAGAGAATTTGAGGCTTTGAGACTCTTTGCATGCCCAATGTAATTGATAATTGCTTTGCATGGGTGAGATTACCAGGTAATACCTTTTTTCATCCCTTTATGGACTGCTTCTTTTTTACGTAATTAGACACCTAGTGTCGTCTGCTGAAGTTGGAACTGGAACAAAATAAATTTATGCTGTATTCTACCTTCTAGTATGAATTTTGTTACCAGTGTCTGCATTCCATTTGTAATGTCCCTTTCCCTCCTTAGTACACTTGTTTCCTATAAGGTTAACTTAGTTAACAGATGTCTCTATATGTTTTCCCTACCCCATTGGCTGTGTCACAGAATGCATTTGCTAAGTTCCCATTTCTTGCTCTTCTGACATAATTCTTTTGGTTAATACTTAGCATTTGGGTTTGGACAAATGTCCGTCATCTGCTATTGGCTTTTGTAGTTTTATTGCCATGTTATGGCTCTGTCGAGAAGCAAATGTAATTGAACAAATGCTGGTCATCGTAGTGAATTACAAAACATCTGGTGTTAGTGTTTGAATGCATATGAGCAGTAAGCGGTGATGTTACTAGAGATTTAGGTTAAATATCCAAGATTCTACCCCTAGCATAATAACATGTAAACAGGTAATGGTGATACAAAGTGTTGTTGTTGAGTAGTTCAGAGTTGTGGCTGACTCTTCATTGGCTGCATGGGCACCACAGTGGGCATCACTTTGCAGTTTCCTTGGCAGAGATATGAAAGTAGTTTGCCACAGGAAATTGAGCCAGCAATCCTCTTGCTTTCCAATCTGTTTGCTCTAGCTCTGAGCCGTAGCCATCCCTGGAAATATATGGATCCTATTTCAATTTTTGATTTTTCAAAACTTTTTTTTTTAATCCACTCTCCTCCAAGGAAAATTGTTTCAGGGGCGATGGAAGTGAGGTAGGATTAAGTGAGAGAGCCATTATTTTTTGCTTTGCAGTAGCTGGGAAAGAGGAAAGGCAGTAGATCAATAGTAATTAAATGAAGAGGAAAGGCACCAAGGATTCCTGGTTTTACTACTCTTCTGTCCTGAATAAGGTAGTATGGTGATGAGACTCATCATATTTTGCCTTTCAGATTATTTGGTGGCCCATAAGGGAAGAAGCAAGTTTGAAGAGGTAGTTGCTTTCTTTTATGAAATTGTTATGTTGGTGCCTGCCTTAGAGTGTTTGCTTAGATTCCTGAATTAACTTTATAGTGTGGCTTCTTTCTTGCTCTTGGGAAAAGTGCAAAGCTGACGACCAACTGGTGCTATGGCTCCTGGGAATTATTACTCAAAGGATGGGTGTATAAATGGGATGCCGTGTGAGCTTAGCTTTTCTGTCGTGATGAGCTTCTCATGTTACCCTGTTGGTGCAGAAAGGTGCAGGAGGGCCAGGTTTTGACAGTGACAGATAAATCAGAGCAATAAAAGAGTTCTTTGTGAGATTGCTTTGAATATTTTATTTATTAGTGTCAAGGGCAGAGCTTCATTGGGCTTTTTTGAATTTTGATTCCATGTTACCATGCATCAACAAATATGCATATATTGTTTTTATGGAGAGAGAAGTCATTTATAGCTCTACATTTATTACAGTAGATGGCAGTTGGCTGACATGATACGCCTGTAGGAAACAAAGGGCACATTTTCTATCTGGAGCACAATGCTTTAAAGTTATTGGCTTTCTCTGGATCCTAAATGATTTGACAGACTGTTGGATTCTAATTGCAGAGTGTAATTAAAATAAACTCCATAATGCTAATCATTTATGTATTTTGCCTGTGGCTGAAGTTTTAAATTGGACACTGTGATTGTTCAGTGGAAATGTTTTCATTATTATTTCTATTATTCTGGATGTTTTCAGTCCAGTGATATTTCTGAAAGTGGATAAAATATTGCTGCACTGTGTCATTCAGGTTTTTTTTATTACTTAATTGTATATTCTAGTAATAATGTAATTACTGCTTTTAACAAAATCTGCCTGACTTGAGTGTTTAATTCTATCAGACTCAAGCAGTTGCTGATGAGGGGAATAAATGACAGGTTATACATGGATATGAATGCTCAATTATTAGCTTCTTTGGGGGAAAATGTTTTGCTTCTGTCCAATGACTAGTATTGCAAATCAAAGCAGTATGCCAGATGTTTTTCTTAATGACTGCTGTTCAGGGTTTTTTGTTTTCTGTGTAAAGAAGGAATTGAAAGGGAAGCATTTCCTCCTTTTAAGATTTTGTTTCTTTTCAGTGCATCATTTATCTGGTCATTTTCCTTCTCCTTTCTTTGGACTACTTTTTAAGAAACTTCTATAAATAACTCCTTTTATAAGCAGCTGTTCCTTCTGAGAGGACTTTAAAAGCATGGACTGCTTTGATGGACAGTGAAATTAATGCATCATATTTGGTTACAGAAGCTACAGAGCACTTGAACTTGTGGGAAGGAGAATTTTTTAAGCTTTTGTTTTGTTATCCAAACAATTGGGCTGGGCATTTTAGAAATGACGCATAGGCAAGCCATATTTCATTCCACTAGTAACCTAATTGTATAATACTGTGGTTTCCAATATATGTCGATGATACTACAGAGTTGAGGGCCTGATCTGCCAGTGTAAATCAGTGGTCCAGTCACATTAACTGAAAGTTTAAACAGTTGCGTCAAACAAGGAAAATCACATTTTTCCAACCGTGGAAATGGAAAACATGCTTAAAAAATTGATGCACAAGGGTGTCACATTTTATCAACCATATAAAAGCAAAAACATATTGTACACGGAACAGCTATAATGACTAGTCATCCTAGTGCCCAATCTACAGAAGAAGATTCTGTGTAGAAATGCAGTGGTTAAGAGGTTTAGGCTAACCCAGGTTCCCTTGGTTCAAATCGCCATGCTGTGACATAAATCCCCATGCTGTGACATAATGCGATGAAGTGCATAAGGACGCATACATGTATAGTGAAGGACGCCTGGCTTTGAAGGGGACCGAAATGTCTGGTGAGCCACACTTTGTGAGAGAGGTGAGTTTCCTTGATGATCCACTACACAGGAGTAATATAAACCTTACAGAGATTGTAGGGATTGTTGGATGAAAAATCTTACTGTCTCGTGCCTCAGCGTGGTGAGTGGGAGTTCAGCATATTCTTAACTGAGACTTCTCTTTAAAGACAACTAAAAGTTCAAAAAATACATTTGTGTGTGTATGCTTGCTCACTTGCTCCATCTCTTTATTCTCTAGTACATTTGTATACCTTGCGAGAGGGATCACTGGCTTACATAGTAGTTTGGCTCACCGGTGGAAAAAATGTCTCATTTCCACATAATCTGGCAATTAGTAAGTTTTATTTAATGTACACAGTGCTTTGGTCTAGTGGTTAAGGAGCCGGACCCTTATCTGTGAATATCCAGTTCGATTTCGCCCTCCCCC
>MTQE01001134.1:59157365-59171585 GCA_014337955.1 Aspidoscelis marmoratus | reverse complement strand
GAGAAAAGTGGGGTAGAAAACACTATTTACTGATAATTTTTCCAAATTTTAAAAAATCCATCCTAACTGCTGTTCAGCACCACATCTCATTGTTACAAATTTTATTGTTTAACTATGGTAGTGTGTAAAGGAATATTTCCTTTTGCCTGTTTTGGTTCTTTAGGAATTTAGCTTAATTGGATGATTACTGTTTCTAGTATTTTCAGGAAATGAGAAGAATTTACCAGCTTCATCTCTACCATGTGTAAGTGTATAAGTGTTTCCTACTTCCATAGAGAGACTGGGGGTTGAAGCGGCAACCCTCTGCTCTTGAGCCACTGGCAGTTTGCTCTATGTCAGAATCACCGCCCCAGGCCCAGAGTCAGGAATGAGGCAAGAGTTGGCTCAGAGCATGTTCTTCACTTTATTTCCATAACAGAAGACAGAGATTGCAAGCAAGCACTGAATATATAAAACATTCTAGCTACTAAGCCTTCCCACTTTCCCTTTGAGCCAGTTTGGCCTAGTGGTTAGGGAGCCAGACTCATATCTGGGAATACAGGGTTGATTTCTACATGAAGCTAGCTGGGTGTCCTTGGGCTAGTCACAGCTCTGAGCTGTCATAGCCCCACCCACCTCACAGGGTGTTCTGTTGTGGGGAGAAGAATAGAAAGCTTTGTTAGCCGATTTGAGTTACCTTAAATGGGTGAGGAAAGCAGCGTAGAAAAGACAAGTCTTCTTTACTCTTTTAAGGTCCTTACAGCTATGCCATGATCCAGATAACATTTCCCAGCCATAGCTAGCTGTGCTGAGGCTAGGGGAAACATGAGGTTTAGCAAAAATGCAAGCAGGGAAGGTGGAGAAATAATGAGAAACATTGCTGTGCAGTTGTTACGGTTCTGGCCCTGACACCCTGCCCGTAAACTACAGTCTTAGGCCCCCAGTTTTCTCCTTTCTAAACTAAAAAGTCACTGAGGTTGCAGCAGTTCCTTTTGGTGAAGCTGTCTAACCCCTTGATGATGCTAGTTGTTCTCTTTTGAAATGTCTAACACTGAGTCAACACTTTCATTAATCTGTCTACTGGTACTCCTCAGTCACCTCTAGCTTCTGTTAGTGTATAAGGATTTTGTGTACTAGTGTGTATCAGTTTGCCCTAGAGATGAGAACAAGCCTGTTAGCAAAGACTTGACTCACATGAGGTATATTCCGCACATCGCTGAGCTGGCTTGGGGCGCCTCATTGGGGCAGCTAGCCAGATTGGGCTCAGCTAGCCTGGTTCACCCAGATTTGTGTGTACAGGTGCTGGATGTCTTTTCTAGTGATGACTGGGCCTTTATGACCCCTGTAAAGGTTTCTGTGTGGGTGTAGAATTGCACAACACCTATTATAAGCCCTAGGCGGGTGAAGTCACAGAGCCTGGGAAAGTGAATGAAAAATACAACACTTCATTTGGTTCAGGTGTAAGACAGATAAACTGGCTCAGCGTATCTCTGCTTTGCTGTCATTTGCCATTTTGAGGACCAGGTTCCCCAGTGTTGAGTGATCCCTAGCAGCTCTTCACCATTCCTTCTTGTTTTACCACTATGTGGTGTCATCAGTAAATCTGGTTGTTCCAGTGATCAGTTCTGACTCCTGATCATTTATCAATGTAAGTATGGTAGGGAGACCTGACTTACTATATCTCTCCATTGTGAGAAATATCCATTTGTTATGCTGTCTGGTTTCTGGTTCTTAACCAGTTGTCTATGCATAAGATTTTGTGACTGCTGAATTGACTTAGGAATATTTGGTGAGGAGATCATCAAATAGTTTTTGAAGGTCTCAAGTGTCTACCAGATTGCTGTTTGCCTCTGTGATTTTATTTCTGCAAAACACTTAAGCCGAACCAATATTTATTGATTTATTCTGATATTTATGTTATAAGGTTTTGTCAATATCAATTTTAACCATCTAATTAAAAATAAAACACCTGCAAAAACCAACTTGATGGTGAAAGAGAAACCTGATAAACAGTGTGAAAGCATTTGAGTTCATTTATTTATTTATACTTTGTTTCTATCCTGCCTTATACCCAGAAACCTCAGGACAGGTTATGATAAAAAGCCACGTATTTAAAAATAGTAATAGGAAATAATATTAATGGATAATATTTATAACTGTTGGATGTAACAGATGTTGGAAGCTTCACCCTGTTGTGTAGCAACTTGGAATAAAGAAATGTGTTTGTAATGAGATATTTAAGAGAGTCTTTTGCAAGCTTAACAGCTATGTATATTTATATATGTGTTTGAATTTTGCTTAAACATATTTCAAGTCATATTTCAACTTATAATCATGTTAATATATGATTATCGTAGTTTGGTTCTGAATTTTCATTTGTAATGACTTGTAAACTTCTTTGAGTATGCCATGGAAAGGTGGAATACAAATAAAGAGATGATGAATATATATCATGGTGTAAAGTTTCATCTCCATGTAAGATTCTGTAATAATGAATTTGTTAGTCCTCAAGGTGCCACAAAATGATAAAAAATTGTTTTTGGTGATTTGAAATTGAAGAGGTCTAGAAGCTATGGCTGGTGGACATCAGTGGAAGGTATACAAGGGGCACAAGGTACATCATCTCTTGGATGGAGACTGAGTGAAGATAAGCAAAGTTGTATTAGGCCAGTGGTCGGCAAACTCATGAGTCAACAGAGCCAAATATCAACAGTACAACGATTGAAATTTCTTTCAAGAGCCAAATTTTTAAATCTTGAACTATATAGGTAGGTACATCTGAAGAAGTAGACATCTTCAGATGTACATCTTTGAGCTGTCCAGCAAAGTAGTTTGTAGTACTTGGAGACTAACAGGAGAAGGGTTGGTGGCATGAGCTTTCTTAGACATGTCTACTTCTTCAGAAGAAGAAGCAGACGTGCCCATCTGAAGCAGCAGACGTGCCCATTGGGCCCCCTAGCATCTGAAGAAGCAGATGTGCCCATTGGGCCCCCCTAGCATCTGAAGAAGGAGATGTGCCCATTGGGTCCCCTAGCAAGTGAAGAAGGAGATGTGTCTAAGAAAGCTCATGCCACCAACCCTTCTCTGGTTAGTCTTCAAGGAAGTAGGTACACTGTTATTAACTTAATTAGGGTACTCCTAAGCTGGAAGAGCCACACTCAAGGGGCCAAAGAGCCACATGTGGCTCCCGAGCCGTGGTTTGCCTACCACTGTATTAGCCAACACAGCTATTACCTCTATGGAATGCTTTTTTAACAGAGCCAGTTGTGTACGAACAGGACCTTAAACAAGGGGGAAAGGGCAAAAGGTTTGCCTTTGTTTGAAGCACACCTGTCTTAAATATTCAAACACAACTTGGTAAAAAGGACTAACTGAAATGTTTAAGGTCTCTTAGCACTATGAAAGCATAAAATAGGCTGCAGTTAAGAATCTATTAAAATATTATGTGGTTCACTGAACAGTCAGTGCTGTGCCAACTCCTCCTTAGGATCCATTGCTTTCCTTTTAGAAAGATGTTTTAAAAGCCCATATGTAACCTTGTTTGGGTAGGTGGGCAGCAGGAGCTTCTGCAGCTTTATTTTGTATGAAATTGTTCATAATGGATATTGAGTTAATGATTTTATTTAAACACAGTTTTCACATTAATGAGGTACTATTTATCTTTGATTTTAAAGTCATGTTTATTCCCCCCTTTCCTCACTGCAGCTTAAGAGTTGTTTTGCCAGGGAAAAGAAAACAAGGCTCTTACTATTTTGAAAAATCCATTTTTGAAGGTTTTATTGCTTGATTTAAGTTTTTATGGGGCTTGAGCTTAGAACATAAATTTTTGGATACCAGAATTACTGTATTGTTGTTGTGAAGGCTGCTGTGTCCATTGATTTGCTTACTTTGTCTTTCTTGCACGTATTATTAAATTATCTCATACGGCTGAATTTGCTTGTATAGATGAGCATATCTCTGTTTAATTACATCATTGGATCAGTGTGTCATATGGGATCTTTGTACAGCAAGTCCTCCTATAAAAGTGAGTTACTTTAATGTGGATTTGCTGTCAACTATTTCTCATTAAGTGGTTTTGTGATTTGCTGTTGGAAATTTTGCTCCTAAAAGTCTGAGGTCTGAAGTAGATCCTGCAGCATGCTGTAACCTTCTTCTTATGATTAGCATCCATTTTCTCACTTGTGCATTATGTGGCTACTTTTGAAAAAAATAGTTACTTCAGACTGTGGAGTTGAGTCTTTTGGTAAGTTTTAAATATTGATGATGGTTTTGTGTGCCTTCAGTGATGGGTGTGTGGGGTGGAGCAATTTATTGCTGAGTGTGTTTTGTGGGTTTTGTCTGCTTTCTGCTTTGATGTGGTGGGGAGTTGGCATCAGAGTGTCTCAGAGTGCAGTCTGTGGATAGTCTGTGTTTTGATGTGGGGGAGGATGACATCTATGTGTTCTTCATTGCAATCTGTCTAAAACTCTTGTCTGATATGAGGGTGAGCATTGATGCAGGCATTTTGGATCACACTGGTGTGGTAGACTTTTCAGGCACAGATGTGTGTTCTGATATTGTCCCTATGGTAAATGCTCCCTGAGGGGGCTGTGGTGTGCTTCCTCTATTAATTTCGTTTGAGAGCCCTTCATTGTTCAAATAAATGTAGTTTTGAACAGGGCCAATCAACTATTATAAGTCAATCCCTAGGAATTGCATTGAAGTCTATTGCCTTTGATGTTTTCCAGGAATGGAAGCCTAGAGAATCAATGATTATTTTAGGAAAGTCTCTTGGAGTGCCTGTAACAGCACTATTGTATCTTGCTCTAAGAAGTTATCTTTTTGCATTTTAGACTTGAAGAAGCATTTTAATGCCGTTTATTGTCATTAAGGACATTAAAACTAAACTCACAGTTGCTTAGAATATTAGAAAGTTGAGTTGAATCAGCCCTGGTATTCAGAATCAGAATGATTTCAAGACTGAAAACATGGCATTTAATCTCAGAATCTCTTGGAACTGTATAGCTCAAGATAGGCAAATGTATTTGAATAGACACAATTGAATTGTAGGCTTGCTGTGTTTGGCAGAATGGTCCAGTTCTGAACACTTGTGAAGTGTTTATATCATAAATGCAGACTAAACATGTATGTCTTGTACTTCACATTGATGGTTAAAGCAAAAGTGAAAATAGGCAATATTGAAGGGAGTTCAAATCTGTGAACTTTCTAAGAGATCTGTACCTGTAGAAATAGCTTTGTTAAATTTTATTGAGGTTCTTGGCAGAATGAGCAGTTCTGTCTGGGAGAGGTCATGCAAAATACAATTTTACTTACTGTAGGAACCTTTTGAATTGTCCTGAACAAAGAGTTGGCTTTTATACCCTACTTTTCTCACTCTTTTAAGGGGACTCAAGGCAGCTGACAAACCTTCTGTTCTTTCCCCCACAACAGGCACCCTGTGAGGTAGGTGGGACTGTGAGAGCTCTTTGAACTTTACTGATTAGTCATATACGACCATACCAAGTTTACAAAAATATAAAATCATATCAAACATGCAAAGATAAAATCAAGAATCAAAGTAAAAATAACATCATCATTTGTCCCCATCACCCTTACAAGACCTCCCATTCAACTCAGTGAATATTGTGAGAGCTCAAAAAGAGAGCTGTGACTAGCCCATGGTCACCCAGCTTATTTCCTGTAGGAGTGCAGAATCAAATCAGGAGACTATCAGTAAGGAGTCCGACAATCTAACCACAAGACCAAACTGGCTCACAATGATGTTCCGACTCGCTTAATACTTGCTCTCTCAATACTGCTGCAGACTCTTAACAATACTGAAAATTAAGCAAATTATTTTATTCTATGCTAACTGTCCCCAAAATTGAGCAGTTATTCAAGAAATTCTGTAGTGGGTATTATGAAGATGCAAAATGCTGTTGTCAAGTTTCTTTTTTTAACATTGATGCTGGCAGAAATTTGGAATGATTAAAATAGATTCTTGTAACAGCTTAAGCAGTTGATTTCACTGTAAGATTTAAGAATGAAAAGAAAGTCACAAATGTTGAAACATTAAATCAGACATTGCTCCCTCGGTCAGCTTCACGTACTCTGGCCAGTGGTCAAGCATGATAACCGTAGTGTGATGGTATTTGTAAAGCATCTTGCAGACTCCTTGCATTTGATTAAAGTGTGTGTCATACATAACTAACACAAAATGCTGGCTGCTGTTGAATTTTAACCTCAGTTCTTGCAGTTTTATTTAAGAATACAGACATCTATGCCACAATTACATCAAGTAATCTCTTTTCATTTCTGATTGCAGAGTAGAACATGCTATTAAATGTGTTCATTTCAAGCAAAGCCATTTGGATATTTTTACAAGAAAGTCAAATTCATATTCTGCCTGGTTGTATCTTATTTTTCTCTCATTGATCAGGTCTAGTTCAGATAGATGTTTTGAAATGTTTACTTAGATCACTGCATGATGTAAGCTATACTATTTAAATGTTTGTTCAAAGTTGCCTCCATAAATAATGGATATTGTTTAAAAATTAAAGAATAGCAACACACATGTAGTATGAATCCTGAACTAGTGCAGTAGCATGTCTTAAGAGCCATTATTTAGAAAGGTATATAGAATGGCATAGCTGTGTCACTCTACTGCTACACTGTTAACAAAGGTTCCTGGTATATCGTAAATAGTAACAACTTTGTTATGGTATAGACTTTAGGAAACTAGAATCCACTTCCTAAGTTGCTTCCAGCAGAGTCATCCTTTGAATTACATAGTGGTTAATTCCAACAAATCATTGAGTTGGGCAAAACCACATTATGAAAGTAATTGCCGCCTTTGGAAGCAGTGGCCCTTGGACGATCTGGACAATTGGTATAAATGCAAATGAATTGAGAATTGCTCATAGTGGCCACTGGTGGTGTCCAGGGTAAGCAGTTTAATTCAGCTCAACTCAGTGGACTGAAAGCTCTACTTGAAAGTTATGGGAGTTTTTGGGCAGAATATCTGACCATGGCAAAAACAATTTCAGCTCATAAACCAGTCAGTGGTTCCAGGTTGCTTCCTTCTAACACCAAGGTCTGTAATAATTTGGCAAAGTCTGGAAGTACTTGCAGTCTGTACTACAATCTTTACCTGACAGCCACAGATGAGAACATACTTTCTTTTAACTTCATTGAATTCTGTGTCCTGAGGCTGCGACAATATCCCAGGATGCTTTGCAGTTGATCTCTGTCTCCTCCTTTTGACACAAGTTCAGCATACCAGTGTTTTGTTTGTGGACTGAGTAAGGGAGACAGTTAACATGTGTAAAGCTATTTTGGGGCACCCAGTTAACCAACTGTGTATAGGTTAATTTAACTGTTGTATTAACAAAGAGACGATACACTTTACTAACCATGTATAAGTGAAATTGTGGGAAGATAAGTGTATATTCTTGGGGGGGGGAGATACAATTGTCTGTGTTCCTGTTGTGAATGAAGTACTGTGCATTTCAAGGCCTTTTGTCCAGTAAGTGATGTCCTTTAGTTAAACTCAACTTCTAGTGATTAAAGGACGTAGCCATGAAGTTTTCTTGTCAGCGGTGAAGCGATGATTTGCAGTTGCCTTTTCCTGGCAAGATCGTGGGAATCGAACCTGGAACCTTTTATGTACAAAGCTGGCGTTCTGTTGTTGAACTAGTAGCACTCCCAAATGGTTATTATGCAAATATTTATGTGCAATTTCCCAACTGAAATAAAAAGCAGAATAGGCTAGAGCAAATCTATCAGCTTTATACAGCTGTTTGTTATGTTTACGTGGAGAATGGCTCTGAAGAGTTGGGTTTGATATGCATTATGTTGGCTTCTGTTTTCTGTCTGTAACATAGAAGAACTGACACATTTATACACATAAAGGCAATAAGGATGAATGAAATAATTGTAAAAGACTCAGTTTATTTACATCATTCATTTTATTATTGTTTGCATTTCTGTTTTGTATTGCTAGGGCAGTTTGCTGTATAAAAATGAAATAGCAATATTATGAAAATAATATTTCATTATATTTTATGATGAATAGGTTACTAGAACAATGTTGCACTAGAGGGCTATCATAAGAATTGCCTTCTGAAAAGTACAGGAAAATACCTGGTTTTGCCTGCTTCTAGCTGTGAAAAAGCTGTGTTTTAGGGTGCTGGCAAGTACGTGCTTGATGCTGGAATACGTATGAATTGAGATTTCCATAATTTATATTGAGATCTCAAAGGCTTTAGGCCAATATGAATTGGAGTCATAATGTATGTGCATATTTGCCAGCATTTTGAATATAGTTTCTCTTTTTGGTAGGTATTTGGTGGACTCTGGATTTGTTATTGTTGTTTTGTTTCATCAGTTTTGCCTGCCTTCAGAAAGATAATGCAGAAGGAATTAAATAAGCATCCTGTCCAAAAGTTCTGAAGGTACTGTTAAAAAAAAGTACTGCATGTCATGTAGGGTAACACAGTCTTCCTAAGAGATGGTAATACTATCAGGATGGATGTCTTTTGGCAGATCCAGGTTGTTGTTGTTGTTGTTTTGAGCTTTCTATGGAGGAGACTTTCTGTGAGATATTCAGAACACACATCACTATAGCTTTGCATTTCTTATCCTAGAACCTTGAACTAAGCTTGGAAACAAACTGGCAGTTGGCGTTGTTGCTTAAAATAGGTGTAATATTAGTGTGCCAACTTTCTCCCATAAATTGTCTAGTTAAAGTTTCCAGCCTGCCTTTTAAGGAGAGCTCTACATAGTACATCTGTCTGAACGGAAAGTTCTCAAGCTATAGATGATAGTAGGTGTATCTCTTTTCCAATAATTATCAAGATGGTTAAAAGTAATATGGAGTGTGTCTTATTCAACTTTGTGTTGTCTTAATTGAATTACCTGCCTTCTGCTGCCACAAGAATTTCTGCCCGTGTTTATTGCTTACCACACTGAAGAACATCACCCCAGAGGCTGGAACTGAGGGATGAGGCTGTTGAAGGCCTGGCAGCTCACCTGGACTGTTTGGGATAGAATCCAAGCAGTTATTTAAGCATCAGAGGGCACAAGATAGCTACCTTGGACAATGGCCTCTGGGCAGCAACCATTTGGAGCCTGTTTGGAGACAGCTTGGGAGAGGAGAGAGGTGGAAGATTTTTTAATTGTCTTTTTGGGCAGGACTTTAGTTGGGTCTCCTGTGGTGGGTTCTTTATTTGCATTGAGTCACAGGAGACAAGGTAAGGAAAGGGATGTAGTATGAAAGGCTGATACTTCTCCTGTTGGGCCATCAGCCTGTGTGTGAGGGAGTGATGATGACCTGTGGTGTTTTTCATCTGCCTTCTAAATGAGAGCCAAGTTGTTCTCCTCTTGCCCCAGTGTAGACAAAGTCAAGTTACTCTTGCCGGAGTGGGAGTTATTGACTAATAGAGGGAACTGTGTGCCTGGTGAGACGAAAGAGAGGAGTCATAGGAACCCAGTGTTGACCTTCACAGGCAGGGGGAAATACACCAGTGGGAGTTAGAGAAGGATTCAGAATAGAGTGTTAGGTATGGTAACGCTATCATTTCTTCTCTTCTGCCTTTCAGTCTTCAGAATCAGAAGATGCACGTCAACTTCTGCTGGCTTGGTTGGTACTGTTGCTAAATGCCAGGTCAGTCCAAAATAAATAATCTCTTCACTGTGACTTGATTGTGGATGAAAGGACAGACCTGGTATGCAACATAGAGACCTTGATGCGTGAGGAGTGAGGCTTGGCACTTACTCACATTTGCCCCCTAGAATACCTGGTGCAGCTTCCGTCTAGGCTTGTGGAATGTGGTGTGGTATTTGCCATAGAGTATAAAGAATCCATCTTTCTCACCAGACACCCTGTTCACTCTGTTAGTGGGGTTGAAAGATAGTTCCTGCTTTTGGACCAGAATCTAAACAAGTTCCAGCATTTCCTCTTACCGTCTGGAAGCAGCTTGAGTATAAACTGAAAAACATTGCTAATCAATCTACCCAATCCTACTTCAGATCCATCTGATAGCTGGGATAGCTATTCCATAATGCAAAAATATATGCATTTGGAAATGTTAAGATCAACAAGGACTTACCATTGTTCCAGCCTGGACCACAATATCTTATTTCAGTTTAGTGAATAAAAGATACACATTTATCAAAAGCAATCTTACTCTGTTTTAAAATTTAGATAGTTAATTATTTCAGGTTTTGGCACAGATCAGACCAATTCCAGTTGCTTCTGTTTGAAACTTCTGAGGTATTTACCACAAATGATAAGATAATCCTCTGAACAGTATTACTTGGAAGTCTACATTTCTTGAAATTATTTTATATCAAAATAATTTAAGAAGTTGGGAAAGTAGTGATGCTTTCTCTGGATCTTTATGTTATATTCTGTGAGATAACATGGAGTATTTTGTAGGATTCATTTGTTTGTAATCAGTCTTCTTCAAAGGCTGAGCTCTCTCATTGGGCAGTGGCATGGTTTCATCTCTTCATGAGTTATGGAAAGGCTCATTCATAGGTAATCTCCACTGCCACCTATTCAGCAGAAAAGATGGTATTAAATATTGTGGAAAGCCTGAGATTGTAGTGTCTGTACAGTCTGTGACTCTCCAACAGAAGTACCAGTGACATTAGAAGATTCAGTGTTACCAGAACCTGCTGAGCAGTTGAAAAGAATGGATAAGCAAGAATCTACACAACCTTGGTGTATGCCATCTGCCAGGGAAACCAGTAGTTTTTCTAATGCAAAACCTGACTGGAAACCAGTCTAAAATGGAGTTATGTTACTGGCTTGATTGCAAAGTGGGTGAACTAGTTGATCTATTACAATTCAAAAGGATAATGTGGAGACTGAATGGCATAAAGCTGGTTTTTCAGGTGGACTTAATGTCTCATGGGGAGGCTGAAATATACCCTTTTGTGAAAGGTGGTTTGTAAAACCATGCTTATTCTTCCATTTAATAAGGCCTCTCTGTCTTTAATCAGGTGCATGGGGTTTCCATACCATAAGTTTAACTGCTAAGGTGTATCAGCTCTCTAGCATTCTGTGTATGCCCTAAAATTCCTCCTAAAAAAAGGAAACCTAAAGCAAAAGAAACACAAGAAGAGTTGCCTTTTTTACCCCACTTTTCTCACCCATTTAAGGGGACTCGAAGTGGCTGACAAAGCTTTTTTCTCCCTGTGAAGCGGGTGGGGCTGTGAGAGCTCAGAAGAGAGCTGTGATTAGCCAAAGGTCACCCAGCTGGCTTCATGGGGGGAGGTGGAATCGAACCCATTATTCCCAGATAAGAGTCTGGCTCCCTAACCACTAGACCAAACTGAATCCATCTAAGCAAATGTCAGAGTACTTTAAAGAATGTTTTGGGGAGGCAACAGCATGTTGCTTGATTCTGTTTTTGTTGTGTCCTAGACTTCATAACATCTTAAATAAGGATTAATGTAAATGTGTACGGAATAAAGGCATAACACTTGCTGAGATAACATACACTACTATAGAAGTGGCATGATACCAAATAGATCACTGACTCAACAGACATGCTGGCGAGATGTTTGGAAATGCCATCAGAACGTTATCATACAGCTGCTCTTCTGGAATGGATACAAACACTGTATTTTATGTGTACCCAGTTCGCCTTTGTTTCATATCAATTTTTTTGTTGCTGTTGATCTCATCCTGGAAAATATCCTGCTCTTACATTATCCAGAGTACTTATACATACTGGTGGCTAACATTTTCATCTACTTCAGGGATAGTTCATAAAAAAATGTCATATAATAACAAGTATGTCACCTTTCATTTCAAAGCTGCATATCATTACTAGCACAGTTAAAACGATACTTCTGCGGGCTTGAGGGTTATATTAAGCAGTTTGTTTGTAATCACACAAACCCATGTAAATGGATATGAGCCATTTCTTGTCTGCCTTGGATTGTCTAATGCGGAGACCTACCTGAATGAATCAGTTAAGAGCCCAGCTCTACCTAAGTTTTCATCCATCTTTGGAGTACATCTGCAAAGTAATCATTTCCTTTCTGCAGTTTATCTAACCCAAAGGTAGATTTTCTGGGTTAGGGAATACAAAAGAAAAATTGCTGATCACTTTGCTCCTATGTTCTATCTCTCTGAAAGTGGACAGAATGTAGATTAAACCTTACGTAGCTCAGCCCTAAGTTTCTGTTTGTGTTGGCAATTGGGCTGGCTGGTCCAGGGTTATACTTGCATTAAACAGACTTGATTGATCCTCCTATGAAGATTGCAGACTTGAGGGTCGGTGATACCTGCTTTGAATATTTGACTTCTATATGGAGCGGTAACATAATGAAAGTGATTTTCCAAAAGATCTGTGTGGGTATTGTCATTTGTGCTTGCTTTGAATTTTTCTGCAATGCTTAATGGTTGTTTTGTTTGCGGTAACTTGCAGTAAGTCCGTGTGACAGTTATATTACAGTCACGCCACTCACAGTTGTCTAGGGAAGACAGGTCAAGAATTTTATGAATTTCTTTGGGTTAGTCCAAGGTGGTATTAATTTTGTTTCATCTTTCAGATGACTTTATACTGTGGACGTAGTTTTTAAAAAAGTAAAAAAATAGCCCCATGAGTGTTGCTAATTTCTATTTTTGTATTTGAGGAAACACGGATACAGAAAACAGATAGGAGAGATCAAGGCTGAGAAAGAGAAAATAAGCAACATTTTCAGGTTACAGAAATCATTACTTTCCTGAAAATTAAATAGAACAAAATAAGTATTTTCTAATCATTTGGGTAGTTACAAGCTGTACAAAAATGAACTCTCCCCTTCCTTCACTTCTGCAAAGTGTAATGAGAATTAAATGGTGAATAATAGCTAGAGGCCAAATGTAGAGATAAGTTAATCAAGCCTGATTTTGTTGCCCTTGGGCAGTCAAGTGGTATGAATTTGGATAGTTCATACAGAGTTTACTGTAACTCGGTACTAAGGTAAAGATTATGGCTGGAGCCTCAGGCGCTCAGTGTACCAACACAGAGCACTTTTTAATATGCTGGTGATCCTCAGTGTACTTCAGCCACTAATATTTCATCCTCAGCATTAAAAAATTATCATTCCAGACTTGGGGTAATGTGCGAATAGAACATGGTACAGTTAATGTGCTATTTTAAAATTGTGGTTGCCCATTAATTTGAAATATGAGCCAGTTTGGTCTAGAGCGGGGTCGGCAAACCGCGGCTCATGAGCCGCATGTGGCTCTTTGGCCCCTTGATTGTGGCTCTTCCATGCGGACACACACGTTGAAACTTCGTGGCCCAATTGCGAGCAGGCTCAAAAAACGGAGAGGAGAAAAGCATCCCACGTGCATGCAACAAGCACCACCAACCCACCCCCTCCCTCCCCCACCAGTAGCAGGGTTGCGCCCCCTCCCTCCCCCGCCAGTAGCAGGGTTGCACCCCCTCCCTCCCCCCCAGCAGCAGGGTTTCCTCTCTGCCCCTCTCCTCGCTTAGCCCCCCCGCCCTGCCTTGCCTCGCTCAGCCCGGCTTGGCCTCTCCCTATCCCCACCCCAGGCCTGTCCTGCTGGTTGCTTAACCCCCTCCGCCCATGCGCACCCCCTGCTTTCCCTTTTCCTTTCCTTGGTGGAAGGAAGAGAACAGGGAGTTCAAGGGCTGCCTGACCGGTGTGCCTCAGGTGGACTGAGCAGGGTCTGAAGTTGCATTGGGTGGTTAACGTGGCCTTTGCTCCTGCCACCGAAGCCTCCTGCCTGCCTGGGACCACGTGAAGAGGTAGGATCGGGCACGTGGGCCAGCAGCCGCTCAAACTTGCCGGCGAAGCCTCAGCCTGAGACTTGGATTCCCCTGTTTCTTTTGTCTTGTGCAGCCACACATCCACTCCCTCTCCTTCACCGGACTTCCTTTCTTTCCCTCCTGTTTTAAATGGGGTGCCTCTCTCAACCTGAGACTTGGATTCCCCTGTTTCTTCCGTTTTATGCAGCCGCAATAAATGCATCTTTTACTGCTTTATTATTTTACTACTATTGAGTTTATCTGGCATTTTAAGCTACAAAGCATTCTGATCATGTTTGCAGTATCTGTATTGTTTTTTATTTTCAGAGAGTCCCTGATGAAGGCCATATGAAAGCTGAAATGCGTAGAAATCAAAGGAATTTTTTTTTGCACATATTTTTATAGCATGAGGAGGAGCATCTCTTATTGAGGATGGGAGTATATCATAGAATCATAGAATCATAGAATGGTAGAGTTGGAGGGGACC
>MTQE01001134.1:59132741-59154243 GCA_014337955.1 Aspidoscelis marmoratus | reverse complement strand
ATTTGTGCCCACATGTATGAGTAATAATGGGTAGTAGTCTGTAGGTCTGGGATAAAAAGGAGGGACAAGGGAACAGAACAAAAGATGGGTAGAAGAGATAACTGTATTTGTGAGACATCACACATACGTTTATTATTAGAAAGATGGTGTTTAGGAGGAGACCTAGTTCAAGTAAAATCATGCATGGTATAGAAAAGGTGGATAGAGAAAATTTCTTTTCTCTATCACACAACACTAGAACCAGGGGCCCCTCTATGAAGCTGAGTTTCTGATCTGGTGAGAAATAAGCAATCTCAGCCTTCGCACTGATGCTGGCTTTTTACACATACTGTTGCAAAATAGAATTTTTTCGGTAAGGTAATTGTTGATTTTCATTTTTGTTGGTGGCTAGCAGGCATAATTCTGGAATTGATTTGATTTTGTGTTTGATAATGGTAGGGATTTCCTGATTGATTATTATCCAGTGAGATTGGATTAGTAAAGTTAGATAAAGTTAGCCTTGACATTAGTGCCACTCAAGATTTTTTTTTTTAGTTCACTAATTCCTAGTGGCCAAAGCAACCATCATATTCGTTACATCAGATCAGTGAAGCTAGCTAGACCTGGAGGTTTGTGTAATGCTAGTCTGCGCTCTCAACAATTTTGTTCTTCAAAAACCGTTGGTTTGTGGATTTACTTAGCATTTTTTGATGCTTTGTGCTGCCTTGTGACTCATCCTGGAAGAAAAGTGGCCTGTAAGTGGAAGTTCATGGAGCATGTTTAGTTTCCTGTGTTTTCAGCATCTTATATGTGCACTAGATTGCCACTAGATACCTAGGAATGCAGAATGTGCATCCTTAAAAATATAAATAGTTGTAGTTTTTATATTTCTATCTCTCCTTAAACCCATCCTGAAAGACACTTCAAGGTTTCTGTCAGAATTAAGACAAAACCTACCTGTAATATTCTTGTTGGATTAAATTGGACTACAGACTATACCACATCAAAATATTTAGACTTCCTACCTACCTAGTTCAGCAGTTGCACGGAACCTCACATGCAGGAAGGTTTAAAATTGTGGGAAACCTCAATTTCCATTTTGCAAAATTAAAAAAAAACTTTTTCCAAACCCATCTTTTAAAAATGAACTTAGTAAACCACACATTATGGTTTTTTCTTGAAGAAGTTAATTCTCCTCTCCTCTCTGCCTCTGTATGGGTGGCAAGTCATGTGTGTACCCTAGCACACTTTTATGAGACTAGCAAATTAGATGTCAGTGTTTCCTTCTCATTTCTTCTGTACCGCTGCTTGTAAATCTCATGAGCTGCAAACGGATTGAGAAGTCCTGTCACATTTGCAGGAACTTTGTGAATCCTCCTGCATGTAGTGTTTTCACTGTAGATTCCTCAGCAGCCCTGCCCCTGTGACCCCACCTGCCGCGCCCTGGTGACCCAGTGGATGGGAGAGTTGGAAGGGGTCGACCTCAGTGAACATACCTCAGTCGGATTGAGGATGTTTTTAGCAAAGGCCAACTTAGGGTAAGTTAAGAACAATGTACCTACCTATATAGTTAAGTTTAAAAAATTCAGCTCTCAAAAGAAACTTCAGTCATTGAACTGTTGATATTTGGCTCTGTTGACTAATGAGTTTGCCTACCCCTGGTCTAGAGGGTTAGGGAGCCGGACTCTTATCTGGGAATACCTGGTTTGATTCAGCACTTCTCCATGAAGCCAACTGGGTGACCTTAGGCTAGTCACGCTTCCCTTCTGACCTCTCACAGCCCCATCTACCTCACAGGGTGTCTGTTATGGGGAGAAGAGTAGACATCTTTATCAGCTGCTTTGAATCCCCTTAATTGGGTGACTCTTCTTAAATCTGAGGAGTGATAAAGCATTCACAGCCTATCAGCGTCTGAATATCAAGTGTTACAAACTGCACCAGTTTCTGTCCTTTTCCTGAGCGTTGCAGGAGGGTTAATAGTCACAGCAATCACATCTGACTCTCCAGAGCAGAGGATAAATAGGGATAAATCAATTTTTTGATTTCCACTAGGCTTTGACATGACATGGAAATGCAGGTGGCAGAAATGATAAGGAAGTTACGGGGTCTCTGTCATAAAGAACAGCTGACCATTAATTTTTCAAAAAGTAAAGTAATTTTGGGGGGAGGGAGGCATCTTAGGAAATATAAGTGGGCATGTGGTGATCACCAAATAGAACAACCTAAGCAGCTTAAATATCTAGAGGAGATGCTTAATGAAACACTGTCATAGGAACTTCATGCAGAGTATATAAAAATAGTGACTACAGATCACATCTGGTTTGCTTTGTGTTACATAAATCTAAAGCAGATGGGTTCTGCTGTGTCCAAGTAAATGCTGGGACCTGATCGCACTTGGCCGTATTCTGGAATATAACTCAGGACAGGGGCCTGTTGTCCACATGCTAATGCAGGCTCCGTCAGACTCTGCCTTAGCCATGTGGACAGCAGGCCATGATTCCGGAATAAAGCCAAGTGCAGACAGGCCCCAGCATTCACTTGGGCACAGCAAAACCCAGGGTGCATCAGAGGGCTGGTTGTCATCTGTTTATCTGTTGCTATCTTTAACGCCCTGTTAACACAGGCACATAACTGATTGCATTCATTGCTGATGCTGGCTTTCCCTTGGTTTGATAAGAAAGTAACTGTTGGAATATAATTAGTACTGGTAGTGTTTCAAGGCCATGGAAAGGCCTGGGATGAACGTGGGAGTGATTTTGAATGTTGGTGTGAATCTACTTTAGGTGGGAAGTTACTGAGGATATATGTAACTGCTGATGCTATTTTCTGCATAATCTTTTATCAGCAAATATTAACATGCAGCTGGTAAGCTAGTCTCTATATTCTTGAAAATAGAAGTTCTTGTTCATGGAAGTGATATTGACGCTTTGCTCCAGCCCCCCCCCCTTTTAATAGTTTGGTTTACAGGTGAATACTTGAGTTGTCTTGCTACAGAGCAGAACAGCATACAAGGGGTTTCTGGGTTTTTTTGAAAGGGCAGTCTTGCCCTGGACTGTCGTTTTATAAAGCTACACACATCTATTACCTACCTGCAAGGCAGAAGTGACTTATCTGTACTCCACCTTGTGCAGTGCACTGTTGGTGTTAATTAGGAGTAATAATGCCAGCCAGCACCTCGTTGCTGGATTTAAAGGAGTAAATGGTTCCATTCGCTTTGGATAATTGAAAGTTATTTAACTTTTGTCCTGATATGTAACTGCCACGGGTAATGCACCTTTTTGATTTTTGGTGCTGTATCAGTTTCCTAGCAGATTTTCTTCTACTTTGTTCTAAGCTAGCTGATAATTTTGAGAGAGCTGCTGTGTGGTTTCTGGGATATAAATGTGACTCACAGAAGGAATATCTTCATGAAAGTAAAGCTCAGCAACAAGCCCAGCTTGGTAGTGGCAGGTTCAGATTTCAAAGCAATTGCCATGACCTTGACTGTGCACAGACAAGCTTTGGGTGGTACTAAGGAGTTGCAAGGTCCTCTAAATGCTTGCTGTCTTGCTGTGGTTATTAGGGGATTTTATTATTGGTCTGGTAGTTCCTAGAAGCCACTCTCTCCTCTCCCCCCATCCTTATTTGAAAGTGTTTTAAGCAAGAGCCACAAGGGACTGAGATACAAAGGAACCTTTTGAAGTTGAAAGTGGGCCTGCATAAAAATGAACTGTTCGCCTGTGAAAGGAGTCAAGTGTGAAAGAAAGGGATAGTTTCGCTAAATGAATCTGATAGTCTGAATAAGACACCATAGCAAGGCAGATACAAAAAATTTGTAAAGGTCAGAATTGATCACATGATCCAGAAGCTAGGTACTTGGAAATGCATGAATGGAATTAAGTGGAAATGTTTCAGTTTACATTTTTCCTTGCCAGTCTCTGCTCTCACCCTACCCCACCTCCCGCCAACCGCTCTAGAAATATAATGAAAGAAGAAGCTTGGAGAGTGATTCCTGTGGGATCTTGTCCCCTTTTCATTCAACACTTCTCTTCTTTCAAACCTTTTAAGATCAAAGAAAGACAGTTCTTCATTACATGCAGCATCTCATTAGAAAGACAATTCTGATACTGCATACTTCATTTTGTCAACACTCTTGTGCGCGTTTTCTCCCAAATTACCATTTTGAAATTTTGTAAGAGTAGTTCTTGTTAGTGCTTCTTTTTTAATACTTCAGTAATCAACATAATTTGCAGGTTCTCATACTATAAATCTGCATTACTTAGAATAGAAGTAATTTGAGTTGTGAAACAGTGTTTGAATACCAATAGTTCTGTGACAACCAGCATCTAGTAATCCAGTATTTGCATAATACAGTTTTGCTTTGGCCCATTCTTTTGAAACTAGTGTAACCAAGGGAGCCACCCTAAGGTGATTTCCCCCAAACTAGGTGGAGCTTTGTCAAAACCACGTAGCCGTGTCAGAACTAAGAAATATCTACTCCTAAGTTGGTATGTAAAAGGTCAAGTAATTCATCCTTATAACCCAGAGCAAACTGAATTTTCAGTGAATATGAGCCAAAGGGACAATCGGGATGAAAATGGGTGTATCTACAATTCATATGTGAACACCTTATACTTAGTCTTGCTGTGCATGTTGGCAGTTCCCTGTTCCTTCTTAATCTCCAGCAGAAAAAAGCTGTTAAATAATACAATTGCTTTGTTCTTAAAGGAAGAAAGAACTGGAAATACATTAACAGCTGTTCAGGGTACCTTAAGTATGGAGAGAATGGAGAGAAGTATTCCTGTCTTCTTCTTAAAGGAAAATGAGAGGTTTTTTGCTTTCATCTTGCTTAGGACAGGAGAATATATTTTAGAGGTGCTCCAGTTGCTGGAAGCCTTAATTGAAGGAGGAGGGCCCCATACCATTGAGCTCATGGGAGGCTTAGTGGTGAGAGCCTAAACTGTCCTCTTAGCTACTGCAAGTATCTGAAACAAAACAGGGGCTCATATTGGTCAAAATGTACAGTTCAGACAGTGAAGGCATGTTTGGACAAATATTCTATACTGTAATTATGAGAAAGTACGTCATTGCTCAGCAGTTCATTTTTCAGACCTCAGTGTGGGCAATGTAAAATCACTGAATGAGGACAATAATAAGCACATGGAAGTGGAGGCGGGGAATTGGATACATAGACAAGATAGTTCACATGCCACAGGAGCTTCTCAGACTTGGGATTTTGTTAATGGAGAATGATGCTATTCTCTTTGTCCTAGTAATCTGGCATCCTATGCAAAGAGAAGCTGGATGATAGCTTTGCATCTATGTTATGTTCAGATGATGAGAGCAGGTAAGGGGTGGAACTGTAATTGGGAATTCTGCCAGTCCTCATGTCCAGAGATTGTCTTGAACTGGTCAAAGGTTTGGTTTTTTTTTACCATGATGATCAGTGGAGAGTGTGAATAAACCTCTTTGCCATGGCACTTCTCTCTGGGAAGGTAAGAAGGGTTCTCTAACTTCCTGATGCAGGGTGGTATTAGGTCAGTGATTTCAGTTCTCAAACCAAAATGACAGGATCAGCTCCATAGAGGGAGAATGGAGAGTCCACCTGTAACAGTTCCCCTAGAAAAAAGAAGAGGTGAAGTAACAGAGGGCTCTGCACTCCTCTCAACTTGGAAGCTTGACCTGATGTTTTATGCCCAGCAAATCCAGTTTGGATTTATGGACATGATTCTGTGTATTTACCAGGGAGAAAAGGTAGCTGGATGCTGGGTTCTTGAATTGGTATCTCTTGCATGGGCTGAGGGCAAGTGGGACCTTGGAACAGTGAAAGCAGAAATTGACAGTAAGCTTCAACTGATTCAGTGTTGACTTTTTTGTGACCTACTTACTTTTCTTCCAGTGGGTATTTCTTTGATGGCGATGTTGCAGAATGTTTGCTTGTCCTGTCTTGCCTACAGTATACTTCTTGGGCGTGCACTTTGTAGGCTTAAGGTCTCAGTGACTGTGAGGTTGACAGTCAAGTGCACCTAGTCTTCACTTTGAATGAGGTGTAGCCTACACTCATCATCCCATAGAATTGCACTGCATTTTGTCCATAAACCTGGGAAGTGAGAAGCAGATTGTAGACCAACACAGCAAGTTGAGGACGAGTGCGTAGACATCTAAATCAATTGGGAAGCTTCATGAGCCAGCTTGGTCTAGTGGTTAGGGAGCCAGACTTTTACCTGGAAATACCAGGTTTGATTCTACCCTTCTCCACAAAGCCAGCTGGGTGACCTTGGGCTAGTTACAGCTGTCTTCTGAGCTCTCACAGCCCCACCCACCTCACAGGGTGCTCTGTTGTGGGGAGAAGAATAGGAAGTTTTGTCAGCCGCTTTGAGTCCCCTTAAATGGGTGAGAAAAGCGAGGTAGAAAAATCCAATTCTTCTTCCTCCTCCTCCTCCTCTTCTTCTCCTTCCTGAATTTAATCAGTTTAATGAAACTTTGTAGTAGTGACAGTGATAAGTGTTCACACTACTACAGTTTAAGATTAGCTGATGTGGGTTAGGTTAAGAATAGAAAAGAAGAATGGTAGAGCAGAGAAGGACCAAGAGGGAGAAGAAAAATAAAGGAAAACTAGGGAAGGACTGAGAACAGTTGGTAGAGCGAAAGGAGGAAGAAAGTGGGGACACCTTTTGCTTTTGTTGAATCAGAGTTTCGCCTTTGTGATCAGCTCTGTAGGTGCAGCTCTCTGTGACCATGAGCAGGACAATACTCGCCTGCTCTCTTTATACTCCTTTCTTTTGTCTCTCTTCCTCCCAGCTGCCCTTGCAACAAATGGGGGTTCTATGGGCTATAGATAGCACCAGCTCCTGTTCCACAGACCTGGAGAAGTGTTGAGGGACAATGCTAGGTGAGGCAAGACCCTACCCAGTTCCTCCCCCCAGGTTACAGTGATGCATGCCAGATCAGCCTCTTCATCCAGAATCAAGTCATGGATGACTGGTGTTTTATTCTGAATTGGCCTTGCATTGAGAAGCACAGCCCATCAAAGTAATTGATAGGCATTCCTACTGCCAGTAGGAAGGGAGATAAGAAGGAATATAGGTGTAACACATCTAATACTTGTTATAATCTGAGCCTTCTCCTTCCCAGTGCCCATCTCCCTCTGCCCATGACAACTTTTTCCTCCTTCCCTCATATGATACATTCCTCAGTGCTTACAACATGATGGCTTTCATGTGATTGTGAGAAGAGGTTGTGAAATTTCCTCCAATCCTGCTAAATTTTAATATAGGCACAGGGAGACTGAGAACTTGTGGCTTTTGTTTCCTTTGAAACTCCTCTTCCCGTTTCTCCTGTATGTGGAGAGGAAGTAGGGATATGAAAAGGTCAGGAACAGCCACAACTTATGGTTAGTTAGGAAGCCAAAACACACATAGGATTGGATTAATGATTTATCAGGCAAAGAAGATTTGGATGTAATAGCCTCCTGGATTCGTTGAGTCCAGTTGATCTAAAATTATGTGAGAGTCCTAGATGAACAGTTTTTCATGCCGTTGATACTGAAAAAACACAGTGCAAACCAGCTCTTTCCATGGGTCATGAGGTCTGAAACAGGGTACTCATGAGTCTGAATATCTGTTGGTTCTTCCCCCTCCCCAGTTTTTTGTGCACTCATGTACTAGATACAGAATACTGCAAGGAAAATAAGCATAAGCTTTTTGTTAAGATTATTTTGTAGAACGGATGGTGTCTGTTCAGTTATATAATGTGTGAGTCCCATCTCCTGCCTGGCAAATAAATACAGTTAAATAAAAAAGTTAATTGACTTGTAAGCAAGAAATCTGTGTACTATTTAATCTTGGAGGAATTACCCAATTAACATGTTCCCAAAAGTCTGTCCTAATGTATTGCTCAGCTTGCAATATTTTAAGGAAACGTGGTCTCCAAGGCATTGCATCCAAATCTTTCTCTTCAATAATTCTTTCAGCAAAACCTTGCTTGGTTCAATGCAATTAAAATAATACACAGTACTGTTCTAAGGTCTTGCTCACAAGCTCCTGGATTTTTCTCTGAAGGAGGAATTAAGCATCAGGAAACATAAGGCATTGGGTTCATTTGTTGTTTCTTAACATTTTCGTGTTGCATTGTAACAGAAAGTTTCTTTGGCTTATAACAGGTAAATATGAATAGTATTAATACGTGATAAAACAGAAAAGTAGTATGAAAGCAAGTACGCAAGAGAAAAACAAATTTACCATAGATAAAAAAAAGAGATTATGTAAGTTATTTGAAAGTTTGGTCATTACAACTTCTTAGAACAAAGTTCATCAGGTCTGGAAACTTGAAAACAACTGTGTTTTGGCCTCAGACTGCAATGTTAAGCTTTTTGGAGAAGTTTTTGGAGAAGGCCAAGGCAAAATGAGAGTTTGATGTTATCTCTGACAACTATTATCATTTTCCCATCCTTAAATTCCTACTCTACTAAAGCACTTTTCATTAGTTCCTTTGGTTAATCTAAATTAATTCTGGGCTTTAGCCTTTCTGATACCATCTCTACAACTCTGGAGAATCTGTACTCATCTTTGATGAGCTTTTCTTCCTTTCATTTTCTCTCTTGTGTATCTTGATTTTCAGAATATCACAAAAACATTTTGAGAACCACACTGACTTCCCCTGACTTCTGTTTTCCCCTTCATTAAGCTTGTTTGTGGTTGTGCCTTAAGTAATTCCTATCCTTCTGGTATTTCTTTTCCCTGCTAGATTGTCTACCATGGAATCCTGGATTCATTGATTGATCTGAGTTGATTCCAATGGGAAAAGATAAAGCATCCACACCAAATATTTCTAGATTGGACAAGAGTCATTGAAAGGACAAAAGAATTAATTAAAGCTTTGCTCTAAGATTTAATCACAGGTTACTACAGGGGAAAGGAAACAAAGAGTGTACTTTTTTAAACCACTGAGCCATGACAAAGAGGAGAAAGCTTTTTGCTGTTTGGCATCCAGTTCAGAAAGTGTTTCATGCTGTTCTTGCAGCAGCTGTGTATAAAGATACCCGCCTGTCTGTCTGTCTGTTTCTGTCTCTGTCTCTCTCACACACACTTTTAATTTTTGCAAGCACCCATTCTGATATTACTAAATATTCAATCACCACATGATTCACTCTTCCACTAGGTTATAATAACTTTTATGATTGATGCTGTTTGGATAGACTTTTAAAATTATGTATCGTGGAGTTGTTTTCAGTTGTCCTTTATAGGGAGATACTACAGATAACATGGTATTGAAGTATTATTTTTCTTTTTTATGCTTTCTTTGCAGCTGCTTTCAGTGAAGTGCTCACAGGAAAGTAGTGTCCAAGCTAACTATGCAAGGTTTGTTCAGAATAAGTACAGTTGGACCCCTGTATCCACTGATCCTGTAACCGCTGTTTCAGTTTCCCGCAGTGACCGGATAAGACCCCCCACCCCCGCGGGCACCATTTGGCCTACCTTAAGCTCTTCTGAGGCCTGGGACAGGCAAGAAATGGTCCGAAATGGTGCACGATTTCCCATAATGCCTTTGAAATCCCATGGAATTTCACAGGTATTATGGGAAATGGAGTGCATTTCCCAACATTTGCTATTATCCATGGCTTTACGTTATCCGTGGTAGGGCCTGGAATGTATCCCCTGTGGATGCAGCGGCCCAACTGTGTAGGAGAACTTAGATAATTAGTAACTGATATTTATGTTGAATTAATGAACATAAATAAATCTGATATTAATACTTGGCATAGAATTCCTGATTATAGTACCTGATAAAACTTGTGCCCGTTTGATGAGATATTGTTAGAATAAAACTTGTCCTCATTCTCTTTTCAGAGCTGCACACATTTGCATTTGAAAAAGAAACAAATTCCATATAAAGAGAAATTTTATAAATATGTCTTATTTTATGTAACAAACCCAGTTCCTATGTGTGAGACAATAGCCTGTCGTTGTTGAATTTGCCCAGTGTTTCAGTTCAGGTGGTAACAATGTGGGATGCTGAATTCTTCAGTGATTACTACCAGTGCTCTACTTTCATGGAAGTGTCACAGAACCTGCATAGAATTTACTTATCATGTTCTTCTAAGAAGAACATAAGAGCCCTGCTGGATTGGACTGCAGCTCAACTAATACAGGATCCTATCTCCCACAGTGGCCCACCACCTGCTTCTGGGCATTCTCAAGAAGAAAACAAAGGCAAAAGCATAACCTGCTTTTGACTCTCTGCAAATGGTCTGTAGAGGCATCCTGTCTGTCTCCAGTCCAGACTTATTGCTGCCACCATGTCTTCTGGTAATAAGTTGAAACACAGAGTAGTTTCATTTACATAGTTCTTAGTTCCAGTTGGACAAAAACTCTGTAGAGGAAATATGAGTGGGATGTTTGTTCCAGGAACTAATTCTGGCTCTTCTGTCTCTGTTCCATGACATTTAATGGTCACAGAGTGGTAAGTCTTCTTATAGTAAAACCTGAGATAAGTATCTCTTTACAGATTCTCAGGTAGTGGTGCTGAGAGGTTAAGTCTCTAATGAAAGAGGCAACAGTTGTCAAGAAAGGTTCTTCAGTTAAGATACGGCCTATGTATGAACTATGGTGAGACTACAGTATTTGGGAAGGAAATTGTGACACCCATTGTTTGGTTACTGTATTTAATGTGTATTGAAAGTGTTGTATTTTAAGCATGTGTATTGTATTTGTTCTGTTCTTGCTGTATTCCTTGTATTATAACGTAAGAGAGTAGCAGGTAAGAAGTGGGTAAGACTCCCCTATTAGAATAAAGGAGGGAGTAAAGGATAATTAGAGAGGGCACAGCCAATCAGACGATGGCTGGTGCCAGGCAGGTGGTATTTAGCCCACCTCCCAGGAAAGCAAAGGGTTCCATGCTTGGGTTTCCAGGGAGGGAGGATATGTGTGACTGCCCTGTGCCTGAGGGAAACACCAGTATTTCCAGGGTTCCAGAGCTTAGGGAGAAGGCCTAAGGGAATCTTTACAGTAGACTGAGGGGTATAGGTTACTGGGTAGGGAGTTTCTGAGGGGACTTTGATATTTATTTATTTGATTGCCTGTTCCTTCACAAGTTGTAAACAATAAAGCATTTTCTTGTTTATATCAAAAAGCCATCTGCCTGCAGTATTTATTTGAGTCTAGTAAGCCTCTGGTCTAGAGTGAGGTAAAGTTGTGGTGGACTCTTTAGCCTGTGGGGGCTAGGGAAGCAACAGCCAACGCTTTTAATAATTATAAAACTAATTTTATTTGTGAAACATTTACTAGTCAGAAGGAGTGAAGGCCTGCCCTGGTTGAGGGGTCGCCACAGAAATGTGTTCTGAGTAATACAAGAAAACAAAAGAGGGATGGTGGCAGGAATGCCTTCAGAGTTGACAAACATCTCAGAGTTTATATATACACACACCTTGTAAAGGTGGATCATCACATTGTGTGGGAATCCAAATTAAAGCATTTGCATGAGATGGCTCTTATTGAGAGCACAACACAATAAGTAGTTGGTTCCATTGCTGAGTTTACTTTAAGAAAAATTTCTCAGGTACTCATGTGAAATTTGCTTTCTTGTTACTGAAATCCATTATTCTGTCATCTGCCCTAAGAACAACCACGCCCTTAAGGTATTTGAAGAGGTACACTGAATCATGAGCTTAGTACACTTCATCTTTTTTGTTATTCAACTAGCTTTTGAGGTGAGTTGAATGCACATAGGATCTGCAGTTGATAAAAGAGCTGATGAAACTAATAATCAGAAGACTGCTGAAAGGATAAAAATGGGACTAAAAACAAAACTGAATTCAACAGAAGCCAATGTCAAATTCTTCATTCATGAATAGGAGACAAATGCACATGGACTGGATTCATGTTCATGGAAAAAAATCTGTAAGCTGAATATGTTAGCAGTGTAATGTGGTTGCAGAAAAAGCATATGTAATTCTAGGTTGTATAATGAAATCATGGAAAATAATAGCTTACTCTGTTCTCTGCTGGCCAAACCATAAGTACTGTTTCCATTTCTGGGTGCCACACCTTTATAATCATTTGAGAACATTAGAACAGATTCAAAGATGAGCATTTAATAGGACCAAGGAATAAATTTGCATATATGTATGGATTTTTATATGTCTGTCTGTCTCACATGGACCTGGCATTGTTTAGGACATATTCAAAATGGCATTTTACTAGTTGTCTCAAGGTCTTTTCAGTTGGATATTGGAAGACTTTGCCCATAACGTCTCTTTGGGGCCTTCCTCCTCCCTATTTTCCTTTTTCTTGCCTAGCTTTCTTTCCATCTGTGACAAGTAGGTCATAGGTGGCACATGAAAGACTGTTTGCGGAGGGCCAGAGTCAAGAGCAGGGTTGGGATGAATTCTTGGATAGAACAAAGGAATAGTGCCTGGATGCTTAAAACAATAGATAGAGAGCTGCAGAAGCAAGCAGAGGGTAATACCACAGTAGCAGGAGCATGGAACAATGGCAGAGGGGCTGGACAATGGCAGAAGGGCAGAGATCTCAAAAGTAAGGGAAATACTTCAGAGTTGAGCCAAGAGGCTCATTATTTTCTGTGGGATTTCAGTGGTTGTAACCATGTGTTACAACAACTTCCTGGAAAACAGAAATCATGGGTTTGATCTACACCATCTTTATATAAGAAGGTAGTAGCAAACCTCTTCTGTTTTACAGCGAATCCCCACAGCAAGCTTATTTCGCTTTCCCTAAACTGAAATAATAGAACCGGATGCAAACGCGAATTTGCCTGTTCTCATTACTTTTAACTTAATCGCGTTCGATCCAGATTCTGAGGATCATACGTGGTGTACGTGACTCAAGGGGGGACTCAAGTGGCTACTTTTTAAAAGCTGCTTTTCGGGGCTGCCCTGCCCTCTTCCTCCTGGCATGGACGTGCCACCCATAAGGGACCCCTTCACCGAGCCTAAGTGGGTGGCTGGGTGGCTGCCGCTTCCATGGATGGGGGAAAAATGGCAGCGGGCAGCCAGCCAGCTATTCTTTCCCCTCCTCTCCCCATTGCTCAGGGCACACAGCAGCAGCGGCAACTAAAGCCCCTTTGCTTTAAGCATTCACATTCAGCTGCTTTCATCCCTTTCCCTTTCTAAAGTCAGAACTCCAAAGAGCTAGAATTGCACAAAATTGCAACATTGTTATTCCAACCATCAAGGTGTGAAATGGTTCCAGCGCTACAGTGTAGCGATCCCTGTTAAGTGGATTTTTACACTGAAATCACTGTCTTTGGAAGCAAGCTGTTGGGAGAGGGAAACCCTAAACATGGATTCTCATCTCTTAAAATGGTACTGTCCACACAGTAAAAAATGTAAAACGTTTCAAGTGCACGATCCGGAGTGAGACCTGTTGAAATCAGGATTGAGATTCACCACGCTTTGGGGTGGTTTAACACGGGAAAAGCGTGTTAAGCCAAACTGCCGTGTGGACTCCAAGGACTGAAAACGTTTTGAATCCGAGATAAGGTTGCCGTGAAGACACGGCCTTAGTGGCACCAAAAAACAACCTTTTGTTGCTGAAGACTCGGACTGGAAGTGAAGGAGTTCTTGATAACAGTGCATCTCAACTTCTCACCTACTGCTTCCCCAGCCCTGCTTTCGGATGTACTGTTTTAAGGGAGTTTATGGTAATATAGATTATATCAATGTTATGTTACATCAGGCAGCTTTCCTTTGCCAACCATTGTGACTTAGGCCAGTTATGACATGTCTGTTGTATATAGGGCTTGCTCATTCAGTTAAAATGATGATCTAGATTGCTGAGTTTGATCAAAAATCGATCTTTTTTCTTAACTTAAGTAAAAAACAGACATTTCCTTGGTTAATACATCAACAAAGTTTGGATGTAAGGAAGAATCCTATCAAACATGGCCCCAATGTTCACTGTTCAGGAGCAGTTTCCTTGTAATCCAGTTCAATCGTTTACTTTTCAGTTACTGAAGACTGACTTGCCAAATTTGTCCTCCCTCCCCAAAATAAAAAAATCTATGGCAAAATACTTTCCTGGGCCATGTTGTAGGTAGGTAAGTAGGTGGTAGATATTATTCAGCTGTGCACGCTAAAAATCTCAGTTATGAAATATGATTCATTTAATGAAATTTGTTCTGCTAAATGCAGCCCTTGCTGGAAACATGTAAGCAGTGTTATAAATAGCTTCACTACTCATCTAATGTTTCAGCATACCTGAAGGAGAAACCTGAATTTGTTCCTTTTAAATTAATTATTTAAAGTATTTTGAGTCAAAGCTGGCTCCAGATTGTAGCCCTGTCAGATTTTTGCCAGTGTCAAGACTGACAGTGGCTCATGCCCTACTGGCATTTCAGTCCTCACTTTATATAGAGCTGCCAAAAAGTAACATATAAGTTTATGCAATACTTATTTTCCAGATAGAGTGTGCCTCTCTCTTGGGAATTTCCAGAATTTTGGGACGGAAACTAGAGTGCTAATGTAGAATAAAATATGGGATTGAAATAGGTAAGCCTTTTACTATACAACATTTATCTGTGTGGTTTAAATACAGCTGTTTTGTGTACAGTGAAAGGCTTCATGATCATGATCCCTAACTCCACCCAGGATTTCTCATAAACAATAGTAATGGGCAAAATAGTAATGCATTTGGTGTGGTTAATGAGTACTTTATATGTATTCTCATTTCTCTTTGTTTAGTGTCTTTAGAGTAATGTTCGGTCTTTTATTGTCTGTGCAATTCAGAATTAATTACGTTTGTATCATCAGGCAAAATACCAAATGTACTAGTGAAGTCAGATATGCTGCTTTTAAATAATGTTTTAATACTGAAATCAGAATTATTTACAAAAGCGATACTGATATCAAATGTTCCTAACCTGTATGAACTTGTGCCGTGCCTATGTATGCTATTTTCTTATGCATCTTTGCAATCCCTGCAGATGGTTGTTGGTGGGTTTTTTTTTTTTTATGGTTGTTGCTGATGCTGCCTATTCTTGAGCTTCTGCACAGAGATATTTTTAAGCTGGGGGAGTAGGGATATGCTGAACTACAGTTCATAAGCAGTTTGTTGCTTGTAAACTGCATAGAGAGACCTGGAATTATGCCTCACCTTAGGCTCTCCTCTGCACCTAGCAGCTCACAGGTGGGTGACTCCTATTGAAAAGATGCAGAAGTGTAGCCTTCATCATTCTTGTTTTCTCTGTGGATAAGGCAATATTGCACATGCGTCTGATGTCATCATGCATGATCACACTGGCCAAGACTTGTGTGATAATATTTTACACACGTGCAGTGCGGCCTCACTTACGAAGAGGACGAATATTCCCGAGCCACTACAAGTGCTGAGGAAAGCCTGGGGTTGTTGGGTGAGGTATCCAACAGTCTCGTTCCTCCCTAAGCAGATGGTATGAAATGAACTGCAGTTCAGCACATGCCAAGGGGAGAGATTTTTTAAAAATATATATAGATGGACATTTTAGGGGAAGTTGAAATGATGCAGTATGGTGTCTGTTTTTAGCACTCTTTACAGATTTAGAGTAAATAAAGAAGTGCTGTTGCTTCCCTTTTATGGACTTGGGTGCCACAAGTTCAGAAAGTAGGTTCTTTCCAAATTGAGGCATTTTAGATTTGTTCATTACCCTCTCATAAACCTTTTGAGCAAGCTTTTCGGTACACATCTTGTTTGTTAATATCTTCAAGAAAAAAATAGATGCTGCTGGTTCTGGCAACTGTTCCACTCTCAGAGCTGCTCTGCAGGAGAGGAATAGATGCACCAAATAAGGATTGCACTGAATCAACCTCTTTGCTTCTTTGAGGATGGAAATGCTTCCTGAGGAGAGAAGTGCATTTTCCCTTGAGAGCCTGCTTGCTTGCTTTATTTCCATCTTTTCCTATAGCCAATCTCAGGGTATTTTGGAGGAGATTTTTTTCTCTTCTTTGCATTGGGTTTGGAACCAGTAATTGCAAGACCACATTGCCTTTAATCAAGTGCTATTATCCATTTTAATTTTCTTTCATCTTTATTCTCGTAACCTTCATAGGATTGTTGGTAAAACTTGAGCGAAATTCTGATTATTGCATACAAACATGGTTGGAGGTGGACCTTCTGGGTTCTTTGACTTTGCTGAGAGACAAGATCCTGGAACTTGGAAATTTCAAGAAATGTGTCTAAGGCTGCATCTACACAGGTCATTTAAACCACACTGGAGGGGCATGGAAGTCTCCCTATCTTCACAACAAGCCACTTGCTGAAGAGGCTTGAGGATGCATGCAGGGGCTTCAGTACTTCTCCAGGGTATGAAGAGGGGCTTCGGTGCTCCTTGGAGATAGCGATGAAGCTGTAAGGTCCTCTCCAAGGCTGTGTGAGACGCAAGGGAAGCCTGATCTGGTAGAGGGGTGTGTACAGTAGATAATGCACCCTAAATTTGCTGCATTCTTCACCATCATAATCCTGTTTTCCCTTTGCATCCGGTCTTTTCAGTTGGTGGAAATGGGTGTCCTGATTATTGATTTTATTTAAACCTTTTCAGGAATCCTTTTCTGTTGAAAACCAGCACAAATGGTTTAAATTAACCAATTTCGTGACCTCATCATTAAGCAAAGTGCATGCTCTACCTTTTATGTTATTGCTCTTCTTTCAGTTTCAGGGCTAAGGAATCATAACCAAAGAAGTCAGCAATATTTCATTTCTATTGGTTGTGTAGTTGGCATAAACATACCTCCTGCCAGTAACAAAGGCAAAAATAAACAATGGGTATTATGCTCTAAATGGTCCCTGCTTGTCTTGGTATACGTCCATTCAAAATTGATGTCAGTAGGTCACAGCTTCATATGATGAAAGTGTTGATAGTTCTTTTGCCCATTACTCTGCTGAGACCTGTGCCATTTTCTGCATGTTTGCTTGCCATTCCTTGTATTCCTTGGGCTTTATTCTCTGTTTTGTATTCAGAGTGTACAGAATCACTGTGATGTTGGGAATCATAACCTAGACTGAAAATACCTTCAGCAACCAATAGATTCCTGGCATGTTGTGCTTGCTCCGCTAAAAGAGTTCAGATGAAGTCATCTTTGCCTGGCCTCAGAAAGTGGTTCAGGGGGACAGCCCAAAAGAGTTGGCACAGGATTCCTTTCCTTGTCCAGGCAGTGACTCACCATGAGCTACTGCATCATAAATCAGTGATGTGTGTCCAGGCTCACTTCAGCTGTTGAAGGTGCGTTCAGTCTTTTCTGATTCTGGATTCATCACTCATTCTGGACACTGAAATGAGAATAGATAGGATGCAACCATAGTTCATTCATGTTTAATTTCCCTTCATTTTTGCTGGTCAGAGATATGTTCAGTGTTTCTTAGACATATTTGCCATGACCTTTCTTGTTTTTTGGCGAACGTGTGACTTCACTAGCTTTATTCTGATATCCTTCATAGGCTTGTCGATAAAGCTTGGATGAAAGATTAATGCATCCCAATTTTTAAAAAATGATGTTGTATTAATATGCACACAACAAACCTGCAAGGAAAGGTTGCAGACATAAAACAATTTTCCTATAGATGTGTTGAACCAGGTTCTGGAAGAACTGGTGTGTTGGTGAACATTTGCTCTTCAGATGTCATGAATTGACTCCATTTAATGTTTTGAGTTTGATCTGAGAATAACCTGAACCTTGGGGGATCATTGAGGTTGTTTGACTGGTTATGTAGTCCTCTGTTTGCTTTTTACACTTGTAGCAACCCTGTTTTGCCCAATGCCATGATCACCTGTTAGACTAGACTGAGCCATTTCTAAGGCACATGATTTCTGGAAGTGCCACTTAGCCACAGGCAGGCATTTCACACTTGTCCGGGCATTCTTAGGACATTCCTCAGATGGTGTAAGAGGGAGAGTGCAGAAGGGAGAACGAGCACCTTCTGCAGCCAGTACTGCAGATGGTGGTTTCCTTCCCCCAGAAAGGAGTGGGTCTTGCCTTTAACACCCTGTACACTTCGGATGTAGCCATATACATTGAGATGTTTCAGAGGGGAGAAAAGGCCAGATGCCCACCAGTCAGGGTTAGATTGCCTTCTTGGAGGCTTAATTGGGTTTTAGCACCCCGCGGTCAGCCTCTCTTTGAGCCACTGCAGAAGGCCTCTCTCACGGTTCTGCCTCTAAATGTGGCCTTTTTGGTGGGCACCAGTTCAACCAGGATGGTCTCAGAGGTTGCAGTGCTGTTGGTCAGCACATCCTTTTCCAGTTCAGTCCAGACTCAAGTCACCTTGTGCAAGGACCCTTTTGTCCCAAAGTAAATTTAGCCTTTCATCAAGAGAAAGAGCACACCCTCCCATTCCTCTGCTTCAGACTGCTCACACATTCAAGAGGTTGAGGCACAATCTGGGCATGAGGAGGCTCTTACGAATTTATATTCACTGGATGATGGGAGTGGGGAATGAATTCCCAGGTGGTGGGTTTGAGGCTTAGGGAAGGGATGGGTTCAGGGAAGGATTCTTTCCCTTTCTTTTTTGGCCAAAGCAGGCACCATCTTGTACCTTTGGACTAGGCTTTCTCAGAACTTGGAGCAAGGCAGAGCAGGCCTTTCCCTATATGGGCTAGACTTCCCCTGCCTCAAAGGACTGCCTCTAATACCCAGAATTCCTGTGGCTCTCCACACTTAGTACCATGAGAAAAACCCTTCACAGGAAATGCCAACCAGCTTTTAATAGAATGCATTTTAGTTGAAAATTGCAAGCCTGTCTACTTGCAGAAATTTCATTATAATATTGTAGAAATTGAAAAGCTGACAGTAGCTGTATTTGCAACCGTGACCTTTTTGACAAGAAAAGGGAAACCAAAATTACAAGAAGGTTTGTGAAACTCCTTTGCCCGGAAAGCTTTGGGGAGTTTTACCTTAAAAGTATATAAGATTGCTTATCTACAGCAGGCAGCTAGAAAGAGGTTTCTGCTCTGAAAATATTGCACTGAAATTCAGAGACAGTTAAACTGAATAGTATATTTCTGACAGACAAGAAGTAGTTTTGTGTCCAGCTGCGCTGAGAGTTTACTGCTGCAAGATACAGTAATGGCAAACAGGGAAGTGTGTTTTGTTACTGTTATTGATATTGTTTGGGTTTAAGTTTAGGTGCTGTGTTTACATTGTGTCTGCAGAGCTGTCATTTTAACAATCACGTAGTTGATCAAAGAAAGCTTATGGCACGTGTCTGTGAAATTAATTTTTCTTAAAATATTATTGAATGGTGTTTTTTTTTTGCCTATGTATCTATATAGTGGCTAGTGTATTATATTTAATTATTTTGTCATCCTTGTTAAGTGCCATTGAATCAGGGCTGATGTCTGGTGGCTTGTTATCAACATCTTCAGAAGAGATCCTTCTTCCCAAGCTCTTGCTCTACCACTGAGATATGACTACTTCTTATAGAACTTTAGGATGTTATTAATACAAATTCATAGTGGTCAGTTGTGATGCTGTATACTAACTCTATAACTATAAGGTAACATATTTATGAAGTACAGTGGGAGAGACCTCTTGGATTTGCTTCAGTTCTTTACAACAAACAAGCACAATGTCCTGTGCCAAATCAGATGATGCTTTAGGTATTTCTTTTATCTAATCCATCTGGGCAACACTTGGAGGGGAATAATAATTTTTGTGTTTCTTGCATTACTCAAACTACTCTGGAAGAAATGAACATATTTATCCTTTTAAAATCTACAAATCCACTCTTTCAACATTAATCAAGGCTGCCTAAGGGAAGAAAGTGTTTTGTTTAATAGTCATAGCATGACACAAAGGTACAGATAACCCACCTGCAAGGAAGCTTTATCAAAGTACAGATAACCCAAGTGTAAGGAGGCTTTATCATAGTATTGGATCTTTTCCTGTTATGTGTAGCCTTGATCTGTGTGTATTTTATACACGTGTATGCGTACCTTTATTGCAGTAACACTGAAGATACATTTGTAGAAACTATACTGGTGAAATTAGTGATTATCAGAGAGGACACAAGTCATTTCATGATGGGTTGGTATACTCTCACACGAATCTTAAGGAATACATATGGATGGGTAGATAAAGGTAATGCTAACAGTAAAATATTTAAGCAGCTGTTAAATAGTATTTGAGTATAGACTTGAATTATAATTTTGAGAATGAACTGAGATTATGGTAAAAATTCTATGGCCTTAGAAAACTCTTGTCACCTCTGTTTTCAGAAACGTATAATAGAAACGCTAATGAATGCATACAAAGGGTTCTGCATACCTTGGGCATTGGGAACATCTCTACAGTGTCTTGGAAATGGTTTTGGAATGGTAAACATATATTCTGTGCAGAATACACAGGTTTTTACATTTGGATACAGGTTGTTGCAGGTTTACAGAGTGCACCCCCTCCTTAAAAAGTCCTCCCTGGATCCAGACATATTGAATAACGATCGTCCAGTAGCCAGTATCCCCCTTTTGGGCAAGGTCTTGGAGAAGGTGGTATGTTTGGATGAAACGGATTACCTAGACCCATTTCAGTGTGGGTTCAGGTGGGATTTTGGCACTGAGACTGCCTTGGTTGCCCTGATGGATGACCTTTACCAGGAAAGGGACAAGGGCTGTTCTTCCCTGTTGGTCCTTCTTGATCTCTCAGCGGCTTTTGATACCATTGACCATGGTATCCTACTGGAACAGCTTCAGGATTGGGAGTCTCTGTTTTGCAGAGGTTCTCTTCCTATCCCTGTGGCAGGTACAAGAAGGTAGTAATGGGAAACCAGTTTTATGCCATGGGAGCTTTCTAGTGGAGTTCCCCTGGGGTCTATCTTGTCTCCTATGCTCTTTAATATCTATATGAAGCTGCTGGAAGAGGTCATCAGGAGTTTTGGAGTCAGGTGCCATCAATATGCTGATGACACCCAACTCTCTCTGATTCAGGAGAGACAGTTGAGGTCCTTGATCGCTGCCTGGAAGCAGTAATGGGCTGGATGTGGAGCGGTAAATTGAAACTGAATCCAGACAAGACAGAGGTACTGGGTCTCACTGGGTCCCGAGTCCGGGAAATTAAGGGGCACCCAATTCTCAGTGGGGTTGTTTTGCCCCAGAAAAATCAGGTGCGTGACTTGGGAGTACTCCTGGATTCATTATCTTCATTCTGTCTACCAGCTGAAGCCTTACCTGGATCGGGATAACTTGGCTATGCTCTGGTAACCTCCAGATTAGACTACTGTAATGCGCTCTACGTGGGGCTACCCTTGAAAACAGTTCGGAAGTTGGAACTGGTGCAGAATACAGCAGCTCGTTGGCGGATGGGAATCTCTGGTTGGACTTGTATCATACTGGTCTTAAAGGATCTGCACTGGTTACCCATTTGCTACTGACCATGATTTAAGGTGTTGACACTAACATTTAAAGCCCTAAATGGCTTGGGCCCTTGGTATCTGAAGGAGCGCCTTCTCCCATATAGACCTGCCTGTACACTGAGATCTCAAGGAGAGGGCCTTTTTGTAGTTCCTTCTTTTGCGGAGGTACGAGGCATAGGGACATACAAGAGGGCCTTCTCTGTAGTAGCCCC
>MTQE01001134.1:59109166-59123916 GCA_014337955.1 Aspidoscelis marmoratus | reverse complement strand
AAAAAAAACAGGTACTGCCTGTAGATTGAGCTACCTCATTTGTTGCAAAGGCAAGCAGAAAGAACAGTAATTAACCCTTTTTTATCATGCTACAGAAGACTAACGATTTACTACATTTTCTGGCTTGAAAGCTCATTTTGGTTTCTCCATAGATGTGTAACTTTTTAAATGTAATTGAGATCGAACGTTATCTATTAGTTCATTTATTAGTTATTTAAATTGACAGTTTTGGCAAAGAGGAGATTTAGCTGTTCCCTTCTCACCCAAAAGATTTTGTGCCTATTAGTATGCCTGTGGTTATCCCTGAAAGCAGCAAAGCCTGCTGAAATACTCAAACGTGTGTTGCTTATGCAGCAGTGAGAAGAACAAGAATAGATTAGAGGTTGCGTGTTATGAACCTACCCAGTTTGTTTGTGTGTTTATTAATAAAAAGTGTGGAGCCTTTGTTTTAATGCTAGAAATCACATTTTTTTCTGAGAATACAGTGATATTAAGGAGAGAGCCAAATCTGTAGCCTGCCACATAAGTTTGCCCAGTATTGTATGAGAACTAAAGAAATCTATTTTCACTTAATGTAATTGCATTATTTCTTAAATTGGTCCCCTTTTGCAGAAGATAGTAGTTTGACGATGTTGGCCAGTGCAGTGCCATGAGAACATACGGAGTACATATGATACCCACTCTATGGAAGTCTGCCTTCTGGTATCCCTCAAGTTTTAAAGTGCCAGATCAAGGCTTGTCTTCTTACCCTGGCCTTTCTGTCATGAATGTTTGCTTCCCCAATTCTTTATTTTAATCATGTTTTTGCATAAGTATTATAATTTTAGCTGTTTTTATTCTTTGGACTCTGATCTGAGATTTTATTTTAATGGGAAGCCACATAGAGATAATGTAAATAAAAATAATTAATTAAAATATATTTGTAGACATGTGCCAAAGGCAGCAGTGTCTGAGGAACTGTTGCTTGTTTCAGAGTTGTACGTAAGCCATTTGGCGGTGGAAATAACAGTGTTAGTAATGACAAAGGGCTCCAAGACATTGAATTGTATGGTTTTGAAATTTCTTTAGGTTTAATACTTGCTACTGTCTATACTGTCAGATTTCATATTGTCAAAAATCACATATTACAATTGGTCAATAGTGCTAGCTCTCCTTATTTTAGACTTATGTATTCATGGGTAGAAGAAGTGCCATGTCTGCTTGTTTCTTTTCCTGGCCATCATTTTTGTGGCCTCTCTTCGGCCTGCTTTCATCCCCCACTGCTCTTCCTTGGAGAGTTTTAAAACAGAAAATGAGATTAAAATAGTTAAACAAAATATGGCAATATTTTTTCCATTGATACAACATCCTAGCTTTGAGATTCATCATCTACATTTTGCTTTATAAGAGTATTAGAACTGTTAAACTTCAATTGATTTGTATATGAATGTCAAACTCCTCAGCAATAATTTTTAATTCAAAAAATTGAATTTTCTTGTGCTGAAGATTGCTGTTAGTTTCTAAAAATACCACAACCATTGCATCTTCTCCTAGCCGTATTTTATTTGATAAAAGGATCTATCTATAACTAACGTCTGTCCATCTAATGGCTATATCTAATAGGGGTCCTAATGGGATATGACCTCATCCAGGAAACTTTCTGACTCTGCCAAATGCCTGATGTTCTACTTCTCAGGCAACAAGGACTTAGAGGTTACCCTGGCATTGGGAGATGCCTGTCTTTGTTCCAAAATCCTCTCTTTTTGGTCTTTTTTCTGGCTTTAACATTGTTGTACTCTCCCATTGATTGATGGTTGTATTTTTAGCCTACCCTTAAGCCTGTAAAAAAAACTTCCCGGTAGCTTATAAGAAGTCAGAAGTATGCTAAGACCCTTCCCTCCTGCGTACAACCTAAAAGACACGATGCAGAAGGAAAATGGGATTGGGAGGAAAGAGGAAAAATATTTCCTTTGAAAGTGAAAAAGCATAATGAGCAGGCAGTTCCCAATTAAAGTGTTAACTGTTGGGAAAAACATAGGGAGAAACAATACTAGTTGTTTGAAACATGAAGGGCTTTTGTGTAGCATGTCAGTCTGTCACAGGAAGAAATCTTAAGTATTCTTTGTAAGCATATCTGCCTTTTGCTATTAAAACAGGGCAAGACCCTGCAACTATGCTGCTTTCTTTCCACACACCCTTTCTTATTGTTGCCACCACTTCTTCTGTTCACAGATGGGTTGCCTTTGGCCTCACTGGTGCAGACTTTCTGAATATTTCTTTGCAAATCCAAACCTTGTTTTTATACATTACAGCACCTTCCTCTGCTGTTGTAATATATAATTTTTAATTAATATTTGCATGTGCATAAAGCTATGATGCTGTGCCATGGTGTATATAAAGCCGAAAGCACATGGGAGATAATTTTAGTAAAGCAATGGGTCTATGTTGCTGAAGCTAATAGAAAATATACAGGAAAAATGAACAAGCCACTTTTCACTCCCCTTCTCCTCTCACAGGTCTCTGTATGTTGAAATAGAAAGAAGCAATGCTGACTAAGGCTAAGAGTAGTTAAACGGAAAGGAAAGCCTATCTGTTACATTGTATATTTCACTAATGTGATAATTATAGGGTGTAATCTAATCAAGAAATTGGCACATAAGGAAACTTTCACTGAACTAAGATATTGCTGTTCTGTACAAAAGTTTTTTATATTTCTAATTGCTGTTTTTTAACAGAAAGGTGCTGCTTACCAGTATGGCTTTATACAGTCATCTCAAGTTTGTACTGGGAAGTTTCCAAATGTTGCTTTTATTAAGTTAGCCTAAGAGTGATTTGGACTAACTGCACACTTGCTGACCCATTTAAGTGAATCAGATTTACCTGTTTGGTTCTTTTGGCCCATAAAAGTTTCCTGTAGTTGGAAATTTGCCCCTCCTTTGCCCACCTTTCCTATCCTAATCCCTCTCTTCTTGTCCCTCTGTAGCACTGAAGAAAAGGTTTAAAAGCTATGATACCTTTGCTGGTTCTTTAGGTGGTTGGTTTTCCCTCCCTTGATTGCTGCTGATAAGTACCAAGATTCTTTGTATTTGTGCTGCTGGAACTTCCTTTTCTGCTACTGACATCCCTGATTTGGGGCCAAATAAAGATGCTTCATACCTTTTCCCCGTGGAGAAGCTTGTTCATGGGACCCTCTATTTCTCTCTCCAATTCCTGTTTTTATCTGTTTCTGCGCCCCCTTCTTTTCAGGAGCAGAAAGATCACCTGCTGTTTCTCCCTCTCCACTTGCATTGTTTTGGCTTTGCTGTGGGGCAGATCCCTGAAAGTGAGAGGTGGTGACAGCTACCAGTCTAGATGGCTTTAAGGTAGGGTTAGACAAATTTATGGGTGACAGACATATCAATGGCTACTAGTATGAATGCCTAGGTGCATATTTCAAGGTGGGGGGGGGAAAGCAGGACACTTCTAAGGCCATTTGCTGGGCTTCGAGAGCAGGCAAAGGTTCGTCCTTGTCTCTGCTTGAGATGCCGATGAGCATTTGGTGGGCCACTGTGTGCGACGGGATGCTGGACTGTGGCCTGATCCAGCAGGGCTTCTCTTATGTTCTTATGTAATGCTCACTGCTAGCCAGGACTGTGGGATAAAGGTCTTACAGTTCCCTGCCTTTAACACTGTTTAGCTCATCTCTAGTTTGAAGCTTTTATGAGCAGATCCCTGCACCTGGTGATGGAGTCTCTTGAAGGCGCCTCACCCATTTTTCTCTGCTTCCTGAGAATTTGGAGAATTTTTCATGATGAAGCACACTCAGGGAACCTGTATGGGGAAGGATAGAAGCAGAAGCAGAAGAGTTGGCTTTTCTTTTCCACTTTTCCTACCCTTTAGGGGACCAAATGTGGCTGACAAGATTTCTATTCTTCTCCTCACAACAGACACTCTGTGAGGTACTTGAGGCTGTGAGAGCTCAGAAAGAGAGTTGTGACTGGCCCAAGGTTACCCAGCTGGCCTTGTGGAAGAATGTGGAATCAAACCCCATGACTGCGAGATATGAGTTCAGCACTCTAACCACAAGGCCAGACTGGCTCACCCAACTGAAAGAGAAGCAGTAGCATGCCATATAAGGGAAAAATACAGTAATAAATCATGCCATAATTGAGCTGCTGAGTGACTGTTTGGGAATATTCCCAAGTACATTGAGAAGTTCACTTAACAGCTACATTTTCTACTTAGATATCTAAAAGTATTTTGTGTGAACTGAACAGTCCAAACAGTCCTGCGAGTTGCTGTAGCTCTTTCCCCTAATAGCGGATTCCAACATGTCCCAATAATGGGCAGAATAGGCCTTGGTCTCCAGTTGCAGAGAAGAGTGGCAGCAGTGGAAGTTTTGGATTCAGCTTTGCAGCTCCTGAGAGCTGTTGTCTTAACTCCAAAGGGATATGGTATGTTGTCCCTGTACTTGGCCATTGCTTTATTCTGAATAGTACTGACCTTTAAATGAATCATATCAGTGTTGCCTTGCAGGTGAAACAGATCTCAAACAGCTCTAACCAATGAATTCAGATGTCCAATTCCTGCTGGAGTGTTTACAGAGCCTTGTATCACAGTTCTTGTATCCTGTATGTGCTCATAGATGCATAGTAGAGGCTAGATTGCCATGGCATTAAAACATGCCATATATTGTTTGGGAGAGCGAGCGAGCAAGCGAGCGAGAGCTCCTGCTGTATGTAATCATCTCCTTGTCCTTCATTGCTTTGCTATCTCTGGTAAGCCCTCCCTTCTTTCACCTCCTTCCAGAAGATGAAGCACCCTAATCTTTTAAATCTTTCCCCATATGTCAGCCTCTCCAGGTTTCTAATCGCTTTTGTCACCTGTCTATGGACCCCTCCATTTCTGCTCTATCTTTTTTAGAGATAAGATGGCTCAAAATGAAACTTAAAAAGAGAGAGAGAGAGATCTTGCTATTTATAAACAATCTTGCTGCTGTTTACACAGCATTCTGTATGAAAGATGTCTTCATTGCCATTTTACCCTTGCTTCTGGGTGGGTCAGTAGTTGCAAATAAAAAGAACTAAGCTTATTTCTGTAACAAGTGATTGAGGCAATGTTAATGGGAAGAATAAAAGAAGGCTGCTGGGGAAGCCCAGTGGCAGGGAGAGAAGGAACAGTGTAAACATTGCAGAGGTCCTTAAATGATGTTATATTTAGTAGTATTAAGGAAACCACACTAATTTTCAAAGGAAGGCAAAAGGTTGCTCCTTTTCTATGGGTATTTGGTAAAATATCTGAGAGAGGAGTTTGGAAGGTGGAAAACCAGTCCAGGATCCAGTTCTGAGAGCAAAATATCAACCTTTAAAAAATCTTGAAATGTTTCAGTGATACTCTGAAAGTATCAGTGGTTACTAAAATGGATGCCTAGGTATTGTCTCCCAGGTTGGAGTGGCAGGCAGGATGCTTCAAGGCCATTTGCAGGGAGTTGAGAGCAAGTGAAGGTTTTGCCTTCTGCTTGAGAAATGTCTGGAAGTATTTGTTGGGCCACTGTGTGAAATAGGATGCTGTACTAGATGGGCTGTGGCCCAGCCCTGTAGGACTCCCGTTATGTTCTTCTTTTTCCCACATTAGAGCATTTTTCTCATTTGGTTGGCTTGGGAAGTAAAATATTAAGTATGTACGAAATGCTGTGAGAAACACTGTGATACCCTTAGGGCTTCCTTGAGTAACTCTGGTGTTGGTGTCAATATGTCTTCTGCCTCTACCCCAGAGTATGAAAAAGTAGTTCCTTCTGCCTAACATACTGGTGAGACTTGAGGAAAAATTTAGAGATAGAGAATATGTAGAGCTCTTCATGTGTCCAGTTTCTTGATCCTAAGTTAAGAGATGAAAATGTGAGTGATAACAGAAATATTTCATTGCAGAATGTCGTTCATTTGTAAGTTATTCAGTATTTGAGCAGAGGAGGTTGAGGGCCATCTTTTGTTATCTCATCTTCTGTATAGCTTTTGTTGTTGTTGTTGTTAAGAATGATTTCAGTTTCCTCAGATCAGAACTAGTCTTCTATTATATTTTCTATCTGAACAGACCAGGGCAATTTTGACTGTTATAGTACATCATGAACTTATTTTAATTATGAAGTTTGCATGGCATTATAAGTGGAATGAAAGTGATTCTGGGAGAGAATATTGGATTAATTCAGTGAGCTCTACTAGGTGTGTATGAAGCCTAAAAGTTGTATAGTATATTGAATCTCATTATCAATCTGTTTTTATTTCTTTAGCTGGTAGGTATATAAAATTTACTTATATATCTTTTGTCTGAACCACAAAAAAGAAAATGGAACCCTTTAAGCTATGACATAATTAGTGGAGAATGCATGCAAATTTACAGTAGTTGTGTGAATGATGTAGGTAGAAACAGATTTGACCTACTTAAGTTTGGAGATACTTAGACCCCAATATTTCAAGGGACAGTTGATTTCCAAGTACTCTCTTTTGTCTTACAGTTCTGCTGTTATAGTGTTTTACTGTTATATGAATGTGGATGTTACCAAGGATTCTGGTTAGGTGTGAATCTAGGGTGTTTTTCCACTGTCACTAAAAGTACCCATTAAGTACCCATTAATGGGTACGTGATAGCATTTTTGTACTTAGTGGGTACTTCTCTTGACAGTGGAAAAACACGCCTACTCTGATTTTCTTGGATCAGTTGACTGATTCTGTTCATGATTTCAGCCAACCATGTACCCTTTTTATTCTTGCCTATTCTGGCTGATTTCAGGGAGATGAAAGGCTGTACTCAGGATATAATGAATGCTTCTTTAGGTGAACAACCAGTTCTATGCAATTTCAAGGAGTGAATGTTACTGCTGGGGCATAGATTTAAGCAAGTATTGCCTGGTTCCAAATACGTATTTATTTATTTTTAAAGGCCTTTTTTGGAGAAAATAGTGATCATGTAGCTGCATGTGTTACTGGAAAAAACTGATTTATCTGAACTCAGTCTGGTTTTAGTCTTGATTTGGGAAGTTAATCAGTCTTGACCAGCATGATAGAGTGAATCTTTATCAGGAATTGGGGAAAGATATTATATTTCTTTGATGCTGTTTTCTGTATGTCATCTTTCTGAAATGGTACCGTGCATCGGGAATGGGAGGCAGTGCATTACTGTATAGTGATTCTGTAGGCTACTTCCGCAATAACTTTTTCAGGTGGATCTCAATTTATGGTGATTACTCTGTGAATATTTGACATCCATTATGTTTAATGCCTTTTAACTGTTGTATGGGTGCTTTCAGTAAGAGATGTGGAAAATGGTGATACAGATGAAACCTGGCTCTATTTCTGTGCTTCCATATTGGCCTGAGTCAAAGCTACATCTGGAAATTGGTGCCGTCATTCATAGATGAATCCCGACTTCCAGTTTTTAGAAGGCAGTCCTTTAGGGGGTAGGGGGAGTAAGGGCACTGTGATATGATTGATTCGTATGAGCAGTGTAAATGCTGGACTGTATGAGATCCTGTAAGCTTAAGCTGACAGAGTAGAGGCTTTTTATGGGAATTGTTAACATGTCCTGCATCTAGGCAGATTGCCTGTTCTGAATGGGTGCTTTAGGGGAGTTCCATAATGGTTGCAAAAGCTCAAATGATTATGGTGACTATAACACTTTCTACTAGTTTTCTGTTATTCGCCTATAACTTTAGCTAGACAAGGATAGCCTTACTGCAGTGGTATTCAGTAGGGGTGTGTGTGAATTTTTTCTTCCGTTCAGTTTGCATCACAGGAAATGCAAAGGAAATTTGCATTCGTGCAGCTGTAACTACTTTGAATGTGGTGAGATTCTTATTCAGTTTGTATCTGCTGCGAATGTTCACTGCAGGTGTGAGGCGTTCGCAACAGATTCAGATCCCGCTGGGTGCTGTTAGTGAAAGTGGCAAGCCGCCAGGATTCAAAAACCATGCAGTCAGATGGTAGTGCTTCCAGATAAGATTTGACATTTGAATCTGTACATTTGAATCTTATCTGAAAGTGCTGCCATACAGTCACTTGATTTGAATGCACTCTGGTGGCTGGCCGCTTTTGCGAGTGGCACCCAGCTGGATCTGAATCTGCTGTGGAAGCAACTGGGCAGCCTCTTGCTACTGGTGCTGCTGAGGAGATGCTGCCTCCTGAATGCTGCTGCACCGCTATGCTGGCAACAGGTCCTCATTTTCACAAATACAACGAAGCTTCAAACAAGTGCACAAAAGCATTTGCTTCATATTCCAGTGCCATTCTTCAACTGTAGCCAATATTCAATCTGAATGTGAATGTTGGAATTCATATGAATTGTGAATGTGATGAACATTTGTGAGCATGCCTACAATTAAGGGTGCACTACTGTAATTCACCTATGTGTGGCTTAAGGTTTGTTCTTACTGGATTTGCAGTTTGTGCAGGAGTGCGGCGCTGCCAAGTCAGCAAATGTACTGTAAACATAAGTCCCCTTCCTTGAAGAATTGTGCCTAGTAGCTTGATGACAGGTCAGATTTAAGATTTTGCTGTTAATATATATATATATATTTGACAGAAGAATGACAGTTGTGTTGGGGGTGCACACTGAGGGGCTCAAATGTAGACAGAATTTTGACAGGTTTGATTCCTGGAGGAAATTCATATCCTGCAATGAACTGTACCTGTCAATACAATATGAAGACAAAGCAATTTTAACAAAGAAGTTATCAGTGAAGTTGATTGATCAGCATCACTGAAACGGGAGGCCATACAAAGAAATTGAAGATGTTGAAGTCTTCAGGAATGAAGCAACAAGGTCTCAAAATGGTGACAAGCCAAAAAAAAGCCTGCCAAGTTTCTCACTGGTGATAACAGGTGACAATCCAATGACCAAGGAGCTCAGCAAGATGCAAAATGCTAATGACAGTTTGCCCTCTGCTCTGAGCATCTGAGGCAGCTTATAAAACAAGATTTCCACAGTGCTTTTGCCCGAGTGGGCCAACCATTAAATACGCTATTAAATTTGTTCTCAGAGGCTTAAGATACAGCTGAAAAAAAATACATTTAAAAAATTGAAAATAATACTTTCAAGTTTTTGTCCTTTCCATTCACCTGGCAGAATCCCAGCCCAGATAGCATCCATGAACTCTTAAGATGCGGAATTGTTCCCTGTATGAATTAAAGGCCAGTGGGGCTGCCTTGCTCTTGCTGCTCATGAGCTTGGAATATAATGTGAAAGCCATCTTAGTTATCTATAGGCAATCCTTATTTTTCTTTTGAATTAAAAAAGACAATGCTATTAGATTAAAATGTATGTACAGTGTAATTTGAGTACACAAGTGAGTGAAACTTGGATGGAACATTCGTACCATCTCAAAGTATGTTGAGATAGATATCAAAAACTATCCACTGTGGCACCATTTATGCTTATGTGTGGTAACTTCTTGTTGTCTTCTTGTATCTGTATCAGTGTTTTTTGTCCTGTAGGTTTCTTTTTTTCCATTCATTTTACTTTTCCTGTTGGATAGAGTTGAGAAATAAGATTTGAAATGTTTGGTGATCACATTCCTCATAGGTATGTTGGTACTAAAGAACTTTATTTAAAGGCTAAAAAGAAAAGTTCATAACTGATATGTATTTATCAGTTTATCCGAGTCTTTGGAGAGGAGCGGCATAGAAATTGAACAAATAAATAAATATTTATGTTTGCTGTTCGATGCCTGATCTTAGTTTTCCTTTGCTGGCATTCATGTATCTTTTATTTTTCTCACCACTTTAAAAATAGCGTTTGAGGACTGGATTTTAGTCATCTATTAGAATATGCTATTATAACAAGAATTGAAAGCCACATTTGGTGTGCCAATATTTTAATGTAAAGCATTCAGCATCTGTCAGAATAATATCCTGCCTTTATCACCTCATTGAATTTGCTAGAGGAATGCTGATAGTAATTTGCACAGCATCATTTAATCTCCTTTGTCAAATTATGAAGTTGTTATTGATTTCAAGCTGCTGGTTAGCATCACAGAATTCTTTGCATCTTAGCACTTTTTCCTAGGGATTTTTCATGCTATGCTACTTATTGCTGGAGTTGTCAATTAAGAATAGATGTTTTGAGCATTGGGGACTCCAGAACTCACAATCTGGACTTGGTTTCAAACACAAAGTTGTCTAATCTAGGTGAAATTAAATTAGCTATGAGAAGTAAAACCCAGTAAATTAGACCATGCAGAACTATTTGAAATTGTCACTTTGGATGAAATGGCTAGGACTGATAGACTGATCTTTTCAAAGATTGAATTATGATTCCTTTTATCTTTGTTTTCTTTGTACTAGTCTTTAGCTTTTGTTTCATTTAATATTTAATTGCAGAAAGATAGATGCTGTGGGTATATGCAGTGGCTTGTAGTAAGCTTGTAGTAATTATATTATTGTTTCCTTGTTTTTTAAATTGCTTAAAAATGTTAACCATGTGAAACATCAGGATATTAGGCAATATACCCATGATAAGAAATGACTCTGTCTCTTAGAATTGTATTCCAGAAGTTTATATTTATTAATTAATGATGAGAAAAATTTGAGAAGTAAACTCTGTTGCTGTTCAGTTGTGCTGACTCTTCGTGATCCTGTGGAACATAGCATGCCAGGCCTTTTTGTCCTTCACTATCTCCCAAAGTTTGCCGAAGCTCCTGTTAGCTGCTTCCATGACACTATCCCTCTCACTCTCTACTGTCCGCTTCTCCTTTTGAATTCAATCTTTCCTAGCATTAGCATCTTTTTCAGTGAGTTCTTTTCCAAATGCATGTAGTATAGTCTGTTAAACACTGATTAGTAATGACCAAAGTTCTTGTAGGCTTATTCAGTGTGGACTTTTTACTTCAGTTTGTTGTATTTCCAATATAAATAATAGATATAAGGAAAAACACACTGTTTTTCTTCCTTCTAATACTGTACTCTTGGATTATTTGAAATGTGTATAATCAAACATTTGCACAAGTTTTCAGAATTCAAAATCAGTCACTAATCCCGTAGAATCAGAATCAAGCTTATTGATTATACCCAAAGAGCGTATCAACCATCAGTCACAGAGAATTAAGTAGAAAGGCACTTCTTTTATCTTAACAGATGATGCTAAATAGGACTTTATCCATGTTTCGTTCTAGAATATCCAAATATTCAAGTAAGCGACATCTGAATGTAGATTTAATAGCATTGTTGGAATTGTGAATCTGCAGTTGCGTAAACCCTGCCTTTTCATAGAACTTGCATCACATGTAGCATCCAGCTATGGCTTTTCTGTATACACTATTGTGGAAGGATTTAGAATTGTACAATTAAGTTATTTTTAATTAGTAAATTTTGAAGTGCTTTGACTGACAGTTTTTTCACTAACATGTGGAAAGGTATAATAAGTTTACAATGGCTTTTGCTTGATTTTTGCTCTGAAAGCATAAAGTGTCAGAATACTTTTCATTAAATAGGTTCACCCACTGTGTTAAGGAGAAGGCAAGGGACATTTTAAATGTTTCATAGTCATACAATAAATTTCTGGTTAAGCTGACTTCCGTGATTATTGTATGTGAAGTAAATGTCTACATTTTTAATGGCTTTGAGAATGTCCCTGTAAAGAAAGCCTAAAGAAGACAAAATATGCCTTTACCATTTTGCTAATCCTGCCTGAGGGGGGCATTGCCCTCCAGTAGATAACATTGTCTTCAGCTCATTAACCTGCATTTTCCCATCAGCCACCAGATGATTCTCAAATGTCAGTTAGAAGTGCTGATTGTTCCTAGGTTTCAGCAAAGGATAGTTACTGTTGTGTTTGTACTAGGTAAAAACATATAACAAGGAAATGTTGACCTTTCTTTAAATGTTTTCTTCTCCCCATTGAAATTGTGTGTTTTAATTAGCTGAAACCCTGAAATAGAAGACCTTTGGACCTGCAGTGTAAATAAGAAGAATTAATAGTGGAAACTACTGAAAAGGCTTTTGGGACATCTTTGTATTAATATTGTGGAAGGTCTTCCACATTAACATATGAAATAGTGAACTTGGCTGGATGGCTCTTGTTACCTTCCTGATACCACAGATTTTATTTCATAATTGACCTTGTAGGAATTAATGTGCTACTCGGGAAGAATGAGTAAAATTATAAATTATTCAAGAAGGTCTTCTGCAATTTGGGTCTCTTAAACTGAACAAATAGGTAGTGTTCTTATCCTATCTCTTGATTCACTTTTGCTCGCATAGAATGTTCATGGGACGAGGGATGGGCAGACTGGCAGATAGATGAACAGTCCCACCTTAGAACCATCCCTCAACCTCCCCAGAGATGCTTTTTGCTGGGTGCTTGATTACAGCCTTAGTTTTATAATAGATCAGTATAATCACATCTACAAATGGAGCTTATTTTGAGTATAAGCTGTAAGACAGCATAGCTCAGATGTGTACAGTGCATACAACTAGTTTAGCTTTCCTTTAAGGAGGATTTGATTGACTTAAACATTGTGAATCAGCCCTGGAATTTAATGAGGAATTTCCAAATGGTTCTACTTTTGAACATTATCACTGGCATTGTTGTTGCATCAATTGAATTAATGGGTAGCATTGTGCGTGTGATTTAGAGAGAGACTCACTATTTGAGAAAAAAGCAGAGTGAATTGTTAAATGCCTGGTGAAGATACAAGAACCAGAAGTATTTAATTGATGGAGAAGAGAGGTTACCTTTCTGTTTTAGCAATTGTACAATACACCGGGCAAACGTATGAGCATTAGAAATAATGTTTTTGGCCAAGCCTTCTAATTTCACACAGTGTTTTATTTTGGATGGCTGAGTAAGAATGTGGCATCTTCTGACTGTCCTCTGATTATGTAGTCTTTGCAGATGAGGGGAAATGCAGCTTAGCTTCTTTGTTCCATCCAGTAGACTGATAGCAGCAAAACAGAATATGCTATATGCATGAGGGATGATGAAATGAAAAAAATTCTGACAAAAAACAAATTCTGTAGAAGAGTGGTTCCTCTGGGACCATCCACACAGTAATCTTGATATCTAGGTGTTCTTGCCCTTATTGCTGAAACTACCTTCTACTGAAGTGATCTACCAGTAATCCAAGAGCTGAAGATTCCACCTGAACTTTCTTCTGCAGATTGAGTGTAGCTGGTTTTCAGGTGCAATTTTTGGTCCTCTGAAGGGAGTATACTTTCCTGTTCTCAAATTACTTATTTCAGAGGATACTAAAAACCCTATCAATATATCTAAGGAACAGCAGCAGCTTTGACATGTGAATAAACCCTTTCATAAGTAAAATCAAATCAGTCTCTCAGTGGACTTCCTAGTAATACAGGGCTTGGCAGTTAAATTTTTAGCAAGCTTAGTAGTTTTTTACCTAAAAAACTGTTAGCTGCTTTTATTGGTGTAGGCAGTATTAACTTTGATGGGCCAATCACCTATTTCCACATGGGGCACCTTTCTGTGTTCATATTGTTTTGGTGTATTCTCATTACTATTTTTTTTTTTGTGTGTGTGTTTCCATAGGGTACTACCTGAATGGGTCTGTTCAGTGAGGAAAGAACCTACATCTTCAGCATAGAAAGGAGCTGTGAAGAGGCTTGACAGTCAGGTGGGTATAAAGAAATTAGTTTTGTTTAAAATATACGTAATTGTTGAAGTAGCTCTTTTAGCTTTCAGGAGGTTAAATTCACAGGGTGAAGTTGGCCAGGAGAAGAGCAGTTTATTATTTTGAAATCAGGGTCTCTGATGAAATCATATATATTTAGTTCTAGCAGTGTTTCCTTCTCCTCTTCCTTTCGCTGCTTTTAACTTGTATTGAGTTACAGTTTTTGGTAAAGCATAGTATTTTCTCTTTGAATGGATTCTCTCTTTTGTAGGACTTGTGACAAGACAGCATTCTTTACCTTTGGAAGTGGTTGCCGATTATATTGCTAAGTTTATGAAACTTATACCTTATTGTATTTACTGAGGAGTAATTCCAAAAATCAACAGTTAATCTTTCCTTTTATTTTATCATGTATAAAGTGATTAATAACATTCTTGTCCCGTTTAACATAAGAGGAGTCCTGCTGGATCAGGCCACAGCCCATCTAATCTAACATCATGTCTCACATGATGAACCACATGTTGTTTCTGGGCATTCTCAAGCAGAAGATGAAGACAACACTCTCACTTGCTCCTTACTCTCTGCAAATGGGCTGTAAAAGCATCCTGCCTGTCTCTCCAAACTGCCTGTCTCACCATTGGCTCCCCTGTATTCCATGAATTTGTCTGCTGCATGTTCTTCAGCATATACAACAATACCCAAAATTGCATGGTCATCTTAGTCTGTTTTACTGGACTGTGTACACAAGATGACTTGAATGAAATGTGATTTTTCCCTTTAAATTTAATTTGCAAATACAAAACACTATTTTATTTTAGCTGTTTAACTTCATGCCTCTTCTGGCAACCATCATACATAATATTAATAATGAATAATGACTATTAATAATGCTATTAATATTAATTATTAATATAATTTTTGACATACAGTAATTCTGAGACTTTGTTTGCTCTTTTTCGGCATATTATAGCACTTATGGGAGCAATCCAAGCTAGATAAGTATCAGCTGAACAGTGAAGAGTCTCCTGTTCAAAATATCACCTAACCACAAAGATTTTCAAGTGGCCTTGAGTTTATCCCACATTTTCTGCTAAACTTACCTTACAGGGATGTTACATAATTAGAAAAGGAAACACAGGTACCACCTTGAATTCCTTTGGGGAAGGGTGGGTAA
>MTQE01001134.1:59080202-59101133 GCA_014337955.1 Aspidoscelis marmoratus | reverse complement strand
CCCCCCCCCCCCATTCAGATCTAGGCTGACTTTAAGGATTCTTCACTTCAGGATTAAAAATTTTACTCCCTGTCAGCCCTTGGCAGAGTTTCCTGTCTTTCAGCATCTGCAGAGTTATCAGGCGTGGCCAGGGAGGGGCCTTCCTAAAGCAGGCACTGCGTCTGGTGGGGTCTCTATTCATATAGGTTTGTAGAAAATCGTAGTCTTAAAGAGAGTCTTAAATCAGCCTGTCCCAGTATGAATCATCCCATTTCATCTTTGGAGTCATCTGTCTTACTGGGGTCGGCTGAAGGCAAGTACAGAACCTATATCCCTATCAAGGTATTAGGCCACTACGGCGAGTATATCCCAAACTCTATATTTTAACTGGAAATGTTGGGGGGCGTCTTATATGCCCAGTCATCTTATACGTTGGAATATACGGTACCTTAGTTCTTTCAGGGATCAAAGTGAGATATTTCAAATGCTTCTTGTAAGTGAAGGTAATACACAATGAATGTTTTAGAAATGTGACCTTCATTGCTTGCATAGCATATACTCTACCACTAATGAGCTATGAAAGCTGTAACCCTTCCCCTTTCCAAGGCAAAAGCCTGTTTATGGTTTTTCATTATAATTATTCCGTTGATACTAAGGAAATGCAAGTGGTTGTGAATGCTAAGAAGTGTTTTTTTGTACAACTAGTTTCTTAAAGTCAGAAGTGCTGCATTTTAGTCAGGAAGTGTGCAATACTTCCTGACTGCAGTCCTGTTTTCTATGAATTTTCCATTTCAAATTGATATCATGAATCACTTTTTGAATGCTTGTGGAAAAAATATTGCTTCTTGTAGGTGAACTACTTGTAACTTTGGACTAAATTGTTCAGCTATGTAGATGGCTATAATAACTGCTTTACCGATATGTCATAGGATTTCTGCGAAGTTCATTAGCGGATGATAGAACATAATGAAAACATAAGCAGTTACACAAATAAACCTGGCAGATACTACTGTCGTAAATGCCATGGAGTGTATTGCTTCTGGGGTCATCTCTGAATTACATAATAAAGTTTGGGGTGAAATTAACTCTTTCTGGAAATAGATCTTTTGAGTTAGATAGTCATGACTATTTTTAGGGGACCATCTAAGAAGCTACTGAAGCAGATTTGGGTGAAAGATGGGTAAGCTTGAGTTTGATTTTTTTTATTTGACTCTGTATTGCCTCAGGGTTGTAATAGAGAGGTAACCTGTGAGATTTAAACCCTCAGTTTTTTTCCACTTTCGGTCAAAAAATAAGAACATCAAAATTTTATTACTCTGATTTTCTTATTTATGTTTTACATCTCTAGGTGAGTTCATTTTTCTTGTGTTTAATCTTCTGCTTCCCTTCACCCAAACCAAACCAAGTCTTCATCACCTATCTTCAGCTTGTGTTGTAAGTTAAATTGAAGCATCTAAAATGCACTGCAGTATTTGAGTGGCCTGTATAATTCAAGCAAGGTAATTTCACCCCAGTGAGGTCACCATGGTGTGGAACTTCAAATAATTTGGATGACTGCTGAATACATATAGTTCATATTTTGCATAATGCTGAGTTTTCAGGTCACTTACTTTGTGACCCAGCATTCTCTTTCTCTGGCAGATTTGTAATGGTAGGTAGAGCAAATCCGATATGCTGGACATGTTGTACTCTGCTTCTAACATTTCCATGCAAAGGGTCCTCACTACAGAGCAACAGAGGCTTCACTCAACTTTATTGCATAATTGCTGGCAGGGTCATTTCATTTGTGCCTGAACAGTCTGGCAAACAGCGTGCTGAATCCTCAGTGATATGATACGCTAAAATGTTTCAGAAGCACCACACTGGAATGGACCAAAAATAAAAAGGTAGTACAGTATTTTACTTTGAAAAATCTGACTGAGGAAATACCTGAACATCGGTAGTGCTGCCTTCCTTTCAGTTAATGGGGAACAAAATTCTTCAGCAGTTCAGAGTTGCCAGTGTTGCCTTTTCTTCTGCACGCATCAGTATCACATTCTAGCTAGTTTTTGAACTCAGGTTTTCCAGGACTGTTGCACAACTAGAGAAATGTTTTTATAAAACTACCTTCAGTTTAAAAAAAGACAACAAATGAGTTTCATTAATGGGGATACTGGTGGTGATGATAATAGTTCATTTTTGCAAAACATTTCTTTGAAGATACCTTTGCCACATGTAAATAGATCTTTTTGCCCAAATATTAGCTCTTGCTTTGTCTTAATGGCCTGTGTCACAATTTTAAACAGCCATTCTTCAATTCTATATTAATAACTACAGTAAGAATAACGGTAAGAAAAGGATATTATATAGTTTGCTTACACAGTCTCACATCATGAACTTACAGTACCACAGCACAAAATGAAAAATTGGTAGATGCTTCTGTTGAAAGCTGCTTTTTTACAATACATGGTTGTATTTGCTTTTTGGACTAATAATTTATGAAGGTTGCTTGTACAACCTCTGCCTTTCTGTATGCCAGAAGAGGAATTGTCTCTAAATCCTCTAACAGCAGAATGATGTTTTAGTGTGTTGCTTTAAATTATCAAAATCAATTTTAGGAATCGTTATTAATTTTATTTCCAAGGCTCATAAAAATTATTGTTACAAGTTGTAAAGGATGATACAGTTTTGTCTTGTCTGTATTAGCTGTAACATTGATTTTGTCTTGAAAGCATCCAAAAAGAAAATTTAGGGCAAATAAAGCATACACGAGCATACAGGAGATTATATGTTGTATTCATAAAGATTATTCTTAAGGGATTGATATGAAGGGATTGATATGAAATAGAAAACCTTCTGCAGTTTCTATGAAGTGTGCATTCCTAGTTTTATTATCAACATTTTAACTTGTTTCTGTCAAAAATGTATGTGTAAGTGCATATTTTGTATTTTGGGGTTTGCTTTTACCTAGTACACTGAAAAGAAAAGGTTGCCATAATTGACTGATTCTTACTGGTTTAGATTTTTGTATTTAGCTTTACTGTGTTCGGCCTTTGCCAGTTTTATCTCCTCTTTAAGCTTTGTCTCTTGTTAATAATAAATACAGCATGTAATATATCACCAGTCACTGTCTAAAAGTGGTTCCTCCTTATACTACTTTAATTTGTTAATTAAGTAGTTACATTTATCTTCTTTCCTTAGTGGGTTCAGTACCCAAAGAGACAAGAAATAGAATATAGGCGATGAACTGCAAATAACACTCAAGGAATGGAAGCAGCAGGCCCTAACAACAGATAGCTATGCTTTTCTTGAGTTTGGATATATCTTATTGCTCTAATAAATTATGAGTACAATAAGTTATATTTATATGAGGTACAATAGAATTTAATCATTGAACAAACCAGTTCATAGTTGAAAATAGATGTCAACTGAGTTTATAAATTATTTTTTGACAGTTTTTCTGTCAGTTTAGATGACAAGGATAAGTCTGTCCAATCTTCCAAGAATAGGCTATTAGCGACTTCATTAGTAACTAACCGGGAAACCAATGTTTCTTTGAATATTAAAGGTTCGTTATAGTTTTTAAATAAAATCAATAAAGCTAACATTGGTCCTGGTAGTACTACTTGGTAGATAATTTTCCTAACTATCAAAACTAACTGGTTATCTTACGATACTCATAATAAGTATTATCTTATTGTACTTATAATAATTCAATCCATCCTGTAGCCATTTTGAATAGTGAAAACTTTATGGGATGCTAAATTCTTCTTATAAAGTATTGAAGTAGCATTTCCTTTAATTTTGAAGGAACCGAAGACATCAAAATACTATTTGTGAATTCTCTCACGGCTCTCAAACATATTTTAATATCTTCATGGATCCTGTGAATTCTTAAGATGGTGAATGTGAAACCTATATCGTAAATGTGAATACCATCAGTCTGCAGATTATATTACCAGGGGAGGTGGTAACAGCAAACAGTCTGAAAGGCTTTAAGAAAGAATTAGATAAAATCATGGAAGACAGGTGTATCAGTAACTGCTAGAACTGATGCCTAGGTAACACTTCTGGGATGGAGAGACAGGCAGGATGCCCCTCAAGGCCATTTGCAGGGAATTAAGAACCAGTGGAAGCCCTCTGTATTTTAGTCAGGAAAATGTATTCCGCGGTCATAATCCTATGTCCCTGTGCTTGCAACATTGTTACTTTCAAGTTATTATTAATTCTGCCTTTTTATTCAGGCTGCATCTCTTGTAAACATATATCTCTCTATTCAATTAGTAAAGATATGATAGGGTCCAAATCAGTATTAATGATCCTGATGAATAACATGTTTTTATTTCCCGTACTTTCTCTGACAGAAGCCGAGGACATTTTAGAATTGCATTTAAACAGTGCAGTTCAAGCATTTAGTATTTTTCATATGTGGGATTTTAGCGACAAATCTTCACTGTTATATCCATTTTGTTAGCCATGAAGATGTCAGTCAAAATAACTCCTAAAGCCGTATGATTTAGTAATATCCCTAGAAACCAGATCATCAGCCACAAACTCACTTTCATATTTTTTTAAAAATCCATAGCTATGACTCCCATTGTTAACTATCTTTCCATGAGTGAAACAGAATAAAACTTAATGCAGTAAAACTTTTCTGGCACCCCTTCTTCTAAAATTCTATCCTTACTGTTTACTTTCTTTGTTTGGGAATACTTTTGAATATGCTACAGAGAGTTGCTTGATTATTCTGATCAGAAAACAAGTTCAAATTGATGTCACTAAATTCAAGCTAGACAAGCATGTTACATGCTTTTATTCTTCAGATGTTGTCACATTTTGGTCCACTGAAGTAAGAATTTTATTGTTTTAGGCACTTGTCATCTTGAAGTATTTTGAAAAGGTGGCATAAAGCATATAGTTATTTCACTTAAGATAAATAAGTAGGGCAGGGATGGCAAATAATGCCACTTCATATCCCCTCAGAATTTAACATATATCTGCATGACATTAAGGTTTGCTCTTCATCCTTAATCTTTTAATGAGAAATTGTGAATAGTTAAGCTCCAGTAAGGCAGCTCTTTTTGGTCTTCTGTGAAAACACACACACACAAAAGCAAAAACTATGCTATAAAACAAAATCCATGTTGCTAACTGTGGCAGCAAAAACAAATAGGACTTTTTGGCATACTATTATTTAAAAACAAATTAAGATGATAATATTGTAATTTGAACATAATTGGAAAAATTCAGATCAACATAAAACAAGAATTAATATGATATTTTACATATAATATAAGCATTATTTTAGAACTATCACAGATACTTCTTTCCTTTTTCTTCTTGGTTGGTATTCTTGTTCTTCCCTAGCCCTCACCTCAGAGAAACAGATATGATAGCAACTATACCAGCTGCTCAGAGCAAAGCACAAATTGCCGGGATAATTCTACCCAGCAGTGACTTTGAATTCCTTGTGGTGACTTTTTTAAAGCCTAGTCACTGCATTCCTGCTGTAGGAATTATACATTGCAGAACCTGTTTTATTTGTATTTTTGTCCCGTTCTATATACAAAACAAGATTTATAATGAGCCTCCTTACAGTGCCTTATAGCAGAGAGGGGAAAGACCAAGGTAAAGTAAAGATGTCCGCGTTCACTAATCTTTTAAATATATGTAGTGATGGTGTTTGGCATGCGTCGTAGTTTGGGGCCTACCACCAAGATAGTAGTGCAACCAAGGTGACTTCACTAGAACATCTTAAGGCATGGGGTGGCTGATACTGAAGAAAGTGTTTAAATTGGGAAGAGTAATGACTTGACAACAGTGCAGGCCTTTTAAGTCGGGAATGATATGTGTATGGCTAGCACATCCAGTCAGAGGTCTAGCTGCACCAACTGTACCTTCCAATCCATCTTCAGGGGCATTTCTACATAGAGTACATTACAGTGGTCCAGTCTGGACGTTACCAGTACATGCATTACTGAGGTCATATGGTCTCAGTCCAGAAAGGGCTATAGGTGGCAATCCTTCCATAGCTTGTTTTAAACTTTTTGGGCCACTGCTTCCACCTGAGCTTCAAGCATCAGCACAGAGTCCAAAAACATTCCCAGATTTTTTCATGTGTTCCTTCAAGGGCAATACAATGCCATCAAGAACAATGTACCTCCCTGGTTCACAAACCCAGGACCTTGTTACACACAGGGTAACAAGGATTCAGCTTCAGTTTATTGGTCCTCATCCAGCCAATTAAGCATCAGTCAAGCACTTCAGTCATTTCTCTCCTGATTCACATGGCATGGAGAGAGAGAACCGAGCGTCATCAGTATATTTATGAACCTCACTCCAAATTTCCCAATGATGTCTCCCGGTGGCTTCATATAGATACTGAAGAGCATGGGAAATGAGTGACCTCTGAGAATGCCAAGCAGGAATCTTCCACAGGCACTCTCTGATAGGAAAAGAACCATTGTAACACGATTCCTCCAATTCCCAGTCTCCTTAGCTTTTCCAGAAGAGTTCCATGGTCAGTTATACCAAAACATACCAGAAGATCCTGGAAAATCAACAGGATAGCACTCCCCCTGTCTTTCTCCCAGAGAAAGTCATCAACCATGGCAGTTTCACTGCCATAACTGGCCCAAAGCCCAGTTGAAATGGATCTTGACCATCAGCTTCTTCAAACGATGCCTGCAGTTGAACAGCCATTACCCTGTCAAGTACCTTGCACAAAAAAGTATGATGATTATTATTTAAATCTCTGGAACCAGGAGAAACCACTTGAGGAAAGGGATATCATAACCTCTTTAACACCTGGAATAATCACTCTGTTCCTCAAGGAGCCTCCCTAGAACCATCCAAGCATATCCTGCTGGCTAGTGTTTGTCATCCAAGAAGGTCATGGATCTAGAAGGCTTGTGGATGGCCAAACTCCAGTAAGCTGTTTTCAGCCAGTAGGAGGGTACAGCCCAGTGAAGAACTTCAGTGCCTCACCAATATCCTCTTTCAATTGTTCTATTTTGATATTGTCTTCACCGCCTCTGCTTTCTTGCTCTCACTGAATCATGCCAAATTATGAGTTATCTGCACATCAGTCCATATATATCTATTTATTTTAGAAGGAGAAAAGTTGCAAGGAATTTGATAAACCCTGTTGAGTAAAATAAGCGTGGAGTGGGAATGTACAGACAGACATGGTATGACCCATAATTAGAACACTCGTGTTCTAGAGAATTCTGGAGAGATACTCCTGGGAGAAACGTTAAATCTTCCTGCAGAACTTTTCAAATAAAAGAATTATATAGTTCTTCTAGCACTGTGCTTTTTTTTAAAAAACAGCCCTGTAACTGCCTACATTTTCAGACCCATTACAGGGAGGAAAATAACTAGCATTACTTACATAAGAAACGAAAGTGTTTAGACATTTTCACTTTATCTACTTTTATTCTTAAGACTTTGTAAGCCATAAGAGCTCTCTACCATAAATTTATTCTATTGAGATTTTATTTAGGCTTTTAGGAGCTGGATTTGAAGCAGAAAATATTGAGTTTATTCCTTTTAGCTTTATATTCCAATAATTTGTATGCTAGCAAATTGGGAGAAGTTGCAGATACTGTGGAAAGTGTGGCAGGTAACAATAATTCATATTTGGCTGAATTGTCTAAGTCAATTTTAAAGGAGGCAAAAATATCTGATTACGTTGAAATTTCATTGAGTTTTGAATGTACGTGGAGCTGTAATTAGTTACCTTAAACCCTATATATCTGCATGCCAAATACTAGATCAGAAATCTATTTAAGACTGAGTGCAAGAAAGCAAGGCAGAATCATTGTTAATTTGAACTAAAATTACCTCTAAAGCTTAGCAGAGTGTTCTGCTTTCTGTCTCACTGAGAAAGGAAATATCTCTCTCCAGCAATAATTTGCTGTCTTGTCAGCCCTTGGACACAATTTATAAATGAGTACGCTTCAAAGCAGGTGTAGAGGAATATCTTCTAGAACTATTTTAATAGGAAGGGTAATTACTGAACAACATTTTAGGAAAATGAAGATATCTCCACAAAACGTATTCTGATTTAACAGAATTAGTTAAATAAATATTTATTGGAGCCTGCCTAGGGACATTTTTCAGTTCAGCAGAATTATTTTGGAACTCGTTAATTCTTGTGCAGGAAGAAGCTTTAAGGTAAAATGGTGCTGTGTTGTGCTGGAAAAGCAACTTGAGCCTGTTCTGGGATTCGTTGTAATGATGCTGATGAGTCTGAAACATTTCTGATGGGTGTTGATGTTTACAGGTTGGGACTCAACTGCTGTGTCTCCTATGTGGTAAAACAGTATAGCTCATCTTTAAATCAATCTGCATCTTGAGTACTTACTGGCAGAGCATAAAAGCCTGCTCAGATAGCTGTAGCCACAGAGTTTAATGCTAATGTTTTCACAGGGCACATAGAAGTCATTATGTATATTTCATCAGAAGACATAAATCATTAGGGTTTGAGAGCACAGCTGGAAATGGATTGTCAGAAACTCCAATTAAATGACTGCTCTGAAAGGGGGTAATGATGTAATGCATAACCCACAAGTTATGAGGATATTTGTGGCCAAGAAGCAAGACAGCTAATTTTCTGCAATTAGGAAATGACTTTCTGCTTAAGACAAGATGCAGTGTCATAAATAACGGCAAAGGGTTTCTCCAGCTGCCCAGGATTAATTTTGTGACGTGTGAAGTCGATTGCAGGTATTAGGGACAGGTTAATGAGAATGCTCTGCTGAAAATTCTTCCTTTGATCTTGGCATTAGGTTTAGAGTTTTTAATTAGTTCAGATCACAGCTTGACTTGCAGGCAGGTATGACTATAATTTGTGTTGATCTGGAGGCTTGAACAATATTCTGCTGTTTCATTTTTCTGGGGCAATAGCACTTCTTGATGAAAGGTAAATTTGTATCAGATTTATTGTGCTTATTGTGATTTATATTATTATTTAACAGATATAGATTCTAATTTTCTGTATAAATACATTGATCACAACTACTGGCGAAACAGGAATCGAAGAGTTCACCCAAAAATGTTATCAGAATAAACCATGTCACATTACATAATATTTAATGGCTTCAATTTATAATTTTCTAGGTTTGCAGAAAAGGAAATGATTAAAAACAGCTAAAACATAAAAAACAGTTTGAGGATAATTAATCCACAAATGTAGAATAGATTAATACTAAAAACAGTCAGACAGACCTGAAGATTGCCATAGATCAATGGGGAACATGTTAATGGTTAAAAAATAGATGCAGAAGTGTGTTTTGACTAGGCACTGAAATGATGCCACCTGACCTTTTCACAGAGGAGTTTTATTATATAACCTGGGAACTGCCGCTTCTCCAGTTATTTGAGACAGCTTCCAAACCACCCCCCATGTAGCGGACATTACAGTAGTCCAATATGGAAGTTGGCAGAACTTGAATTATTGTGGCCAATTTGTATCAGTTCAGAAGAGGCCATAGCCAGTGAATCAGTCAGAACTGGAAGTAATGCTCTTGGCCTACTTGTCATAAATGTTTCAACCCGCTTACCCTTGAAAAGGATAACAGCAATAAGAAAATGTATATTTTTTAACAGTTCTGATTCCATGACAGTTCTTTTGAGAAGAAAACATATTGGTCTTCTTAAGGACCATTGTCATATCACTTTTTTCATTTGATACTTGCCTACTTATTAATTTAATTTAATTTTTAATTTAATGAAATAATTCAAGGTATGTTTCATTTAAAAACCCCGAGCTTTACAAATCTGTGTTACAAGAACACATTAAGACATTCAAAAATAACAGCTTTCTAATAACAAGACTTTAGACCTTTGCTCCTTACAGTTATGCAATAAGTAAAAAGAAAGATTACAGTAGTAGTTGATGGTCTTGTTTTTGGTTTATGGGCACACTCACAATCATTTGAGATTTTATTTCAAATGTATGTAAGAGTAAAGAGCTACTATCATACTTGAATTCAAAATTTAATGCAGAAACTGAGAATCTGACCAGTTTTTAAAAACCCACTTTGATTCAGCATTGACGAAGAAACCATGGCTCCATTTTGTAAATACGAGTCAACGTCTTCTAAATTTTTTTTATCCAAAATGTAGAGATTAGGATGCTGACTTTTCAGAAAGACCTTTTAATGTCTAAAAATGTGCAATATCCAAAGTTTACATTAACATCTGAGCCATCTTACAAGGCACTTATATTGGGGAGGAATTCTTAGCCCATCAGGTTTATTGTTAGAACAGCTTTTAAAGAGACCATTAACCTGCAGTTTCTTTTGGTTTAATTGAAGCAACAGAAAATTGACCCAGTTAGTACTGAGAAGTTCTACAAAGTTCCAGTTACTAGAAATCCACATATATGTTAAAAAAAATAATTTGGTGTTTATCATACCAGCTTAGACTTGGAAAAATCTTCAGGACCAACATCTTCTGCCTGACCCATATGCAAAGGGCATGTGAAAAGGAATACTTAATCATGTGTGATACTGGCTGAAATCTGAAATAATCCCCTCAGACCCAAGTTTGCCACATCTTTTGAGGACTACCCTGGGTTCCATTTTTGGTAGCAAAAGGCTTGAGTTTTATTTTTTTACATTTCCTTGCTTGTGGAATAGTTTAACCTTGAAGTATCTTAGGAGAGAGAGATATTGGCTAAGGTTATATGTATTCATTTTAAAAGAAATGTTTCCCATAAATACGTTCTTATTCTCCCTCGCCCTCTTTCTCTCATTCTTTCTGTCTCTCTCACATATGTGTGTGCGGAACTAATTAAGTTGTTTGAAGACCTGTCCATCTTTTTTGCCTAATCAAGATGCAGTGTATAATTTAAAGCAGAGTGAAAGATAACAAGCTCTGGAATTTCTCTGAGTCCCTTTGATTTGAAAACTGCTTTATGTGTTCAGATGTTTTTTTTAGATATGAAGCTTTCTTTTTAAAATCTGCATATTGTATTCTAGTTTTAGCAAGGAGATGAGTGTTTGAGTTACTCAACTTTATTGATATATATTTACATCAAAAGAAAGTGTCAAACCAAATTTACTAAGTGACATGCCATAAGAGAAACAAGTACTATTGTGACATCTATTGTAAAAGGTGTGTGTGTGTGTGAATGTGAGTAAAATAATACATGTTACAATTAATTAACTTTTGGCATTTTTATTCCACGTTTATTCCAAAATGTTCATGGTGGTACACACTGTTAAATTATCACAGCAACCTTGTGAGGTGGGCGAGCCTGGGAAGCAGTGATTGGCCTCTGTGCTTCCATAGTTGAGCTTCTGAAGACTTCAATCCTGGCCAAGTTCAATATATTAGTATTAATGCATAAGGGCTTAAGCCTTCTTCCATATAGTTCTGTATATGCCCTAAGATCTACTAGGGAGGTCCTCTTGGTAGTGTCACCACCTTCAACAGTTATGGGGATGGAAACACCTGAGAGGGCATTCTCTCTGACAGTCTTCCTTCTGAGGTGCATTGGCCACCGTTATTGTATGAACTAGGGGGCGCTCTATGAAAATGATGGTGTACTGGTAGATGTGGTCGAGCCCTTATCAGAGATAGTATCTCTGGCTCACCTTACTGGCCTTACTCCAAAGAACCAGATGCAACTTAGGATTATTTAGTTTATTAAAAGAAAAGGAAACCGAGCAAGATTACATAAAATGAAATGCAGGCAAAATAAAATGATTCTTCATGTAAAACACATGAGGTACAAGCTTTAGGTTTCAAAGCAAAAGTTCAGTCTTGACCTAAGTCAAAGCTTTACCATTCAGAAGCATCAAAATAACAGGAACAGGCTTCAGGCAACCAGGTCTCAGGATAATATCGATAGGTAAAGGTTGTTAGGTTCAAGGCAAGATAGAACAAAGCAAGATGGATTCTAAAGGCTGATAAACAATTACTATATCATAACTCTGGACATCACATGATACAATATTAACCAATGAAATACAAACAAACTGAGATCACTGTGGAATGCCTTGAAAGTCAAACTCCCATACTTGTCTCCTGGTGTTGACAATTCACAATTAGCCCTGGCTCTGTTTCTGAGCTCATGGACAGGTGCATTATCTTCAAGGCCTGGGTGCTTCAGACACGTACTAATTGGATTTTCACTTGGGAAGACGTTCTCATGTTCGGATGTTAACCAACTACAGGCCAAAATGGTTTTTTATATTAAAGGTGAAATAGGTTATCCCGCTACAGATGGGCAGGAGGGTTGGGAAGTGCAAATGGAAGTATTTTTTCACCCAGAGGGTCATCAGTCTATGGAATTTGCTGCCAGAAGAGTTAGTAATAGCAACCAGCTTGAGTAGTTTCAAGAAAGAGTTAGGCGAATCCATGGAAGGTAAGCATTTCAGTGGCTACTATAATGGATGTCTAGGTACTTCTTCCAGGTTGCTGAGACAGGCAGGACGCCTCTTAAGGCCAGCTGCAAGGAGTTGAGAGCAGAAAAAGGTTTTGCTTTTGCCTTCTGCTTGACATGCCCATAAGAAACTGGCAGGCCACTGGATGCCAGACTAGATGGGATGTGGCCTGATCCAGCAGAGCTCCTCTAACATTCTTATGTTCTATATTTTACTCTGGCCTTTGGGTGAGTGAGAAAGCATGGAGCAGCCCTCCCATTTTCTGCCTTCCTCTATCCAGCCTGTGCCTAGTATTCTCAAACCAGTATAGCTGAATGGAGATCGGACACCAACCCTTTCTGCACTGGTCCTTATTCCAGATTATATTCTAATATAGGCCTCTGCCATTCTTGCTCAGACTATGCCAGGCCACACCTAGGCCCTGCCAATGTCTACACCAGCATGTGGATGGCAGCTCCCCTTTTATGGAATATAATTGCGAATAAGGACCAGTGCAGAAAGGGCTAGAGTCAGATGTAAATCATCACCCAGTCAGTTTGTTCCACATTGGCTGAACTATGGTGGCCAGACTGCTACTAGTACATTTTGCACTTAATGTGTACCATATTGCCTGTATCTGATTCTTGGGTGGATTACACTACTTTTTTTTCCCATGTGGAGTCTGAAGTCTTATGTACTTAATTTATTGCCAAGTATATCCCAGCATATGTTTGAAAGTCCCCAACCAGGTCACATGTTCATTAAAAAACAATGAAAAGCATACAGAACATAATTAAAACATTTTCCCCCTCTAGTTTAGGACAACATTTGGAGGAATATGTGCTACCCTGAAAATGGTTTTTGAGTTTTCAAATTGAGTACATAGTGTTGCATGAGGAATCAGTAGTCCCATTGGTGCTTCTGAAAGCCTGAAAACACTTCAAGTAGTCTTGGGGTATGACTTTTATGATCCCATGGCTTCCACCAATATCAGCTATAATAATATGGATAACCTACTGCTATATTCTAGCGTAGTTATAGACCATAATTTATTCAGCACAAGAAGTTTTAAACTCTGGAGATTAAGGCTGTGCTCTCTGTATGTTCTCTAGAGTAACTCAGTGGCTCACAGAACTGCTTTTGTTACGTGCTGGCAGGGAATCCATCAGTTCCTCAAAGACTGGCATTTCTGTTTGCTAACTCAGGATTCTTGCTGGTTGCCTTGATCAACTGATTCTTGCTAAGATTCCTGCATTATTAGAGAGATCTCCTTAACAATGAGGCCTTCATACTGAAAAGGGTGGATGTGTTTGAAAAAAAGTCACATTTACATTTTGCAGCAAATCCAGAAATAAAGAATATGAAGTGTGAAAGATTTATTTGAGTGATTGATCTTATGGGGAGAAGAAATAAAACCTCATTGCGTGTTTAGAGACTGTTTTGTAGTGTAGTTGAGGGTATATGAAAATAACATTACCTACTCTTTTTTTCTGTCACTAGAAAAATTGCAAAATAGGTTCAAGAGTCTACATCAGTCAATTTAAGGCAAGCCTGTTTTCCTGTCATTGCGTTTGCCATAAGTAATAACGGATGCTGCTGAGTAGGTGCAGGATCATCTTTTCTGTGTTTGGAATGATGTGAGAAAAAGAATCTCTCTGATAGTCTGCAGCTGGAAAAAAATAGACAAACAGCTTTTTATGTCCTCCTTTTTGCAAAAATTACTTTAAGCCTGAGATAGCACTGCTGGTGATGTCGCTCGTTTTTATTCATGAAGCATTTGGAAAAATGCATAAATATTTGCAATACCCCTGGTCATAATTTTTATAGGGATGTGTCTCTTTTGAAAATAACTCAGTTATGTACAGTATTGTGTAATGTGCAATTTTAAAACCCATCTTGAAATTTTAAAGAGATATTAATACTGGACTTTGCTAAAGGGCAGTAGGATGGGTTCAGATAGGTCTCCTTGGTTGTTTTGTGATTTTCATATGTGCATGCACATGCCCACACCTTGTTTAGAGTTTGAAGCAAAGCTGGCCCATAACCTTTTGTGATTCAGTGCCTCTGGCAAGATCAGTTGGGAAAACGGATCATAGGGAGGCATGTCTAGGAGAAATGAATCACAGAAAGCGTTTTATTATGGAAGCAATCTGTAGTTCCTTAAAACGCTGCCATGATTCTAAAGGCTATAAAGAAAGCATTCTTAATGCTTGAACATGAAATTAGCTGCTGACAGGAATGCCTGAATTACAGGAAAACTGTTTATTTTACAAAATTTATAGCATACTTTTCAACCAAACAATTCTCAAGGCAAAGGACAAAAAATAAAAGTAATATATGACTTAGAGCATCAGTTAAAAAAATCTCAAAAAAGACATTAAGAGAAAAAGAGCATGGCAATTAATAAAGACAAACGTGCATGTTAACTTTATTTAGACATGCTTTTATGGTTATATTACCTACTCTGCCTTTCTACCAGCATAAAACAATGAATCTACAAAATATTTAGCAAATTGTAACATTCATAATAAAACTAGAGAAAAATTCAGAACTAAGTTTAAGAAATGCCAATAATATTTTTCTCTTACAGCTGTCTAGAACAGTGGTTCTCAACCTGGGGGTCGGGAACCCCTTTGGGGGTCAAATTACCCTTTCAGAGGGGTCGCGACGAGTCTCCCATTGCCCTTCCCTCCCACTTCCCAGCTGTTTTGCACCTGTGGTTGGGGGTCTCCACACCATGAGGAACTCCATTAAGGGGTCGCGGCATTAGGAATGTTGAGAACCGCTGATCTAGAAGTTACATTTTCTAGATCTGTATTTTATGTAACAAATGATGAAACTGGCTGAAGCTGTCCAAGCGAACTATAAATTCTGTGACCACCACTCTCAATTTTGGGCCTTTTCTGCACTGAGCCCTATTCTGGATTATGTTGTGGAATAGGGACTTGCCATTGCCATGCTGGCTCAGCCCATGGCAGCCCATGGAGAAATGCAGAGAGGGCCCTAGTCTTGAGTTGATATTGGATGAAACTACTGCATATTATCAGGATGGTGTAACTGGGATATGCATGCTTCGTGGACATGCTTTTATCATGCTGTCCAGACAGTCCTACCTTGCGGGATTAATTTTAGCATAAGGTGGCGACGTATCTTTGCTTTCTTGAGCTCATTGGATATCATGGAGTAGTAAGGTGAACAAACGGAAGCCCAGTTAAGACAAAACAGTCGCCAATTGGTGAGGGAGTTTTTATCCTAGGCGTACAACTTCATGTATCCATACACTCCCCCAAAGTATGCCGAGTATGATCCTTGATGCTTAATGTTATATGTGTTAAGCATGCTTTTTGAAATAAATTCTACTATTACAAAAATACGTTCTGTGGAATCTGCCTTTGAAAGTGGATAGGCAGGTAGAAAGCCACAGGGAGTGAGGGACGCATGTATGACTGTCTCCTGGACAGACTTTGCAGGTCTGTGTGCAGCAGTTTGCCAGTATGTGCTCAGTGTAGTGAACTCTGGCTTTCAGGGAAATGTTAATTTTTTTTACACATTGCATAGTTAAACTTTGGAATTTGTTACCATGAGATATAGGATATTAGCTACAGTTTTGGATGATTAAAAAAAAAGGTTTGGAGCTATTCCTGGCACTCTGGGCTGGGAATGCTATTAACCCTGATAGCAATAGGAGATTGTGTGCCGCTGAAGGCCAGCTGCTAGGAGACTAAGCAGAGCAAGCTGTGTGCTTATGTTATGATAGTGGGCTTGTGTTTGGTTGTGTATCTGAGAGCATAGTACTGGACTAGATGGGGCACCATTCCAGTGAGGCATTTCTTATATTCTTCAATAGGTACGTTGCGTGGTTGCGGTTGTAACTTTTCATCTAGATAGGCTGTCAGACAGTAACTCAGTAGAGATATTAGTGATGGTAATGTGGATACCGGTTGAATTAAAAATGTAGCCAAGAGGTTCGAGAAGCCAAAGTTAGATTGTTAGGTAGGGTAATGAAAGCTAAAGTCTTCAGGGTGGCACTCTCTGAAATGCTACTTGTTCCACATGTGGAGCTAGGTAAGTAGGGTAGGCAGAGACTAAGTGCTTCCAATCCATTAATGAATAGTGGTGTAAGAGGAGAGTTTTACTTTTTTAAGCATGAGAGAACATTTTGGAACAAGCTGATTTTTTTCCCAAAGAGATGGTCTCCATTAAATCCAAATGGCTCGATATTGTTGGTGCTTAAAATTAAAAAAAAAAGAAAAGAAAAAATGAAGAGTAGCTTTTCAGGAAGAGACACTGTTTACAGAGAGTTTTGTCACCACAACTGGAACGTCCTCAAAAGAAGGGACCTAAACTGGTAAAGGGACTAAGGGGAGCACCCTGTGAAGAAAGGTTGGTTTTTTTTCAAGTTTAGAAAGAAGGCATAAGGGAAGGGTCATCGTAACTGTATAAAAGTATGCACAGTGTGAAATAAATGAAAGATAAGCTTCTGTTTGTTTCCGTAGGGCCCCAGAATGAGAGGTCAATCAGAGCTGAATCTTGGCGCTTTTTTTTACATAGCATAGGACATAGCATCAGTAGTGTAAGTTGTGATATTGGCCAACAGCTTGGAAGACTTCAAAAAGATTAACAGAGCTATCAGAACCTGCATGACTTACTCTTTCTTTGGATGCAGGGTGCTTCTTAAGGCCAGTTACTGTGAGCTGGACAAGGGTTTTGTTTATACCCTGCTTGTGGGTTTGCCATTGTTGAAACAGGGTATTTGACCAGATGAGCTTCTGGTCTAGTTTAGGTGAGGTAACTAGAAGGGCTGAAGTGTGACATGGGAAGAAACTGAGCCAGTGAAATATTCATCATATTTTACTCCGTTTTGCCTTTGGTTTGCTTTTGGACCTAACCCTGAAGTTTTAATGAGGTTCATTTTGATAATGACCCTGAGAACTCCTCCCTCCAGGTTTGGTATGAACCCAGTTTGTACTGAACCAGTTTGGCACATCCCTACTGAATGCTTGTAAAGGAAAGCAAAGATATAATCAGAAACCTTAGAAAAAGTAAGAAGCAGTAGAATATGGGCATCAGTGGGTAGAAAGCGCAGGAGAGACAGGACATACTTGCGGTGTTTCCATTGTATGGGTAGAATGTATTTATTTAAAAGGAAGGTCTTTACATGTATAAACTATATTTGATACTGCAAGAAAAGGAAGGGTTTTTGTTTTACTGAATTGTTGTTAAATACTGGTGGGCCATTGATAGCTTTCAGGAGGCTTCTGTTGTGAGATAGGGCTCCAGGTTCTGTTATGATGCCTAGCAGTATCTTCAGATTGTGAATTTGTTCTTCTCTTTAGATCTTTTCTTCAGTGTCTAACTTTGTATCTACCGTCTCCTTGACTGATGAAGTGTTTGTTCCAAGAAATTTGGACTATCAAATATAAAACATTTTTATTACTACTGTTGTGAACTTTGTGTTTTTCTGTCAAATCTCCTATACTTGATTAGACTGATATATTGTATCTATTGAGTAAAGAACTTACATTTTTTTTGCAAAAATTTCTATGGCTATTATATACGCGTAGGACTGTCTGATACTAGCACTAGATAAGTGTGGGAGATGCTGATGGCAAAGCTGAATTTTGTCAGTTTCGAAGATTATACCTGCAGAACTCACTTGGTTTTCTATTCTGTATTCACTCCTCTTAGCTTTAAGTCCCTGGGACTATTTTCATTGCACATGCATCTCTCCTTTCAGCAGCTTGAATTAATTCCTTAAACGGAGTTCCTTTGCCCCATATGCTAAAGTAACTTCACTTATGCCACATTGCAAAATATAGCACATATAAACTGCCTTGCCATATGGGGTGACAAACTCTTTCTAGGATGAAAATGTGGGATGAGATCTATCTGCCTTCATAACTAACAGCTTTGCTACTCCAAGATATTGTAGCAGATTACATTCAGCCACCCATGCTGCATTTATGGTTGGCAGCTGTGCTTCCCGAGTTGCAGTAATTCCTGGAAGCTCTAGCCAGTGCTACGCAAGTGAAAATTTCTAGCATTCACAGAATGTGTTGGAAATGCCAGCATGAATGCAGACCTGGCTGCAGGTGTTGGAGGCTAGCAATGGTTGTATTGTGGCTGAGCCAGTATTTTAACAAGTGTAGCAAAATACCTTCGTTCGATTCTACACAGACTGAAACAAAGTTTGGAAGATCAGAGTGAGGCTTCCAATAGAAGCCTTTCTCTGCTCCCTTGCCTGTTTCGGACAGCTGTAATTTGCAAGAGCTTCTACTGCTTCCGTAAAAGTGATATTGACTGCAAAAGCTGCTTGCAATTTGTGATGTACTTTCAGCTCCAGCTCACGCATCCAGCAGAAAGTGCTGTCATAAAGACTTGTTTCTATAATTTACTATTATTCAATCTTAAAATCACTAGATGCCCTGAATGATTTTTTGGTAGAATGTTTAGTAGTGGACTGGATGAAAGTGGCAGCCGTAACTTAACCTTAAGAGGTTCATAAGATGAGGCCTGGATGTTATGTAACACACTTCACTGATCTTGAGTCTTAATGACAAGCAAATTCAACATTGTAAGAAAAATGGGCAACTGCAAACTAAGTCTAGCACTGTAATATTTTAGTTCAAAAAAGGAAACTCGTAAAATATGGGAGTGCTTGTTGAAAGATAGATGAAAGGGAAAGTCAGGAGGGCCAGATATATTCAAAATTCTTGGTGGCAATTCAAAATGATAAAAATAGAAGCTCAGTTATATTGTATATTGCAGACCAGAAAAATGTGTTAAAGGCATGGAAAATGCTGGCATGTTTAACAGGCAAAGTCAAAAAAGCTATTAAGAAGAGTCTTCCTTTGGAAATTTGAATGTTTGTCAAAATGAAGGGAATGAAAAAAGGAATACAGAGTTTGTAAAAAGAGTAATGTGCTTCCTCCTTCCAACAAAGAATTTGAATAACATATAGCTAAAGTGCACAAAATGCATTAGATAGCACTAGGAAGGAAAGAAGGAAGGAAGGAGGACCTGTGGATGGAAAGGAAAATAAGACGTGACCTATGATGTTTTACATCAATTGTTGTACCACAAAAAGGATATTGCAGGATTGTCAAAAGTGAGAAAAAGAATACACAAAGGACCAGTAATCAATCTGAAACAACCCCACGGAGAAGAAAAGTTATAACATTTTGCACTTTTTAGTTAGAAAAAGGCCATGTGAAGTGAGGAGGACATGAAAGTGTGTGTTTTGTCAAGAAACTGAATAAGAAGCTTTTTTTCATGCAAAATACTAAAAACCTGGCATCATCCAGGAAAAAAAATTAGAAGATACGTCTTTCTTCTGAGAGAAAGAAGTACTTCATTACCTCAAATTATGACTTCAGAAAGGATTGTCCTGGTTATTGGTCTTTAAGGTTGGAAAAGTACTTCTTGTGTTACCAGAATAACATGTTAAAAAATTATCAGACTTATTTCCTACTTGTGACCTTCTTGGTGAATTGTTGGACCAGATGGTATCTTGGACAGAACTTCTGAAAATTTCACCTGTTCTTGCTATTTCTGTTGATATGTTTCCCATTCTCCTACAGTTATACCTATCATGTAAGCAATGAATGGACTTGCTGTCTGTGACTCAGTGAAGTCTGGGTCTTCCTATAGGATTAGGGATATCCTGGCCTTAAGTGACAGCACTGGAAGGGATAATTTTTGAGACATGAAGCTTTTATGGAGAAGGATAGGAAAGGAAAGGCCTATTGCACAGGACACTTTCTGCTCGTGTGATGTTGAATACAACTCTTGACCGCTAAATTTCTCCATTATGTTGTCCCTTTTACATCTTCATCGATTTCTGTCTATTACCTTGGTACTTTCATTCATTGGAAAGCAATCTTATTAAATTACAAGTCCCCTGTGCTTTTCCTGCTTCTGTGAATTTTGCTGTGCTTCCTTTATATGGGAAATGGTCCAGACATTCAGCAGTCCTTTATTCTGTAAGATTTAAAAACATCTTCCTCTCGTTCTCTCTTGATATATTTTTGACTACATTTTCTGGGTCTTCCAACCATGTTCGCAAGGCACCCATTGTATTTCTAATGCATTCCTCCGTTCAACTGTTGCAGTCTGTTTAAGAATGATTTACGGTTTCTTTTCTGTCTGTCATTGTTCTTCTGTTTTGAACCTTTTAAATATGTTTCTCAGTGGTATAATGCTTTTTAGGTGCTCAGTAAATAATAAGATTACTGGGATGGTTTTATCAAGCATAATGTCCAGTTTACTTTCTAGAAGTTTTCTTTCTTCAAAACCATGGTTGGAAACACACCAATCAGTCATGCCCCCACATACAGAACAATCTATATTGTTGGAGTGCCTACTTCAAACTATGGCTGGTGCGTCAACTGAAGCCTTTTTTTGGACAGAGACGACTTGGCCAGAGTTACCCATGCTCTGGTAACCGCTAGACTGGACTGTAATGCACTCTATGTGGAGCTGCCCTTGAAGACAGTTCGGAGGTTGCAGCTAGTGCAAAATGCAGTCACCAGAGTGCAGACCGGAACAACTAGCCGGATGCACATCACACTGGTCTTAAAAGAGTTGCACTGGCTGC
>MTQE01001134.1:59022995-59071077 GCA_014337955.1 Aspidoscelis marmoratus | reverse complement strand
GGTCCCCTCCAACTCTACCATTCTATGATTCTATGATTCTATGACATAAGTTAGGGCAAAGGCTTTGCAAGCTGGAGAGGAAGAATGTAAAGGAACAGAAAGGTTTGCAGAGTCAGTCAGTTACAAGATAAACTTCCAGAGGTAATCTGAATTACAGCGAGAAACTGCCAAAGTTAGTTACTCTTAGAAAGCAGCACAGAGAACTAGCCAAAAAAGAATGGAAGCTGTTCAGAAGATACGACTATCAGGCCAGCATGGGGATGCAGGGAACGAACCCCACAACTGCCGTCAGAGGGATGTTCAGGAAAATAAGAATGAAAGCAAGAAAGCATATATCCGTTGAAACCTGGAGAGAATATAAACAAACATAAGACCTAAAATCAGGAGTCTAAAATCTGACATCAAAATTTAGCATTAAAATCAAGGGTATTTTAGCACAAAAAATTAGAAGGCTACAAAATATGGTATTCATCTTTTAACTATTTTCGTAGCTGTCTTAGTACATTTCAGCCTCAAAGTAATATTACAGAATGTGTGTGCTTACTTGTAGATATGTGTTCTGAGAGAAAAATAAAATGTTCTTAAAATATAGGGAATAACTATTGAAAGAAATATTTAATTGTGCACCGTTTCTTTTCTTTTTTTCCAAATTGAACATTTGCTTTCATAGGTACAAATCCAGGTCAGCTGGGTTTAGTGTTTAGTATCTTTGTTGTATACTGTGATGTATCCTAGGATTTTTGGGATGAAGAATGGGATAAAAATATTATGAATAAATAAATGATTATTGCAGCTGTATAACCACAAACATATTTTTCTTTAATGCTGGGGTTGAATCCTGTGCACAGCTTTAAGCATCACAAAACTGGTATATTCACTGGCTGTAGCGAGTTAGAAAGCAGGAGTCTGTATATAGTGGAGAACGGTGGTGTTTAAGACCAGTTTAGCTTCTCAGAAAAGCTATTTCTGAACATAGCAATAGGATGTAGACAGGGAATAGAATTGCCCTTTCCTGCTCCATATACTTGGAGGACTATGGCAGAATTTGGTGACTGCTTTTAGGGTCTCTTGCTTATTATTTCTTGTGGCATGTGTTTGCTTTTGTTACAGTAGATAAACTGTAGAAAAGCTGTAGAATGTTTACTGAATGAAAAGCTTTTATCCTGTTGCCTGCCGTTCATAGAGGCTTTGGGGAAATGAATTCATGCAAGTTTGAAGTAAGCGCACTGTGTACAGCCTGATGTGAGCTTTCTCATTCCTATTTTGTGCCTCCTGTCTGCCTGTTTGCTGTTTCTTGAAAATAGAGCAGTTCTGTATCCCAGATGGCCACTAGAATAAAAAACCCAAGGCAGCAACACAAGCCATTCTTCTTTTTAAATGAATTTTGTTGTTGTATTTGTCTTGTAACTACTTCTTGTAGTGATAGGGCAGAGAGGGGGGGATGGCATTAATTAATGTAGGATTTTTTCTTCTGCGATGCATGATACAGAAAGGTTTGGCCATGTGCACATTAGATATATCTCAGTCATAGTGAAGGAATAATTAGGGAATGAAATTTATTTTAGTCAAAAGTGGTGATGGATCAAAAAGAATCCTTTAACAGTCATTTTACTGCCTTCTATAACAGAGACTTTAATGCTAAGATCATAATTCAGGCCCTTGAGATAGCTTAGGCTGGGAAGCAAGGAAAGGAATAGGCCATACTAGGTGTTATACTATCAAATTAAAGCAACAAAGATGTTTAAAAGCATGATGGTGCATTTTTCTGCAGTGTCATTATATTATTTGTTTTATCAGAGGTTGAAAGAGTCCTGAGTGTTAGTCCACAGAAAACCTAGAGTAACCTCTTAGTTGAGCAATTCTGTACTGTCTGGGATACTTCACCAGCAAATATACTGCAAGTCCTCCTCCTCCATTTGGATCCTCTCTTAGGTGACCTCAGTGTGCAGAAGTAGCTTCCTGGTACAATTGCTGGTCCAAGGTACAGGCCAATGCAGAATCCCCCTCAGTGTAATTTACCTGTTTGGGGTCACAGATTATCAATATTCTTTGGGTTATTTGTTTAATTTTTTTATCCTGCCCTATCCCCAAATGTCTCAGTGCAGGTTACAACATTAAATCCATTGAACATATAAAGGGAACCTATTAAAATCATAACACTGTCGCAATATGGGAGGTAAAACTTATTTAGCAAAAGGCCATGATAAAGAGGTGCATTTTCACAGCTCTCCTGAACACATAAAATTAAGGTGCCTAATGCATCTCAGGAAGGAGGCTATTCCGCAGTCTGGGAACCACCACTGAAAAGGCCCTATCCTGGGTGGTGGTACAACTATGAGGGCCTCTCCTACAGATCTTAAGGCACGGGCAGGTTGATATGGAAGAAAGCATTCTAAAGTTATCAGTTGAATGCACCCTCCCACCCCATCCCCCAATAGTGTAATCATTGCTGGCAGTGCAAGCTGCTAGTTGGGAGGTGTCAGCTGGAGCTGTCATAGCTTGCTGCATAACTTAACATCAACAACGATATTAGTAATTCTTTTATCATCTTAAAAAAACCTGAAGCAGTTTACATTGTGAAATCAAAAACAGGATGAAAAAACAAATGAAAACAGCCAAGAGTTAAAACAGAATTAAAACTGGATTGGAGCAGGAAGAGGCACTTGGTTACCTGGTACCTGCATCAGCACCTGCTCAGACAGTTGCAGTGATCTTACTGGTATGTAATGGGAGTGTGATTCAGCAAGGATCATGGGACCAAGCTGTCAGGGTCTTACATGCCAAAAATAAAACCGTGGATTTGATACTGGAGGTAACAGGTAACCAGTACAGCTGCTTAAACATAGGGATAATGTATGTCTGAATAGGTCTATAGAAGCATCAGGTTCATCTAATTTGCATCAAGGCTTGATAACATTTTAGGCAATAATAAAATTTAAGGTCTGCAAGAGAGACTTCTTAGTCTAACCTGAACGTCAGTGTTCAAGCTGATTAAAAGGAGGTGATTTGAGAACTAATAGCTAAAATCACATCTGCTTGTTCAGATTGCTAATGATTCCTAATTAACAGCACAGTTGAATATTTTGCTCACTGCATAAAAAGCAGAACGTAATCAGTCTTAGCAGCTGAAACAATGCATCATTCAGGCTGATAAGCCTAACTACTTTCTACTTGAGTGTGAGTTGTGAACTTATCTGCAAATTGCAACTGTAAAGACCTTCATGTATAGGGTGGGATAGATCCTGGATCCAGAATCTATTCAGACTCCTACCCAGTTAGAAATATATATTTTTGGACAAAGTAGTTGCTATATAGCTGCAGGTGCTCTTGATAACCCCCCTTTTTTTTACCCACTTCAGTCTGGGTTCAGGACTGTTACTGGGATAGAATCAGCCTCTTGCAGGAAAAAAAGAAAGATAAAGCAACTCTCTCTGAGTGGAATTAGATAATGTTGACCACTGTATCCTCGAGGAGTTGAAGGAAATGTGTTTCAGTGGTTGCGCTCCTACCTATAGGAACCATCTGAGAGAGTAGCTCTGTGCCCTGACCGCTAAGCTATTTTATCACTGGTGCTATTCATCATCTATATATTGCTGCCTGGGTTGGTTGTCAGGAGCTTTGGGGTGAGATGTCCTCAGTACACTAATGACACTTAGTTCTATTTCTCCTTAATATCTGGTTCAGGAAGGGTTATGAATATCCTGAACCAAGACCTGAATGAAGTGATGGGTTGAATCTTGACAGAGATTCTATGGGTAGGAAGTACCAAAATTCAGGAATGGGGGGGGGGGGTGTCGCACTTCCACAGAAGGAACAGGTAAGTTATCTATATGATCTCTTAGAGTTATCACTGTTCATTGAGGCTCAAGTGACCACTGTGGCTAGAAGTGCCAGTTCCAACCGGTGAAAAATCAGGCTCCCACTTGGACAGGGATAGCTGGCCACTGTTATCCATACCCTGATAACATCACACTTGGGTTACTGTAATGTGCTATATTCAAGACTACCCTCATATTTAGAAGCGGCAATCAGGAAAAGTGCATTCTAGTTGGTATGTATTTGTTTTTTAAGATTAAGAACACAGTTAAGACCCGCCAGCACTGAAATCCATTTTTTACAGTGTCTGGAATTTTGCAGAGATACACATGTGGTTGTTCATTCAGTGTTCCTTGGGCTCATGTTTAGCTATGAGAAGGTACTCAACATGGAGAACTTATCAATAGCTACAGCATAGCTACAACATTGTAGTTACTGATAAATTCTCAATTATGAGGATCATACATGAGGTATATAAGAGTATATAAGAGTACTGGAACCTACCTTTTCTACTTTGTTATGGTAATAATGTGCAGTGGCTTATGATGCATTCAGACATTTACTTATTCTCCTGTACTTGGATACTGCAGAATATCCGTGCTTTACTCTAGAATATCCAAATATAGTGGAATAAGTAAGTGACATCTGCACGCAAGTTTTAATTAAACAGAAGCCTTCAGCTTTTTGTCCATAATACTGTGGTGACTTCAAAATACAAAATAATTATGTTCTTTTTTTATCTCTCTCACTCTTATTCCTCACCGCCAAATGTGTTAGACTTGAAATTTGCTTCACTGTCTTTTTTTTGGCTCTGTGATTGTTAAATAGTCTGGGGAAAATGTCAGTGCCAGAATTAAGTAAATAGTGGAAATAATTTTTCTGATATTTAGAGTCTATCGCTAGTCATTATGAATTTGAACATGAAAAATGACATTAAGTTCTAACATTTCCAAAGCAAATAGTTAAGCATCTGACATTAGCATGTTATTGCAATGAACACTAGAAACATCTGTGGCCCCTTAACCAGTTCAAACCACCACCCTTGCCTGTCAAGGTTTTGTTTGTAGCCTGTACTGTACTCTCTGCTCATCAACACATTTTGTTGTGCTCATCAACATGTCTTTTCTCTGGTTACTTTTGAATAACTGATGCATCACTTGGTTGCTAAGGTCATTTCAAAGACATGGCCTTCAAAATGTAGTATATTAATATAGATTTTATAGCTTTCAAGCTTTTGTTAATAGTTTACCTGTACTTTTAAGTATCAAGTTTTTTGTGGAAAAAATCATAACCATTTTGTTAGAATCATGAGAGATTTAATGGGTTTCACGTTCAAGACTGAAAATATATGATCGTTGGTGATTAAGATAAAGCTATATTGAAGCTCAGACACTTAAGCAAGACTTTTATTTTTAATCTCCCCCTTCATTTTTACATTGAGGAAGATACTACTTCCTGATTATGGTAGACAAAAGGTGGGATTTTTGTGGTTGATTTTTGAAAATACATAATTTTTTGGCCCTCCTGTCACGCTTTTCCTTATACGCTGTTGCATTCTTCTTATACTTCTTCGTTTCTTCATTGTAGTGCCTGATCTGTCATACAGGTATTAAGCAGGTTTGTGCTATGAAAAATAAATATGGAAGTTAGCCCTTTTCCCTGTCACTTTGCTTTCACCTTTACAGTAGAAGGTGGCTGCTACCACCAATCATATTGCCTTGCTTCCATGCTTTGCGTTATTTCTTAGTTCCAAGGCTGGCTGTCACCACTGATCATTTTTGCCCAAGGATGACCTTAACTATCCAGTAGAAAGAGGTTTTAAACTCTAGAAATGAGCCTTGACCATGCTTTTTGGGTCAATTTATGGGAGTCTTTTTACCATGACACATGGCCAATGACATTATGAGTGTGTAAACAAAATATTTTCTTCGTGGGAAGGTCAAATCAGTCACAATGAGACATAGCTTTCAAAAAATGTAGTAATAAGAAATAAGTTTAACTTTAGTATTTTATTGCCATGAGTCACTTTTGTCGCCATAGGGGAATTTAGTTTATAATATCAGAAATAGTGCTATATATGTGTGTTCCTTATTTTGGAAATAATAGTATTATGATTTTTCCAAATCACATTATCTCGCTGAAGAATGCCAACACTGGAATCCTGAGTGCTGCATAAGGTGAACTGGCAACACACTTAATATAATTAAATCTTGCTTATTCTGGAGTTTTTAGGGGCTGGGAAAGGAACTGCCAGCGGAAGGAGGAACAGAGAAGGCCAGATAAATACATTTTTAAAATTTGCACAGTGCTGGTTGTCCAGAATTTGGACAGTGATGATCAGTGATTTCATAACAGCTCAGCAACAAAAGATGCAAAACTTTAAAGAGCAAACATGGTTCCTGAGCTAATGGTTACCTTTTCTGGAAGCTGCTAAATATCAAGCTGACCCACCATCCTTTCTGTTGATCTTTCTAAATTGAAAATAACTTTGCCTCAAGTGACGTTCTTATAAATTGGTTCCAAGTGAGATAACATATAGTTTACGCTTAGATGTATGCTGTACGCCTAGATAAGTTCACTACCGGGGCCAAATCAAGGTGTTAACTCTGACTTATAGGGCCCTAAATGACTTGGGCCACAAATATCTAAAGGAACACGTTCTCCCATACCGACCTGCCCGTGCCTTGAGATCCGAGGAAGAGGCCCTCCTGGTTGTCCCACCACCTTCAGTAGTGAGGTTGGTGGGCACCCGGGAGAGAGCATTTTCAGTGGTGGCCCCCAGACTGTGGAATGGTCTCCCCCCCAAGGTGCACCATGCCCCTTCCTTGTTATCATTTAGGAAGGCTGTAAAAACATACCTTTTTGCCTTGGCCTTTGGCTCAGGTGATACATTCTCCCCTAAGTTATAGTTCTTATGAATACACTCTTGAGCGCACGGCTTATATCAGAGTTTTTAACTATGTACCTTGCTTTAATTTGTATCATGTTTTTAATATGTTTTAATCTGTATTTTGTTTTTAATAGATTTTTAAATATGTTGTCTGATCCAGTGTTACCCACCCAGAGACCTTCGTGTATGGGGTGGGATAGAAATGGAAATAAATAATAAATAAATAAGTGTTATGGGAGTCATTGTCTTATATAAACAATAAAGCATTTAATCAGGCAAAAAGATGGAAATAAAGTGAAGAAAAAGGGGCCGGTAAAATTCAAAATAGTGATTGAAGAAGCAGCAAGTCAGTGAAAACTACAAATATTGTTTCCTTGATCACAGTTAACTTAAGGGTGCAAACAAATGTTCAGTGGTAGGACAGCAGTGCACAAATTGCATATTTTTTGTTTTGGCTTTGGTAGAAAACTGTCTGTTTTATGTGAGTCATGCCATATTTTCTGCTACAGTGTTTATATAAAACACACACTTTCTTGCATATTTTATATATGTAAATACCTTATGCAAGAAATCATTATGAGAACTCTTTTTTTAAAATGAGTACAGACCCCATGAAATGCAAATATAATGAAAAAGAGGTTATTTCTTCTGTCCTCGATTTTCCTCTGCTTCATGGTCTCCTAGATGCAAGGTTATGTTGGTCATAGAGAATTCAGTGACATGTTTCTTTAACGTAGTTTCCTGTAGGATTGTACTAGGCATTTCTAGGAATGGATTTGTTTTCAGATACTTCAATATCTGAAGTTGAGATGTGGGTTACTGAACTTATTTATTGTGCTTGTAGACATCTGTCACAAAAGCTGATTATAATCCTTTCTGGCTATCTACTCTTGATGCAGTTACCATTGGGTAATGTGGCTGTGGTTGCTTTACTGTCATCCTTCCTAGCCTTGTTAATGGAGGTAAGGTCTGCCGTCCATTCATTTGAGAAACTTATCACTGACTGAGTCTCGTTCTGAATCACCTAGGGAACCCATGTGCATGTGGATTTTGGCACTTGGGTGTGCTCTGTCCTTGTACTATTGTAATCCTTCGAGATGGAAACACATAAGAAGAGCAACTCAAGCCTTGATCAACATACTGATTTTGGTGTTCAAAGCATTTTTACTTTGTAGCTGAAAAAAGTTTCCAGAGTGTCCTTCAGAAACATTGCCTCTGTCATCTGTACATGTACTTGTGTTTCACAGGGAGCTTTGAACCAGGGAATCTGCCATCTCTGCTTAGATTCTGTTGATGAGAATGAGATCGTTGAATGGCAGGCGGGCAGTGAATGTTGAAAGGTGTTTCTTGCTTGTTGTGTATTACAATCAACCATTTCACTTGTTTAGAACTGGAGAGTTCTGCATGTGTCTGAAATAGTACTTAAACAGTATTGTTAAAGGTAATAATATGTTTGATGTAAAAAAAAACCCTGTGTGTTACTTCAAATAAATCTCACTGAGAAGTGGCTTTCGCATGCAAAAAATCCTACGTTCAGTTCCTGGGAGAGGGCACTGGCCTTACCATTTCTGTACGTTTGTCAGGAAAGCTGAATAGATATTTCCATGTACTGTACACTTTTTGCTTTACTAAATCCTACTAAGTTAATCTGGTAAGGTTATCTGTTAGAGACTCATGCATAACACTGCAATAGATGGGTTTATGAGAATAAAGAAAGGGATCGTATATTTTCCTTTGACCTTCTCCCTCCTTGCATTGCACACATGTTTTGGTACTTCTGTCCAAATGTGTGTGTCATTTGGATTATATGAAACCAGCATCCCTTTAGGTATTCCCTAATATTTTACTGACAGTGCAAGGGAGGGGGAAGGATGGAATTCAGCTTAGCCTTGCCACTGATGCCCATATAATCTGTGATACAAAGCAGAGCCAGTCAGTTTCTGGTCTGCATTATCTATCATCTATCCATCCATGTATCTGTCTCTCTATCTTACATGGTAGTCCAAAATAGGACTTCTAATGTGTTTGAAAACTGTTGAAATATGAACATTTTGAATTTCCTTGTTAAATTGTATTCAGTGCAAGGAAATGGGCTTTGTAGGGTTTGCTTTACTTAGTAAATTGTGGCTGCCTCCAGATGGAAAGAGGCAATGCAAGACACACAGGTAAGCCAGACAGCTGCTGTAGACTCTGGCTTATCTGCCTGCTTGCTGAGCAACATACAAAATAAGTCTGCTGGGCATTTCTGGGAGCCAGTCAGGCATGTGTCCCCTTCTTTTGATACTTTTTATGCACTTGGCAGGCTCCTGGAAGTCACCAGAGGGATGGTCTTGTATGCTGCTTGCCAGTCTTGCAAGTAAGCAGGGTTGTTACAGGAAACTAAGCGTCATTGCTGGATTTTCCACGTTGCATTGTGTTTTTGGCACATTGCAATTCACACTGCATTGGGAGTGCCATGTCTGGCACCCAGTGCAATGCCAAGAAGATTATGGGGTTTACCTCACATCTGAAAACATCCTGTGCATTCATTTAATGGAATCCCAGAGACTTTCAGTAATGTGATTCTGAGGTTCCATTGACTTAAAAGTTGGCCGACATCTGCTGCTTCACGTTGCCACTGATATACTAGCAGACTTGATCTGTGCTTTACAATACAGTTGAATTATTGATAGTCTGAGGCTCCATTCTGTGTTACCATTAATTTGCAACAGTTCACTGAATGTCATCTTTGCAGTACCGTTGACTTACATTGTTAGACTGCTTCTGTCTTAACCCCGCTGGCGGATACTTGCATAACTGGTATAACATGGTTTTGTGCTGTGTGGTGAAAACCAAGCCAGAGTGCTATATAAGGGATGACTGGTTTATATAAGTCTCTAGTTTTGCTATTCAGGAGGAGGAGGAGGGACTGTGGAGTAAATGCCTGTGTTTAGAGCACAAGCAGAAGGACAGCTTATGGTGTAGGATTTGTGCTCTTATCTCCAGATGCCTTTAAATTAGTGGTGAAGCGCTACAGTACTGCTTCCTTTTAGTTATATGCATGGAACTGCCAAGTGTACAGAATGCCAACTGTTGGAAGGCAAGTTAGCAATCATGGGGTTGAGTTTTGCCTGAGCATCATTGGAATAGCAGGCTTTCAGAAGAACTCCTTGTGGCTCTTGTGAAGAAGAAGACACCACCCGGATTTTGCCATTCCAGGTTAGGTGCTGGATTATTCTGACCTGGAAATTTATCTGACAGAAGGTGGAGCGTACAAAGAAAAAGTCCATATATGCCCAATCTACTGTTACGGGACCTGTGTTAGTGGTAAAAGTGAAGTTTGCCTATATGGTTCTTGGTTTAACCCTTTTGTTTCCTTGCCTGTCACCCTAAGTCATAAGAAAAGATGCCCGTTCCAGTTGAGATCAGAACAAAGTTATAATTATCCGCTTTTGGGAGGATCAGCTAGGAAGAGGGAAGAACTCTAGGTTGCTTGGTCCATGCCTCCAGATTTCCACGTGGTACCTTCATTACAGCAAAAAGGGCAATCACTGAGCATAAAGGGATTCCAGTCTTCATTGACTATACCAAAAGGAATTTAATCTGGTCAGAAGTCCTCTGCCTAAGATTGGGAGTTGTCAATTTGGATGCAAAACCTCGATATGTTTGCACCAGCCTACCTTGAAGCAACACTTGATAGAAGAGGCTAACTGAAGTGCTTGCTGCTTCTGAATGCGCATGTCTTGCTGTAGTGTAGGCAACAGTGCATGGGCTTTCTCTGTGTACAGTATGAATAACATACTGCTACCTCTTCTCTGTGCTAAGGAAAGGAAGTTTTAAGCCAGGAGCTGGCATCTCTTTCACTATCATCTGGCGCGTTTTAAACAAATGCCAGCTTTTTAAAAGATGCTTTTAGTTTTTGTGAGAAAGCTTCCACTTTGGAGGCCTCATGTCTACTAACGTCAGCAAGCCAACATCCAACCTGTCATGATCTAGGATGAGCTCCACTTTTCTGGCAAATTGGATGGTAACAGAGTGTGGTGTGTAAAGTCTTAAGCCCCGGTGTGTGATAATGCTGAATAAAAGAGAAAAAAATAGAGTGTGTGCACGAGACTAATGTTCCAGTATTGCCAGTTGGGAAATCAAAGATTGCTCTAGAGGACTCCTCAGGAATTTCTCTTAATAGATTTACGTCACCTTATTGGAGGGATGCCAGGAAGCTGAAGAACCTGAATTTTTCATGTATCTTTGAATTCATGTGCCAAAGGAGGTTAAGTAGCCATGTTTGGGGTATGTGTGCTGAAGGGAAGCTTAAGTGATCCTTCCTTTCTCAATAATAGCAGAGGGAAAGAATATAGATCACTTACTCAATTGTTTGTTTGGCCGTTAGGCTTGTCTGGTTTTGAGAAATGGGAAATGCCCTACCACTTCTGATCAGCGGCAGACCTTTACCCGATCTCGATAAGTGTTCAGTCATGCCTGTCTCTTATTTCTCATGTTTGTTGCTACTTACTATCTTAATTGAATCTCTGTAATTAATTACTAGCACTATAAAAAGTGCTGCATAGTATTGCCTTAAGAACTATTTCTTTGTATGTGTGTGTGTATATGTGTGTGTCATACACAAAATCATGTTTTGCGTGTGTCATTTTTTTCCAGACTGAGCTTATAGAAGTTCTCTTTACACACCTTACATTGTTTGAGTTAATACAGGTGGTATCAATATCCAAGGTTTGTAGAGAAGGTACCAGATGAGTTCCTTGGTATGTGTTATCTTCTCCTCCAATCCGAATATTTACTACGTATAGATCTTGCAGTCTTGTTATGCCTGATAACATAGCACTGTAATGATTAAGGTACTTTTTTGTGGATTGTTACGCTCATTTTTTTTTCATTTACAGAGCTGTGGTGCTAAAGAACTATGATGGCCATGTTGTATTCATTGTGCTGCATTCATTGTCTTCTTTCTTTTTTCCCCTTTTTAATCATGTCTTCTATTAGTGCTAATTTTTAACATTTTAATAGTTGTAGTATGTGATAGCTTATGCTGTAGCTTTTGGAAATAGCTTCAGTTTTATAAAAGATGTTAACAAAAAAACAAAAAACAAAAACAAAATCATTTGTGCAACTCTCCTAAAGGCATAGCTTAACATCTCAGAGCAACAGAATTATGAGTCTGATTCTTACAGAAAATATGATAGGCTTTTCAGTAATGTTTTGTTCCTCATAGAAGAAGGAGGCCTTGTAGTGAGGTTGGGTTAACATGACCAACAGAGTGCACTCAGAATTAAAAGCATTATATCATTGTGATTTTAGTTCCTCCTCCTTCATGCTGTACAGTTTTAGGTTGCTAGGCTAGTTTAGTATTCTAGACTATTTCCCTAACTTACAGGGGGATCCTAATCTGATGGCAGTTTCCTCACATATATGCTCTGTGAATTTGGCATTGCATCCTAATAATAACAGTGCTATAAAAATATTCTGTAGCTATGTAGCTGGCATAGATCCAAAGACAGCCTCTGGTCCAAGCAAGAAACCCTCTGGCGTTGTTTCCATTGCCTTCGGATGGGCCAGTTTTGGCAAAGCAGTAGTATGTGATGATCTGCTGTAAAACATAAACCTGTTAAATGTATCCCTCCTTAATGGACATATGGTGCCTGCCATATGTCCTGATCCCCTTCCCCCATCCCATGGAATGGAGGGGAGAGGTTTGGGCCCTTATTCTTTTGTTTTTATTTTTTCAAAAAGCTGGTATGTGCGCTGATCTTTCTGTTTCCGTCACTTGTGCATTCATTCCCCCTTGTTGCTGTGAAATAACTTAATGAACAGTGATTTGGTGGCATTATGAGGTTTTGCGGTGCAATAGATCATGCACTATATGCTGTATTTTCTGGCGTATAAGACTACTTTTTAACCCAGGAAAATCTTCTCAAAAGTCGGGGGTCGTCTTATACGCCAGGTGTGGTCTTCTTATACAGCGAGTATATCCCAAACTCTATATTTTACCTGGAAAGCTGGGGGTCGTCTTATACGCCCAGTCATCTTATACGCCAGAAAATACGGTAAGTTTCTCAGGGCTTGGAGACAGTTTGGTCTAGTAGTTAAGGAGCTGGACTCTTCTCTGGAGATACTGGGTTTGATTCATTCTGCCCTTCTACATGAAGCCAGCTGGGTGATCTTGGGCTAGTCACAGCTCTCTTCAGAGCTCTCACGGCCCCACCTACCTCATAGGGTGTTGTTCTGTTGTGGGGAGAACAGAAAGCTTTGTCATCCGCTTTGGGTCCCCTTAAATGGGTGAGAAAAGTGAGATAAAAAAGCCACCTCTTCTCATCTTCATCCTCATCCTCCTTCTTGGAAGACCTTAATACCCTTTGACCTGCTTTTCAGAATTTCACCAGATAATGGTCCATAGTGTTTATTGATATTCCTTCAAACACAACAGTAATTGGGGGGGGGGCAGGGACCCTGGGGTCTAATAGGTGTGTTAATTTTTAACATTTTAATAGTTGATGTACCTGTGCAGAGACTTTATTTTTGAGACTTATAATCTGATATTTATAACATCTGAGACTTTCAACACTCCTCAAATCTTGTTAACTAAAGGGCATCTTCATATTAATTTTGTACCAGGTAAGCAGGAAGAAAATGCTTAGGGAAACGCTTAGGGAAGAATATTGCTTAAAGTTGTTCTTGTCGTATTTCCCACCAATTGCATACAAATACACACCTGTCTATGGTGCAAGCATATAGAAATGCATCTTTAATAACTGAAACAGGGTCCAAGTCAAATGAGGCATTTCTTTACAGATGACAATATTGACCATCGCCAAAGATTTCAGCACCCAGTTGTGTGTGTGTGACTTATTTCCCACGTACTTTGCATAAATATACTATATGCTGTTTATATACATATATATTACATAGGATTGCAGTGCAGACCCTGAAGTTCTTTTTTCAAAGCAGAGGGGGGGAAATATTCTGCTTATCCTCTCAGGTCCTTGTAGGGGAAACTGAATTTTTACTCTTCAAAGTAGGATCTTTAAAAGGGATGGTGGTGAATCCTTATCTCCCTAAGTCAGTGTTGAGACCTGCTGTGCTGGATTTGGAAGATAAAATGTACCCCTTTATAGGCAACTTCAGCTTGCCCATTGTGCATCATCACACTTCAGAACAGCAAAATTAAAATCACCAGTTTCCAAGAAAGCATAAATGAAAGTGACATTCATGCTTTTGGGACCTGAATTTCCTAGCGTTCTTTAAAATTAATTCTGCTTTTTATTAATATAGATTGTGTAAAATGAATGCAGCTACATAAATGCAATTTGTTTCTGTAAAGCTGGTCTACCTTTACAGGAAATGTAATTGGTTTGAGATAAATTGCTGATTTTAATTTTGTGGATAATGTGAACATAAATAACTTTTCGGAGAGCAGTATGTAACACTAATGGCTTAGTGAGTACCCATCCCTTGAGTTGTTACTCAATAACAGATTCCCAAATTTTTACTTTCCTCCTGATATTAGAGGGTCCCCCCCCCCATATTTTACATAATTCTTTTCATTTGTCCTCGGTATATTTGAGACAAGAAATATTCAAAATGGAGAATACAGTTCATGTGAGCATCAAATTCTGAAGCAGTTGTATTTAACACAAAAAACATTAGGAGGAAAAAGCTGCAATAATTTAGTGCAAAATAGCCTGGGGAGCAAAGGTTCAAAGATTTGTTACACAGCATCTCTGGGAAGAAGGTATGGCAAGCCACTTCTAGATCTTTGCTGAGGAAACTGACCTGGGCTTCCTTCAGATCTTGATCTTGTTTAGATCCTGCAATAAACCCGTGTCAAACTGCAGGGGAAGTGCTGACATTTATCTGTCTCGATGCTTGCTCCATTGATGAAGCGCTACCTACATCTGGGTATTTTGAAGACGTGGAATAACAGAGGTGTGCAACTGCTGTCCCCCAAGCATGCTTGGGCGCCATTTTTTATTCATTGTGGATCTGTGCATGTGTGGTGGCTATTTCCAAGAAAATGGTTCCAAAAAGCAAGTGTCCAGACTATGCCTTTTACCAGGATATTCCATTCTATTCCACCCTCCTTCTTTTTTTCTGTGTTTTTTGTTCTCACCTGTGCATGCCTATGCACTTGTATATACTGTAATCAAATGCAAGCATGTGGTTGCTAAGTACAGCATCAGCCTTCATTGGAGAGGGGTTTTCCTTAGGTGTTTTATTTCCCAAAGGGTTTTTGTTTTCTTTTGCAAATTGCCTGTTTCTTGTGAATGGACTGTTGCTAGTGATGCTTCTTGTGAATGGATTGTGATGTTTCCGTTCCAAAAAGCCAGCCTTGGAGAACTAAATTTGTCGTTAGCATACAGACAAGGAAATTCCCAGTGCTGAATTTGATGAATGTACAGTTAAAACAAAATGATAAGACAGAGAATAGAGGCATCCTTGGAAAGCCCCAGAGATTTGTACAAGTAGGAACAAAGTTTGCAGTAAGAACTAATGTCTGCTTTCTACCCTACCGAAGATCTGTAAGTGATCTCAGTGTTTGAGGATTGAGAAGGATGGAAAATGGAAGGAGGGTGAAATGGGACCCCTTGCTCTTTAACGTCTTGTTGTGGATGCCTTGAAGAAATTTAATAAATAGATGGGAGTATTTTTGGTTTGGAGGAAGAAAACTGAATAATAAACGTCAATGATCCATATCTTGTTTGAAGATTATGCTATTTGAGAACACACTGTATTAAGACAAACATCAAACCTTTGAAGAAACTGGGGAGCTGTTTTTGGAATGCTTTGATATAAATAAATGCAGTCTGTTGAAACAGTCCTTTGTGCCATTGAAGCAATTCAATCATACCTTTCATTGTAGGCTATCTTCCTCCGCTTCCTTCCTTTTTTGTTTGGGGAAAAAAACATTCCAAGATCATAACCTCTGGTCTAGTTGACACTATGACATTTCACGTGATGGTTGGGAAGCCAGAAAGGAAAAGAATGGGCAGCACATATAAGTGACAGAATGGGGAAAAGAAGTTGCTTATAATTGTTTAGTCAATTTAAGTTTGGTTTTTGTTTTAAGAACTTCAAGAAAGGCCCTACTTGATTAGACCAAAGGCCCAGCTGGTTAGAATTCTGTTCCCATAGGTGCCAACCAGATGCACATGGGATGGTTTCAGTATTTCATCATAAAATGCACTTGTTGGAATGTCTTTTCTGTTTTTGGACTTACAGTACCGTATTGAAAATGAACAACATGGTTTAATGTGGAAGGCTAAGGAAGAGCTGAAGGGAAGAAAAACATTAATGAACACTGTCACACAGGTTCTAGGGTCAAGAGAAACTGAATGTAACTGATAGGGTCGAAACGTTTTGGGAATTTGGGTCCGTGTGTGTGTGTGTGTGTGTGTGTGTGTGTGAGTGAGAGTGATTATGTACTAAATGTATGACAAAAAAAGAAAAGAAAATTCCAAGTCAGTTTGAACTACAAAACTTAACTTGAGAAACAAAAAAGGGTTACGTAGAAGTAGTTTAATGCTGATGATTTAGTTTTGAACAGGAAATAAATTTTGTAATTTTTCCAGCTGACTTGCACTGGCTATACTTTTGTTGATGGTTTTACTGGTCACCAGTTAAATCTTACAAAAGATACAGTTTTTTGATACGCTTGTGTTCAGCTGTGGAAGAGTGGGTTGTAGAGTAAGCCACAAGAAATTGTTTTGTCTGTGTCCTATTTTATTCTTCGGTCATTTCATATCTGTAGTTGTAGATTAATTAGATTTGCAGCTATTTTACTGGGTTGTGTTTTTTTTTAAACAAAAAATTAACAAGAGGTTACCATATGGTGCACTCTGGAGAGGAAATCTTAATGCTCTGAAGTGGCACTTGATTAAAAATGGAGGTTCTATAGAACATTCTCTTTTTAAAAACTATCATAGTATTTAAATAGATTCTGAAGGTATTGCTTCACAGCACTGACATCAGGCCTTATCTGTCAAGTGATACATGAGAACTAGTCCCATTCAGTTCTTGATCAGGTAGGGGATTTATTTATTTCCACTGTGGGTCAGCAGAAGGTGATTATACCACTTAAACCAGTTTTCCTGCATGCCTTTTATGTAGAGATCTATTTCCTAGCAAGAACAGTGTTGTTTATTGAATTGGGAGTTTCCTATCCTCAGCCTGGGACTCTCTCTCTCTTTTTGTTCTGAGGATTGTAAATGAGAATAATAAGGGAATAGAGTGAGAACAGATGAATTTTGGAAGACCAGATGTGGGTCTCTGCGTGCAGATGTTCTCTGTTCAATCCCTTATGTGTTCTTGTAGAGCAGTGATCCTGTCAGAAACTACTGCCAATTCATGTATTAGACCAGTATTTCTTAAGAACATGAAAACATAAAAGGAGGCCTGCTGTATTGGCCACAACCCATCTAGTCACACAGTGACCCATCAATTGCTTCTGGGAATTCTCAAGCAGAAAACAAAGGCAAAACCTTGACCTACTCTCAACTCATTGCAAATGATCTTAAGAGGCCTCCTGCCTGTCTCTCCACCCTTGAGGCAATAATTAGGCATCCATTGTAGTATCCATTGATATCCCTGTCCATGAATTTGACTAATTCTTTCTTCTAAGCTATCTAGGCTGGTTGCTGTCACCACTTCTCCTGGTAGTAAATTCCCTAGTCCTAACACTCCTTACTGTTAGCTTCATACTGCCCCTCCTGGTTCTAGCACTTTGTTATGAAGAAAATATATTTTTCTATCCACATTCTCTGTACAATGTGTTTTTTTTTAAAATACTCCAGCCAGATCCTCTATTAACTCATCTTTCAAAGCTGAAGAGATCTAGATAATGTAGCCTGATTTTGATTCTTAAATTTATCGAGACCATGGAAGATCAAACTGTAGTTGAATAGGTAAACAGACACATAAATACATCTCTCTGTATACCTACACTGGATTGGTACAGGAAACATTTTAAACCCCTTTTTGGTTGCACTCCATAATGGTCTTCATATTGAATTGTGGAAGGTGGTAAGAGATAAGAAGTCCCTGTTTACCGAGCCTTTGGTTTGTATTTCCTTCCTAGTTTTTGTTTAATGGCCATATTACACGGCTGAGCCATGGAGAAGAGGATAGGCACGCACAGGGAGAACAGACAAAGCTAGGAGATAATGTGTGTTCACTTTCTCCATTTTTTCTAGTCTATTTAGCACTGCTCTTCCTTGTGACTACTTTATGGCTTCTGCAACACTAATGTTCCATGAAACGCATTTTAAGGAACGCTGGAGTAGTAGATGGTGCTGACTGAGAAATTCACCGGTTTCTCTGAAGCACTAAAAGAGCAAAGAGAATGTAAGAGCAGCAGAAAACTGATTTTATTTATGGATGGTCAATATCAGAGAAATAGCCATGTTAGTCTAATCCGAAAAGTCCAGCAAGGTAGTTAGTAGCACTTGGAGACTAACAGGAGAAGGGTTGGTGGCATGAGCTTTCGTAGATACGTCTACTTCTTCAGATGCATCTTCGTCTACTGTTAGTCCCCAAGTGCTACTAACTACCTTGCTGGACTTATTTATGGTTGTTAGTATTTAATCTTTTTAAAAACAATTGTTCATACCAACTTGTGTCATATGATATTTAAATAATTTTGCCCATAATTTTATTTTGAACAGTAGATAGGATGTTTAGCAGACAAGTCATCCTGATACTCTAACAGACAGGGGACACACAGAGAGAGAAAGACAAAGAGCACTAACAGTTTGCAGTGTAATCCTTAACATATTTACTGTAAAGTAAGTTCAGGATAGGTTTGCACCTATAGGCTAAACTAAAAATAAAAATAAAAATTGGATGACATGGAGATAGAAAATAAGGCATATGAAGGTTCAGGAAATTACTAAAATTTCAGCTTAGCAGAAGCGTGCTGAGGGATGAAGACCCTACCAAGGCTGCAGGGAGAGAGATCACACGTAGTAAGCATGCGTGTATCCTCTAGTTTAGGTGGAAGATATTATGGCTTTTCTAAGCCCACAGACTCTAGATTTGGCTAAATGTTACAAAATATAGTGATATTTTGGAAGAAAGCACTTCTGGAATCATCACTATTTGACCAAACAGCTGCACAACCATGTGGGGCAAGCAACAGGAATTACCTGGTTAGACGCTTGCACAATGTTGCCAGTGTGATTGCTACCTTGAGTGCATGCGCACTTGCTATTTTGGGTCCTGTTTGGCCCATGCATGTGCAGTAGCCATTTCCAAAATGGTGGGTCATGTGAGCTATTGTTCAGACAAAGTAAGTCCTTTGACTTCATAGTTGGCAGGTTGGCAGTTGATTTTCCTCCCAATAATGATATTGGAGGATAGGACCCACATATCCTAGGATTATATTCGGATTGCCTTAGACACATTTGGCAATTCAAACATAGTTCTGGGATAAGCCTGAGCTTTACACTTCATCTAGAGGCAGCCTTAGAGATCCCCTTTGGCAAGATTCTTGTTAGGTGACATATTGGTAAAATTATCTGAAGAATTAAAAATTTGGAAACACAGAAGCTTGTTCAACAGTGCAAACCAAATTACTTGTAAGGCTGGCATAACATTCACATTGAGCTTTTCTTCTGAAATTATAGGAAACTAATTCAGTTTCACTAACAATAAACAGATAATAGTTATACTTTAGCAAAAAAGCCGTAATTTCTAGGAATTCATCAACGTTAAGTTTGTAGGAGAATTGACTTTCATAGGTGTTGTAGCATTGTTAAGATTTCACTTCATACAAACTGCTTTAGTTTTCCTTTAATCTTACCGAAATAATAATAGACTGCAGGAAGAATAGATAACCTATTTTGGTAATATGCAGTGTTGAAGCAGTGTTTTTAATTTGCCACAGTCATATCTTCAGCAGACCTTTAGAAGTTGTTTTTATTACTCTGGTGCTGTTTGCCATCAGTATGATGCCATTATTTTCTAGGTGTTGCTGTACCATATCTTAAAAGATGTTGCTGCATAATTCTGTAGGCAAACTGTCATTTGCGTCAGATATTTTAAAAGTTGTCATTGAAAAACAAAAGCTTAAGCGCTGTTTGTGGGGAAAGCTGCTGTAAGATTTGCAAATGACTGGCTAAGAATCCACCTTCCCCACAGAATGAATGGCTGTATGTTTGTGAGAAAGCTAATTGAACAGTGTGGGAAAGGAATCAATGGTGCATACAATGCTTTTCCAAGTTCTTTTAAAATTGTTTTTGTTTCTTTATTTTTTCACCATACTTACTCAGTTCTTTGATGTTATTGAACTGGGGATGAAAGAAAAATTATTGGGAGTGTGGAATCAAATTTCAGGGATGAATTGGAGGGCTGTGAAGATAAAAAAAAGTGATAGAAACAAATGAAGAGGTTTTGGTATGAAATAATTAGAAGCGGAACACTTTAAAAAGTAAAATTAAGAGTGAGGATGCAAAGCAGATATATATAACATGCCTGGCTCTGACTTTAGTACAGTAAGGCCCCGTCTACATTGAACTTTTTTGTTTCTCTATTGTCTCTCTATTGCAGCAGACTTTAAAAATGCTGTTCAATTCCGAATTAAGTGTCCGCACGAGGCTCAGCAAAATGCGCATTTAAAACGCACCTAGTGTCCCCACGGAAGTGTGTTTTCTTTGCCTGCATCTTTTTCTCCTCACCCCATCTCTGGTTGATAGGGTGACAACCAGGAAGACAACCCTTGACAAGTCCAAAAGAAAAATAGCCTTCAGTATTCACAAGTTCTCTGTACGTCTCCCCTGCCTGCAAAACCCACCAGAAACATTTATCACTTTCGGATCTAGAGCTTGCTTCCAAAGATAGTTATTTCACTGTAAAAATCCACCCTGTACAGCAGCAGTTTCACTGTAGCAATCCACCCACTTCACACCTGATAACAATGTTGCAATTTTGCGCAGTTCTGGCTCTTTAAAAGTTCTGACCTTTAGAAAGGGAAAGGAAGGAAGGTGCTGCAGTTCTGGGAGATGTGTGAATGTTTACGCAGCGGCAGAGCCAGGATGCTTTTTTCGGAGATCTTGTGAGTAACATAATGAATTGCTTCTACAAGATCTCTGTCCACCTACTGTTTTCTTACATTCAGTATAGATCTTGAATACTGGCTGTGGATGAGAGGCAAAGTGAGAGAGAGAGAGAGATGATTTTATTTGAAGAGAAAACAAAGGAGAAGGCTGAAAAAAAGAGGAAAGATGGGACCACGGCTGGCAATCCGCGCCCCCAATTACCTCTTTTGCCATGGAGCGTCTCCATGCACAATGTTGCTAGGAATACCTGCAGCTTCCAAAAAGTGCGTTGGAAGTCTTTTTTAAAGGGGGGTCTTCTTCCGTGCATTTTCCTCCTTTGTGGCGATGGAAACCTGGAGAAAAGCCGTGCATGGAGATGCTCCGTGACAAAAGAAGCTTTTTAACGGGCTTTTTATTGCATGAAGGCAGGGCCTAATTGTATTTTTTGCTGGGTGTGCTTTGATTGGATTCCTTTGCTTTAATTTTAATGTTTTAATTGCATTGTACCATGACATGATAAGATCATGGGATGAAGGAGGCTGTGAAAGTACAGAAATAAAGAGATCCTAGAAGAAATAGGCTTGGGTTATGAATGGACTTGGCTTTTTTTTAAATGGAACTCCTGTTCATGTTGCATATACCATATTCTATCCAGCATCTCCTACCCACCCCCATTCCATGTATTTGACTTTGTTCCTTAAGTCAGTTGGAACTGCAGATGTCTTCTCCAGTTGAAATTCTTGGCATGCATGAAATTTTTATCTTAATGGTAGAACTGTGCAGTGCTGCATACCTGCAGTCAGACTGGAGAAAGGCACTAGGTACTCATTATTAAGTAGTATTGCTAAATGATGAAGGCTTTGTTCTCTGAAGGTTTCAGTTCAAAAAGGAGAAAAGTACAGTTTAAGGGAATGCCGAGAAGAGTAATTGACACTGTAGAATAGGGTATATGGATCTATAGCTCATTCCTTTCAAACTTCTGAATAATAAGAAGTTTTTTTTCCTTGAAGATTTGCCCTTAAGATATACTCCAGTGTTTTAAAGTAAAGTTGAAACTATTTTGGCTTCTGTATTCCTACCACAAGGAAGTTTCTCATCTGAAATGAAATCTGTAGAGCATTTAATAGGACTGAAAGCTAGAACTGTTCATGAACAGGCAGTATTCAAATTTGTGGATAAGACTAAAATGTCAGTGTGTATAAGCACCCAAGAAGCAACAGTGAAACAGCCTTGGCTTATTGCCTTTAGAGAACATTCAGAAAGTTTAAAGTTGCAATGGGATGAAAATTAAACCTGTACTTGTTGGATATAATCACCATAAGGCCAGTACTTTATCATGATTCTGCTGCAAAAGAATTCCAGAATGTCCATGCTTTATTCTGGAATATCCAAATCTAGTGTGATAAGTAAGTGATGTTTGGATGCAAGCTCAACTGTTGCTTAATGGGAATTATCCAACATCAACCTCAAACTACTCGTTTACACATGCGGGCATACCTGTTGAAGTCAACTGGGTAGCCTTGGGCTCGTTTTTTTTCTGAGCTCTTACAGCCCTGCCTGCATCACAGGGTGTCTGTTGTGAGGAGAAGACTAGAATCCTTGTCAGTTGTTTTGAGTCTGCTTAAAGGATGAGAAAAGCGGAGTACAGAGCCAACTCCTCCTCCTCCCTTCTTCTTCTTAAGTTAACTTCAAACCAATTGGACTCTGAAAGCTCTAAAACTAATACGTAGCTTAAGTTCTTTTCCTGAGTCTTTTTGTTTCACATTCATAGTTTGATTTTTGTTGTGGGATTGATAAATATTCAACTGAGATGTGCTTGATTCTAGCATTTTAAAAGAAATGCTAAGAAGGTTGTTACTCTGGATTCCATTGGGCTCTGGTTCCAACCAGATCCAGTCAGGAAGTAGGATTCAGTTCAGCAGCGTTTGGAGGACCACTGGTTCCTAGCAGAATTGCCATTAAGTTTTGAAATACCTCTCACAAATCATGTAGTACAGAATGGCATTCTGGTCATGTCTTTGCTGATTCCAAAGAATAAATAACTTTTTCAAGTAAGGCCCCTAAGGTTTATTTTGGGCTTATATGAATGTGCATGTATAATAATTTCCTAACTCAATACAAACACTTTCTATGCTTAACAATACCGCTTCACTAAAGGGACAATTCCTCCATCCTAGTTTTCCCAGCTATTCTGCAGTGTGCTTTTTCATTGTATACACAAGTGATCGCATTTTGACAACATTATGTTTAGATTCTGCAGAACCATAATCAGTTGTATGAATGCAAACTATTCAAGCTATATAATAATTTCCTAAGCCTGCCACCTCACACTTCATTATGGCAGAGAGAGGCAGGCAAATGATAAATTGCTTGGAAATCAGAAATTGTTCATCTTCTGGAAAGGCTTAGTGGAAGGAAGGGAAGGCAGAGGTTGAATTTGCTTTTTTAAAAATAAAAATCTGTAGTCTGAAGCATGTTAAAGAGCAACATTTTCTATGCATTCTGTTAAAATGAAGAGGGAAAAACACAAACAATGAAAATTAAGATTGTCTTTGTCTTCAGGGTGTAGCTGTGTTCTAAACAAATAGAAAATAGAATAAATTACCATGCTGCTGAATTTCAACTATTGATATTTTTGAAAACGTAGAGTATTGTGTAATGTTTGTGGCAGGGATTTGTAGTTGTTTGTTACAGTGTTAGCAGTTTTGGAGAATACCTTTGGGTTTTGCTGAAGCTCATCCGTTAACAAGACAGAGTGTGATGGCTTGAATGATCTTAATAGTATGTTTTCATCTTGTTAATAAGGAAATGCAAAGAAAATCAGAAAATTCTGTCTGACATCCAGAAAGCACTAAACTTTTATCTCATTGCAACGAAAATAAACTCATTTACTGCTGCACGAAAATGATTATACCCTGTGTTTGCCTGCTGTAAATTTGATTTATTCCTATAGTAATTACAGCAGTTGATTTGGGGGAAAGTTGAAAACATTTTCCTCGAGCATAACAAGGCTTCTGTGTTCTTTGCCTGCTGCATTGCAACACTTTGAACTTATTTAGCAGATGCGACAAAAAGGTTTAATTAAAATACTATGTGGATGAAAAATACATTTGTCTGCATTGACTTTATATAGTTTTTATTCCTCAATTCAAATAGGGGGGAAATAGTATGATTAAAATGAGAGGCTAGCCTTAGCATTTTGTCTTTGTCCTTCTCTAAACCCTTCTCTAAAGGGTAGGGCAGTTCTGCAGAATGATTTGGTAATTCTACTGCATACCCTGAAGTACAATTTAATTATTAGCTGTTGGTACATAAACAAGAAAGTGAATAAACAGACTCAAATGCCCAAGGTCACTATAAAACACACATTGCGAGAATCAACTCACTAGCAAATACAAATACAGGTAATTTCTATATTTACAGGTCCTGAATCCTTCCCCCCCAGGGTTAATATTATACTATATTTAGTTACAGTTTTTGAGCCTACCAACAATCATCTGCTTAAGTACTTAATATACCTTTTTTTCCTTATGAAAATTGTAAGCACATGAATAATCTGACTGTCAGGTGAATAAATCAGACCTATGAGTCAGAAAGCATGTATCATGGGAAGGGGGGAATAGAGGGCATCAGTAGGCCAGCTTTTTAATCTATGCTAACTAAACATCTACTTCTTGGATTTGTTGAACAGCACAAGACATAATGTAGAATACTTGGTTATACTATACATTGGTCCATCTAGCTCAGTACTAGGAATGTGCCGAACTGCAGCAGGGACTGGAATTGCCTTTATGTTACTCCTAAAAAGTCCATGCAGGAGTTATGTTACTAAGGAGTCCATACACCTACTTTCCAAAAGTGTGCTTGCTGCCATTATAGACCCCTCTCTGGATGGGGCTGAGGTACATGTCAGTTTCTTTATTTATTTTTTGTTTTTCTATCCCGCCCTATACCCCAAGGTTTCAGGGCAGGTAACAACATTTAAAACCAGACATATATTAAAACAACAGTATATATTAAAACAGTAACAGTGTTTGTAAAGTGGGAAGTCACAGTATATTCCCCTTTAACCAAAAAAAGCCAGGGCAAAGAAGTGCACCTTCTCTGCCTTCCTATACGTATACAGTGAAGGAGCCTGATGCACCTCAAGGAGGAGACTATTCCATAGTCTGGGCGTCATCACCCCTTTTACTACTGAGGGTGGTGGGACAACCAGGAGGCCCTCGCCTCCAGATCTTATGGCATGGGCAGGTGGATATGGGAGAAGGCGTTCCTTTAGATATTTGGGGTCCAAGTCATAAGTTAAAGTTAACATCTTGAATTGGGCTCAGTGGCAAATCAGCAGCCAGTGCAACTCTTTTAAGAGTGGAGTGATGTGCGTCCAGCCAGCTGTTCCAGTCATCTGTCTAGCAGCTGCATTCTGCATTAGTTGCAGCTCCCAAACAGAGAGTCTTAGTGTACCTGGTGAGATTATGTAGATGCACAGTGATGTCACACACATGTGCACTGAATGCCACCCATAAATAAAATCATGATTAGTATATAGCCTGTATGATTTGGGAATGCTGCTTTTATTTTCTTGCTTAGAACTTCCTTGTGTTCAAATATCTTGTATCTCATTCTAGCATGATCAGGGTTTAGCCTGCGATTTCTGAAATGATTCTGAAAGTTAAAGGAAAGTTGTTATCATAGAAACAGGGTGACCAGGAAGCCAGTGTGATACCGAGGTTGGCAAAAGTAGTGACACAGCAAGGATAGTTATGAAAGTCACCTGGAATTATAGGTAACCTGTTCTCTTGGAAAAGTGCTGTTATATGCTCTGTCTTATAAAATCATTGAATGTGTCAGGGATCCGTTGTAGTTGTGCTAGTTTTAACTTTTATGCAAGTGCCATGAAAGAGCAAATAATATTTGTGTGTGTGTTTTCTCTTTATGATTACATGGAGGAAGTAAAAGTTGGGGGGGGGGAAGAGTCCTCATGGCATACCCTGAAAAGTCCAAATAAACCTGTGGTCCTAGAAAGGTTGGCAGTATCCACTTAGCCCCATTCTTTTATTTTAGATGATAAAATCAATCAGTTAAGATCATAGCTGGTGCAACAGAACATACCTTTTTATCTAGTAGAAGGGTTTTTCAGTTTTACTCTCCGGTCTTTTAATTACTATCTTAGAAAGTAGTGTATAATCAAGTATTGTATTGACTTGGCTCATGGCTGTCATACACATTAGTTTGATTCAGACATATGTGCACTTTCTTTTATGTGAATACTATAGATAACATAAATTACATATATTGTACAGTAAAATAAATTACATTGACGCATATGATGATCCAGACATTAATTAGAAATCTTGAGTTAGATGACTTTCCCCCTACAAATGGATAACACCCCTTCGATATACATTGGTGTTTAAAAAGACAGTTCTTCCCATTGAATAACTGTTTTTGGCAACTATTGTGCAATGACATTCAGTTGAATTGAGCCTAAGAATCACTTAATGTTATTACCGTAGTAACAGAGCCCACTTAAGTATATGTTTGGTTAAAGACCTTCAAAGAATTCTTAAACGTTAAATTGTCTTGAATATGCACCTAAGGGCTACAGTATAACATGGGTGACTTATTCAGTATGTGTTGGAGCCAAACATAATTTGTATGTTACAAAAGTTAAATAATGAATTCACTGTTAGAAAGGGTTGGCTCCTTACCAGATAATTAGTTACAATTTCAATCTATTCTGAATGTATTATTTGACCCAGTTCAATTAATGTGAATGCTGTGTAACAGACCTCTTAGCTTGTGATGCAGCATACAATTTTGTCTTGTTAATTTACTCATTTGTAGCTTGCTTCGTTTGTGTTCTTTAAAAAGTTTTTTATTATAATAAAGTTTGTATTTTAAAAAAAGCTAAACAATGTTTTATAGTCTTTATCTCTTCTCGGGCAAATTGTTACCAATTTATGTTTGGTTTAAATAAGGTATCATTTTCTAATGTGTAAAGTAGTGTTCAGTAGATCCATAATGCACACAGAAGTAATTTATTCAGAGCAACAGTGAACAGTGCTAGCATTCTCTTATTTTGCCATATGACAAGTGAAAGAGGAAATATAAATGATGTAAGTAATAGATTTGTCATAGGCTTGGGTCTTGGCCTCCTTCACATGGCCATTGTGTGGCTTTTATCCTGTTTCTTGGGCAGTACTGAAAGGAAAAAAACCCCACTTGCTTTGCAGTTGTTCTTCGTTGTCTCAGGGGTTCTTCCTCCTCCCTTCACATCTGTGAAAGCCTTGACATCTGAGCCTTTTCAGGGTGCATTTAGTCCTTCAGGGAAGAATGACGCAGGTAGTCTCTTGTGTTCTACCTGGAAGAATCTGCACATCTAGACATATCATTAAATTTCTAGGCAGTGTGATAGTCTTGGAGGGAAGAGGTTGCTGTAGTACTTTAAGATGTCAGTGAAGGTCGTGCAGTCAGTAACTAGTTTTTATCAATCAATCATTCATCAATCATTATTTCTAAATAACAAAGTTCTCCTGACAAAAAGATAATTAATGGGACCAAATGTTCCTTGGTTTCTGGAATTGGATGGTATTTCTCCAGCTGTTATTGCATGTGACTCTGCTGTCACAATATCTTTCACAAAGCTGAACACCCCTTGACAGTGTGGGTCCAAGCTCTGATATCAGAAGAACGGAGTAGCTGAGTGGAATAATAGTACCTGAATTGAGTATTCTTTGTAAGTTGGAATGTTTAGGCCAAAGACTCCCAAATATTTTAAGCATTATTTGCCATTCCAGTCAGCCACGCCACTGAGAGTGCAGCTTCATCCTATTAAAAGCCAAACCAAGCACAGAGATAAATGCTGTGCTTGAAGTGAAAACGGGTGTTAAAAGTTGTTTTTGTCTTGACGTTCCATGAGCCAGTGTTTTACAATAGATGAGAATTGCCTAATGTAATCTTCATAATACTTTCATTTGAACTGCTCCCTGTGGCTTGTGTTTTGGGAACTCGGAGAGGAGAATCCACTTTGTTTCTTAGTAGGAAGGGATTTTCTATTTCATGCATGTTCTGCACAGCCATTTGAAAAAAATAATGGGTTTTTAACCACAATAAATCTTAGATTGCAGCTTTTGTGCTCATGAAGCATTTCTTAGTTTTGTGCAGGGAGCTCAGCTTACTTGCTTTGTTTGCCCCACACGCACCCAATAATAATAGCACTACAGTCTGGGCTCTGCAGATCCTACTGTTCTCTATCAAAGGTGCAGGCCTCTGGCTGGAATTTCTGGACAGTATCTCCCATCATCCTTGCCTTTAATTAATCCAGCTGTTAAGAGTCTGACAGCATCTGGACATCACAGGGGGGCTTTTCACACCTACATCTGCACCATGCAGAGCTGTTTCTTCACTAGAAATGTCTCCACATATGCTGGAGCATCCCCTGCTCCATGCCTGTACCAGTGCATACTGCACCTTGTGCCTCTTCTGGCTCCATGCCTGTCCCTTCATAACCCTCCCACAATTCCCTATGGTCCTGGTCCAAAGGGAATGGCTCTCACCCTTGCTTTTCCCAAAGTGGCTCCCCAAAGTAGTGACCCCCTTTAGCATCACTTCTGCCACCACAAGCAGCAAGCCTACATAGGTTGGCAGAGCCATGCTAGTCGTTGCTCTCAGCTGCCTTTGCTCCACGGTCAGAGTCTTTAAAGCAGCTGGTAGAGCAGTCTAAGCATAGGTTGGGAACTCCAATCATAGTAGCAATAGGCAGAATTTCCACCAATCAAGTCACAGACTCTCATTCTGGGAAGACTGGGAGCTCATGATTTCTCTTCTTCAGTGAGGGCTTCTGGCACAAGCTACTGAAAACCCCTTCTTCAGCAAAAGTTTTCTCAGTTACATTTTTGTTTAACTGAAGGAAAAAACACCTGCCTCATTTGTTTAAGAAAGCTGGTGTAATATATTGCAGTGTCTGGAGCACCAGGGTGGAACCTAGGTTGTAAATAAATAAATAAATAAATAAAGGTAAAATATGAGCTAACCTAAGGGTCCCTGGGCTAATTGGTAACTTGAACCAGAGCTTCTGAGGTTGGTATTGGTGGTTACACTGTTGCTGCTCAAAAGCTTTAACAGAAGCATATGAGATGGTCTTTGAATGATCTTAGAGAAGCTTGAAGTGATGGGCTTTTATGGAAGACAGACACATCACTCAGTTTTCATAGATTTTCAGCAAATGCCATGAGGATTTGAGGTGGTGACAACAACCACAAGCCATTTCTTTGTAGTGAACTGCTATTAAAGAGTAGAAATATCTAGGCTTACATGCCATCCACATGCCTTCAGATAAGGCTAACAAAATCTAATTATGACACTGCATTTTTCACAAACAGCATAGCTTTTCACATCTTCACTGTACTGCCCAAACTTGAGAGTAGCCTTAAGGCCAAGAACAGTATTTACTGTTTCATTGTCCGTCAGTTTTAGAGGACATTTGTGCTGTAGGGATTGGGCCAGAGCTATCGAGCCTGATGTTATGTTCTCAAATGTTTATGGGAAGCAGAGTGTAAGAGGTGAATTACACTATTTTGATCATATTGATGGTTATAATTTATCCAGTGCTAGCTATCTTCACACTCTGTCAAGATAAATCACTGTTCGTGTCTCCTATTTGTATGGATGATTGTATAGGCTTCAGTACTGTTTTAATGGATGAGCACAAGAACAAAAGAATGCATTTTTACAAGTTTGCACATAGACTCGTATGTATAAACTGTGCTTGTATATGTATGTATTTTATCTCCTGTGCGTGCACCTGGAGTTTGATATAATTCAACTTGGTGGTAGAACTGCTAGTATAATAGAATCCCCCCTATCCTTAATGCATTTTATAAATTTTTCTCTAGATTAAAAATAACATGGTAACCATTCCCCATAGGTGGAGTGCTGAATCCCATATACATGGAAATGAAGTAGAGGATGATTTGGTATACAGAAATGAAATGGTTATGAAATTAAGCCCAGGCAAATACAAATACGTTAGTTGCTTTCTCCATGCTACTTTCTTCCTTATTCTTCCCACTCTGCCTTGCATTTACAATGAATGTAGTGCTTCCCAGGTACTATACATGCTAAAGGTAAAGTCCTTGATTTCTCTGAGGAAGCTCTGACACCCAACTAGCCACCCTCTCTTTCCCACGCATGTGCACGCATTAGATACTTACAACCCAGTAGGTTTATTTTTAATGTGAACTCATAAATATAATTTAAAAGCAATACTACATGTCACATTAAACAAAAACTAATGTTTGCAGTGTCTGAAGAATATACACCAGAAGAATATATGATTTTAAGCACTCATACAGTATATAATAACTTGTTTTGAAATAAGTGCATTGCCTAAATCATACTAGAAGCTGTTATTAAGGAGGAACTTCAATTGTGCATGCAGAGATGCAATGCATTTAGTCCATGTACTGAAAATGTTAATGAAAAGGGATACAATAATATGTGAGGCTAAATAAAGTTAAGCTGTATTTTTGTATAAGCACCATTTTAATGCTTTGTAAAATATACGCATTACAAGATACAAGGATTGTGATACCTTTTGCAGCTGAGAATTCTAATAATTATAACACTGTCTTAAAGTTAAACAATTAAGTGTTGGCCCATAATCTTAGCAGTCCATTAAGTAGCACATTGCTCTGGCTAAAACTTGTGGAGTGCAAAAGCTCATTAAATTGGATACCAGTGTTTTAAAATAAATTGTCAGGATGCTGCGATGGGCCTTGTACTTGATGAGTGTCCCCAGAGATGTTCAGGGCTTTGTAAAGAGAACAGTGAACCAAATTTCCCTGGCTGCAGAGCCTGCAAATTTGTGTTAGACAATCTTAGAAGCAGGTGGCTTTTCACAAGGCAACTGAAAAAACAATCAAGGGTGATTCCTGGGTGAGGATGGTGGTCAGGCATAGTTAAAGAGGTACAGTGCAAGATGGGACAGCAAACAGGAAGGTAAGTGTTTGAGATCCCCCCCTTTATCTCCTTCCTTCCTTCCTTCCTTCCTTCCTTCCTTCCTTCCTTCCTTCCTTCCTTCCTTCCTTCCTTCCTTCCTTGCGTAGGGTTTTTGGGGAAAATGATTAGCAATGCTTGTGTGTGTGTATCTGTCAAGGTTAGCTTCATATTTCTCAGCATCTGTTGAATGATGTGGGATGCCTATCAGGAGGACAAAAGAGAGGGAATTGTTGTCACTGTGGAAATAGAGATTTTTCAGTGCTTCAAAGTACATTCTCATTACTTATTGTATCTTTAGAGTTCTTCTCAATTGGGCTTCAGGGTGGCCACTAAAAAGAAAAAATAAAGCGAACACAAAGATCCCCCTTGTCTGATCATTGTATTGTGCATCCAAGGACAAGACTTAGTCAAGTCTGAAGAGAAATTGGAAGGTCTTGACATAATCTCTGATAAGATTAATATTTTCCTAACTTGTGATCTGATAAAGTTTAAATAACTATAGTTGTGAGTCCTTTGCTGTTATCATATAGTGACTGTAGAGGGGCTAGGCAGTGCCCTTGGATGAGAAAATTTGTACAGCTAAGTATGGCAGTATAATTAAATTCTGAGTATCTCCTTTGTTGTTTCATATTTTTACAGATTATTTGCTCATGGCCTTAATATATATAAATGTTTCTGCGAGTTCAAATGAGATATTAAAATGACTTTTCTTGGTAAAGACCCACCTCCTCTCCTCCATCTTAGCTGATACCACAGGAACACTGTTTTTAGAGTATTGAATGCATTTTTATAGTTTATGTGTATACAAAACTTTTGAGTTTTTAAAAAGCCTGAAGCAGGTAGAGTTTGCCTGTAGAATATGTTGGGGAAGGCCTTGACTGGCATGCTGAAACATCTTTTAAAGTGACTCTCTTCCAGTTCTATTGAAAAGGAACATTGTGATTTGGGTCATAGTTTATCTGTAGGGGTTTTTCTTTAAAATAGTTTCTTCAATAAAATCAGTTTGATTTAAATAGGGGAAAAATGCTTTTATTATCAACAATCATTCTTCCTGCAATGCAGACAGGGATAAAATGAAGGGGACTGTTCTTCCAAATACAGGTTCTTTCAGTCTTATCAGGCTAGATATGTCAGGAGAAAATATTTTTTTAGGTACATCCCTGAAGATAAATCATAACCTAGATTAGCTAATTCAGAGTAGGTTTTATAAAATATGGAATCTGTGTAACTTCTGAGATGATCTGCTTAGTGTTTTCTAAGCAGAAGAGCAGTATACTCCTGTTTTCAAGGATACAAACATCGTAGCAAGAATTGTTACATTAAATACACTTGTGAGTTTTGGCTGTTCCTGCAGTTTGTGTGCCCTTATCAGTAGTTTTGTGAGCTCCAATCCTAACTTCTGAATGGTTATGTTCTGCATTGCTCTTCATAGGACATTCTCTAGCACAGTGATGGTGAACCTTTTGAGCTTGATGTGTCAAAATTTGCAAGAAAACCTAGCTTAACTCAGGTGCTGTGTCACATCTAGAAATATCCATAATTTTGTGATATTTGTAGCTCTAGTAAAAAAGTTACCGTATATTTTTGATATATGTATTTTATTAAAAGCAAAAACAATTATTTACATTAGTGACTTTTGCTGCTGAATTTCGTTTGCTAAATCTTCAATTGAAAGTTAGTATATCATACACTTCAAGAACAAGCAAGCACTACACGTCCAGGTGTCAGGGTGACCATGTGTGTCACCCAAAAGGGCTTGGCGTGTCACCTGTGACACACGTGTCATAGGTTGGCCATCACTGCCCTAGCATGAAAGAAATCTTGTAGAAGGGTAGTTCTGAGAATATGATAAAAGAAACAATACATTTTTCACAGCCCTCTAAACTCAGAGACATATTTGCATTCTTTTACCTGACTGGTGTTGTGACTTATGGTGCCATCAAGTATGATATTACCTCACCATTCCTACTCAGCAGAATGAGCAGGAGGTCCTAGAAATGCAGTAGAACTGGCTTATAACAGTTTGAAGAAAGTAAAGTATCATACACGGTAATTTAAAGATCTCTCCACCATATAGTGAAGAGTATAAAATTGTCTAACCACTAGTGAAGAGGTGGTTCTCCTGGCTTTTGCACATAGTGAAATTTCAGAGGAATGACCTTTAGAAATATGTATTTTATTGAACTTAACAGATGTCCAGCAAACGCTGACATCCCACTGGGATTGGCAGAGAGGCCAGTGCTGTGTTGGCCTCACCTAGACCTTCATCTGCAAACAATGCTTTTAAGAAAGTGCAGGAGTTAAGAGAATATAAGAGGAGCTCTGCTATATCAGCCCGCAGCCCATCTAGTCCAGCATCCTATCTCACATAGTGGCCCACCAATTGCTTCTGGACGTTCTCAAGCAGAAGACAGAGGCATCATTTGGAGATACCTTATCCTTTGAACAGTGGGCAACTATCAGTGGTAAAGCAACTATCCGGAAAGCAGTGTTTTGTGGTTGTGGATCCCTAGCCTCCCTCTGGAAGAAGATAATGGCAAACCACTTCTGTATGTACCAAGAAAAATACATGGAGGTTTCTGTGTGGTCAGTAGAAGACAGCCCAACTCACTGGCACCTGCTAATATCTTTCTGTTCTTTGTGTTCTGGTGGATTTATATGAGGTTTTACTTTATTTTAAAGGCTGTAGCAAAAATCTGATTTCAACATAATTTGGAGAGTCATGACATATATTATGTCCTACTCCATCAAATTTCTAATATTGCTGCTTTTAAGAGAGGCTTTATGCTAGGAATAGCCAGAGTGGTAAAGTGGCTAGAAACATGTGTTCTGGTCCTTATTCAAAATAGTAGCTTCCTGGGGACCATTCACTGTCATTAGGCTTGCCCATCTCATAGATTTCTTTTGAAAGTGGGATAGAGAGGAAGATGAATTCTTCAGAAGTTGAGATATAAATACAGAAATATATAATTAAAAATAAATAAATTAGAAATGACATAGGAAAGGTGCGTGGGTGAAGAAATGTGCATTTCAAAATAGACTTATTGCTCCAGAGTTAAAAACCAATAAATATTTCCAAATGACGCCTCATCATCAGTTCTATGTATAAAGACTGAAACATGAGTTGCTAATATATAGTTGGAGACCTGTGTATTAGTGTCTCTTGTTTCAGCCTTTACACATAGTACTGAAATATTTACTGTTTTTTAACTCTGGTATGTTTTACCACAATAAGATAGTCTTTGTACCAGTTGGAAAGCTATGCAAAAAGTAAAGTGTCATAGGTCACCAGCTTTTTCTGTCATACTGGAATAGAGTAACAGCAAACCCTACATTACCAACATTAATTTGCTCTTTGTAAGGCATTTTTTTGGACTGTCATGATGCCTTCATCTTACTTCAGGTGATCTATTCAACAGTCGACAGTAACGCTGTAATTAATATGGGATATTGCATTAGGCATGTAACATGCAGATAACCTTAGAAGATGTGGAGAGTAGAACAGTATAGAATACTAAGTTCAACCTCTTCTGAACGTGCTTTTGGTGCTTTCCTATTTTGAAAGTTGGCTTCTAAAATCTGCATCGACAAGCAGGTTGAGATTATGCAGATTTAACTTGCCTGTGGCATTTTTGATTTTCTTGTTCCCATCAATATATTCTTTGATAATATCTGTTTATTCAAAATTGTTTCTGTATCGCTTCCTATAAAAAGGACCTCAGTGTGGCTTACAAAAAAAGAAAGAATTAAACAAGTCTAAAAACCATTAAAAATAATCAGTTAAAAACACATTCAACGTTTAGGGAGAGAATATCCATTCATGAAGTGTAAAGAAATGTGTACTTCGCAGATGGCTAGAATTTGAAATTACAAGCACCTTAAGGACATCAGAGGGGTAGGTGCTACCACAGATTGTTGATTTTGTCACCGGAATTTTACTGCGGACTTTCCTTTGAGTGCTGCCCTGCTGATTGTGGGTGATTTATCATCCTGTCTGGACAGTGGGACGTGGCTGCGCAACTGTTATGGAGCTTCCAGTCGTCCCGTCTGTCCTATGGGGAGTGCCAGCACAGAAGCTGCAGAGGTGTGTCTGGAGGCACCCTAATTCAGATGGGTGTAAAATTCCTGTTGGTTAAAAATGGCTTCGTTTCTCATTGCTAAAATGCATGTCCTCTCTGTGTCTTTTTGTTTCTTTCTAGCAATAGTATTTTGTTTTGGCTTGCCTCATATAGCTCTTGTAATAACCAGCTCTCTAACGTTTAGTGTCGAAAGAATAATAATGGTGTGCCAGAACAGAAAGATGGATTCCACTCTCTACTGTCTTTTTGGACTGCCTGAATAAAATAGAAATTATACCAGACAATCTAGGGCTTTTTTCTAAACTGGTAGTTTAGCACATTATTTTGTTTAAACTAGAGCAGAGGCAATGCAGACAACCCACTTAACTGAGAATCTCTGTTATTCCCCCAGAACATGGGTGGTTCTGTGCCCCAGAATGTAGAATCAAAATATAATTTCTTTGAAAATGCAATTCTAAGCATGGCGGGATTGTATAGCTGTTGTCCACCTACTTTTTTTAATTCTTGGGATGAACAGCTTTAGAAAGTGAGAGGTTCATGCAGAAATGTAGTAATCTTATGATTTTTCAGCCTGAGCCTAGACCTACACAGAAAATAGGTCATTATTCTAGACATTAGTGTACAGCAACATTATAGCTGCATACAGCTCATGGACTTCCATGCAAAGAAAGCCCTTTGATATATCTGCATTTTTTCCTGGTTATAACAAAGGAGTTCCTGTGTATTTCCTATTTGAAACAAGCAGCTGGCCTTGTGCTGCCAGAGGGCTTTATTAGTTTTCCACTACCATCTTTAGTACTTTGCAATATGCATTATTCTTCTTACCATGAATGCTTTCTAAACTGTAAAATATTGTGCAAGGCTTCAAAATGACTTGTTGAGATGCATGCTATAATTTGCAATTTTTTGATAACCAGAAATATTTTTTCTTCCCTCTCTCCTGTCATTTTCTTGGCTGCTGCTGCCAGATCTGCATATGCATTCTAGAATTTTCTTTAATTTCTTGTGTGTAATGTGCAATGGACAGTGCAGTAAATGTATAAATTGAACTCCATAAATCTTTCAGACCCACATATCTGTTTCAAGAGAGAGCATCATGCTGAAGGAATGGCTTGTAATGGATGCAGTGAAACACAATACATTATATGCAGTGGTTAAATATTAATATGCATAGGGAGTGTTTAAAGCTCAAGAATGAATCTTACTGTGGATGAAATTTCAAAGCACTTTGGAGGTTTCATAATGAGGCTTCAGACTGTAGTAAGCCGTATCTTATCAAAGGCAGTTATTCTTGCATGAACTGTATCAACAATTAAATGAAATCTTGTTTCTTGAAAAGGTTTTGCTGACACACAGTGCCTGAAGAATTTAGACTAAAGGTTCTCCTGAGGTCCTTCTTAATTATCTAAAAATGTAGCTGTGGTGCCTGACAGGGCCAGATTGTCCACTTTGAAAGAGCAAGTGCGTGTCATACCTGTCTATCCCTCAATATAAATGCCCTTTCATCAGCCGGTTGCATTAAATTAATTAAGATCTGTCTGTGAGGGGTGTGGTTAATTTTGAGCTTGTTTCTTTATAGCTGAAGCCACGTGAAGCAGCCACTAGCTGGTTTCATCAGCTAGTGATTAGAAATTTGAACTTCTCTGAAATCCAGCATTTTGCAAACTGAGAGGATTGTGCTTTGAAGAGATGTGCATAATTAGGACCAGTTTGGAATGAATTGAGGTAGTTCAGGTTTTATGCTCAGACCAGTACCAGACTGAACCAGGCTGTTCTGGTCAGTCAATTCAGTTCTATCTCCTTTCCCTTCTTCCTTCACCCATGTTGCCCTCCTGACTTGTGCTTTGGCCTCCCTTTCATTATGCCTCAGCGTTCATGCTGTCATAGCCCAGTCTCTCTAGCCTTCTCCCACACATGCAATGCAACCTGGCATCCTCCTCAAATTCATGATCTTGCTGTGTCCATTGCATCTTAGTTTTACCTGGTGACTTGCACCAGCCAGAGTTGCCAACTGTCCATATTTGACCTGCTGGCTGATTTGCTCGAAAGGTCTGCTGGAAATGATGAACCATGGACCACGTCTATCCCTACTTCTGGAAGGCCTAGTAGGCCTTGCAAACATGGTGGCTGGCTGGTTGGTTGGCTGGTGAAAGCCAGTGGCTGCAGTCCAGTTTGGGCTGTCTTGGAAGTGATGCATAAAGACAAGATAAGGGCATGGATGTGAAAGGGGGATGTTGAGCCATGATGGGGTAGCATGATGGGAAAAAGAGTAGAGGCTGTTGTGCAATGGGAGGAGATCATGTGCAAAAGGGGAAATTCAACAAACTGGCTAGCTGGTTATAGTTAAAAAGTTTGACTCATAGCCAGTTCAAAAGAACACCCTGTGAGGTAGGTGGGATTTTGAGAGCTCAGAAGAGAGCTGTGACTTGCCCAAGGTCACCCAGCTGGCTTCACGGAGGAGAGCGGAACCAAACCCGGTTTTCCCAGATAAGAATCTGGCTCCCTAGCCACTAGGCAAAACTTTGCTGTACTGCATATTTAGTTCAGTTTGGGCCAGTTCATGAAAGTTAAGACTGTCAGTGGCTGTAAATTTTGGAGGCAGTAGGAGATATAATGCCTCTGAAGACAAGTTTCTTGGGAGAATAGTGCAAGCTGTGTGTTCATGTCCTTGCTGGTGGGCTTCCTTATGCATCTGGTTGGTCACTGAAACTCTGGCTGGACTATATTGCCTTCTTATATTCTTACGAACCAGCCATTTACAGTTATGCACACCCACAGTGCTTAAGATAACGGAGGAAATAGATTTAAGACCCGTGTAGTGTGAGCTCATTGCAGTAAGTAACATCTACCTTTCTTACACAATTCATGTAAAAGCTTAAAATATTGTAGTTTGAAAATTTGGATCTTTATTTTTCACATGTACTGTATTTTCTGGCGTATAAGACTACTTTTTAACCCAGGAAAATATTCTCAAAAGTCGGGGGTCGTCTTATACGCCGGGTATTGTCTTCTTATATGGCGAGTATATCCCAAACTCTATATTTTAACTGGAAAGTTGGGGGTCGTCTTATACTCCCAGTCGTCTTATACGCCGGAAAATACGGTAGTTGTGGTTTGTTGTTTATATGGAACAGATATGGACTTGGGTTTTCTCTAAATGGAAAACACTGTTTTCTTTTATTGATTTATTTCAGTTTTCTGTTGATACTGTATCAATCAGTCAAAGTCTTTTTAATTGATAAAAAGCATCAGAAACTGATTTTGATAAGTACGTCTATAGATGTTATGACAAAGAGATCATTACCTTTAGTTGGGTGGCTCTGTGACTGATTGGCTGTAGATATTTCTGACACATTCTGTCAGAAAGGGTTATTTTATCAGACTAGTATGGTTACAGATGAGAGCAATTCTGAGAAACATCATTCACCTTTACTGGAGACATCCATCACTTCCTAATTATTGTGGTTTGCAGGTAAGAAACAAGTCCTCCTTGCCATCCCTTAAGGGACTTGATTGTCACTGATGTAAGTACACTGTGCTCAAATGATATGGACTTAATAGGATTAATTTATGTTTAGGACACACCTGTGTTTCAGGCTTGTTGGATTAACTCAAAGCCATGTGTTTGGGATAGATGTGCTGATACTAGCAATGCTCATTTGAGCATAGTGGCAGGATGGGCTACATATGTGCACTGTTGAGTGACTTTTCAGAAGCATTCTTTTAGATGTCCGTTGTGTTTTATTAAAACTATATGTCTCACCATAAGAGATAATAATATTTTGGGAATTTTTTTTAAGCAACTGTGGGTATTTTTAAGTGTGAGTTTGTAGTTGGCCACATACTCTCTTGCTTACATGTGATGATGGTGATGCAGATCCTGCTGTGCTACTAAGATCTGACTCCATCAGTGCCTTAGAGGCAGCCATCAGCCACTTCTCTTGATTAGTGAAGGGTTAGGATTAGGTAGCAGCTGACGTCAGTGCATTGGCAGCATGAGACATCACTTGTACTTGAGCTGGCCCTAGGTTAAAGCACTGTTAGTCAGCAGCATATGAGGAGACCCTGAGTTGGGCTTTGGGTTTTGTAACAACATCTGGCTACTTTGCGGTTTGCAAACTTTTTAGTCGGCTTTATAACAAGCTTTTGACTCTGTTGAGCTATCTGTCAAGGCTTGTTGCTGTTGAAGCTATCTGTTGCCTGTTCCATTATAATTAAGGCTGTCAATATACCTCACCAGCCATTTGCAGATATTAGTGGTTGAATGAAACTTCCTCCCTCGTTATTTGCAGGTATCAGAGACTAGAGTCAGATTAGGATCCTTTTTTGTTTTATTTTTTAGTAAAGGGGCTCAGGGCTGCTTGATGATGGGGGCTGTAAATTGCTGCCAGAGAGCCAAATCGGAATAATCTCCTACTGCATTGCTTTCTCACTGAAGGTTGAATTCATGGTTAAAGAACACTAACATTATCTGGAAAATGTATTCCTTGTCTGTGTTGTTCAGGGAGTGGAAGCTTTAAAGGCATTGTAAACATGCAAAACTGACCCATCAGCCCTCCTTTAGAGTCAGTTGCCAGTAGATAAAGAGTTAAAAATAAAGTGCATAGCCTTGACAGTGGTCTGAAAAGGAAGCAAGAGCAGCCTGCAGTTCCCTTTTTGAAAACAGTAAAGAGTAAAGCAAAGGAAAAAGAAAACTTTTAACCACCCCAGAGCTCTTGTCTAACTCACCCTTTGAGATAAAAAATGCAGGGTGATATTAGAAAATATTTCATTTAACAATTTATGGATGACAGAAGTATCAATGGATACTATGGTGGATGCCTAAATATGTCTTTCAGGCTGAGGGGACAAGCAGGATGCCTCTAAAGCCATTTGGTTGGATTTGATGCCCATGGGCCACTGGTGGGCCACTGTGTGAGACAGGATGCTGGACTAGAAGAGCTGCAGCCCCATCCAGCAGGGCTCCTCTCTAACTTTATTCTCCATAATTATGTTGTGATATATTAATGAGAGAGCCTGAAAAGGGATAGATCTACGTAACAGTCAGATCACAGGATTAATGTGTTTAGGTCATATTTTGGAATGCTGAGTTCTATGGTGATTTAAATATCTTAGTCATTTGAGAAAGAAAGAAAAGAAAGAAAGAAAGTTTGCCAATGTAATTGGGAAACTATTGTAAGTCAGCAAGAAAGTAGTTGCCTGGAACACAGAGGGTTAAGGTTTGATCCTTTGCACATCCCTTAAAGAGAGTGTGACAAATTGCTTCCAGATCCATGCTAAGGAGACCACATAGCTAGGCTGTGCAGTCAACCAGCCCTCAGCTACAAGGATGGTTGAAGGTTCCGTGACTAGTACCATCACATTCGCATGGGTTTTTCACAATGGACAGCTAGTCCATAGCTTTCTTTCAGGAGCTCAGTCATCAAGGCAGATTGTGTAAGTCAGCCCCTGCTTTGAGTACATGTCATAGTCCAGCTGATCTTCTCCTGGCCTAATGCACTGCACACAGGAAAAGAATTTCATTTTGTTTTTCAGAGGACAATACTGACAGAAAGCACCATTCCATTGGTACTCATTTCAAATTCAGGCCCAAGGGTAAAATCTACTATCCATAAATGATGCAGAAGTGGGTGGCTCTTACTTCTCTGCTAGATACATTTGCTAGCTTCCCTCTGGCAGGTGTAAATTGGCCAATTAATGTGATCCTGCTGGGCACAGTCACAGGAATCTGTTATGCCATCTAACAACAATGAGGCCCAAATGCTTCTAGTATTTTTCTTCTTGTTGTTCTTACCCATTTCATTGACTTAAACAAAATTTCATTCAAAATATGATTAGCAGAAGTCATTTTCCTGCAGGGTTAGGGCAGTGAATTCTTATTTGTGCATGTTGCACTATTGGCAACTGAGTGCAGATGTCAGGGGAAGCGATATTCTTGATTGTCAAATGCCTGTCTGAACTGGTTGTTCCAAAATGTTAACGTTTTATTCTTAAAAGGCAAGGGAACATTTCAGAAATTAGCATTTTTTTAAAAAAAAATAATAACAACATCCAAAAACTGTGATTTCATCAGGAAATCCAAGCTTTGCCTCTGTTGGTTAATGTTTTCTGTAACATATTGTTTTTCTCAGTAGCAGCTCAGCAGGATATTGATAACACTGAAAGGAAGAAAAAAAATTACAGGAATCCTTTTTAAAAAAATTTCTTTCCTGTTACAGGCATCCTCTTCAGAATCTATAGCAATTGTCTCACCTGTCTTGTCATCCATAAATAGGGTTGGAGTACAGAAAAGAGGGCAGGGCTCCAATCTCTGCCCAACTACTGTTTCTAAACAACTAGTTAAGGTGTTGGAAGTCTGTCCTCTTATTTTTGTCACAAGGTTGTCCAGAGACAGTGGCTTGGATTTTAGATGCATCTTCTGTTAACTAAAATCATTTGGGTGGTGGATTGGAAAAATGCTCCCATTCTCTCTGCTTTACCCTTGAAGAGATTTTATTAAAGGAGGCTGATTTCAAAGGAAATACAACACATTTTATCAAAACGTATAACAAATATTTCAGAAAAAAATAATATTAAAAGGTTAATAGAAGAACTAGCATGTTTCTTTCCTGCAAGCTTGCAGAAAACTGACCACTATTTCAGGATGATTCACAGGCAGGAAATGATAGGCAGAAATATAAAGAAGGCAAGTTAGTGCTCGTCCCCATCGCAAGGATATTGCGAGGCGAAAGTTACTTCACCTTGTGAGGGTCCCCATGCAAAGCCCTAAATCGGGCTACATGGGGGACAAAATCCTCTAAATCACAACAACTCCCCCCCTTTCTAAATGTTCTCGCCCCGAATTATGGGGCAAGAGTGGGTTATAAAGGGGGCATGGGGACACTCCCAGGTTACGATCGCAGCGTGAGCGGGCGGGGTTTCACTGTCCCTGCTGCTAATGCTGCTATTGCAACTGTCTCCCCTTACCTGAGCGCTTAATCGCCCAGGTAAGGGGTTGATTTGCCACAAACACTCGCCTGACAGCTGCCCTGCAATCAGCTGAGCAACTGTCAGGGGGCTATAGCAGCTCTCATGCGCACAAGCAGAGCTCTGCTAATGGTTAAAAGAGGAACGCAAGCAAGGAGCTAATTAATATGCACCTCTTTCCATTGAATTAGCTGCCTGTTACCTCCAGCTTTGGAAAGAGGCTTTTGGCTTTACTGTTGAAAAAAGAGAAATTTAAAGCCCCTGCAACCCCTTGTTCCAAATGCTGACAGAAATACGCTTTTGGCTCTACTGCCTCTTTCTGTCAGCATTTGGAACGAGGGGGTGTAGAGGCTTGAAATTTCTCTTTCCTGGGGGGGAGCAATAAGGTTACCTCCCAGGAAAAGAGAGAAAACTCAAGCCTCTGCACCCCCTTACTCCCTTGCTTTTACTCCCCTTTCGAGGCAGGAAGCGGCTTGCCTGGCAAAGGGAGTAAAATCACGATCCCGGTGGGGTGGTGGTGGTGGAGAAAACCACGGCATCCCAATGCAGGGATTTGCCGTGGTTTTCATGGGGACAGGTGGGTTCGGCTTGAATCCACCCTGTCCTCCATTACCATGGAGACTCTTAATGTGAATTAAGATTCGCGTTAAGACTGCCCCAAATCCACGCCGGGGACATGCCCTTAGATAAAGAAGAACAAAACAGGCAGGTGATTCACCGAAGCATCAACATTTAGTAAACTAAAGGTAAGATGTTATGCTCCTCTCTTAAGATGGTGTGTAAGATTAAGTCTGGCTTGTATCCAGGTGACAAGTTAGTCTATCAGGTAATCCAGTTTCTGACAATGACCCTCTGAATTCTCTTGGACAATTGAATGGTCTTTGATAACATCAGTCACAGGATTCTAGTAATTTATTTCTAATTTTAGAGTAGCATTGAGGGACTATTGGTCAAACTATAATTTAATATCTGTGCAGTTTGAAGGCATGATTCTTTTCTCATTAGATTAGTTTGGCATTACAGACACATGCATTTTCAAAAATGAGCAACCTGTTTGTTTAGCAGGGTATCTTATGATAAGTCACGTTTATTTAAACTTGAGAATGGGAAGGAATCCTATGTGATGATGCTCCACCCATGGAGGCGGAAATAATGGTGGGTGCATGGTGGAGTGAGAAGGTACTGTAGGGAACCTAAACTTTCCAGGTGAAGCATCTAGGAGTCCCCGTCTCTTTACCACAATTTGATCTTGCTTGGCATGAGCCTCTTTAGGAGCTGTTGGATTAGACCAAGATGTTAGTGCACAGGAACTTCTGTGGAAACCTACACCCAGCCTGGCCAGTTCAGCAGTGTTGCCTTCTGTCTGCATACTTTTCCCAGCAGCACATTCCTGAAACCTAATTTTCTGCTCACCTTTATCTGAACTCCAGTTCTCCAGTGTTGTAGTGCAACCCTGATTGAAGTATATAAAATCATGGCAAAAGAGTTAGGACTGACACGGGGAAGCATTTATTCATTCAGATGTTCATTGGTCTGTGGAATTTACTACTGAAAGAGGTGATGAGAACAACCAGGATGGATAGCTTTAAGAAAGGATTAGATAAATTCATGGAGGACAGGTGTATCAATGGCTACCAGGTACTGCTTTCAGGATGCTTCTGAAAGCCATTTGGAGGGAGTTGAGAGCAGGTGAAGGTTTTACCATTCTCTCCTGCTAGAAAATGCCCAGAAGCAATTGGTGGGCTTTTATGTGAGGCTGAATGCTGGACTAGATGAGCGGTGGCTGGTCCAGCAGAGCTCCTTCTTATTTTATTATGTTCTAAAAGAGACATTTGCTGCAGGTTCCCAACCCCATATCTCTCTTGAAGTCCAGATTTGTTATCTGGTAGTTTTATAATAGGGTGGCATAGATGTATTAATAAATATAAGGATAACATGTTTTCATGTAAAATCATGCTTTTCTGGAATGACACCCTTTTGTTTTGCAAGGTTGTGCTATTTTTGAAGCAAGACCTTTGTTTTTCTCTCTGTTTCTTTTATACCTGACCAGAATACAAGGTTGCACATCTAGTAAACATTGCCATTTACTAAATGATCTTAGTATGCATGGTATATTCTTCAAAAGTAGTAGGTTTTAATTTTCATTCTCTTCAAGTTAATAGGAGCTTTTTAATAATGTCGAACTTCAGAGATAGAAGTAATGAATTTGCATATGCCAGCTATGCATGATCAAGTTTGATTCTTTGTTTTACTATCAAAGCCTAGTTTGCTGTTTTTTATGTAATAACACCCAAAGGTGCACTAGGCACATCACAGAAGGCAAAAAGTGACACAATCTTTGCACTATAAAGCTTATAATTAAATTTTGGATTGCTGTAATTCATATGGATGAGATAAAGTGGCGGAAAGAAAATTAGTGGCTTGCCCTCTTTTAGACAAATGTATATTGTATCTGATTAAGAACAAAAATTGCTTGGTAAAAATGATAACTTACAGAAAAGAGTGTCAACAAATAGAGAAATGTCTCAGTCTTTAAGGAGCTGTAAAAAATGCATAAAGATCATATAAACCCTCATATAAAAGCATGGAAACCATGAAGTCATCTAGTTCAGCATTCCTCTTCTCACAGTGTCCAAGGAATTGCTCATGGAAAGCTTTGTATCTTTAAATCCTGGTAATTACTTACTGGAGATATATAACACTTCTGATGCTGAAAGGTGACATCTCAGCTGTTGTATGATAGTCACATACAGATTGAAGACAGCCCTAGTATTCTAAGCAAATCCCAAATTAAATTTGTTAAGAACTCTTTTAGGTATTCCCTGTTGCATTTCTAGCTCTTTCATTTAGTTGGAAACCAGGCAGGATCTGATCTCAGCTAAAGCTTGGCTTTCTGCCATTAAATATAGGCCAAATAATTGTGTGTCTCAACTAGTTCTGGGACTGCTACTTGAATTAACTGAAGATACTTATATAGGGTTCTGGTATAGATTATTGGCCTACAGATTTCCTCACATTGGGATTTCCTCTGATAATTTTGCTTTCTCTTAGTTACAATTGAGGACAACACATCGAACAAAGATGCTGGAATAAGTCCAGGCAAAAATTACTAGCCAGAGCTGTGCACCAAAGTCTTTTCCAGTGTCAACATTCCAATGTAAATATGCTGTATTATAGAATTTACAATGACGTGCTTCTCTCTGTTTTAGTTACCACTTGTGACTTTTCTGAAAGGTATTTTATTCAAAACTCTGCTTTCTGGTTTCAACTCTGTTATTACCTCTCCGTTGTGAAATATCTTTCTTTGAAAAACTCCAGAAGAAAATTGTTGGCTCTCAGTGATTTTACTGTGGTGTTTATAATGTTAATTTATTCTCTATTTATTATCCTCTATTTATTGTCCCCTTTTTATTGGACCTTTTGACTGCAATAAACTTAATGCTGACAGTGGCACGTTGCCATCATGACTAGTAAACAGGTTTAATTCTCTCCAAAAATCAATCAAGTTGCCATGCTGTCACTGTATAAAAGGTAAAGTAGGAGCAAAGGTTAAGTCCTCAAAGTGAGATCTGGCATACAGTTGTGACTAGACTGCTGGACTAGGACTTAAAAGTTCCTAAGTATAGAGCCCCTCTCAGCAGTGGGATCAAAACTCAGAATTTCTGACTTTTGGGCCAGTTGTTGCTTCTCAGCCTAAACTATCTTACAGGATTGTTATGGAGATAAAATGTAAGAAAAAAAACTGTGTATATCACTTTAGATTCATGCTCCAAGAGTCACATGCCAGTGGTGAACATAGCTGACCTGTGACCATGTATGTGCATATATGTGTGCCATATATTGTGGATAAGATTTGGCTGTCTTATGGTATAGTGTGGCTTTGTTGGTGGATCTCACCTGGATTCTTAGGACCAGCCGCTTCTTTAAAGATGCCAAGATAGCATATACCATTTGGGAAGTTTAAGGAGATAGATAGAAGCAGGGAGAGATTTTAGGAAGAAGAACAGGGCCGAAGAGAAAGAAGAGAGCTGCTGGACAGAGGGATGAAGCTCTAGGAGACAAAATGAGAACTTTGGTCCTTTGAGCAGAGAAGAATGATGGGAGGATTTTCTTGAGTATCAGTATACTCTCTAATGGAGAGAAACTCCCCTGTATATATACTATTGCATGTGGGGAAATCCACCAGTGGCCTTATCTCAGCCAAGCTTTGTGCCAGAAGGTATTTATTATCTATTTATTTCCTTCCCTTCACCCTTCCCAGGCCAGATCATAACATACATAAAATATCAGTAAAATCAACAAGAGATTCTCAGATGATTAAAATCTCATCTTCTTATTTGAAAGCTTCTGTTGGAGCTTTCCATAATGAGATCAGTAAAAGAGTCGCCAGAACCATACAGTTGAGGGGCCTGAGTCTCCCAGTAGACTGTGTTGACAGTAGTCTCAGATGCCTTCATCTGGAAGGCCTGTGGATGTAGATCTTTGTGCAGAAAAATAGAAGATGAGATTGGCTGGATCTGGATGAAGCTTGCCATCTTACCTTGCTGAGCTAGAAGTACCCATGGTTTTGTCAAGAAAACAACATAGACGTGTCCATGTAAGTCACCAGGAGCCGATCTCAAATTGGATAGCTCTTATCTCTTCACATGCTACATTTGCTGCTGTGATCTGCACCCTATTTGTGTGTACTTTATCATTCATGCAGCTGATACTTATGTTTGGAAATTACTATGACTAACTGACACATAAAAATCTTAAGGTATTCTTCCTGCATTATAAGCCCTCATTAGTTCTATTTGAAGTCGGAAGCATCAAAACCTATTGTGTTTCAAAATTATTTCCTCCTCTGCTCTTAATTAGAAATTAATTGGATCTCCAAGTATCAATTTTATTCTAATTTTCCTTGTCAATTTATTTTCTCTCTGCCTCAAAAGTTTGAGTTCATGAGGTTCCTCACATTTTTCTGCTGAGGTATTACATGTTTATTTCAATTTACCTGCTTTCTCACCTTTTCTCTAAGTATTACAAATTGATGTTCCAGTATTAATGCTGCTCATACAATTTCATAGTCATCTAGCTTGTCAGTTTACTTCCTGTGTTCCCTCTAAGCACTGGTTTTATTATCTTATTTTTCCATCAGAGTATTGTCTGCTAAACTTGGAATATTAGCCCCCTAACTTATTTGTCCTCCCTTCCCTTTCATTCAAAGTAGTATAACAGTTGGCAATTTAATTCTGTCTTTCCCCAAATGTTGATTTCAACCTTTTTACACATGGAAGTGTTTTCCATTTATTTGCTGCATTTTTCCTGGTTCCACAATTCGTTGTATCCTCATGGCAAGAAATCCTGTATTTTAGAATGGAAAGTGTGTTTTCTAGTGAGAAGCATATAGTTATGAAATGGAAGTAGTGGATGCAGTTACAATCAGCAAAAGCAGGAAAGTGTGGCAACTGCAATAGAGAACTGACTGGAAAAATAAGAGCTTGAGCAAAATAAATGAAGTGGAGAAATTGAAGTATGAATGTGATCAGCAAAAACAGAAAGAAGTGAGACAGGGCAGTAGTTGCAGTGAGAACTGACTGGAACTTTTAGAATTTTGAGTAAAGTCAATCAATAAATGCAGGACAGATCCAAATGTTTCAGAGTATTCTAAGCGGCAACTGCTAAAAGGGACAAATTCCAATTATAAACTAATTTGTGTGAGATTGTTTTGGACAAAAAAACCCACTTTGCCACTTTCACACTGTTAGTGGGTTGTCTATGCGTAGTTTAAACCTCTCTGTTTGTCCTAGAAATGTAAGTTAATGGACTCTTTGGAATTGGACCAGAAAACTTTGTGGAGGAGTTGCAACAGGGTTCTGAGCAGGAGAGTTATGGTTTTCCAGTTCTAAGGAGCAGAACTGGTACACCTTCCACCCTACGTCCCCCTTTTCAATTTATCACACCTTCCAAAATCTGCTGAGAAATAAAACCAATCATATTGTATGTCAGAAAGACTAGTGAAGGACTGGAAAAGGAAGCCTGTGTATTTCTTCCCAGCCTGCTTCAACAAACAATTTAGGTTGAGATCTAGGGGCAAAATCTTTAGTTGTTTTAAAAAACAGGTTGCACCAGTACTTAACTGCATCTTTTCCCAGGCTGTATCATTGACACTGAAACTGATGATCCTGCTTCTGTTAGTTTTTGTATGAGAAGTTGCAGCAACACAGAATTTCTGAAAATATATACATATCTCACCTAAAATCTTGCTGGCCAGAGGCAAGATTAGTTTTACTGGGGAATAAAAGGTCTAGGGAAGCCTTTTTTTT